>CM077086.1:28861676-29461676 GCA_039513925.1 Platanthera zijinensis
AAATAAAACATAAACTAAACATAGCAAACAACAAGTTTGTGTCATCAAACATTAACACGTTTTATGTTGAACAATTAATAAAAGGGGGCCTACAATGTGATGGGGAGCCATCAGATCGTGCACCAGTAGAGGTTCGCCATAAGGCGGGACCCACGTTCGTATATTCGCGTAGGAAGGCTTGATCGGATCGCCGATCCGACTCTGCGGTGTTTCCGGATTGTCGCCGCGAGTCAAAACCATATATTATTTTAGTGTTTTTGCATTTATTTTCATGTATTTTGAGGGGCCCACCTCCGGCCAATCATAACCGTTGATTGCGGGATGCCTTAGTTTGTTTTTCTTATAAATAGGAGAGTAGGAGCTGGTTTTGAGATGATTGCAGATTTTTGGAGATAGTATTTCCGGAATCCAACGATCACCCCCATGTGCCGACGCCGTGGAGCCCTAGGTGACGACTCATAGGTTGGTTTCTCTTCCCCAAACTCTTCCCCTACCTCTAGCCTTCATTTTCCACCCCTCACACCACTTGTCCAACCGTCGACAACCCTCCAAATTCCCCCAAAACCCGTCGGCCTGCTGCTTTCCTGCAGCCGCCCAGTCCGCCACCTTCCCCTCCTTGTTCCACCGCCCACCTCCACTACTACAGGACCGCCGACCCTCCCTACCTCATCCCCACCTCCAGCCGACCCTTCCTACCCATTTCCCACCGCCGGCCGCCCTCTTTGTGGCTGTCCAAACAGTCCTCCAACCCCTCCCCTCTCCAAGCCGCCCACTCCCCTCCGTGCATCCACCACCCAACAGCCCCCAAAACCCTAGATCAGTCCAGATCTAGAGTTTTAGTCCCCCTGATCCGTTATTTCCACCGCCTTGGCGTATGTGCATCGCCAGCCGCGCCATTAATAAAATCACCGTTAAGTATCGTTTCCCCATCCCGCGACTCAATGACATGTTGTATACTATTTACGGTGCCCAGATCTTTTCCAAGATCGACATTCGTAGCGGGTACCATCGGATACGAGCTCGCGAGGGAGACGAATGGAAGACTATCTTTAAGACCAAGGATGGTCTGTATGAGTGGCTGGTCATGCCATTTGGGCTATCTAATGCCCCAAGTACTTTTATGAGAGTTATGACACAGGTGTTGCGACCCTACATTGGCAAGTTTCTGGTAGTGTATTTTGACGAAATACTGATCTATAACCAGACTCAGGCCGACCACCCTGATCATTTGAGGCTTCTGTTTGACACCCTCCGCCGAGAGAAATTATATGTGAACTTAAAGAAATGTCCTTCCTCTCGGAGTCGGGTCACTTTCCGGGCTTCATTGTATCGTCTACTAGTGTTTTCGTTGACCCCGAGAAGGTCAAATCCTTGCTAGCAAGAAGTTTGGAAACATAGTTGGGGTCGCTCTTCTCCCCTCTGATGTACATATTAGCGAGGCTAATCATTTCCTGGTAGGTCCCCGGTTCTCTAATGTTTACTTCAAATTTAAGACGACAATCCTTTAAACCGCTTATCAGAGCCATCCTGTACAACTATGGATCGATGTTCTAGATCTCCACGAACTGAGCCCATGACACATTCTCTCACTGTTTAATTTCAAACAAGGCAGCCAAACCATTCTTCCTTTTCTTCAAGGTAGAAAACCTCAAGAGAAGCTCTCCGCGGAGCTCATTAAAGCATCCAATCGATCGGGGTTGAAGCCCATAGAACCACTCAAAAGCTTGGAGGTGCGCAACTGGATCTGTCTCACCGGTGTACACCGGTAGACGGTGCTCCCTGAAATAGCTCAGAGTTGGCTCCCACCGAACTCCATCAGTAAAGGAGAAGGCTCCTCTGCCTCCACGTAGACAGGAGGAAGGGGCGGATAGACTGCAGCAGGGGCAGCCACTGGAGGATATGATGTTGGATAAGAATAATAAGCTGTCGTTGAAGGAACAACCTCCTAGAAGTTGAGAGCCCTGACCGGGCTTCCTTGAGCCGCTTCCCGATAGAAGACTTGTCGGGTAACAAATTCCTCCTCCTGTGACCGTTGAGGAGCTACGGTTTGAACGGTCAGATAGGGAGGAGGAATCCTCATGGGAGATGGAGGAATCAGAGTAACTGCTGGCATGGCGGCAGGCTGTTGCGGGGCTAACCGCTCAACAAGAGCGACTAAAGCCTGTCCGATCGCATCTAGTCTCTGATCGGTTATCTTGCGAGATTCTTCAGCTTCCCGCCTTGATTGTTCCAGTGCTTCCCACAAGGCATCGTCGCTATGGTCCGAGCGAACTGACCTCTGAGCGGATTGACGGTCTGACATGGTTTAACCAGACGATTTCACCGACTACTTGGATCTGAAGGCCGTGTGTTATGTTGATACCAGAACTGCAATCAAAGCACAATGCTCGAGCTAGTAGAGGGGGTGACTAACGAGTAGCCGGTTACTGCGGTTAAGGGAATGCAGATACCTAAGGCCGCTGACAGCGACAACAATGCAACACCAGACTTCACCCACTGCGGCGAATGCCTCTCTTGCGGCGAACTTTCCTTTTCATGAAAAGTAGATTACAACGGTTAGAATGAGTCCGGCAAACTCGGGCAAACAAGAGACCGCTAGGCACTAGTTTCGATATCGTTGTCACAAGTCGACAAGCTTAGGGATCCGAATCAGCCTCCCTAAACAGTACTGTTCACCCATATTTATAGGCTCGGCGACCTGCCCAAACGGGCAGGGCTAAGATTACCGGCTGCCCGGGTACAGGAGAATCGGGCAGCGGTGACGAGATACAGGGGGACAAATAAAGGAAACAACAATCGCGCGGACCGGCGATTAGACTGGATCTTGTCGGCCTCTTCCCCGGGACTTGGCAGCTTTGAGGAGCGTGGCGGCTAGGCGGTTAGACCAATTCTAACCGCCCGGACTTTGGGAAAAACCAGGAGACGGTTTGACGTTAACACTATTGATGATGACGGTGATATAATATACTAATTATTGTACTTAATAAAATAGCTAATTATTTGTTAATTTATTTAATTACTAATTAACCGATAGGAAGAAGGATGTATAAACTAGGATTGAGAGGTAATAATAATTTTTTGTTTTATTTGGGCAAAAATAGTTTGTATTTTAAAGGTTTTTGTGCTTGTTTGCACAAACTTTATATTATTTGACTTTTTCCTAGAGCTTTTCTAATAGTAGAAACCTTGGTTCTTGGATTCCAGAATTCAGCTGTCAGATATGTCGAAAAGTACTCTCTTCACCGTTGACAACACCATGTGCCCATAATTTCTGCAAGTCGTGCTTGCTGCAATCCTATTCGGATAAGTCTTTTGTAAGGGAGAGGACTTGTCCCGGTGGCCGCACTCTTAGAGCTCAGAAGATTATCAAGAGCTGCCCCGTGTGTCCTTACGATATTTCGGATTTCTTACAGAATCCGCAGGTATATCTTTTTCTTTTAATCAAAATAAGTCAATCATTTAGTCTGTGACATGATCTTTAAACTCTGATTTAATCATGCAGAATAAGTTTCAGTTTAAGGCTCCGTTTGGGGGGACTTATTTTCACCTGTCAAGCGGTTACGACCGCATGAACCGGAACATAATTAAGGTCCGGTTCATGCGGTCGTAACCGCTTGACCGGTGAAAATAAGTCCCCCCAAACGGAGCCTAAATGTTATTGATAGTTTTGCCAATTTCCGGATTCTGTTACTATTTTGATTTCAATTATTTTTTATACTATTACATATTTTAGATGTATATATTGATAGAGCATAACCACTCAACCTCAAATCAATTGGTGGTATTATATATTGGTAGGGTTTTGAGTCTCTAATACATGGACTATTTTTAATTGGGTGGTATAGGAGTGAACCCAGGTGAAGAATATTCAAGTGAATTTTCATTCAGAACTACAAGTTTCATTTCAGACTATTGAGTTTCATTAGAAAACCCATCCAAACTTCTGAAACCTCTCCAAAATCATTAAAATTAGGAATGATTATGAAAAACTATCCTGCAACTTTGTATAACTACAGGGACCTCCCCTCTAATCTAACTTTGAAAATTACCAAAACCTCCCCTCCAATTTTATATTGTTAACAGATAAGGTTTTTTTACATGTATGTTAACAGTCTAAACTTTGATGGGGGCTTTGAAAACTTTCAAAGTTAGAGGGGAGGTCTCTGTAATTATACAAAGTTGGTTGGGGAGGTTCCAGTAAATGACCAAAGCTGAACAGAAACCCTGAAACTTAAAAACTGTGATCTTGATTGATTTATATATTTTTTTCCAGGTTAATAGGGAGCTTATGGATCTTATAGAGTCCCTGCAATCAAAGAATGAAGGAGCGGACGAAGTCGAAAAAGTTGACAATGAAGTACTTGCCGTCGCCGATGAAGTTATTTTATGTCCAGAAAATAATGATGTTGATGATTTTCCAGAAGGCAAAAATTCAAGTGCAAAAATACATGCAATAGAGGAGAAGCTTGTGAATGGAAAAAACTCTCAAACAGATGCTTATGAGGAAAAAACAGGTGTTCAGAGCCCTGTAGAGGATAGCAGACTGGATAATGATAGTATAGAGAAGCTAGAGGGGAAGAGGCCTAGATCTGTCTCTCCGAAAAGGGCAGTTAACGGGAATAAGGTAAGAAAAATACAATCTTCGCCGTAAACCCTAATTCTTTCGGTGGGTTGCGAGAAGAAGATGAATTTCAGTAATGAAGAGTCAAAGTCCCACAAACTTTGTATTGCAAATCACTATTCCTTCTTCTTTTGGATTGTTTTGGTTAGTTGTTAGAAGTGTTCTTTGCTCATAGGGTTTTGTTGTTTTGCTGCTAGTAAACTTGAAGCCTGATGATGATTTAAAAATGATTGCTTACAGGTGACAAAAAAAATATGATTTCTATCATATTTAGTGGAGCAAAGTGGGTATTTTGTTATACAAGAATTTGTTCTCTTCATGTAGACTTTGCATTTGATATAATATTTTGAGCTCCATCACCTACAATCAGTTGGTTTTGTTAGAAAAGTCCTATTTAGGGCTCATGTTTTCTCCTCCTTTCTCTCTCCTTGTATTAGTCCCACTTCATGTATTAGGATTTCTCTCCCCATTCTTCTCCTATATAAGTGTATGTATACCTGTAACTATTCATTCAAGGAAGTATATACAAGTTTTGAGCTCTCTCTTTACATGGTATCAGAGGGAACCAGACTCCTCCTTGGGTATCCGGCCTAACTGCCTCTCTTCCTTGCTGTCCGCGCGACTTCCCTTAGTCGCGGACTTTTCCGGCCCGTCTTTCTAACCGCCTCCAACTCTGCTTCTCTCGTGGCTTCCATCACCTCCGTCCTACCACCTCTTCTTTTATAATCCTCTCTCACGTGGGTCCACCTTCTCCTATACTTTCTCTCTCCGTTGTGGGCTCTTTCTATCTGCTGCGCCCTCTCCTCTCTGCGGTCCGCTGCGGGCTCTCTCATCCTACTCGCGGATTCCTCGTCTAGTCGCTCGGGTTCTCTAACTCGCGGCCTCTTCCTCTTGCCGCTCGAGTTCCTTCGCCGTGACCTGCCCTTTCTGCTCGCTATATATCGCTGCGCCTCCCTTGCGAAACTGCTCTCCTGCTCGCCGTAACCTGCTCTCCTGCTCGCCGTCGACCTGCCTCCTGCTCGCCGCGGCCTGCTCTCCTTCTCGCGTCGCGACCTGCCTCCTGCTCGCCGCGACCTGCTCTCCTGCTCGCCGCGACCGGCCTTTCCTGCTCTGCTGCCGCGACCTCGCCTTCCCGCAGTTGGCTTTCCCTGCTCTCTACTCGCCTGCGGCCTGCCTTGTCGCTAGTGCTCCTCCTCTCTGTCCGTATCGCACCTGGTCGCATCCTGGTCGCTTCCCTCCTTTCTTACGTCGCGTGTCTCTATGTGTACCCGCGGAGACCGTGCGACTATCTTCTCTGCCGACTTCTCCTTAGCGGCATTCTGGTCGCGATCTCCTGGTCGCTGGTGTGTCTGCCGAGACCGTGCGACTACCTATTCTAACCGCCCGGGCTCTTTTGTTGCCGCGCATGGCTTCCGATACTTCCGCTGCTACTTATGCTCCACCAGCCCGTGTGGCTGCCACTCCGAACTCTGTGACGAGTTACGGATTACTACTATCTCTCTAACTGAAAAAAAGAATTTCGTTGAGTGGGTTCACTCGGTTTGCCGTGTTTTGCAGACGAAAGGTCTTCTTCACCACTTAACCCGCGCTACTCCGACTGCTCCCTCCGATGACTGGCTTCGCGATGATGGTCGGGTCCAAGTCCTGGCTTCTAAACTCTATGGACCCCGAGCCCTACAGAATGGCCATGTATCATGACACGGCTAAGACCATGTGGGAGGAGCTTCACTCTTTTTACTCTGGCCATAACAGCCTACAACCCCTGTATGATATCATTTCCGATCTTCAGAATCTGACCCCAGGTGCTCCTGGTGATATGCTCTCCTTCGTGGCTAACGCCAAGAGCTTGGCAGAGGCTTGGATTCAACATCAGCCTCCTACTACTGATCTGACCACTCAACGGAACCAGAAAGAAGCTGTTGTCATCGCCATGATGATGTCCCGAGTTCCTCCCCACCTGCATAGTGTTCGTGCCCAGATTCTATCATCCGCCACAACTCCTTCACTGTCTGATGTCTGCTCCATGCTGCTAAAAGTCACGCCTCCCTCCGAGGCTCCTCCTGTTTTTGCCCCGGCTCTTCTTCAGCAGCCTCTCCTTTCAACCCCTCCTACCCGTGGATCTTCCACTCGGGGGGGGGGGGGTGACCCTCGTCTTGGGGACGAGGACATGGTGGTCGCTCTTCGATGAAATGCACCTACTGTTGCGGGATAATCATCTTGAAGCTATCTGTTACCGCAAGCATGGTTTACCTCCTCACCTTACTGCTACTACCTCTGCTGCTCCGGCTCCCACTGGGTCTTCTGCCCCTAATCCGGCCGCTACTACCAACCCAGACATTGATGAGCTCCGCACCCAACTCCAACAGCTTCAGGGTGCCCTCAGTCGCTCCTCCGACTCCGTTGCGTCCTTTTTTGCATAAGGTATAACCTGTTTTTCTTGTAGTCCTTGCTGGATCGTGTATTCCGGCGCTACTCACCATATTACCTCCCAGAAGCCCACAGAGTACCTACGGATGCCTCATCCTCTTTGCATCACTGTGGCCAACGGTGACACCCTACCAGTCTCTGGCTCCGCTGCTCTTCAGCTTACGCCGACCCTTTCTCTTTCCTCGGTTCTTCACGTTCCGGGGTCTTCTTTCAATTTATTGTTTGTTAGTCGTCTCACACACGACCTTAATTGTTGCATTACCTTTTCACCTTCTTCTTTTCTTATGCAAGATCGCCGCACCCGGAGTACCATTGGTAAGGGGTAGCTGTTGAATGGGTTGTACATCTTGGATATCCCACCTACTCTTCTCTCCATCGTCTCCATTGTTGATTGACATCGCCGCCTTGGGCATGCTCCCATTCCGATTCTCAAGCGGGCTCTTCCTGATGTTCCTCTGCGGGAGTTCTCTTGTGAATCATGTATCTACGGCAAACAACATCGTTCTTCCTTCCCCCTGCCTGTACCAGGAGTAGTACTCCTTTATCTTTAGTTCATTCTGATGTATGAGGTCCTTATAGAGTCCCCAATATTTTTGACTTTCGTTATTTTGTAACGTTTATTGACGATTACTCGCGTACCACGTGGCTCTATTTACTACATGATCGAACTAAACTTTCCTTTGTGTTTCGCGCCTTTTTAATTGAGATGCGTACGCAGTTCGCCACCCCCCTCAAAGTCATTCACACTGATAATGCTCGCGAGTATACGGGTCGCACCTTCTCCAATCTCTACACCGAGTTTGGTGTCATTCATCAAACTTCCTATGCGTATACCCCTCAGCAAAATGGTATGGCGGAACGAAAAAATTGTCATCTTCTCGATGTTGCGCGCTCCCTTATGTTCCAAATGCAGGTTCCAATCGAGTATTGGAATTTTGCTGTCTCCACAGCTTGTCATCTCATTAACCGCCTTACCTCGTCTTTGCTTAATTTTGCCTCACCCATCCAACTCCTCTATCCCTCCACCAACCTCACATCTCTCACACCGCGGATCTTCGGGTGTGTTTGCTATGTCCACCTTCTTGCCCTCCTTCCTACAAACTTGCTCCTCGGGCCGCCAAGTATATGTTTGTTGGCTACTCCCGGACTCAAAAGGGGTACGTCTGTTACTCTCCTTCTGACGACAAGCTGGTCGTTTCTGCGGATGTCACCTTCTGCGAAGACCAGCCCTTCCACTTACCATACCCCACCTCGTCTTCTGCTCCTCTTCCCCGACCGGCCGTACCGGTCACGCCATCTTTTCTGCCGTCTTCTTCCTCCTCTCACAACGTCCCTCCTCGGGTTCCTCCACCCCTTATCCGTGTCTACTCTCGTCGTCCATCCAAGGATGCTCCCGTGACCCAGCTCCCCGCTACCAGCGATACATCAGCTACGACAGATCCAGCTCCCTCTCTACAGCTCACCTCTTGGCCAACTACATCTCTCTCCATCGACTGACGCCGCCTCTCTACGCATTTGTCACCTCTCTTTCCTCTATTTCTATTCCTAACACTGTGCAGGAGGCGCTTCAACACCCAGGGTGGCGGGCCGCTATGAACGATGAAATGCGGGCTCTCTGGGCTAACCAGACCTGGGATCTGATTCCTCTTTCTGCTGGCCACCCCTCTGTTAGCTGCAAATGGGTTTTTGCTATTAAACATGCGGCAGATGGCACTATTGACCGTCTAAAGGCCCGCCTCGTGGCACGGGGCTTTACTCAGCAACATGACCTTGATTACGAGGAAACCTTCTCTCCCGTGGCCAAATTGAACACGGTCCGCGTTCTTCTCTCCTTGGTTATTCATCGTCACTGACCACTTTATCAGCTGGACATTAAGAATGCCTTCCTCAACTGCGATCTACAGGAGACAGTTTATATGCAACAACCTCCCGAGTTTGAGATCACGGGGGAGTCTCTGATATGTCACCTTCGGAAATCCATTTATGGTCTCAAACAGTCCCCGCGCGCGTGGTTTGAAAAATTCAGTAAGGTTGTCTCTGTGCTAGTGGCTTCACTCGGAGCTCGGCTGATTTTCTCTCTCTCACCGACATCCGGTCAACCGGAAACTGTGATTCTTCTGGTCTCTACTACGTTGACGATATCCTGATTATCTAGCAATGACACGACATGAATACAACAGATCAAGGAACAGTAAATTCCGCCTTTCAACCAAAGATCTGGGCAACCTTCGGTATTTTCTTGGGCTCGAGGTCGCACGACGCTCTGATGGTCTTGTGTTATCTCAAAGGAAGTACTGTATGGACCTCCTTCATGATGCCGGTTATTCTGGGTGCAAACCTGCGGAGACTCCGATGGACGCCAATCACAAGCTCTCGGCCCATAGCTTTGATTCTGACAAGCTGCTTACAAATTCGGAATATTACAGACGCCTGGTTGGGAAGCTGATCCACCTTATGGTAACTCGATCGGACATCTCGTTTGATGTGGGAGTTGTGAGTCGGTTCATGCACGCTCCTCGAACATCTCATCTTCAAGTTGTCGAGTGCATCCTTCGATATCTCAAGAGCGCCCCCGGACAAGGACTTGTGTACAAGCCATCCACATCTCTATCTCTTGTCGCGTATTCTGACGCTGACTATGCAGGGTCTATTGATGATAGGCGCTCCACAACTGGGTTCTATACTTACTTTGGTGGACATCTCATAACTTGGCGTAGCAAGAAACAGACTGTGGTTGTGCGTTCTTCTGCTGAAGCCGAGTACCGGGCTATGACTGCTGTTGTTTCCGAGCTAACCTGGCTTGAGGGCCTTCTGGGAGACTTGGATGTTCGTCTCTCATCTCTGACGACCTTATTTTGTGATAGTCAGGCAGCAATTCATATTGCCAAGAATCCGGTTTCCACGAACGCACGCACGAAGTCGATTGACTGTCACTTATGCGGGTAACTGTTCAGTGTGCGTAGTCAAAGAAGATAGATTTGGAGCATGCTGCTACAGAGGACCAAGTTGCGGACATCCTGATGAAAGCTCTCTCAGGCCGCAATACTATTAGTTTTTATCCAAGCTTGGTGCCTACGACTTGTACGCTCCAGCTTGCGGGGGAGTGTTAGAAAAGCCCCATAAAGGGCCCATGTTTTTCTCCTCTTTTCTCTCTCCTTGTATTAGTCCCACATCATGTATTAGGATTTCTCTCCTCATTCTTCTCCTATATAAGTGTATGTATACTCTGTAACTATTCATTAAAGGAAGTATATACAAGTTTTGAGCTCTCTCTTTACAGGTTTAAAGGTTGATGAGTATTTTCAAACATGGAATTTGAGTAGTTCGGCTGAGTGCTTGTGTAACTGCCGTTAGACTGTCACAATTTAAATTATACGGTCCAAGCATGCACGGAAAAAAACTTCATGTACACAAAATATTGTAAAGCGATAATAAATATTATTGCATTTTCATACACATACACATCAACATATGATTAGGGGTGTTCAATTCATAGAATATTGAGATTTTGGATTCGTCCTGAAATCCTGGATTCGAATTTGGATTTGGATTCAAATTTGCTTCAAATGGACCAAATCGAATTTCAATCATACACCAAGATCATATTTATATATACAACAACAACACCAATCAAGCCTTTATCCCACTATAGTGGGGTCGGCTATATGGATCCTTTGTCGCCATTTGTGCCCTATCTTGTGTCATAATCTCGCTAATGCCCAAGTACATCACGTCTTTTCTTATAGTTTCATTCCAAGTCTTTATTGCTCAACCCCTCACTTGTTTAACATGTCTCGTGACTAGACTCTCACAACGCCTAACAAGTGTCTAACAGGATCATATTAATATATAATTTAGAAATTCTTATTATTCGTCAATCTTGCCGATAGTGATAATATTATTAGGAATTGAATTTGAATACCACTCGATTCCAAATTTGATTTCGAATTTGAAAAATCTGAATCTTAATGGAATCTTCACAAATTATTCACGAACCTTTTGTATTTGCGAACAGTCAAAAAATTGAGTTGCACATAGTGACGAGTATGTAACATAAAATGGTCACTTGACACTAACATCGTACCACGACCCTTCTATCTACAACATGTATCTCGTCCCAGCATATGCCGCCCAAGCAAAATATAACTGAGGCTCTATTTGTTTGGGCGTTTTGATACTCCGTTTTGGGCAAACGCCGGATCTATTTGTTTGGGCGTTTTGATACTCCGTCTTTATTATGCTCTCTATGTTATTTTATTACTTTGGTGACTGAGATAATAATCTTGATTCATAACCTATACTTTAGTGAACAGTTAACATTTGTTTATGTTCAGTTCTCATTTCAATGTTCTATGATCAACAAAGTTGAACATAAATTGATTTTCTTTCTGCTTGGCTCATGCACCAGCATGGAGTCCCAATTAGGGGTAATTTTGGCACCCTGCTCTGTTTTCAAATATTCGTCCGGAACCAATAAGGAGGGGTCACGTATAATGCATTTTTACGCGTAGGGCTGGAGAGGGGATGTCAGATCTCCTCGAGATCGAAAGGATCGCGTGATCACGTAAGAGATCACGTGGATGAAAAAATTTCTCTTAAGACCCTCTATCTTACACAGATTTGTAATTTTAAGTCTTCTGAGCAAAGAAGAATGTTAATTTATGGTGTTAGTTCACCATACAGGTGATTTTTCTTTATGAAAGCTTGGCAAAATGTTTATAAATTATCAAACCTATTGATCAGATTAAAAATTCTTATAAATGTGAAGACTAAGGGCCTGTTTGGGAGGGCTTTCTAGCTCCTTTTCATTTTCTAGAAAACGTCACCGCACATAATAAATTGTTTGGAATGTCTACAGGTGGGAAAAACTATCACCAAAAACTTCTTTTTCTCCTCTATTTGAAAAGTCACTAGCCTCCTACTTTTCAACTTTTAGAAAAGTAATTTCATCCCGATACACAGTTGATGTTATGAAAACAATTTACTACTCTGGATCCAGTTCGACAACACTGCGAAAACACTAGCTTTTCTCTAGATGAATATTTCGCTTGGACGCGATTTTTTCGCACGGGGCAATTTTTTCGCCCTGACGCGAAATTGTTCGCCCGGGCGCGGAATTTTTCGCCCGTATGCGAATTTTTCTCCCGGGCGCAAAATTTATGTCGGGGCGCGAATTTTTGGCCCGGTCACGAATTTTTTCGCCCGGACGCGAGAATTTTGCCCGGGCACGGAATTTTTCGCCCGGGCGCGGAATTTTTCGCCCGGGCGCGGAATTTTTCGCCCGAGTGCGGAATTTTTCGCCCAGGCGACATTCTTTCGCCCTTGCGTGAATTTTCCACCCGAGCGCAAATTTTTTCACCCGGGAGCGATTTTTTTCTCCCGGCGCGAATTTTTTGTCGGGGCGCGAATTTTTGGCCCGGTCGTGAATTTTTCGCCCGGACGCGAATATTTCGCCCTAGCACAAATTTTTCACCCGGGCGCAAATTTTTTCACCCGGGCGAGAATTTTTTCTCCCGGCTCGAATTTTTCGCCCGGGCGCGAATTTTTTCGCCAGGGCGCGAATTTTTTCGCCCGGGCGCGAAGTTTTCGCCCAGGCGCTGTTTTTTCGTTCGATTGTGCATTTTTCGCCCAAGAGCAATTTTTTCTTCGGACGCGGTTTTTTTTTCTCCAGACGCAGTTTTTTCGCCCGAGCGCAGTTTTTTCGCTCGATCGCAATTTTTTCACCCGTGCACGATGTTTTCGCCCCGGCACGAAATTTTCGCCCGGGCGCGAATATTTCGCCCGGGCGCGAATATTTCTCCCGGGCACGAATATTCGCCCGGGCGCCAATATTTTGCCCGGGCGCGCAGTTTTTGAGCGATGTTTTCACCCTCGCGCGAAATTTTTGACCGGACGCGAAATTTTCGTCCGTCCGGAAAATTCACGCTCGGGCGAAAAATGTGCGTAATTTTAATAAAAAAGTCACTGCAACGGAGATTTGTCAATCTGTTTATAAAATGCTCCTTTCTGAAAATCTCTGCAAAAGAAGTTCACTCAAACGGATCTCCTTTTGCAATATACATTTTCCAAAAGCTCATTTTCCCACCTTTCTTTTGCTACCACTCCTTTTCCTTTCTGAAAAGCCCTCCCAAACAGAGCTTAAGGGCTAGTTTGGGAGAATTTCTCACCCGCGAAAAACCTCACAAATAAAGATGGGCTGATCCACGCGGCTCCGCCAAATGGCACGTGGTCTGCGGCGGATCAATCCCGCCAAACGAAGCCCCGTTTGGCACAATGGTTGAGACCGTGAGCGCAATGGTTATGAATTGTCGTTCATCAACACCCGACCTCATCTAAGAAACTTTATCCATTTCTATGCTCAAAACTAGCAATGTTTATGATGGTGTCGTTTCTGTCCAAACTCACCGGAGAGCAAAAAAAACCATGTCAAACAGATCCTAAATTGAATTATTTACAACATAGATCACACTATATTAGATTACAAATATTTGGAGTAAAATTATTGATGTTGATTAGAAATATTTGATAGTATTTGGAACGAAAGTTTAATTACAGTCATTTCCTACCGACTCAAGCTTAACTGCGATCTCCTTAACGCATAAGGAATTAAAGTTCTGCATCAAAAGGTGAAAAAAGTCCCCCTAAAATACTAATATAGTAACCTGGTTTAAGCTTGGGAGTTAAATATAAGCTTAATTATTTATATTTGTTGCAATAATAGGTCTGTGATGCCCATAAATGTTTTCGCTCGCAACACTGATGTATTTAATGTGTATATAGCCTTCACTGATAGGCTTAGGTAACAATATAAAATTCTCATTGTGAAGAAGAATAGATCATTGGAATTGTTGGTCTTCAATGAAAAATTTATAGTAAACTTGAGTCATCAGCATTGCGTTAACTATTTTTCCCTGCCCTTTGTACACCGCTTGAGATAATAATAATAAAAACTTTGTTCACACTGATCTATATTCATGCATATACTCTCATAGTCACTATAATATCATAGTTATAGCACAATGTTGTATGTTACGGCTAGATGATGATATTAAGCATAATTACACTTAGTTTTACGCCCAATATTCCAAGCAAAAGTTCCATGTGAATGCGTCTATCCCGTCACAGGAATATTTTTTGTGTGTTGGTAGTGTACACAAGGAAGGTGCGGGTCGGATGGCTGACAATCTTTCGAATTGGTTGACAGTCGTTCGTTCGGAACGTGTTTTTTGGCTGGTTATTCAAGGGCAAATCGAATGGATGAGATCTCGCCCGCACCTTCTTTTTGTACATTACCTGTACCAAAAAATTGCACTCTGTCGCCACTCAGTGACGTGTTATCCCACTTATGTCACATGACATTTTCCAATTAGTATCACAATCACATGGTGCGTTGTAGTAAGCAATTAAAAACTAAGGTTTCGTTTGATTTGGCGTTTTGCTCAGGCGGCAAGAGGAGGGCTTTTGGAACCAAGTGGTTGGAGACAGCAGTTGGAATCCTTTCATTTTCCTCCAATTTCCCAAGGTGTGGCGGCGGGTGCAAACAGAGGAAACGCCGCCGCAGGTCATTTGATTACCCGCCATGCGGCGTCGTTTGTCACAAACGGTGAGCTCCAAACACTGCGCCAAACGAAACCAAAGACAATGCTATCTTAGGACAACTAAGACAATATTTTCTCTTAAAGGTGTTGACATGTGACCTCGAGGCCACGAGTCCTGGAAGTACCTCTTGCAAAAAATGCTGGGTAAACTTGCCGACATTTTCATCTCTTGGGGACGCTTTGCATGCCGAGCTGCCCATTTGATAAAAGAAGAGAAAATATTCAAAGTTTCAATCCAAATAAAGGCCCCACATTTTTTGGTTTCCTTTCCATCATAAAAGGATGGAGAAGGTCAAAGCAAAGGAGGTATAAACCAAACCTCATATTCTCAATATTTCTTCACAATCAGACATTCTGATAACACATTGCAGCTTGCACGCCTGGCATATTCCGCACAGTTCGACATTGTCATTCAAATTGGGTTTCATCGCCATATTTGTTGAGCTACAAACAATATAGACGCATTCACGCGCATGCCCGATCCACATGTATGGTATGTTAAATGGACCCATGAAGCAGACTGTGTATCACCCATTCTTTATCATGCCAACAATCTCTTGCAAGGGATTCCAATCCCTTCAGTTGAGTAGCTAATCTCTTTTAAGGGATTCTCATTAACTTTGATAAGACATTCTTGCACCCTTCAAATATTGAGTTTGTTTTTTCACTAACAAAGATGGTGCAGTTGAAGCTACATACATGTTGTGACTATGCCTAGAAGTTGAATTCACTGTTGTCACTGTCCGTTGAGTCAACCTCATATTTTAGGGTTTAGAGTGAAATAAGGTGAAAATCTAGCCTCCACCATAAAATGACCCTCCATTTAAGGTCCTAAATGAAGAGACTCCTGAACCCACCCCTTCAGCAAGTTTGAGGAACCAAAGCCTGAACAACCAGACCAATGATTTCACAATCTAATATGAGTATTCTTAAACTTAACCACATTAAAGAATAATCATCCTCAATCATTTAATATGACATTTTCATTTGCAGCACATAAAAAAATATTAATGATATATCAAGAAAACTTTAAATAATCAACAACCAGAACACAAAATAACATTCACTGATAGAAGAATCACTGCATTTCTCCCCCAGAAGAGTGTTTCAGCAGGCACAAATGTAAGGTGAAATCTACAGCCATGGCAATCATTTTATTATAATCTACTACTAATGGCAATAATACATTATTATGGTAAAAATGTAATTAAGTAACAAAAAAAACATTATGACATTGCAAAAAACAGTCATATCCTTATAAATGTCATAAGAAAAATAATATTTATCTAGTTATAATAATCAAACAGTTATACTTAAAGAATATCATAAAAATAATAATATTTAGGCTCCATTTGGCACCAGGGTGGCGGCTCATACTGAGGTTGTTATGAACCGTCCTTCGTGAGAACCAGACCTAGCCACAGTTGTTGAGAACAAGGGGATTAAATTGTCATACATTAACACCAACAGATGAAGTTTGTTAGGATCAGGTGATCCTTAACAAATGATATTTTGACCCATGAGTTTAGGCCTGCCGCCACAGTGCCAAACAATTCATTGCAACTTAAAAACAAAATACTACTAAACAATTCATTGCCTGAAAGGATTCATGAATAAAAAAAGAAGAAAAAACCTAAAATAAAATAACACATACTTATAAAATGGCATAATTAAAGAGGATAATAAGCCGGCGATGAAGTAAAATGCAAAGGTAATACAATACCCGCCGGAGGAATCCCAGCAAGTCAAAACATGCAGTCGAAGCAGTCAGCTCCACAATATTCAACAACCATAACAATTTAAAATCCGTACGATTCAGAGTTCACATTCTAACCCGCCAGTACTATGCCCGCAAGAGCCCGTGGATACGCGGTGCCGCCAGTTTCGTTAACTTGTCGGGGCGGAGCGTCAGCGGTACGCCGGGGCGGCGCCAGGCAAAAGAGTATCGCGAGGACACCGGCGCACTGGCCGTATCGACCCTGCCGTCTGAGTATCTGGGAGCAAAATAACTGGACGGCGGAATGAGGTCCGAAGTCGTGCTGCGTAGCGGATCGGCGTGCGATTCTAATTCTCCGTCGCGTGCAGGCGGAAGCCTATGGTACTCCGGGGCATTGACCTGCTCCCTGTAACTATACCTGACAAATACATCTCAGATACAGATCGAGCAATCATTCATATGATTTATATACACCAACTTATCAAAAGAAATAATCATTGTCACCAGGAAAAATTTTAAAAAAAAATTGCAAGGGCTACACAGGAACAAGTTGTTTGAAGTGCATCTACCTAGAGAAGTGCGATACCTGTATGCTTGTGTAGGTAGTTATATAGTTAACTTTTGGACAAATATATAGTTCAGAGCAGTGGACACAGGGCACAGGAGATTCTGACTCAGAAATAAGTATCTAGTTTTCGGGCCTAATAGCCGAGATATCAGAGTCATCTATCAGATATTTCAAACTAGCTGAGATGTTCATATCACGGCTATTTTAAAAATAAGTGAGAGATCTCAAATATCTCAGCTATTAACACAAACAAAAAAACGAGAAACATATTTTGAAATAAAAAATACATGTTTCCATGTGTCAGAATCTCGTGAGCCCCACACCCAAAAAATTTGGTAAATTGTTGTATGTGCTTTACTTCTGAGATTCTACTTTTTTACAACTGACCTTAAGACTAAATTCTCTCATGCTTGTTAATTTCTACATGCAAAGAGTGCACTCGGTTCAGTTCACATCGATTCCACTCAGAACTAGAAACTGATACAAGTAGGAGTGGTTCCAACTTTTGAAACTGAAACTGTCCATGTACTAGAAACCTACAATCATTCTTTAACAGAAAATTTTGAGTCAGCTATACCTGGTGTTTTATATTGTGTTATTTTTTATTCTTTGAGTTGCAAGTAAATCATAGAACTGAGCTGAGGACCACCCGAACCGGAACAATTTGATGTGCTTCCGGTTCAGTCGGGCCGGTTCTCAGTTTTCTGGTTCTTTTTGCACACCCCTAGGCTGCTACGTCTTCATGCTAACTGATATGGATTATAATTATTAAAAACTCAAAAGATATATCCATTCTAGTTACAAATAATTAAGAAAACCTAGCCTACATCTAAAAAAGACTTTGTTAAGAAGTTGAAAAGTAAAATACCGATCAGTAGGAATCTGGGAGTCCTGATAGCTGCGCAAGTCTAATGGCTGGCGATAAGCATCATTAACCAGAGAGTGATGATAGGTATCGATAGGCGCATGAGATACTTGAAGATGCCGTGCATCGACCAGCAACGTATTGGGGCGTTGGAGCATACGGATCGGGAGCAGGAGGGACCATGACCACGCCCAACAGCTCCAGACCGGTACGGATCCTCAGCTGTCGCATAGGGGTCGACAGCATGAGAGGGGTAAGTTGGAGGGAGGTATCGAGATTCAGAAGGAGGTGGGGCACGCAATAGGGCTCCGGGTCTGTATGGGTCCTCGGAAGGAGGTAAGTGAGGGGGTGGGTAGGGCTCCATCACAGCAGGCAGACGGGGAGGTGCAAGATGCCCGGACCTAAAGGAGTCCTCCGGAGGCAAATAGGCAGCAGGTTGAGGTAGTCGGTCATCAACATACTGGCGAGGAGCTGAAGAGTGAGGAGCACTAATAGGCTGGAATAATGCAAGCAATTTGTGAACCTGCAGCATACAAAAAAATGGTAAAAGGAAAAAAAGGAGGGAATTGAAGATAGACTTGAGCATACATACATATGAAATTAAGATTTGTGCAGTTTTAAAATAAGAGAATGAAGTTAAGAAAGGTTTGGCACCTGCTTAGAATTGAGGTCAGGCTTGAATTTGTTCTTGAATTCATAGTTGTCATTTATGGCAACTTTGAAAGTACTCTCAGGAAGAGGAAGGCAGTCCTTATCAATCTTAAACTTCACCTGAAAAAGGGAGGGCTGTCATGAACGGTCGACTGACAATTGTAAACAATTAAAAGTGTGAATTGTTAAAAAAAAATACAACAGAAGCATAATAGATGATGGGAGAAAAGGAAATTTATATTGTGAACTTTGTATAACTGATTTTTTGAATATAAGAAAAAAATAGAGGTAACAGGTGACCACTCTTCTCCTTGTGGAATGAACCAACCCCTTGGGATTGCTTGAAAAGGGCCTTCAGATTTTAAAGTAAACCTATAACTAAAACAAAATAAAATTACTGATAAAATATAGCTACATCCTTAATTTGTGAACATTCACAATAGATTTCATCTTACACCACCACAAATGTTTCAAAAAACCAATAAGCATGCAGGATGCTTGAGGCTACCAGCTCCATCTAACTACAAGACATATGCCTAACAGACGAACAGCAACTCACAGCGTACAGCTGCTCCACAGTACCACTCCCTATATTTTTTTAGGGATGATATTCAGCACCTCAAAATATGATATTCACGAGTCCTAGCAATTTGTAATACAAACTTTTATTTTCATACACGCCAAATAGGCTGCAATCGATATTAATAACACACCTAATCTGTCCAAAACATCAAATTAATGACTAAACCAAGCAAATTGGCTAGCGTAAACAGAAAATGAGAATTGAATAGAAAGATCCAATTAAAAATACAAAATAATTTATATAGCACGAAAGAATTTCTAGAGTTTGTAGATAATTTTTACAGAAGGAAGCAACTTTAAAACCCAAACCCTAGAATTAAAATCAAAACTGCAAATTTGCATAATTCACCAGCCCCTCAAGAACCAGCATAGTGGAAACCTAAATACAAGAACAGTAATTAAATGCTTAAGGTAAACTGAAAACCGAAAAAATTCAAATTAAGAAACTAGGCGGTTCATCCATAACGAATTTCTACAGAGAAGGAGAGCGGAGTTGATGGGGAAGCAGCCCTGACCCAGCAAAGGAGATGTGATAACTCCACCTTGGTCGAGCAAAGAGGATTGCAGGTTTCCATCGCCGATTTCCGTGAACCCCTGGAAGAACGGCATGGTAAAGGAAATGCAGGATTTGATTGATTTGAGTGAAGGAAATGCAGTGGACGGAGGCATCTTTCAGTAAGGGAGTGGTGGGCAATGTTCAGCGGCTTTGAACGAAGGAGCTGTCGCAGCTTTGAGCGAGTGAGTTGAAGGTGTCGAAGCTTTGAGCAAAGAAGCCGGTGGGGGGACATTGATCCGAAGAGTGAAGGGGAAGCGGGAGTCTAAATGGTCGTGAGAATGTAAAAACTAGAGGTTTAGAGAAATGGGGTGTGATTATACCTGCTGAAATAGATCAAAATGAGAGTTTTTAGTCTATTTTACAGGATCTGAATAGCTTGTTACAGGATGCTAATATCATTGCTCTATTTATTAACATCTGAAAATCTAATAAACTAAAAAAATGACATTGCCCAACAGTTTCTTACGTTTTATTACAAACATATCACAAAATATAACATGCTTGAAAGCCTATTTGAATCAAATTGAAATAAGATCAACTTATTTGATCTGACTCACTAACATGCCTATTTACAATGCAAATTCATATTAATGACCAATATACTGCATGCATAATGAAGTCACTACTATAAGAAAAAAACAGTTTTCTAACTAACGTCACCTAAAAAGCAAATTTAAAAATTGGTCCAATAAATTAATACAAATTATGCACACAATATATTCAATTGATGACAATATTTACACAAAATCATTTATTCGGAAAAAGGATATTGAAGGTGAACTATGAGATCATAATTCACTTAAGTGGTAGAGTTTAGTGTTTTACAGAGCTATTACAAAAAAATGAATCACCAACAAACGTTAAACAAAAAGAGCCATGCAGTGAACCATAATATTTAAAAGGAAACCAATCAAAAACATTATTAAATATAATACTATTCCTAAATCTACACGAAAATAATTTCAAATCCAGTGTTAACAAAGAATAAATATATCCCATGATATCAACCTATTTACAAATAAATAAAGATTGCAAAGCCCGAATAATAACTAATTCCTTGAAATGGCTAAAATATGACAACAAGAAATACAGGTAACATCGGTTGAACCACTCACATCATACTTTAAAATGTTCCTTTTTCTATTGTTCACCAAACTCTTACTTCAAACAACTTGGAGGACAAGTTTGAATAAATAAATCTGAATGAATCTCAAAACTGGAATTATGCTGAAGTAATTATTTGATAAAAGTAAATGTAAAATATTGTATTCAATTGTTGCGATAATGGGCTGATAGGAATGATTATCATTTTGAAGAACAGACGTGGATAACTTAAAAAACTACAGAAAATAAAATTCATTCACTCAGGCACATAAAAAAACAGAAGGAAACCAGAAATATCTTCAAGCAAAACGCACAGTTTCCTTCAAAGGCTACCTACACTCCATGCAAAAACACAGTTTAGTAAATTTTTTTGCTCAATCTAAACACACATTATTATTATAAGCAAATACTTCAGATTTCCTAGTTTTTTTTGCACCAAATAAATTGAGCTCCCTCCATATAAAGAAGTGATCATTGAGGATCCCTCCTTGCTTGTTTTATCTTGAAGAATTAGAATCAAGCTCTAGAGAGGCTTGCCTCCCAAATTTGTATCACATTCCCTCCATCTTGATTCTGACTGCATTAGGACAATCAACCTATACTCTGACACGCATAGCATGGTCCTAGTCAAATAACGTAAGGTCAGAGTCGAGTCGACTCAGCGTCTCTATTTTTTATGGCACTGATCCCATAGCATAGCTGCTCGCCTGTTCACAGTGAACAATTTCTTTAAACTGCAGAGCACACAAGACAATCAGGTATACATGCACTGATGTACACTCTCTAATCCTTAAAACGGAAGGTCAGCTCTTAATTATGTGCAATCAACTAACCAAGCCAATGAGTGTACGCATAGCATGGTCCTAGTCAAATAACGTAAGGTCAGAGTCGAGTCGAGCGTCTCTATTTTTTATGGCACTGATCCCATAGTAGCTGCTCGCCTGTTCGCAGTGAACAATTTCTTTAAACTGCAATCAGGTATACATGCACTGATGTACACTCTCTAATCCTCAAAACGGAAGGTCAGCTCTTAATTATGTGCAATCAACTAACCAAGCCAATGAGTGTATGCATTGCAAACTAAATTGAGATCATCAGTCATGTGAATGGGCTTACTACACATGCTTACTTGCTTGGGCTACAACTTGCTAGGGCAATAGACCCTAGACAACAAGTGTCCGAGAAAGACAAGTTGCATGCCATATCAGATACTAACACCTCTCACAACCAAAGACCGAGGCTCCGGTATGTCTCCTACCCCTATCATATTCCATATCAAATCTCCCCTACCCCGCACATACCTCCACCAAGTCGAACTCACAACCCAAATTGTATATCCACCAAGTCGAACTCACAACCCAAAAATTGTATCTCCACCAAGTTGAACTCACATATGTAGCACGGGGACGGAAACGGGATAGGGGATACGATACGAATATGGGAAACGTGATTTTTTAACAAGGATAGGGGAAACATTTTTAATTATTTTAATATAAGTATTAATTAATATAAGAATAAGACAACTAACAAACTATTTGTGCATATCTTGAATTTATGTAATGGAAGATAAAATCTAATTTAAACAGCAATGAAATTCAGAACAACAATTAGCAATTAACAACGTATATACACAAATGGAGAAATATATGTTACATTGCATATAATTTAGTTCAACATCATAGAATGAAGCACATCAAAATTAGCCATTATTTTATTAAGAATAAAGTGAGTAGTGTGATGATATTAATTTCTATTTCAAACCATTTTATTATGCGTATAGTTTTTGTATCTTCATGGTTTATTACATCTTAAAAAGATTTATTCTAACAAGTTCCCTGTATCTATTTTGGTCATAAGGGATATGCTTTTGTGTTAGTTGTGCAAGATGTGTATGATTTTCTTCTCATTTGCATACTATATAATTCCATTTAATAAGCATTGACAGTAAGATTCTGGAGATGTATTTCATATGCATTTTATGCACAGTGCCTCCATAATTTATAATTAATTGCCTAAACTTTTGTAAAATTTGCAATAAAAAAAATAGATAACATAGGAATTTTATAGCAAGATATAGTGATTCTATCAACAATCTAGCATGGTAGCAGGACCATGAGACCTATGTTAGGGTACAATCAGGAGTTGGCAAGTCCAACAAGAATTAAGCGAATGAGAACGTGGTGATGCCCTGGATGCCGGAGCAGAATTGAAATCAATTAGTACTTGATAGGAAAGAGAAGAAAACAAATGTGAAGAAGAAGAGGAAGAAGGAAGAAGAAGAAGAGGAAGAAGAGAAAGAAGAAGAAGAGGAAGGAAAAGAAAAGGAAAAAGAAAAAGAAGAAGAGGAAGCGAAGGAAGGAGGAAGAAGAAGAGGATGAAGGAAGCATAAAAGAAGAAGAGGATGAGGAAGCGTAAAAGAAGAAGAGGAAGATAAAAAAGAAGAGGAAGAAAAAGAAGAGGAGATAAGGGAAGAGGCGGATGACGATAAGAGGAAGAGCTTACCACAAGCGACAGCAGCGTCTCCTCGAGAGGCAAAGCAGCGGCGTGATGCGGGAGAATGCCTGGGGCGTGATGCGGGAGAAAGTATCGGGCGTGGGGAGTAAATGAAACCTAAACCTAAACCGGGAATAAGAGGAAGAGACGGGGACTCATTTCCACGGGAATCGTGTATCCCGATTGCGGGATACACGTTTCCTATTTTATTTTATTTTAAATTTAAAAAAAACGTTTCTTAAAGTTTCCGAAACGCGGTTCTGAAATGCGTTGGAAACGCGTTTACGAGCGTTTCCCGTATCTGATACGCGTCTGAGTCGATACGTAGAGCACTTTTAAGCATCTGTGCTTCGTAGGAACTCACAACCCAAAAATTATATCTCCACCAAGTCATGAACAACCCAAATTGTATCGCTCTTTAACCTACACAATCATGAAATTTAGTTTTGTATTCATTCTCCAATACACATATCCCTATAAAGAATTGTCCATGACCCATCAAATTTTAATTTTTTTTACTTTCTTGTTTAACCAAATGCATCTATATATAAAGAAGGACCACCCAATAGGTCGGTGGCCATCCCAACTTCATAGATTTCCCCATGCATCTTGTCAAGTTACTTTGTGATGTGCAAAGCATAATTTTGCGAAGTATTTATAATTTTGTAGGTTTAGAGTTTAGGTTTTAGAAAAGGTGAGCCTTGGCGCACTGGTTAAAGTGTTGACATATGATCTTGAGGTCACGGGTTTGAGGCCTGGAAGCAACCTCAAGCAAAAATGCAGGGTAAGGTTTGCTACACTTCACCCTTGCGGTGGGATCCTTCCCCGGATCCTCTCTATGCGAGATGCTTTGTGCACTGGGCTGCCCTTTTTTTAGAGTTTAGGTTTGAGTTTCTATAGCATACACGTCAGTCACGTATGGCTTCCTCTATAAAACTCTAGTCACTTCATATATTGTAATTATACAAATTAGTTTCTTAATGTTGCAAGCATTTATAATTTTGTAGATTTGGAGTTTAGGTTTTAGAGTTTCTCTAACATACTCGTCATTATTTATGGTTCCTCTCTCTAATCACTTGATATAATGTAACTTTACTAATTAAGTTCTTAATGTTGCAAGCATAGTCATTGGTAATCTTTTACATCTCATTCAGGCAATCCAAGTACTGTCCTAAATCTCGCTAGACCCTACTCCTATATCAGAAAAAGTTGGAAAATGACAAAAAATGAATTAATAATTATGTATTGAAGATAAGTGTATAATGTAAAACAAATTAAATCAATCAACCGTCAAAATGAACCTGAAATAAACAAAATAGAAAATATAAAAATAAGCAATGTCATCTTTAAGCTGTGTGCAGCACACCTTCACAAAGATGAGAAATGAGTCAAATAAAATTAAACAATATATAAAAATAAATTTATAATAATATAAATTTATAAACATAAATATTTAATATCTAGTGTACTCATGAATTAACACACAAAAAAAAAAAAAAATTTAAAAGTAATTATTTGATAATGAAATAAGATGATGAATTGTATGAAATACACATCTAGTCAATGGATTAAAATTAATTAAAATAAGGTCACTTGGAAAGTTGGAATCATTATGCCTTATGCAAAAAAGCTTACCCTGCATAAATTCACTAGAACCAATTTGGATAAATTGTGTAACTCAGCCTCATTAAGTAAATCTAGGAATAGATGAAATCGTGTTAGGTCAGAATTTGGATAAATCATGTCAGTTAAACAAAATTATGTCTAAATTAAAGATTGAATACAGGTTTAGTAAGGTTTGCTGGAATATTAAATGTCAATGTCAGAAGCCATTTATGAGTTAGGTCATTAGAGGGTATTATTCTCAAAAACTTTTCAAGGGTAATCGTGTTTAAAATGTTATGTTTTCCAAAAAAAACAACCATACTTCCAATCATTTATTTAATGAGAACGGGTTTTCCTTAAAAATAGTAAGCCATGCCACTTGAGTTTGTAGTGATTATATGTGTCTCTTAAAATATAGAACTTCTCGGAGTTTGTGAATTTAATAGGCTGAAGTTTTTATGTCTGAGATCAATCAATAATCTATGCAGATTCTATGCTTCATATCAGGATTTTAGATTAAAACTAAGCAGGTACTATTATGATTACATTGGTTTGAGCTTTGTGGTGAAATTTTTTATAAACTTGGTAATTAAATGAGAATCATCTACTGTTGTTTTAATTCTGTTTGATAAGGGAGGCTTGGTCTGTTGTGTTATGTTGATTTCTGTGCTTTCAATGGGCAGGCCAGTAAATCAGTGGGTTAGTTTTGCATATTGTGATCTACTTATATGTTGATTAGATTTTGGTTGCCCTGATTCTTGAGAGGAGAGGTTGATGGGTGCTGCTATGGACTGGCAGTGGTTAATATGTAATGTTTTGGACCGGTTATATAACTTGTTGGATGCCATTAGAAGCTCTTATTGCCTGCCCTTTTCTTGACTTTTGTTGGTTTCAAGGGGAGCATTGGTGGCTGAAACTAGATAACTAATTTGATTTAAAATTTTGATCTTTTCCTTCTCTAAAGATGCATGTCCAGCGGCTGAAATCTAAAATTTCCTTACACTACATTCGGCCCTCAAGAATTGGATTACAAACTCGGTATTCCGCCTAATTCCATGGATTTTATTTTAAGATTGGCCGAATTCTTAGGGCAAGGCCCGGCGAATATCCCCGAATCTCTTTTCTGCTCGCTTTCGGAAACCTGTGCCACTGCTTCTCCGCGCTCGACGAAAATTTTCGCCACTCCTATCTCGCCGATTGATCTCGCCGGAGGTAAGCTCTCCCTCTTTCTTCCTCATCTTCTTCCTTTTCACCCTCTTCTGTTTCTTGTTTATGTTTCATTTTCTCATCTTCTCCCTTTTCTTCATCATGCGAGACGTTAAGATCTCCCTATGTTTTCATCTAATTTTTTTCTTGCTCCCATTTTCCCCGGCAGCTAACTCCTACATCCATCGGATTCCTCAATCAGATCGTCTGTGACTTGAGGTAAGGATAACATTTCCCCACCATCCTCAATCTTGGTTGGTAAGGGCCCTGCTATGAGATAGAAGCCCTAATTTCTACAATTTGTTGTAAGAACTGTCTTGGTAGGGCCACAAGGTTGTTTGCTCATCTTGTTTCTTCAATTTGTTTGCACTAAAAATGGGTACGTTAAGATTGATACCTTCCACTGAGCACTTAAGTTCAAGCACTGATTACTTTGGTGTCAAACTCTAATTGAGATCCTTATCCTGATCATTGCCAAGTTAATTAATAGATATCATATGCCAAACTCTTTATTGAGCTTGACATGGTTAGTGATAACTTAAATAACTTAATCCTTTTTCGAGTGATGCATGTTTATTATCACCTCTTAAGCAAGATTATTATGTTTGGCTGCCCAACAAGAGTTCTCTACATCTATAGAAGAGACAACAACTTGTTTGAAGAGCCAACATTTACATCGTCCTGAGGTAGCTAAATACGCAAACGGGGAATCAATGTCATTTTTATTAGTGAGCACAAGAAATTAGGGCGTGTATTAGCTTCTGTTTATGGAGTAGTATTGATTAGCATTGTCTTCTACTTGTGTTTTAGTTGCTAATATCACTTGATATTTGGTTATTTATACATTTAATTTTGAATGTTTTAAGATAGATGACACTGAATTAGACTCGGATTCTGAAATATGAATTTGAAGTCATTACTAAAGGTGCAGTGTTGACAACCCTTGTTGCAACTGGAGCAACACTACAGACCATTCCTAACTTCAAGATAACGTTTACGATTTGTATTAGTCACTTAATATTGTACTAACGTCAACTGTTTCAGTGTGCTACATATGAGTCAATCTGCTTTTGGAGAGTTGTGATATCCTACCCGCAACCAATTTACTTCACGAAAGTTTATATGTTTCGGTAAAAGAACTTGATGCAACCCGAGTTTACATCGTTATATTATTTACAATAATTTCATTTATGTAGCGCACGTCTTCGCGCATTATCATTTCGTCTATATTGTATCGCGCACGTTTGTTTGGATTATTGGTGTGACCGGCCAATAAAACCCTAAATAGAGAGGTCAGTCAAATTAGGAGTAGTGGTGAGGTTTAGACAAGCAAGTGAAGTGTCATAACAATTAAGCTATTATTATATTCACAAAATATATAATTCTGAAATTTGTAATTACTTATAATTTCAGAATTCTTTATATGGGGAGTTACCTCAAATCAATTCATTATGAATAGTTGGAGTCAGCCTAAAACTTAAAAGTCGCCATTAAGCCTATTCATTAAATTTCCTTGCCTATTCATATTTGAGCCTTTTTTAAATTAAAAGTCACCGGCCCACCTTCAAGATTTTATTTGTATCGGTGGCCTGTCTTTTGCACACCCCTACTAAATATCATTGATTACAATATATGCTAAACCCATTTATAAAAAACCACCCCTTTTCCCATAAAGGGTAGCCGAAGAAAATCGAGAAGAACAGGGACAATCCTCTGTTCTTTTCGTAACTCCCAGCTGAAACGCCCGACTGTTCCCCCTTCCGACCGCCCCATGCCACTACCCCGCCCCTCGCCGACCAGCACCACCGCCGTCGGAGTCCTTCCAAGGCACCGGCGACCTTTTCTCCGTGGTCTGTAGCCGGGGGTTACGTTTCCGCCGCTAGCTCTTCCTGCCCAGCCCGGTCGACATCACACCTCCGGGGTGATACCAGCTCGGACAGGCTTCGAAGAAGCTTCCTTGAAAATTCTACTACCTATGGCGGCCCTTCCTCCAACCGCCTCCGGCAGTGCCGAGTCTCCAGTTCTCGAGCGGCAAGGCCACAAACCTCCTGTACACATTCCGACAACATCCCAGAGCCCGATTTTAAAATCCTTGTTGTTGCACGAATTTCTTCCAGGCCCTAGCCCAACTTAACCATGAATCCTCTCTTGCGAAAGCTGAAGGTATACCTTTTATTCCCGTCTAACGATCGTGAACATGAAGTACAATTATTAAGCTTAAATGTTAAGATCTTCAAAAATCAGAGCTTGCTTGCCTAGATTGCCATTAATCATGTTTGTCGTTAACTACTACTTTGTTGTTGTTTTCTTCTCACTTGGAACACTTGTGGAAGCGAAAAATTCAAAACGGATTGCGTACAAATGTTAGCTCATTTTTAGCGCGGGTACAACCTTAGGTCGGTCTACAGTTGAAAATACTCGTGAGACCTTGCTTGCGTCGCAGAGTTTAAAAAACCTGAACACAATTTTTTGATTTTTTAAAATTAATTGCGATTTTTCGGGGTGCATCAAGAATCCATTGCTCTTATTTTATATATCTTGGCACACAACCGCAAGTTTTGGGATGTGAGTATTATCTATTTGAAGGTTCACAGATATTATCAATAGACATTTTGGTCTAGTGCTAAGAGCAAGTCTACACAGACAAGGATTACATTAAGTTATATGAGTTCAGACAAGAATCCACTTGGAGGTGGTTTGAGAACTGCGTCGGTGCCCTAGATGGAACTCATAATGAAGTCACAGTGCCAACTCTTCTTTAGAAGAGTTTTTTATTAAGCATTTTTCGGGGTATCAAGATCCATTGCTCTTAGGCAAATTTTGAGATGTGAGTATTATCGGTACATTTAGAAATCAAGGGCAATCACAACAAATGTTCTCGATGTTTGTGATAACAACATAAAGTTTTATATATATTGCCTGGTTGGGAAGGCTCCTCTTTAGATTCTAGAGTTTTGTGAAATGCTTTGGAGAGGCCAAATCGATTCAAGTGTACCAACTGGTAAGTTATCAACCACAAATTCCGCTCGTCACTCATTTTTTCCATGTGCACAGAGGTTTGCAGGCGGTAGGGAGAGCACATTTCTTACTGTAAATAGTGGTTTTGCCTATATGACAGCACATTTTTTAAATTAAAGAAAAAAACAAATAATTAAAAGAATATTTGACCAAAGGGTATTTTCCCAATTTAATGTAGTATAGATATATATGTTAAAAACATAAAAAAAAAACTAATGTGATCAATTTCTTAATATATTTTAATATGGAATAAGAAAATAATGAAATATAATTACACAATACAGATAGTAAAAAATAAAACATTAAAAAGACTGAAACAATAAGTATAATTAATTTAAACATACATACATAAGTGATTTAAATATGCTTTACTATAGGAGGACTTTCATTTTTAATACAACAAGTGAGAGGCTCGGGGCTCTGCCCCTACGGCCAACCGCTGCAATAATCAGACAACGACAGTACACGAATGCGACAATGCCCCGAGCAACAGTATTCTGATCACAACATTGCCCCAACGTGAAGGCTCTCCCGCGGCTCACAAACCCCCGAACACTAAATTCCGCTCATCACACTTTTTTTTCTCGTGCACAGAGGTTTGCAGGCGGTAGGGAGAGCACATTTCTTATTGTAAATAGTGGTTTTGCCTATACGAGAGCACATTTTTAAAATTAAAAAAAAACAAATAATTTAAAGAATATTTAACCAAAGGGTGTTTTCCTTTTAACGTAGTATAGATATATATGTTAAAAACATAAAAAAACTATCGTGTTGAATTCTCAATATATTTTTTAATATGTAATAAGAAAAATAATGTAATATAATTACACAATACAGATCGTAAAAATAAAACCTGAAAAAGACTGAAACAATAAGTATAATTAATTTAAGCAATAGATACATAAGTAATTTAAATATGCTTTACTATAGGAGGATTTTCACCTTTGATACTACAAGTGACAGGCTCGGGGCTCCGCGCCTTCGGCCAACCACAACAATAACCAGACAGCGACAGTACACGAATCCTACAATGCCCCATGTAACAATACTCTGATCACGAACATTGCCCAACCGTGAAGGCTCTCCCGCCGCTCACAAACCCCCGAGCACTAAATTCCGCTCGTTAACACATTTTTTCCTTGTGCACAGAGGTTTGCAAGCGGTGGGGAGAGAACATTTCTTACTATAAATAGTGGCCTTGCCTATATGAGAGCACATTTTTTAAAATTAAAAAAAAAACAAATAATTTAAAGAATATTTAACCAAAGGGTGTATTCCCTTTTAATGTAGTAGAGATATATATGTTAAAAACATAAAAAAAAAATCAATGTGTTGAATTTCTTAATATATTTTTTAACATGTAATAAGAAAAATACTGTAATATAATTACACAATACAGATCGTAAAAATAAAACATTAAAAAAAAAACCGAAACAATAAATATAATTAATTTAAGCATAATACATAAGTGATTTAAATATGTATGGGTACTCTAGTAACATAATATAAAATAAAATAACAAACAATTTACAAAAGTCACGTTGACCAATATATCGAAAAAACAGATATATTGTCATGTTTTACAAACAGAAATATTCTATTCTTTATTTTAAAATATCATTTGCCCTCCAAAATGACATGTCTGCAGATCAACAGTCATGTCAGACATGTCATGAGGACATTTATAACAATGCCCAAATCTGCTACAAATGGTGAACAGATGCAATATAGCATACACGATAACTAAAACACCAAAACAATAAAAATAAAAATAAATCAATACAAAATTATCTTGACCAAATTTTGAGGTGCAATTTTGAGATGATATACATTGCTTAAAAAACATTCTAGAGTGATCTTAATCCTATGGTGAGTCCAATATTTAGTGTGAATCAACTCAAAAATACAATTTTATTATGAAAATTGTATTGATATAACTAAAAAACTTCATCCACAAGCAATTCATTATAAAAAGTAATACCAAAATATTTACGGCGTCATTGTGTTGACGCTACTTCCATTCAGACCCGCCCGGTTAAGATAACCCGCCCGGTAGTAACCGGCCAGGGGCCCGATAGACAACTTAATTTGAAACTGTTGGTTCAATACATATAGCAATACAAAAATATAATAAATTAATATATATATATATAATTAACATATAAAAAAATAATTAATCAATATAGTCATACACTTTGGTTCATAAGAAATATGATAGGTCAAAATCCCCATTCTAAATATTAAAGTTTTTCTATAATTTTTAAATCAACTTACATTAAGGGTTTATTCGGTACGGCGGTGGCGCTTGCTCCCGGCGGGTCGAAATGGAGAGTTGGAACCGGAGGGGGGGAGGCGGGGTTGGAAAAGCGGCGTTTGAGGGGCTTTTTTTTCTTGCGGCGGGTGCAAACAGGAGCAAACGCCGCCGGAGTACGGTTGTTTACACGCCGTCCGACGGCGTTTGCTCCAAACACTCGGCGAAAACGCGGAAACATACGCAGCCTAAATTTTAAGGTAAATCTAAATTAAGGCAATTGAAACAGTAAACTATACTCAAAATAAAATTTATTATCAATCAATTTTGACAAATGTTATAGTCCTTTAAAAATTAAAGGACACGTAGCAAATCAAAATTAAAATATTTTGAATCAATCAACTATACTAAAAATAAAATGTATTATCAATCAATTTGGAATCAATAAAAATCAACTCAAACAATCTTTAGTCAAATAAACTTCTTAGCACAAAAAAACATTCAAGTATTGAACTTAGAATTAGAATCATCTCCTCATCCCAAATTATATAAATAAATGTGATTCTATTATTTTTACAATGAATTAAATATTAAATATAAAATTCAATATATTATGGTTATGTTTTGCGCGGCCTATCGTAGCATATTTGCTCCGGTGAGGTTGGACAAAAACGTCATTGTATGTTTGGTATGACAAATGTTACTACCGTTACCAAAAAACAAAGAAATTAGTTTGGGGCACAAGATTTTTGTATGACAATGACATTTTTGTCTAACCTCACCGGAGCAAATAAGTCGTGATAAGACGCACCAAACGCAACCTATATATGTTAAATGTAATTTAATTTTGGTTTATTTTAGGTCAATTTGCCTTTATATTAAGAGGGGAATTAATACCACAGTTGTGCAAAATTTTTATTGGGCGCATATGACTTTGTGATAACGCATATTCATTATCAATTGAGTCAAGTTGAATAAATTTGAAGCTTAAATTGAGCTTAAACCGAGTTACGCTCAATGTAAGTGCAACAAAAAGGGTGCAAACAAGGACCGTGGTTGGGTAGTGGGTTTGTCGTGGCGTGGAACTGACAAAAGTTCAAAAAATGATTGTGACCAAATGTTAACTCCACAATCAACAATTTTACAAAATGTGTCAACGAGCACTCGAAAAATCCTATGGATGTCTATTGTATTTAATAAACCATAGACTCACTTTGGCATAGATCTACGGCTATCTTCTACACATGAGAATGAGTATAAATAACTAATCTTAATGCAGCCGATCCATGAGTGATGTGCTAAAAAAGAGAGCATCAATAGAGTAGGTGGAATTAATAGAAAAGAGTATAAGAACACAATGGTAAAGATATTTTAATCATTAAATAATCTACTTCACTACTATGAATGTAGAAACTACCCAAAAGCAAAATAATCACTTAGAACCGCCCAATGAACAAAAAAAACAAAGCTTACCAAGCCCAAAACTAAGGGATCGATACAATACACTTAAAGCAGATAAAGCGCAGATGTTAAAGAAGAAGAACTCCTATAAACAAATGCGTAGGAGAAAGCAGCCTCAAGGAAAGACAACGAACCTGTGCTGGAAACTTTCCTCCGAAGGCTCCTTCCACCAAGTTCAGTCCCCCCTTTGAAGTTGCCCGGTAGACACCGTACATCAACTTTAGGTCAAAATCGTACAGAAACAGCCTTGCTCCGGGCTTAATCTTCTCGACCAGCTCCAATTTTCCCCTGGGAAGTCCAAAAACCCTATTTTTGTAGCACTCCGACTTAGTCTTCGAGTTGCACATGAAGATTAAACCGGAGCTCTTCTCCAGACGCTCCTTATTCTCCACGCTCGCCGGCTCCTTCCCCTTCTTGTTTTTTCCTGCACTAGCTTCGCCCTTGTTATTAGTAGCCGCCGCTCCAGCTTTAGCAGCAGGAGCGGGGGTTGAGGGCACGGGCACTAAAGCATTAACAGATCCAGAGGCAACTACTTTGGCTGCCTCCTTCTCAACAACTATTCCGTTGTTCTTCTCGGATTCTTTTGATGGTGCCTGTGTCGCTCCTTCAGATCTCCTGTTCCTCGACCTTCTAGGCTTCCCCATATCAGCTGCCGGAAAAAGTTGGGAATCAAAACGAAAGGAGGCCGAAATCAATCAGATCTCCAATTTGGAAGCAAATCGAAACACTTTCCTATGAAAATTTCAGAACACCGGCAGATTTAACGTGATAAACCTAACTCCTAACAGAAGTAGATTCATTCTCTAGGTCAAAAAACAACAGGGATAACAAAAAACTCGTGCTCACCTAAATTAGAACTTTCATGGCATGAATCAAGAAAAGAAAACGAAGAGAAAACTGAAGATAGAAACGCAGATCAGTGAGTGGATGAAGAAGATCGAACCTGTAGAGTGCGGAAACTTTTCGACCAGAATCAAGAAGCGGCGCAGTCGGGATAGGGTAGAAATGCAAGCGAGGGTTGGGGTTAAATAGACCTAACGACGAAAGATGAACGGTCGAGATTGAAGCTGCTTAACTGAAAGTTTCTGGGAAGAATAAAATACAAATGTTTTTTTTTCAAACTGTTTTTCTTTATAAATCTTTATAAAATATTGTTTATTTAATCCATAGCCGATTTATATTTTATTTCAATATTTTATTTCCCAAACTATTTAAATATAATTCCAATATTTAATTTTAAAGCACAGATAATTATTTCTTTTTTATGGTTATTATGGCCTTGTTTGGCGCAGCTTTTGGAGACGCCGTTTGCGGCAAATGCCGCCACACGGCGGGTAACAAATGCTCGGTGGCGGCGTTTGTCGTGTTCACTCTCGCGCGCAATGGAAAATGAAACAGAATCCCGTCTTTTCGAACAGCTGCCTCCCGCCTTCAGTTCCAACGGCGGCGTCTCCTCCCGTCTGGCATCTGCTCCCACCTAAACTAACTAAGCCTATGTTTTGAGACATATATTACGAAAATACTTTATATTTATTATAATTTATAGTTGAATATTTATTTTGTGTAAAGTTTATTATTTCCAAACAAAATTTAGTAATGCTATCTTTTTCATTTATTTATTTATTTACATGTTAATTTATGATTATATTTAATATATAAAATATAATATATTAAAATTTTAAATTGGCTTTCTATCATTTCATTTTGATTTAGGTTTTTATATTTTCAAAAAAAAAATAACTGTTTTTTTAGTTTAACTAGTTTATCAATCTAATTTATTTTGTAATTAACAAGTGGAGGAAAGGACTAAATATTTTGTCCAATAGGATGTGGATAATTGTTTAGAATGAGTAGGCAAATATAGTTGATGAAAGTATAATTCTAACCAAAAAAAAGGTTATTAATGATGTATGATAAATTCGACGAGACCCAAAAGACTATTAAACAAGTTAGAGCAACCAGAGTGAACCAGAGGAACTCGTGGCTACTTATCCAAGGGACAACAAATCACCTTGTTGTTTGATCGGCCAACTCATAGGATTTCATCAAAGACCTAATGTATCTTGCATAAAGGTGGGGTGTGTAACATCCTCGTTCGTCACATAGCATATTACAGAAGGTCTGATCGGGGCCCAACGTCACATACTACAGACATTCAAGGGAGTTACTAATTGAAATCATAACCCAAATACACGCATCCTATCACAGAGCGCATTCTAGTGGAAGCAACTTAAAAGTTAACAGGAACTCAACCAACTAAATGCCCACTAACATAAAAGTAGGAATGAATAAACAAATACACAAATAGTCTTGGCTTTAAGGTCTTACATTGTTCAACTCAAATTAAAATGTCTTGCATACATCGGCGCGCAAGCCGGCCACACATGAGCAATAAAATAAACGGGTAATTCGTTTTGGCCTTTAAGGACCAGCTTAGCAGTCCTGGGCTCCAGGCTGTTATTTCCCACTTGGCTTGGCTGCACCTGCACGAAACATTCCACCGCAGAGTGGCAAACAATAGTTCGGCTGCAGCTGACAAAACTATAACGACCCCACCCCTCACTCGGGGTGGCGGTGCTCCTTCCCCGCAGGCATTAGTAAAATCATATATTGACAATCAAAACGTGCAACTTAAGCATCATTCACCACAGACGTTGGCGCAAACATCCAACGCCTCGTGCTTTCAGGGCACATTCTTGGTGCACAGGACCACAAGGGTCGCACCACCGTTCTTTGTGACGGTAAACAACATTTAAGCTTTCAGTCTCACAAGGGTCAAGGCCAGAGACAACGCCCCAGTGCTAGGTGATTTACACTTGACCACTCCAAGTCAACTGACATAGGGGAGGGTACAGTTCAGCCATATCTCGTGCTCAAATCATCCGGCTTGCAGGCCTGACGCGGGTCGGCATCCTCTTTCCCTTTTTCGCATGATCCATAACTCTATAAGGATCCTAGGCTAGCCCGCATGGCTACCAAAGCCGAGCAAATTAAGCTCACGCTCCACAAATTGGTCCCCAGGTCTTCAAGAGACAGGCACCCACAACCTCCAGGTCTCACAAGACAGGCTTCAGCAAAACGGCCACAAGGTTTCCAAGAAACATGTTGTACAACCCCGTATTCGCGGAGTAGGGTCCCTTCGGCAGGCGCAGAGCCAGTTTTAAGCTTTTAAGCTTTTTGGATATTTTGGACTCTTGGTGGCCAATTTTGGCTCTAGCATGGAAATATACTAGTAGGGGGAGGAAAAATTGGCCTCCCCCCTTGCCCCCTTTTTTGAGGGTCGGGTACGGCAAGTTGGCAGACACCCCCAGACGGGATGAAGGGCGAGGTGGGGGGCAGCGGGCGTCCCCCCTGCCCCCTTAACCCCAAGCAGGGGCGAGACCGCCGGCCAGGCGAGGTCTCGCCCGCGCGGCCTGCTTCGGGCGAGACCGCCGGCCAGGCGAGGTCTCGCCCGCGCGGCCTGCTCCGGGCGAGACCGCCGGCCAGGCGAGGTCTCGCTCGCGCGGCCTGCTCCGGGCGAGACCGCCGGCCAGGCGAGGTCTCGCCCGCGCGGCCTGCTCCGGGCGAGACCGCCGGCCAGGCGAGGTCTCGCCCGCGCGGCCAGCTCCGGGCGAGACCGCCGGCCAGGCGAGGTCTCGCCCGCGCGGCCTGTTCCGGGCGAGACCGTCGGGGGGGGGGGGGGGTGTGGTTTGGCGTGGTCTCGTCCTTGGACCATTTTACCCCCGAGGTGGTTTTTCCCTCTTTGCCCCCCGATGTGGAGGTTTCCTATTGGCTGGAGGCATTTTGGCCCCAGGGGCGTTTTGGTCATTTTACCCCTAAGACTTGGAAAAACTATAAATAGACCCTTAGGGGTGCCTTGAAGAGGGTCTTGTCATTCTTTCCTTAGCCACAAATCTCTTTGGCTTTCTTCCTCCAAGGCACCTAGCTCAAGCATTGGCTAGGGAGGGGGAGACCTCAAAGGTCTTCCGGGTGTGAGGTGGGACCTCCACGCTAGAGCCGAGGGTCAGTTCATAGCTTCCTAAGTCTTCGGTCCGTGACGTTCTTCTGAGTGTAGTAGGTGTGAGGTCACCCCTTTCCCCAAGGGTCGAACTCCACGGAAGTCAATTTTGGCTTCGGTCATTTTTGGCTTCAACAGTTTTGGTGCGGTGAGCGTGGAGAGTGACCAGCACAGAAGATCTCGGGAGAGTGTCATGGCTGGAGATCAGGGAGGTAGTGATGACCTCGGTGGTTCCCCCAACCCAGGACCCTTTGTAGGAAGGGAGGAGTTCATGGCTTCCATCGAAGGCATCATGGGGATGCTTAGAAGCATTGCCCCTCGGGCTGACAGCTTAACCCCCACCCCCCAGGGACTAGCTCCCAGGGGTCTCGGCGAGCTAACCCAGAGTGGTCTCGGCGAGCTGGCTCCCAGGGGGCAAGGCGAGATCACCCCAGCAGGGGGAGAAGCAAGTGTGCCGGATAGGAGACCTGGGAAGGAGAGGATGGTAGAGGGGGTTGAGCGAGACCTCCCAGGCCGAGAGCTGTTCCCCAGCCCGGCGAGAGCTAGCCCTCCTGGCGAGCAGGTCGCGCGAGTAGAGGTGGCGAGAGCCCCCCTTAGGGGGTCACCCTTTAGTGAGTTGATCATCTCAGCTCCCGTTCCCGAGGGGTTCAGAGAGCCAGACATGGTTTACTATACCGGGAAGGATGACCCCGTCCAGCATCTGCAATGGTTCGAGGACGCTGTCTCCATCAGGCCGATGACGGATGCCTTCAAGTGTCGCCTCTTTGCGATCACGTTGAAGGAGAAGGCGAGGGACTGGTTCCATCAACTCCCTCCGAGGTCCATCTTCGGGTTCGAAGACTTGAGCCGGAGCTTTCAGCTTCGCTTCTCCACCTCCAAGAAGAGGAAGAAGGGTCCTGAGTCTCTCTTCCTGTTAAAGCAAAGGGTCGAGGAGTCACTGGCCCACTACGTTGACAGGTTCCAGGAGGAGGTCCTTGACATCCAAGAGGTGCCAGGGTATGCCCTCCAGATGGCGTTCACGGTAGGATTGCGCGAAGGGTTCTTCAAGATGAGCTTGACTCGGAAGGCCCCCCTTTCCTTCGAGGAGCTGATGGAAAGGGCGGCAGAGGAGATAGCCATGGAGGCAGCCAACCCGGCCTTTGTAAAGAAGTTGGCAAAGTTGACAGAGGTGGAGTCGAAGGAGCAGGGTGGCTCAAGGCATCATGAAGGGAGAAGGAGAGAGGAGCATAGAGCTCAAGGGTTCCAGAGACAGGAGGGTCCGGAGCCAGGCTGGAGGCAGCAGGGAGGACCTGCCCATGGTCCAGGAAGGGCTCTCATTCAGGATGGAGGGAACCATCATGGGGGCCAAGGGAGGTTCAACTTCCAGAGGCAGGCCCCAAGACAACTCCTGCCCCCACCCCAGCAAACGATGGTGATTGGCCGAAGGGATAGGAGGAATCGTAAGGGGAGAGGGGGAGGTAGGGTAGAGTTGTCGTACTGTGACTTCCACCAGGTGGAGGGGCACGCAACAGCTACCTGCCCTGAGTTCCTAGAAGTAAGGGGGGCGAGAGCTCCAGTCCAGCAGCCGCCGGAGCGGATCGAAGCTCTGCCCCAAGGAGGTGGAGGAGGTGATGATGTGTGTGAGGACCGGGTCGATGTAGGCCCCCGAGGTGGTATAGCTGTGATCCACGGGGGGGTGGGGATCGAAGCAGCTCGGAAGGCAAGTCTTCATGTGATGTATCGGCGGAGCGTTGCCTCGACATCCCAGACCCCTCCCCCGGAGGAAAGGGTCACCTTCTCATCAAAGGATATGCCAGAGCATGAGGATCCCTTCTGCGACGCCCTGGTCATCCAAGCAGCCGTCGAAGGCTTCACCGTCTCCCGGATTTTGATTGATAACGGAAGCTCGGTCAACGTCATTTTCAAGAAGGCGTTCGAGGGGATGAAGGTGGAGCCAAGGAGGATAGTGGCGTCGGATGGACCTCTGTTCGGATTCTCAGGGGAGAGAAAGGAGGTGGAAGGTGGAGTCGGACTCCAGGTGAAGTTGGGAGGGAGCCTCAAGGAACTGCAGGTTCGTCATTGTTGACGCTCCAAGCAGCTACAATGCCATCTTCGGAAGGCCCCTTATCAGCGCCTTCCGGTGCGTGCCCTCATCCTTCCACCAATGTCTCAAGTTCAACTCAGATGGGATCCAGGTCAGGATCAAGGGAGACTCCAGGATGGCAAGGCAGTGCTACGTCACGGCAGTCAACACCATCTCTTGGTTGGCTAAGGCAGAGGAGATGGAGAAGATCATGGAGAGCCTGAGCAGGGTTGAGGTGGCCAGTGGGATGGAACCTGATGGCAACCACTAGGCCCAGGCCCCCTGAAGAAGCCTCGCCTCGGCAGAGTCATGTATCTTTTTTTTATGTTTAAGTTATTGTAAGGAGTCTAGCCCCCGACCAGTAGAGTCGAGGGGGTCATGTAACCCATCTTCTTTCCCCCGTTAGAGGATGTTAGAATTGAAAAAGCTTAGGTGACATGCCCAGCTCCCAACCCCCGAGAGGATCTCCTCATACCAGGCTCACACTAGCTGGCAGGGTCGAGAGTGTTTCGGGGGGTGGCTCATTTTTCCTTGGCTCCGAGATGATTTCGCTGCCAAGCTCTCGCTAGCTGGTGGGTTCAGGTTGATCTCTCGTGGGAGCCAAGTCCTTTTGCTCCGAGATGATTCCGCTGCCAGGCTCTCACTAGCTGGTGGGTTCAGGTTGATCTCTCGTGGGAGCCCCAAGTCCCTTAGCTCCGAGATGATTCCGCTGCCAGGCTCTCACTAGCTGGTGGGTTCAGGTTGATCTCTCGTGGGAGCCAAGTCCCTTAGCTCCGAGATGATTCCGCTGCCAGGCTCTCGCTAGCTGGTGGGTTCAGGTTGATCTCTCGGTGTGGTTTGGCGTGGTCTCGTCCTTGGACCATTTTACCCCCGAGGTGGTTTTTCCCTCTTTGCCCCCCGGTGTGGAGGTTTCCTATTGGCTGGAGGCATTTTGGCCCCAGGGGCGTTTTGGTCATTTTACCCCTAAGACTTGGAAAAACTATAAATAGACCCTTAGGGGTGCCTTGAAGAGGGTCTTGTCATTCTTTCCTTAGCCACAAATCTCTTTGGCTTTCTTCCTCCAAGGCACCTAGCTCAAGCATTGGCTAGGGAGGGGGAGACCTCAAAGGTCTTCCGGGTGTGAGGTGGGACCTCCACGCTAGAGCCGAGGGTCAGTTCATAGCTTCCTAAGTCTTCGGTCCGTGACGTTCTTCTGAGTGTAGTGGGTGTGAGGTCACCCCTTTCCCCAAGGGTCGAACTCCACGGAAGTCAATTTTGGCTTCGGTCATTTTTGGCTTCAACACATGTCTCAACAAACAATACAACGCTCATTGGGAGCTATCGTCCGCGGTAGTGCTACCGTCGCGCGGTAGTGGAAAAGACTATCGATTCTTCCCCCAACTCGGGTGTTTTCCTGGAGTCTACATCCAGTACTCTCAACGCAGCCATCTGCACACCCCGCGACTCCAAAATCTATGCGATAATCACGGAGTCTTCTCCGACATATGAAACATACAAACATCATCAATCCATACCAAGCTGTCCGAATGAGCTTCACACAGTATGTCTATTTCGTACTTCGATTCCGGATCTAAATGCAAAACTAACGGGGATACACGGATCTACCCGTCGGGAGAACCACATTCACGTGTTCGTGGAGTGTTTACCCTCTAATGTCAAAAAGAAAGGATTTCACATGTCCAAAGAAGAGGATCGTTACCTCAGAAGTGCGCTTCGGCGACATGGAAGAGATTTTAACCGGATGAACATGACCGATATGGCTTTGCCTCCGTAGATCTAAACTCACCTTGCGAATCCGATCTCCGAATATCAAACGACGGCGAGATCTTCTCTCATCGGCGCTGCTTCTCCTCCTCCAAACGTCCAGCCCAAGTTTCTCAAACTCCAAAAGAATGAAGTGAAAACGGTCAAACCATAACTATAAATAAAACTACCGCTGCGCGGTAACTAACTACAGTCGCGCGGTCCTCTTCCTCTTCCGCGTCTCTCCCTCCCCATTCATTTTTTCTGGATATTCCTCTTGTTGTTCTTCCTCATCCCCCCCCCCCATTTTTTTTACTTTTATTTGGATTTCTTGGTTATTAGATATGAACAAAATATTGATCGATAATCATTGTGATCTGTTAACTGAGATTTTGAAATTTTTTCCGCATTCCATTTCTGAATTTCATGTAGATCTGAAAACGGTTTCAAGTTTTGTGAGCATGCTCTCATGTATAGAAGCAGTAATGAGTGCAATGTCAGATATTTTGTTAAATAGATATGGTTAGCTCTGATGTAGGGTAGGCTAAGGGGCGCACAAAACTTAGGACTCTACGTGAAAATACAAAGGTGACACACTAGTATGATCCTAAGTGCAATGCTACCATCAGTGACGACAACAAATAAATTTGAGCAATGAAATCTTTTAGCGCCACGCAGATATTTAAAATTGAAAACAATTATTTAATTCGGCAATTTTATAACGGTTTTCCTCCACTCGGAGGGTCAAAGCAAAACGCGCGGCAAATAACTCCTGCAAATAAAGAGCGTATCGAAAACAATTTTCTGCTAGCAAAAATCACATCACAAATATTGACCAAAAAAAATTATCAAATCAAATACGCAAATACCACAAGAAACTCACAAAGTAGCGGGTTGAACCGAGACACTGAAGAATTTGGGTCTGGATGTGTAGACCGGCGATTGGAGGTGGAACCGGAGGCGCGGCGGGATGGCGGTGGCTGTCCTCAGCAGAAAATGGGACGATCTAGCCTGAAATGGATAGATCTGGCCACTAGGGAATAGATTCGGGCGAGGAAGAAATAGATCCGATGTTGGAGAGCAGATCCCGGGTACGAAATGATGTGTGACGGTGGAAGCAACGGATCGGGGTCGAAACTCTAGATCGGGATTGATCTAGGTTTATAGGTTAATGGGAAGTGGATCCTCGTGGAGGAAGAGTTGATGGTAGTCGGCTAAGATGTGGGTGGTCGGCTAGGGTTAGGGAGAGCTCAGATGGAGCGGCATAAGAGGGTTGGGCGGCTGGTGGTTGGAGTGATGTAGGAGGGGCGGCGGTCCTGTAGCAAGGGGGAGGGGCGGCGGAATGACGAGGGGCGAGGCTGGCGGCGTACAGGAAACAGCCGGCCGGCGGTTTTGGGGGCGGATTTGGGGGCCGCAGCGGTGGAAATGGGGGCTTGAAGGGTTGAAAATGAAGGCAAGGGTAGAGGGTACCTTGGGAGGAAGAACGAGCACCTAGGAATCGTCGCCTAGGGTTCCACGGTGTCGGCACCGCGGGGTGATCGCTGGAATCCGGGAATAGGAACCTCCAAATTCTACAATCTCTGATTTCAGCCCCTACAACACCTATTTATAAGAGGAGATAAAATTAGGGCTTGCACATCAACGGTTATGTTTGGTCGGTGGGGTCGGCCACTACATACATGAAAAATAAACTAATATATGTTTTTGACTCGCGGCGACGTGCCGGACGCAACTGCAGAGACGGATCGGCGATCTGATCAAGCCTTCATGCATGAATAAATGAACGTGGATCCCGCCTTGCGGCGAACCCCTCCAGGTGCACGATCTGATGGATCCCCATCAACTTCCCCCGGCTTGAAAAGCCTTCATCTCCGATGAATGTAGATGATCGTACTGATGTTGAAGACCAGGGGCGAGTCGATCATGCTCTGCTAGTAATATCCAAGTGTCGTCTGTGTCGGGCGGCCCTGCCAATGTACCAAGTCGCGACATCACGGCCCGTCCGTGGTGAGAACAAACTGGTGGGATCTGACCTCTGTGATGCACTCACCTCTCATCTCTCGAAAGGTGGATCCTGGTGCGATCGGTGGTGCCGGTGGCGAAACTAGAGAAGTCGAGTCCCCAGGTGGGTGGGTGGCAACACATGGTGGACTGTGGTGGCCATCAGACGTAGGTGGAGTATGAGAGTGATAAGGCAACGAAAGTGGAGGCGGGGGCGACTGAGCATCTCCACTGCTCGGGTCCATATACTCGTGAGGCTCATAGTACGATGTTAGATCCTCAACATTAAACACCGGGTGAATTCCCATACTAGCTGGGATATCGAGTCGGTAGGCATTTGTCTCAACACGACTAATAATAGAGTAAAGACTCATTCGTCTGGCGCTTAACTTTTTGGCAGGCCCCGAGGGGAGCCTCTCTAGGCGGATTTGCACCATTACTTTCTCGCCTTTATTAAATATTTGTTCTCGCATTCGCTTATCTGCATGGGTTTTATAACTTTCATTGCTCGTTATTATTCGTCGGTGAATCGACTCATGCAACTCATGCAAATGTTGTGCAAATGACTCAGCAGACTCACTAGGGCGCGATTCTAAAGGACTCGGGACGAGGTAAATGAGCTTCCTAGGGTCGTATCCTGACACTACATGGAATGGACTCAACCCGGTTATTGGGTCCATTGCCCACAATGTCATGGATTTGAGTAAAGTCAATCTTATCAATGATATACACATGTATGTAGATGACTATGATAGGTCGGGTAGCCTAAGTTGCTAAGTCAGGTAAGCACTTACCTAAATTGTGGGATGACAGAAATCTGTCTAAATCTACAGGCGTTGAGTGAAGAAACATCACTCAACGCCAGATGACTTATAGCGCTGAGTGTAGCTTATACTGTCATAGCCTAAGTTGGAATGAGCTAAAATATGCCTAAGTCCACAGGCGTTGAGTGAAGTCAACTCACTCAACGTCATGTTACTAAATACAGAAAATTGGCTAAGGCAGAAAGCATTGAGTGAGGCGTGATCACTCAACGCTCTCAACGCTTAAGTTGCTGAAGGAGTAGAAATTTGGTTAAGGTAAATGTTGGAGTTACCATGGTGATCTAGAAGTGGTCAAACATGTAATCTCACTGCCAACGCGATATGAGTCTGCAGGGTCGCACATAAGAGCATGTGGAGAAGTTGGAAGATTGACTGTGTTGGTAAAGGTTATCAATCACCATACAGAATGGGGTCCGACAAATGTTGTCAAGGAGGTTCGTCGAGAATCGTCGACTATGGTTCGTCGAGAATCGTCGACTATGGTTCGTCGAGAATCGTCGACTATGGTTCGTCGAGAATCGTCGACTATGGTTCGTCGAGAATCGTCGACTATGGTTCGTCGAGAATCGTCGACTATGGTTCGTCGAGAATCGTCGACTATCGAACTGTTCGATAATCGACGAATGCTGATACTCGACAAATTATTCCAGAAACCCTAATTCTCTGTGGTCTGTGGATAGCGATATTTCTAGGTCTGTTTATGCTTCGGGTATAAATTGGAACTTAGGTTTTAGGGTCATTGTATCCACCCCCAGCCCGACGTAAGTGTTCCGCCGATTCGCTCGCTCCGCTGACCTCCTCTCCGACGATAGTCGTCGGTGCTTGTCTTCCTGGAGCGGACCTAACAGTCCGTGGAAGTGTAAGGTGCAGTCGATCTCCCTTCCCGTTTTTTGTGCGACGAAGATCGGCGATCTCCCGCTCGTGTGGATTTCTGCATAGACGTAGACGCTATTCTACGTGGGACTCGCGGCCGACAAAAACTCATACATTGGAGCATCTTTGTTGAGTTGTGACTCAACACCGCAAAGGTAATTTTACCTAGTTATTTCTTAACTTCTTGATTCAATTTTCATGGCCCGATCTCAAATCTCTTTTGGGTTGTTCTTGATTTTATTGTTTCCGTTGCGTGCACAACTGTTGTCCACCTTGTAGAAAACCCAACAGTGGTATCAGAGGGTGGTTGCGGCCATGATTGTTGTATTGGAAGTTAGGTTATTCCAGTACGTGTAAACCTAGGGATTTAGAAGTGTTCTAAATGTCTAGATTTAATCCTGAAACATCAATTGTTGATGATTTTTAAAGGGAAATCGGTGGTGATTTTGCAAAAAATTTGGTCGGGGCCCCGTTAGGGGCTCGCCCCTAAGACCCCGCCAGGGGCGCGGCCCCTTGGAACCCCGCCAGGAACGTCTGGGATTTCGTGGTAATTTCTAATTGTTAGAAATTGTTGTCTCCTTAGCAGTAACCGTCCCTCGAGTGGTTAATGAACTCGTGTATTGTTTGGGATTTTGAATCCAATAAGGAGAGATGAGCTTGTCTACTGCTTTAAGTCGAGTTGCCTTTGCCTTTGTCCAATGCATGTAAATCTGAAGATTTGGAAGAGTCCGGATGTTCAGATTTAGCCCTTCCTTCCATCAAATGTTGATAGTACCATGTTGGGCACATAAGGGATGCATGTGGATTTTAGAAAAGTGTTTTTCTATGGATGTGCACATTGATCAAATATTAATCATGGTTAATTGTTAACCTATTATCAAAATCCCTTCATCAAATATTAAGTGTTCGGATGCCTTCCGATGGATGACACTCTTCCTGCCTCGATCGATGAAGTGTGGGCTTGCCAAAGCAAGGTGCATTAATCTATCTTGGTAAGGGTGCGAGCGGATAATTGTGATATCCCACTGTCGACATCGGGTCTAACTTAACTAGGTGACCTCAAAGGTTGAGTGTCTAGAGGCATAGTGTTGGCATGCACCATATGATGGATGCGAATAAGGAGTTATTCACCAACCATACAAGAATTGCATGAGGATGCAATTGGCAAGCGTTGCCTACCTAAATAACCACATCGTGAAAGAAAAGCCAAAGCTGACTCATTGTGTTGGTGAAATACGGATCTTGTCCACTAAGAGAGTAGCTCGCATGAACTCTCAGAATTGATAGTGAGGGCTATCATTTCGAATAAAAATAGTGGGAGTTTTAATTGAAGTCCAAATTAAAAATAAATTGTATTTTGAAATTTTGGTACTGATATTATTCTGCATGAATTCTTGTAGAATTCCATGACAAGTGGTTCACACTCCACTCTGTCTCTGAGAGCCATACTTGAGAAGGATAAGCTCAGTGAGACCAACTACATGGACTGGTACAGGAACCTGAGAATTGTTCTCAGGCAAGAGCGAAAGCTCTATGTCTTGGAAGAAGAAGCCCCCGAGGTGCCGACCGCGAACTCTTCCCGTGCTGATAAGGATACTTATAAGAAGTATACTGATGATGCCTTAGACGTCGAATGTCTTATGCTTGCCATCATGAACTCTGAGCTTCAGAAGCAACATGAGAACATGGGGTGCAAGGAGATTGACGAGCATCTCAAGAAAATGTTTCAAGGGCAGGCTCGTCAAGAAAGGTTCGACGTCACAAAAGCGTTATTTCAGTGCAAGATGGGAGTTCGAGACTCAGTAGGGACTCACGTACTCAAGATGATTGGATATATAGAGAACCTTGAAATGCTGGGTTTTCCTCTAGGTCAAGAGTTGGCCACAGATCTGATCCTGCAATCGTTACCGGATAGTTATGAGCAGTTTGTCTTGAACTACAACATGAATGAAATAGACAAGACACTGCCCGAGCTCCTAGGCATGTTAAGAACTGTCGAGATCAACATGAAGAAGGTCAAGCCTGTCAGCCTCATACTGATGGTGCATAAGGGCAAGGGCAAGGTCAAGGGCTCTAAGAAGACGAAGGTAGGACCTAAGTCACATCTTGAGCCCAAGTCTTCTGCACTGAAGAAAAAGAAGAGCGCGGTGAAGGAAGGGAAATGCCACCACTGTGGCAAGGCTGGTCATTGGAGGAGGAACTATCCTTCTTACATTGAGGGTCTGCAGAAAATGAAGGGAGGTATGACTTCCGCTTCAAATATTTACGTTATAGAGATAAACTTTTCTGCTCTTTCATCTTGGGTATTGGATACCGGATGTGGTTCTCACATTTGTACAAATGTGCAGGAACTGGAAAGGAGAAGATTGCTGAGTAAATGGGAGGTGGACCTGCGCGTCGGCAATGGAGCAAGAGTTATTGCTGTAGCCGTAGGGGTTTACCGTCTTTCTTTGCCCAGTGGGTTTGTAATAGAACTAGATAATTGTTATTTCGTTCCGGCCATAACTAGAAATATTATATCCATTTCATGCTTGGACATGATTGGATTTTCTTTTATAATTAAGAACAACTGTTGTTCTATATTTAAGAATGATGTTTGTTATGTTGTAGCCCAATTGTTTAATGGTCTTTATGTTTTGAACTTGGACCATCTGATCGATAATGTAGAAAAAAATAAAAGACTAAGAACAAATGACTCAAACCATACATATCTCTGGCATTGTCGTTTGGGTCATATAAACGAGAAGCGCATATCCAAACTCCATAAAGATGGACTTTTAGACTCATTTCATTATGAATCATTTGAGCGATGCGAATCTTGTTTGTTAGGCAAGATGACTAAAGCCCCTTTCACTGGTTATACTGAGAGGGCTGAGGATCTCTTGGGTGTTGTACATAGTGATGTATGTGGACCCATGAGCTCCATGGCTAGAGGTGGGTATTTCTACTTCGTTACATTTACTGATGATTTCAGTAGATACGGATATGTGTATCTTATGAAGTGCAAATCCGAGACCTTTGAAAAATTCAAAGAGTTCAAGAATGAAGTAGAAAACCAGTTGGGTAAAAGGGTTAAAGCACTTCGATCTGATCGAGGTGGCGAATGCCTGAGTCATGAGTTCCGTGATCATCTGAAAGAGTGTGGTATTGTATCACAGCTCACTCCACCTAGAACACCACAACATAATGGTGTGTTTGAGAGGAGAAATCGTACTCTGTTAGACATGATACGTTCGATGATGAGTCATGCAGACTTTCCTGTTTCTTTTTGGGGTTTTGCTTTAGAGACTGCTGCAATGACACTGAATCGCGCTCCAACAAAAACGATTCTGAAGACACCATATGAGATATGGACTGGGAAGCGTCCTAGTATGTCGTTCATTAAAATTTGGGGCTGTGAGGCATGCGTGCGACGTCAAATGCCTGACAAGCTGGAACCCAAATCGGATAAATGTTATCTGGTGGGATATCCTAAGGAAACAAAAGGGTATTACTTTTACCTACCGTCCGAGGGCAAAGTGTTTGTCGCAAGGACTGGCGTCTTCTTGGAGAGAGAATTCTTATCAAGAAAGACTGAAAAGGTAGAACTTGAAGAAGTTCAAGAACCATAAGTAGTGAATGAACCGGAATTGGATTCTGAGATAGGACTACAAGATGTTGTAGCTAGAGAACCTGCTCAAGAAACACAAGTCCTACGTAGATCTGGTAGACCAAGATTTGAGCCTGAGAGATATGGATTTCTTGTGTCTCAAATAGGTAATGTGTTGCTTATGGATCATGATGATGAACCAGCAACCTACCAAGAGGCAATGAATGGACCGGACTCCGACAAATGGCTTGAGGCTATGAAATCCGAAATGGACTCCATGTACGCAAACCAAGTTTGGAACTTGGTGGAACCACCTGAAGGGGTACGACCCATAGGGTGCAAATGGGTCTTCAAGAAGAAGACCGACATGGATGGGAATGTACAGACATTCAATGGGCGACTGGTGGCTAAGGGTTTTAAGCAAATTCATGGTATTGATTATGATGAGACCTTTTCCCCTGTTGCCATGGTAAAGTCCATAAGGATATTGCTTGCTATTGTTGCGTATTATGACTACGAGATCTGGCAGATGGATTTCAAAACGACTTTCCTTAATGGAAACCTCCTTGAGGAAGTGTACATGACACAACCCGAGGGTTTTGTATCCCCAAATGAAGCCACTAAAATATGCAAGCTGAATATGTCCATCTATGGACTGAAGCAGGCCTCTCGAAGTTGGAATCTTCGTTTTGATGAGAAAATCAAAGAGTTTGGTTTCATCAAGAATGAAGATGAGACTTGTGTTTACAAGCGAATCAGTGGGAGCATTGTTGTCTTCCTGATATTGTATGTAGATGACATACTATTGATTGAGAATGACATTCCTACCCTGAAAGTTATTAAGAACACCCTAGGGAACTGCTTTTCTATGAAGGACTTGGGTGAAGCGACTTATATACTCGGTATTAAGATCTATAGAGATAGATCGAAGAAGTTGCTGGGTTTGACACAGAGTACATACATCGAGAAGGTGTTGAAGCGGTTCAACATGCTTGAGTCCAAGAAAGGATTTTTACCCATGTCTCATGGTGTGAATCTCTCTAAGGACCAGTGTCCAAAATCTTGTGAAGATAAGGACCACATGAAGTTGATTCCATATGCTTCGGCAATTGGATCAATCTTTTATGCAATGTTATGTACTAAACTCGATGTCTCCTTTGCTTTGAGCATGACTAGCAGGTATCAGTCAGACTCCGATGAGTGTCACTGGATTGCAGTCAAGAATATCTTGAAGTACTTGAGAAGGACAAAGGATGTGTTCTTGGTGTATGGTGGAGAGGAAGAGCTCGTTGTAAGTGGTTACACGGATGCTAGCTTTCAAACTGATAAGGACGATTCAAAGTCTCAGTCAGGGTTTGTGTTTTGCCTTAATGGAGGAGCTGTGAGTTAGAAGAGTTCCAAGCAAGAGACAGTTGTTGATTCTACAACAGAAGCCGAGTATATCGCTGCAACTAACGCAGCGAAGGAGGCTGTATGGATTAGGAAATTCATCGGCGAGCTTGATGTAGTTCCTAGCATTGTTGGTCTTGTAGTTCTCTACTGTGATAACAATGCTGCAATTGCACAATCTAAGGAACCTAGATCCCATCAGCGCTCCAAGCACTTACTTCGGCTGTTCCATCTTATTCGTGAGATTGTCGAACGAGGAGATGTGAACATTTGCAGAGTGCCAACTGAGGAGAATATTGCGGATCCACTGACAAAGCCTCTCGCGTAGAGAAAGCATGATGGTCATACTAGATCAATGGGTATACGATACCTAAATGATCAACTCTAGTGAGAGTCTTGTGGGTTGCGTGTAAACATATATTCTGTTGGCTATTTGTTATTTATTCATATGATGAATTGTGTACCAAAGTTTTTCTTTTACAATTAATGGCAAGTTCTTTTATTATGATTTCTCTATGCGATAGTTAAATGTTAACATAACAAATACCCTTAGAATGTTCGCTTCCATAGGACATCAAGTACGTGACTTGAATGTGAGAGCCTATGATTTATTTGAAGCTTCATTCTTGAAAGGTCCAAAGTCGTAGTATCATCATAGAAACTAAGGGTGATGATGATACATTAAGACTAGCACGTGCGTTGACTGATGACCAGTTCTCACAGGTCATGATATTGTGATATCAAGTCATCATGTGGGCACTTGTTAATGAACAAGTTGTACTGGACAGACCCAACCTGAGACTACTTTGAGGATTATTATCTAAACGTGTCACGAGTAGGTCTCAATTGACAATGGTGTTGTGGTCCTTTGACCTGAAGTCACAACATTCATCAAGTGAGGAAAAGCGTGCTTTGATGTCATCTTAAAGTCTTTCTTGAGAAAGGTTGATGATAAGGGTGGTTGTTGGGCACGTTACGAATCATTTGGGTGTTTGTGTGTGAGCAGATATGAGATTTGTCCTCCTATATGACAGAGGTTGCATCCATGGGCCCCTTGATGGAACTGGACTGAGAAATGCATGGTCATGCTTGGTTGAGTCAATATGTGATATTGGACTCACCATTCTCTGGAAGTCCGTTCTAGATCAAGATACTTGGATTGAGCTATTATGAGGGTGGCACGGTCCATGCCTCTAGTTCTTTCCGGATGTAAGGGACAAAGGGACAAAGACAACGCTGGAACATTGTTCATAAAGGCTTATGAGTTATGAACTCTTATTGCTTGGGTAGCAATGATGCATTGCTAGATGCCGTTCATTGTTTGTGAGGTTTTTGGTTTGATACTTTCAAGATCAAGTGGGAGACTGTTGGAGTTACCATGGTGATCTAGAAGTGGTCAAACATGTAATCTCACTGCCAACGCGATATGAGTCTGCAGGGTCGCACATAAGAGCATGTGGAGAAGTTGGAAGATTGATTGTGTTGGTAAAGGTTACCAATCACCATACAGAATGGGGTCCGGCAAATGTTGCCAAGGAGGTTCGTCGAGAATCGTCGACTATGGTTCGTCGAGAATCGTCGACTATGGTTCGCCGAGAATCGTCGACTATGGTTCGCCGAGAATCGTCGACTATGGTTCGCCGAGAATCGTCGACTATGGTTCGCCGAGAATCGTCGACTATGGTTCGCCGAGAATCGTCGACTATGGTTCGTCCGAGAATCGTCGACTATGGTTCGTCGAGAATCGTCGACTATGGTTCGTCGAGAATCGTCGACTATGGTTCGTCGAGAATCGTCGACTATGGTTCGTCGATAATCGTCGACTATGGTTCGTCGAGAATCGTCGACTATGGTTCGCCGAGAATCGTCGACTATCGAACTGTTCGATAAACGACGAATGTTGATACTCGACGAATTATTCCAGAAACCCTAATTCTCTGTGGTCTGTGGATAGCGATATTTCTAGGTCTGTTTATGCTTCGGGTATAAATTGGAACTTAGGTTTTAGGGTCAGTGTATCCACCCCCGGCCCGACGTAAGTGTTCCGCCGATTCGCTCGCTCCGCTGACCTCCTCTCCGACGATAGTCGCCGGTGCTTGTCTTCCTGGAGCGGACCTAGCAGTCCGTGGAAGTGCAAGGTGCAGTCGATCTCCCTTCCCGTTTTTCGTGCGACGAAGATCGGCGATCTCCTGCTCGTGTGGATTTCTGCAGAGACGTAGACGTTATTCTACGTGGGACTCACCGCCGACAAGAACTCATACATTGGAGCATCTTTGTTGAGTTGTGACTCAACACCGCAAAGGTAATTTTACCTAGTTATTTCCTAACTTCTTGATTCAATTTTCATGGACCGATCCGAAATCTCTTTTGGGTTGTTCTTGATTTTATTGTTTCCGCTGCGTGCACAACTGTTGTGCCACCTTGTAGAAAACCCAACAGTAAAAAGCGTTGAGTGGAGGTTACTGACTCAATGCTGTCTATGCCTAGTGAAGACAGAATTTTGTCTAAGGGGTTTGGTGTTGAGTGATGCTTACTCACTCAACGCCAAACAGCTGAAAGTTGATAAAGCAAGATTGGCGTTGAGTGGAGCTGAATCACTCAACGCCTAGGATCAGACTTCATATTCTAAGTAGTTTGGCGTTGAGTGAAGGTTACTCACTCAACACCAATAGACAGTGAATCTGTCTAAGTGTTTAGGCGTTGAGTGATGCTTACTCACTCAATGCCTATTCTCTGATGCTCGATTTTGGCTAAGTCCACAGGTGCTAACGTCAGCAAAATCGATAAAGTCAACTAAGGTCAAATCAGACACGGGGAAGCTACACTACACGACAAAACTTGCTGTTAAGTTACTGTACGTCTTCTTCCGTTAAAGCAAGGCGCAGCTGGAAGCTGCAGGTGAGGCCCACCGATCTCTAAGAGCCGTTGATCGCCGAACGACAAAAGGAAGAGATAGGGTCAAGACAAAGATAACTTTTAGGGCATGCCTTATTCAAAAAGGGAGAGCAGCCAACTTCTTCGTCATTGCTTCATGTGAAAAGCTTGAAGCTCTCCAGCAAGAAAAGTTCAGTAAGCTGTACAAGTCTCCATCTGTCACAGCAGATTCAGAATCTGTTCTGAAGAAAGAAAAACTTTCATCCTTTGACAGGTTTAGTGAGCTGTTTGAAGACTCAAGATCAAAAGATCTTTAGCCTTCAGCAGCAAGTTCAGGAGTTATCTTCTGAGTTCCTCCAGCAAATCCTTTCCCTGTTGTGAGAAGAGTTGGGCAGAAAGTTTTCTGCTCAAGTGGTTGACACAGAGAAATTTCTCTGTGTCAAAGTTAATTAAATTATTTCTTTTTGTAGGATCCTTCTAGATCTGAGCTGTAGGACCTTTGGGTATGAGGTAGGGCAAATTTGCATGAGTTGTAGGAGAGTGCTGCTCTCTGAGGTAGGTGAGTTTTACTCACTGAGTAGTAGGACAATTTTGTCTGAACTGTAGGAGAGTGTATCACTCTGAGTTGTAGGAGCAAGCTTGCTCTGAGGTAGGGTTATCCTCCATAGCCTGAGTGGTAGAGCTTAAGTTCCTGAGGTTGGTGATACTTGTATCACTAACTGTAGGTCTTTGTGGCAGAGGTGTAAGTCTTGGAGGAGACTGAGAGGTCCTGAGGGATCTGAGGTGTAAGCTCCTGAGAGCATTGGTTTGGAGAAGTGTCTTGACTAACAGGAAGTTAGCAAGGTGGGAGGAGAGTGGATGTACCCATAATTTTGGGAAACCACTATAAAGTACATGTGTGCTTTTCTGTGTTTGCTTTTATTTTCTTAATTGCAGGAGCTAAGGACAAGCTCTAGATCACTATAAGCTGAAAGCTAAAAGAAACAATCAAGTGATCCTCCAAGGTAGTTGCTGCTAAGTGGTCATGGGCTCAGGAGAGAGCTAGAGAGAGCTGAGTTCAATGAAACTCTCCATCTGCAGAAAGGAGCAGTTTGGAATATGGAAGGAAAGAGTGAGGCTATTCATGGAAGCCTATGATCCAAGAATTTTTGCAACTGTTAGGGCGGGACTTGTCATTCTCATGAAGGTCTTTGCTCTGGATGCCAAGATCCAGACACCAAAGACACTCTCTGAAATGACCAAACATGAGGTCATTCTAGCTGGCCTGGACAAGAGCGCGCAGAACATCATTATCAGTGATGTAGATGACTCAACCTTCGTAAACTTGGTTCACTGCCAAACCTCCAAGGAGATGTGGGACACCCTTGTGATCTACATGGAGGGTACTGATGAGGTAAGAGATGATAGGAAGTCTCTGCTCAACCAAGAGTATGAGGATTTCAGGGAAATCCTGAAGGAGAACATAACTACCTGTTATGAAAGATTCTTCAGAATCATAAATAAGTTGAATACCTATGGAAGGGTCTTCAATAATTATGAAATTAATGATAAGTTTCTCAGATCTCTCACTAGAGACTAGGATACTAAGATCTGTGTCATAAAAAAGATGACCAAGCTTGCTGACACTTCTCCCCAAATATTATTTGGGAAGCTGCTCTCTTATGAGATGTAGCTAGCTGCTAGGAAGGAGGAGGATGCCTCCAACAAATCACTGGCCAAAGAAAAGTTCTTGGCCTTCAAAGCTGAAAGCACAAGGAAAGACAAGGAAAGGATTCCTTCTCCACCAAGGAGACCAGCTGAGTCAGACAGCTCTAACTCAGAGGGATCAGACAGCAGCATGTCTGATGAAGATTTTGCAGCCTTCTCCAGACAACTCCAGAGGTTAATGAAGAAGAAGCATTGGAAGAAAATGTCTTCTAATTCCACCTATCACAGAAAGAACCAGTCCAAGACTGACATGTATGGTTCTAATCATAATAAATATAACTCTTCTAAAGTAATTTGCTACTGTTGCAGCAAGTCTGGGCATGTGATTGTTGACTGTCCAGAGAAGAGGAAGGAGACTGAGGAGAAGAAGCAGCACCAGCACAAAGGAAATAAGGAAAAGTCATTCATGGCCAAGAAGGAAAAGAGTTGGACAGACACATCATCTTCTGAGTCTGAAAAAGAGGAAGCCTATATTGGGCTAGTTGTTGCTACTGTTAAAGATGAAGTTATTGCAGCAGGAGAAGTCAATCCTACAGGGAGGATAGGAATCAGAGCCCCTCTGACACTGTCAGACAGTGAGTTAGAGGTGGATGAAGATGTCCACAGCTACATAGGGCTGATGACAATGACAGATGAGGAAGGCAACCAGAATCAGCCTGATCAGAGCAAGATAAATCTATCACCTAACTCTGCTTATCTGTCTGGGTTTGAGACTAGTCCTTACTCAGAAGCCTCTTCACTCTGTGGTGAAGAAGATTCTGGATCTGAAGGAGATGTCAATCAATTGATTGATAAGTATGGAGAACTTCTGAATGCCTTCAAGAAGGTCAAGAAGTTGTCTAAGAAGCAAGCTAAAGAGATCTCATCTCTTAAGCTTGCAGTTGCACAGCAGACTGTAACAGCAAATCTGCTGAACCAGAAAGCTAGAGAAATTGGTCAACTGAAGTCCCTCTTGGATATTTAGGTAGCCTCCATCAAGCACAAGAACTGTCTCATCAGGGAGCTTGAAGATAAGCTTGAGAAGGAGAAAATATTAGTGGCTAGCTATTCTAAGTCAAGTACTGTCCTCCCCTTGATAGACTCCTTCCTATCTCAAAAGGGCAAGAAGGGATTCAAGGGAAGCACAAGAGTTGCTCCTTCCAAAAGAAAGGACAAAACTTCAGTTCCACCTCAGTCTATCGCTTCTAAGCCTCTCATTCTTTTCAGAAAAGTTTTGATACCTTCTAACAGGTATGACCAAGAAAGTTCTTATGGTCACTGGGAGAGGGGTTGTTCATCTGGAGTGAACAAAAATGTTCACTGTCATGATGAAAGTTTTGGCAGGGTGTGTGCAGTCAAGGCTTCCAATGAGAAATTTCAAATGGCCCAATCAGAACCATTTGTCTTTAGTGCTTCTGCACCAACTCTCAAGAATGTTGATGCAGCCAAGGCTCAGAATTTGACAGCAAAAGTTCTGACTAAGGACAAGTCTAAGAATCAGGCTGATCTGAGCATATCTGAAGTCATCTGAAGCATACTTTCTGAAAAGAAGTTAGCTGCTATTGGCACTCAGGGCAGACCAAATCAGCCAGCTATAAGACTTACCTTCAGTCAAATTCTGGCTGAAAGAAATCAGAAAGAGGTTGCAGCACATCTTCCTCATGTTAAGGTTGCTGCTCATCATGGTGGAGGGCCTTCATAGAAAAGAAGATATAACATACATGATTGGTGGTGCTGTGGTAAGATAGGGCATTTTGCCATTGACTGCTAGAACAATCCCAATGTGGCCAGAGCTAGAGTCAGTCCACCAGTCAGAAATTCTGCTGGTGAACATGTTCAGTTCCATACTAACATGCACCTAAGACCCGATAAATATTGGTGTCTTAAGGTTAAGTAATTTGTATATTGCAGGATAGTTCAAGACGACATACCCCTATCTAGTACTTGGACAGTGGTTGTTCCAGGCACATGACTGGAACAAGGAGCAACTTGAAGGAGTGTGCTCCAGTAAAAGATGGACCCAAAGTCATCTTTGGAGGTTCAGATAGAGGTGTAACCAAAGGATATGGTAAGATCACCAATGGCATAGTCACCATCACCAAGGTGGCTTATGTTGAAGGGTTGCAGCACAACCTTATAAGCATAAGCCAGCTTTCTAATCTTGGCTATGCAATTGTCTTCCACAAGAATGAGTGCCTAATTAGGAGGTCAAGTGACCAAGATGTCATCTTGAAAGGCACTAGGAGTGAAAATGTTTATTGCTTGAACTTTTTATGTCTAGACACAGATTCTCCTATCTGTGTGGTGGCAAATGAGAAAGTCTCATACTGTGTCCAGTAGCACAAGAGACTAGCACATTTGAATTACAAGACTATTGATAAGCTCTTAGTCAAGAGCTAGTTAGGAATGGCCCCAATGTGAAGTGTTCTAAGGAGAGCATTTGCTCAGTTTGTCAAAAGGGTAAGCAGACAAAAGTCTCCTTCAAGGGTATTAGGACCAAAGACTCTGTGAAGTGTTTATACCTCTTGCACTTGGACCTATTTGGTCCAATGCCAATTCACAGTCTTGGTAGGAAAGTCTACACCCTTGTGGTAGTTGATGACTATTCCAAGTTTACTTGGGTGTTCATTCTTAAGAAGAAGGATGAAACCCCTGATGTCTTCATGAGGTTTGTCAAGCAAATTCAGAATGAGCTTGGCTGTTTTGTGGTCAAAATCAGAAGTGACCATGGGACAGAATTTCAATCTGATTGCATGACAAAGTTCTGTGAAGAGCATGAGATTCATCAAGAATTCTCTTCTCCTAGAACACCCTAGCAAAATGGGATAGTTGAGAGGAAAAATAGGACTCTCATAGAGGCTGGTAGAACATTGTTGAGTAATACATCTCTCCCAGAATATTTCTGGGCTGAGGCAGTAAATACTGCATGTCATGTCCTCAATAGAGCCTCTATCACCAAAGGCCACAAGAAGACTCTCTATGAGATCTTGAAGGGCAGAAAACCAAATCTGGGCTATCTCAGAATCTTTGGTAGTAAATGTTTTGTGTTTCACAATGGCAAGTCCTATGTGACTAAGTTTGCTATCAAATCCTATGATAAAATATTTGTTGGGTACAACAATCATAGCAAAGCCTATAGGATCTACAACTTGAAAAGCCAAGTTGTAGAAGAATCAGTTCATGTATTTTTTGATGAGTCTACCATGATTAACAATGGACTGCCTAGTTCTTCTTATAGTACTGCAGGTACAGAACAGATGATGGACAAGCTGACCATCAAAGAAGCATCCCCAGTCATTCAAGATGATATGGATACTCAAGAAGATCTACCTAACACACTGGGAGTGGATGAAGATCAACAAGAAGATGCACATGTTGCTGAAAGAAGACTGTCACCTGCAGTCAGACATATGAGAGATCATCCATCACACCAGATCATTGGTGAGGCAAGTCATGGAGTAATGACATGAAGCAGAAGTCAGAACACAGCCATGTATTCAAGTTTTATATCTCAAGTGGAGCCCAAGAAGTTTGAAGATGTCAACATAGACCAACATTGGATTGGAGCTATGCAAGAGGAACTGAACCAGTTCAAGAGATGCAGGGTCTGAAAGCTGGTTCCCAGACCTCATGGTCATAATGTCATTGGAGTCAAGTGGATCTACAGAAACAAACTTGATGAAAATGACATTATAATTAAGAACAAGGTCAGACTAGTAGCTAAGGGGTACATGCAAGAAGAATGGATTGATTTTGATCAAACATTTGCCCATGTAGCAAGATTGGAGGTCATCAGATTATTCCTTGCATATGCAACTCACAGGGGTTTCAAGGTCTATCAAATGGATGTGAAGTCAGTCTTCCTAAATGGTGACTTAAAAGAAGAAGTCTATGTTGAGCAGCCTCTAGGTTTTGTAGTTCCTAACTCACCTGATTTTGTTTATAAACTTAGGAAAACTCTATATGGGCTGAAACAAGCCCCTAGAGCATGGTATGAGACATTGTCTAATTTTCTCATTGAGAACAAATTCTCAAGGGGGAAAATATACAAGACCCTATTCCTAAGAGAATCTAGGGGTAAGATCATCCTAGTCCATATCTAAGTAGATGACATAATCTTTGGATCTACTGATGACTACCTCTGCGAAAAGTTTGCTAAACTCATGCAGGAGAAGTTTGAGATAAGCAGTATTGGTGAACTTAAGTTCTTCTTGGGCCTCCAAGTTAGACAGACTGATGATGGTTTGTCCATATCCCAGTTTAAGTTCATTAGAGAGTTAATCAAGAAGTTTGGCATGGAAAATTCCTCCACTATGAGAACTCTCATGGAGTCAAGTATGCATGTAGGAAAAGATGCGGTGGGAGGTAACCCTAGGTAGAAATAGAGCTAGAGAACTCCGAATTGAGTTCTGTTGGTTCCCGTGGCCTCATATAGTCAATACGAGTGCATCGGAACTCGTTCAGTTGGACCCCGAGGTCATATAGTGGATGTGACCATTCCTCGTAAAACGCAACGAGAGCGAGATTTTGGATATCGAGCTAGAGAACTTTGAATCGAGTTCTGTCAGTCCATATTGCCTCGTATAGTCAATATGAGCGCATCAGAGCTCGTCGCGTCACAATCCGAGATCTAACGACAGAATTGGATACTTTGACCATTTTAACGCGCTGCGACGCGCAAATTTCGGACTTTCGCGAAACGGACTCCGATTCGACCCCAGTCAGTGGCGTTGGACTCGTGTGGTCAATACGAAGTCAACAGAAGTCGTTCCGGTCAATTTCGATGACAATTGGTCAACCTATGGTCAAATCAAACATAGGCATGCACCGAAAAGCGTGTGTACACCAATTGTGACACGACACCCGAACTTTGACCCGACCCCGATGACTTGTACCCACTTTGACTTTGACCAGCAAGGGGGACCACCCTAGGGTTGACTTGGTCAAACCCCCTATGGGGCTTTCCCCTATTCCCCACATGGGGAATATGTGGCACCTCCAGCTGTCCTTGGACAGCTGGAGGGTGGTGATTAATCCCTCCCTAAGGAGGGATTAATCCCACATTGCCAAAGGGGGGATAACCCTCCCCCCCTCCCCAATCCTATAAAAGGACCCCCCCCCCTCCCCTAATCCTCCACACAGCTCTCAGAGCAGCCCCCCTCCCCCTGCCCAACCCTGTCGGAGCCCAGGTTACTGGAAAAGGAGCGACCTGAGCCCACTCTGCCACCTTTGGCATGGCCGACCAGGTCGGCTCCTCCCGAGCCCACCAGACCCAGGTGGAAACTTCCTCCCTCCCCCTTCCCTATTTCTGACGTCCTGCATGCGCCCTCCGGCGGCCGGAACGCCGCCGGCACCACCCAAGCCATACTTCAGGTCGGGTGGTGCTCAGGGAGGAAGGACACTTCCCCAGCGCCGGTGGTGATGTTGGGGGAGTGCTAGACCACTGGGGGTGGTGACCCCCAGCGGCGGAGAGCAGCGATGCCGCCAGAAAACGCGGCTCCGACGGCACCCGCAAAACAGAGTCGTGCTCTGTTTGGAGCTGGCGGCGGCAGCCGGCGGCGCAAGGCCGTCGGGCCACCGCCGGCGAGATGCCTGACGCCCGACGCGCCGGCCAGGGGTGGTGCGGTAAGCAGCCAACCACCCAAGGAGCGGGGGTGGCGCTGGGAGCAGAGCCCCCGCCACCACAGGCACTCGGGCTAGGTTTTCCGGCGGTGACCAGCGACGCCAGGCCGCCGGACCACCGCCCAGAGATTCGTCGGCCCCCGACGAGTTGACCGGGGCTGGCGCCGGCGGCTGGCAGTGACTGGTCGGCGGTGGTGGAGGCCGCCACCCTCCACACCGCCGGGAGGCATGGCCACCGTCTGATCTCAAGATGAGATAAGACGACCCAGATTATCTGGGATTCCCGCCCCCGCCTCATCTTCTGTGCCCCCCACAGCGGATCCGTGGTTGATCCGCTGTGGGGAAGTGTTGGCAAGTCTCCCTGTCTGGCTCGATCTCAACCACAGGATCGTGTTTGATCTGCTATCTACAGATCAAATTAATATCATAAATTTGGGAAATTTTCTGGGCCAATTCTAGGCCTATAGGAGAAAAATGATCAACATGAAAAATGTTTTCCATAATGAGTGCTTCCTCCACAAAAAATTTGAGAATTTTTGGAGTTGATTTAGAATTTTTAAAAGCCAAAAAAAAATTTGTTTGGCCAAATTAAAGGCCCAAAACACTTTGGAAAATTACAAAAAAATTACTAGGCTCATTTTAGGCCCTCCTGAGGGTTGTATCAAAATTTGGGGTCATGGGGATAAGTTTTGATATTTTTCCTAAAATCTGGAAGCCTAGGGTCGCACTCGGGAATTATTACGCTCATTTTCCTCGAAAGCGAAAATTGGAGCGCGCGACCACCCTTCTAATTTGAATAATATGTGAAAGTTATATTATCGACGAGTATGGTCGAGGCAAGTGACCAAGCTCCGTGAGTTCTGAAATTTCGTGAAACAATCGAGCGCCTCGACTCTCGGGTAATTTTGGGCACGCTCGGAAGGTGAGAGTACGAGTGGTGAGTTACAATTTACTCCCGACGAATAATAGCAAGAATGTCGCTCACATCCAAAAGTACACAAGGTTGTACGTTAGGGCATGGGGTTGTGCGGTATGACCACCCCCAGAAGTGGCAGGACTGGCAACTGTCACCGACGGCCACATCGGTGAGGCCGGCGGGGCTCGCTACCCTGCTAGAACAGAAACGGTCCAAACTATGTCGACATAGGGTTTGTGTGCGCGGCTGTGAACGCCTGCGATAGAATACAGGATGTGAAAACCTGATGTGATGTTATGCTAGTGGAACATTGTTATAACTGATTTATACTGCTGCTGTTTTTCTCAGTTATACTATCTTGCACTCTTGTATAGTTGCTCCTAGATATACATATATGAAATGTTGTGATAACCCTCTCTTGCTTCGGTTATTTACTTCTGTTGGGTGGGTGTGTGCTCGTCCCCAGGATATGGATTCGGGGAGGAGATTTGTTTCAACTTAGTTCTGTGACTAACGGTTATCTAAATAACCATTCACATGAAATGGAACATCGTAGTGACATGCCGCCTCAGGAGATTACGCTAGCGGCTAGGACTACTCGAGCAGATGCACCCCTGACGTCCTCAGAGTTTAGAGACGTGAGTACCGTCGAGCAGCTTAGGGAGAGAGAGTATGAGAATTATATGTAGTACTTGTAAAGCCCACGGGCTTATATAAATACTTAGGCTTCGGCCCTAGAACCTCTATATTATTATATGATGTGTTATATATATCTGCAGTGGTTTCCTGTTAATGCTTCCGCTATACTCTGATGGGTTGTGAATGTTGTGATTCGAGCCGAGCAAGGCGGCCAACTAGTGCTTAGATAGGGTGGATCGTTTCCCCTAAGGAGTACTGGGTGGACGTCTTGGGCTAGTAGTACCCCTCCGGCCCGACCCGGGCAAAAGATTGGGGGGGTTCTACAAATGGATCAGAGCCATCACGATTCGTTCTTGTGGAGCAGTCTCAGGATCCCTCCGTCCCTCGCTTCGTTCTGGGTTCGGGACGAACCTTGCAGCGGAAGCCTGGTGGACCTTAGTGTAGAGGCTTAGGGATTCTAGACTGTACAATAGTATGCCCATAATACACCGTTGTTTCCGCTTTGTCTGTCATTTCTGCAAATTGCCCCTACTTTTGCAAAATACTGACACTCTTTCCTGTTACTCATCCAGATACCGAAGTATAGTAACGGGGGATTCTCGTCCAGAGGATATGTTCCAGCTACCCCACCTCCAGACCCGGTCGCTCCCGCGGCTGTACCGTTTGCCGAGACTGACTTGGGGCAGACGTTGACAGCCATTCTGGCCACTTTTCGGACAGCCTTGGCACAGCCACCACGAGAGATGGCGGCACCAACCGATTTACTGACGATTTTTCGAGGACTCAGGCCGCCCGCTTTTAGAGGTACAGAGATTGCCATCCAGGCAGAGGAGTGGGTGGAGCGTGTGGAGGAGTTATTAGTGGGAATGATGTGCCCAGCTGTGGCTGCAGTCTCTTTAGTGGTGACCCTTTTGGAGGGATACGCGAGGGATTGGTGGAGAGCGGCTAATCGCTCTACTTTTCCAGGTCGGTCGTTGAGCGTGATCCTTTGGGGGGAGTTCTCTGAGGCTCTACTAGAGTTCTTCTTCACGAATGCAGACCGAGCCGCGCTGCAGGAGAGGTTCTTGCTCATTCGACAGGGCAACCGCACAGTGGCAGAGTACGAGAGGGAGTTTATACACCTGCCACGTTTCGCCGGAAATCTGGCTGCCTCCGACAGAGATAGAGCTTCTCGGTTCTACCGAGGACTACGAGACGACCTGAGGCAAGCCCTGATCATGCTCTCTCAGGCCACCTTTCACACCATAGCCACCCATACGACAGCATTGGAGTTGGACCAGCGGACAGTGGCTCAGCAGCGCAGAGGCCAAGTAGAGATTCCTCGATACCAGAGGCGAGACGGAGGAGTCCCTCCCCACAGACAGGATAGAGAGCGCAGGCAGCGACGCCGCAGACAGCCCTATAGGCGCCCACAAGCACCCCCAGCCGCACAGCCAGACGTCAGACCAGCTCCAGCACCACTGCACGCACCGGTGGCCCGACGAGATGTTCCCTTCGCAGGGAACTGCTTCTTATGTCAGCAGCCGGGACATATGAGAGCTTTCTGCCCACAGGCGACAGGGAGACCGGGATTAGGAGCAGTTCAGGGTGGACAACCAGCGCGGGGACAGGGTCAGAGAGGCCGTAGAGGCAAAGCTGGCAGGAGAGGCCAGCAGGGCTGAGCAGCGCCCCTGGAGGCCTACGCACTGGACTTACAGCATGGATCGGCCCCTGACGTAGTTATAGGTATATACTTTGGGCGATAGGAAGATACCAGATCTTACTACTAATGTCGTATATTACTTATATATATGTACTTACATCTTCTGAATTAGTTAGATGATATATATATATATATATACTTCCCATATCGTCAGGAATCTTGTTGGTAGAAGGGCACCCTGCCAAGACCCTTTTTGACACAGGAGCGACACATTCTTTCGTTTCCCACGAATTCATCACAACAAAAGAGAACGTTATTCGTTCAACCAGACTATCTATACGAATCTGTTTACCAGACGGGTCGGATATGACATCTACGGAAAAGTGCTCGTTCCAGGCTGTGCTGGGAGAAGTAGAATTTGAGATCTACGCAACCATCCTAGCAATAACCGGATTTGACATTATTCTAGGGATGGACTAGCTGGCTGAGCACCAGGCGCAGATAAACTGTTCCACGCGAGAAGTCCGGCTACAGAACCCAAATGGCCAAAGCGACGCGATGGCAGGTGTGCCCTCTGTCTCGCGCATTAGTCTAACTTCTACGCGGATTGTGAAATCAGTCCGACAGAAGGACGAAGTATACCTTATCTACTTCGAGATGGAAGACAAAACCCAGGTGCTCACCAAACTTCCAGTAGCCCGCGACTTTCCAGACATTTTCACTGAGTCCCTCCCGGGATTGCCACCCCAACGAGAGGTCGACTTTCAGATTGAGCTCGTGTCCAGAGCACGACCAGTATCACGAGCCCCCTACCGGATGGCCCCAAGAGAACTGACTGAACTGAAATTTCAACTACAGGAACTGATAGATGTTGGTTTCATCCGTCCTAGTTCCTCGCCCTGGGGAGCCCCGATGCTTTTCGTCAAAAAGAAAGACGGAACACTGCGACTGTGCATCGACTATAGGGAACTAAATAAGCTTACTATACGCAATACATACCCCCTCCCAAGGATCAACGAACTGTTCGATCAGTTGCAAGGTGCATCCGTATTCTCCAAGATGGACCTGAGATCCGGCTATTATCAGCTTCGAGTTCGAGAGGAAGACATTCTGAAGACTGCCTTCAGCTCCCGTTACGGTCTTTATGAGTTCCTAGTGATGCCCTTCGGGCTCACCAACGAGCCCTCCGCCTTCATGGCCCTGATGAATAGAGTCTTCGAACCCTTCTTGGATCACTTTGTTATCGTCTTCATAGACGACATCTTAATTTACTCAAAGAACAAGACGGACCATACTCGGCATCTGCAGATGGTGCTATTAAAACTCTGGGAGCACTCTCTCTTCGCCAAATTCAGTAAGTGTGAATTTTGGTTGGAAGAAGTTGGATTCTTGGGCCACACGATAAATAAGGAAGGAGTAGCAGTGGACCAAGCCAAGATCCAGGCAGTACAAAATTGCCCACCACTCAGGACAGTTGCGGATATCCGAAGTTTCCTCGGTCTTGCCGGATACTACAGGAAATTCGTCGAAGGCTTTTCCAAGATTGCCCTACCCTTAACTGCTCTCACTAGGAAGGACGTCGCATTCCGATGGAAACCGGAGTGCGAGGCAGCGTTTGTCGAGCTGAAGAAGCGGTTGACTTCTGCACCAATCCTGACGATTCTCACAGGGACCGAGGGATTCCAAATCTACATTGATGTCTCCCTAAAGGGATTGAAAGTTGTTCTAATGCAGCATGGTAAGGTAGTGGCCTACGCATCTCGGCAATTAAAGCCGCACGAACTAAATTACGCATCACACAATTTAGAGTTGGGCGTCGTCGTCTTCGCCCTTAAAATCTGGAGGCATTATCTGTACGGAGTAAGGTGTGAGATCTTCTCCGACCACAAGAGCCACAAATATATCTTCACGCAGAAAGAACTGAAACTTCGGCAGCGCCGATGGATGGAATTCATATGCGATTACAACTTCACTCTCCAATATCACCCCGGGAAAGCTAACAGAGTCGCTGACGCCTTGAGCCGCCAGCCTGCGATATCCGGGAGTTGGATGGAGCAGATCCCTAAGGAACTATTCCAGTCCTTGATAGACTTGGAGATTACCTTGGTTGCCCGAAGAGATCCGGAAGAGTACCATGCTCAGCTGTATTGGATGGAGATCCAATGCGACATCCGAGATCGGATACGTGAAGCTCAGAAGATCGACTAGGAGGTAATATCGATCTCATCAAGGAGGGACACAGGAGGATTATAATCTGCATGACGGGATTCTACAATTCAAGCATCGCATATTCGTCCCCTCTACAGGAGGAATTCGTGAAGAAATTCTGCAAGAGGCCCATCAGTCCAGTATTCGATTCATCATGGTGTAGTCAAAATGTACGTGGACCTGCGCAGGACAATTTATTGGCCTGGAATGAAAAGAGACGTCACCAATTTTGTGGCCCAGTGTTAGACCTGTCAGAAGGTTAAAATCGAATGTCGCAGTTCAGGAGGCCTATTACAGCCCCTGTCGATACCGGAATGGAAGTTCGAAGATATCTCCATGAACTTCGTCCACGGCCTACCTCGATTCCGCGCTGGGAATGACTCAATTTGGGTGGTCGTAGATCGACTCACCAAGGTAGCGCAGTTCATTCCGGGTCGACAGGGTGACGAAGTTGATATCCTGGCCAGAATGTTCCTAGAACAAGTAGTCCGATTTCACGGAGTACCAAAGTCCATCGTATCAGATCGTGGCGGGCGTTTCACGTCTAAGGAGTGGAGGCGGGTACAGGCATACTTGGGAACCAAATTAGCCTTCAGCACCGCCTTCCACCCGCAGACAGACGGAGAGGACGAACCGGACGATGGAAGATCTACTTCAATTGTGCATAGTGGAACACAATGAGCCGTGGGAGCAGCTGTTGCCGTTAGTCGAAGTTTCTTACAATAACAGCTACCAGGCTAGCATTAAAATGACTCCATATGAGGCATTGTATGGAAGACGTTGCCGAACCCCGTTGACTTGGGCTCGGGAAGAGGACCCGGAAGCCTTGGAAGTGGCTTACATTGATGACACTACGACATCGATACGGCTAATCCAAGAGCGAATGCGGGAAGCGCAGAGCCGACAGGCCAAGTACTACGATGCGCGACATCGGCCGGTGGAGTTCAGCGTGGGGGAGATGGTGTTTTAGAAAATAAAGCTCATGCATGGTGTCTCCCGGTTGAGAAAGCAGAAAAAGTTAGATTCCCGCTACTTGGGCCCCTATCCGGTGATAGAGTGTGTTGGCCCCATCGCCTATCGTTTAGCCTTGCCCCCATAGTTGGGAAATCTTCACGATGTGTTTCATGTCTCTTCCTTGAGATGAGTCCTCCGGCAGCCAGAGCAGCACCTTCCTACCCTACCGATGCAACTACAGTCAGATATATCCGTCCAGCTCGAGCCCGTCAGAATAGTAGATTACAAGGTAAAGACACTACGTAACAAAACCATCCCGATGGTTAAGATACTATGGTCAAATTGCGGACGAGAAGAGTTCACGTGGAAACCTGAAGCACTCCTCCGAGAGAAGCATCCGGAGTTCTTTCCCCAGGTATGATACTTTTTCCCCCTACTTCGAGCAATTTTTTGGGGACAAAAATCCTTTTATTTTTATTGGATTGTAACATCCCGACTTTTATTGGGCAACCAGAGCCCTAGTGGGCCCAATAAAAGTGGCCCGGACCCTACCCATGACCCAGTGGGAGGTAACCCTATGTAGAAATAGAGCTAGAGAACTCTGAATTGAGTTCTGTCGGTTCATGTGGCCTCGTATAGTCAATACGAGTGCATCAGAACTCGTTCAGTTAGACCCCGAGGTCATATAGTGGATGTGAACATTCCTCGTAAAACGCAACGAGAGCGAGATTTTGGATATTGAGCTAGAGAACTCTGAATCGAGTTCTGTCAGTCCTCATTGCCTCGTATAGTCAATATGAATGCATCAGAGCTCATCGCGTCACAATCCGAGATCTAACGACAGAATTGGATACTTTGACTGTTTTAACGCGCTGCGACGCGCAAATTTCGGACTTTCGCCAAACGGACTCTGATTCGACCTCAGTCAGTGGCGTTGGACTCGTGTGGTCAATATGAAGTCAACAGAAGTCGTTCTGGCAAATTTCGACGACAATTGGTAAACCTGTGGTCAAATCAAGCATAGTCGTGCATCAAAAAGCGTGCGCACACCAATTGTGACACGACACCCGAACTTTGACCCGACCCCGACGACTTGGACCCACTTTGACTTTGACCAGCAAGGGGGACCCCCCAAGGGTTGACTTGGTCAAACCCCCCTAAAAATCCATTGTTTGGAATTCTCTCCAAATGGGGGCCCACCCCCCCCCCTCTTCATAATCACTTAGGGCCTTGCCCTCACCCACCTTGGGCCCCTCCCAACCAGCAAGGAGTCCCTAGGGCAAGTAAAGTCCCACAAACCCCATACTCTCCTCTCTCCCCCTCTCTTTCTTCACCATGGAGGCCCAAGCCCATGGGGCTTTCCCATATTCCCCACATGGGGAATATGTGGCACCTTCAGCTGTCCTTGGACAGTTGGAAGCTGGTGATTAATCCCTCCCTAAGGAGGGATTAATCCCACATTGCCAAAGGGGGGATAACCCTCCCCCAATCCTATAAAAGGACCCCCCCCCTCCCATAATCCTCCTCACAGCTCTCAGAGCAGCCCCCCTCCCCCTGCCCAATCCTGTTGGAGCCCAGGTCGCCGGAAAAGGAGCGACCCGAGCCCACTCTGCCACCTTTGGCATGGCCGACCAGGCCGGCCCCTTCTGAGCTCACCAGACCAAGGTGGAAACTTCCTCCCACCCCCTTCCCTATTTCTGACGTCCTGCATGCGCCCTCCGGCGGCCGGAACGCCGCCGGCACCACCAGAGCCATGCTTCAGGTCGGGTGGTGCCCAGGGAGGAAGGACACTTCCCCAGCGCCGGTGGTGACGCTGGGGGAGTGCTAGACCACTGGGGGTGGTGACCCCCAGCGGCGGAGAGCAGCGGTGCTGCCAGAAAATGCGGCTCCGGCGGCACCCGCAAAACAGAGTCGTGCTCTGTTTGGAGCTGGCGGCGGCGGCCGGCGGCGTAACCCGACCCCCGGCGCGCCGGTCGGGGGTGGTGCGGTAGGCAGCCAACCACCCGAGGAGCGGGGGTGGCGCGGTGGCGCTGGGAGCAGAGCCCCCGCCACCCCAGGCTCTCGGGTTAGGTTTTTCGGCGGTGGCCAGCGGCGCCAGGCCGCCGGAACACCGCCCAGAGATTCGCCGGCCCCCGGCGAGTTGACTGGGGCCGGCGTCGGCGGCTGGCAGTGACTGGCCGGCGGTGGTGGAGACAGCCACCCTTCACACCGCCGGGAGGCACAGCCACCGTCCGATCTCAAGATGAGATCGGACAACCCAGATTATCTGGGATTCCCGCCCCCGCCTCATCTTCTGTGCCCCCCACAGCGGATCCGTGGTTGATCCGCTGTGGGGAAGCGTTGGCAAGTCTCCCTGTCAGGCTCGATCTTAGCCACAGGATCGTGTTTGATCTGCTATCCGCAGACCAAATTAATATCATATATTTGGGGAATTTTCTAGGCCAATTCTAGGCCTCTAGGAGAAAAATGATCAACATGAAAAATGTTTCCAATAATGTGGGCTTCCTCCACAAAAATTTTGAGAATTGTTTGAGTTGATTTAGTATTTTTAAAAGCCAAAAAAAAAATTTGTTTGGCCAAATTAAAGGCTCAAAACACTTTGGAAAATTACAAAAAAAAATTATTATGCTCATTTTAGACCCTCCTAAGGGTTGTATCAAAATTTGGGGTCATGGGGATAAGTTTTGATATTTTTCCTAAAATCTGGAAGCCTAGGGCCGCGCTCGGGAATTATTACGCTCATTTTTCTCGAAAGGGAAAATTGGACCGCGCGACCACCCTTCCTAATTTGAATAATAGGTGAAAGTTATATTATCGACGAGTATGGCCGAGACAAGTGACCAAGCTCCGTGAGTTCTGAAATTTCGTGAAACCATCGAGCGCCTCGATTCTCGGGTAATTTTGGGCACGCTCGGAAGGTGAGAGTACGAGTGGTGAGTTACGATTTACTCCCGATGAATAATAACAAGAATGTAACTCCTAACAGGGATGTCGCTCACATCCAAAAGTACACAAGGTTGTACGTTAGGTCCTGGGGTTGTGCGGTACGACCGCCCCCAGAAGTGGCAGGACTGGTCACTGTCACCGACGGCCACATCGGTGAGGCACGCGGGGCTCGCTATCCTGCTAGAACAGAAGCGGTCCAAACTATGTCGACATAAGGTTTGTGTGCGCGGCTGTGAACGCCTGCGATAGAATACAAGATGTGAAAACCTGATGTGTTGTTATGCTAGTGGAGCCTTGTTATAACTGATTTATACTGATGCTGCTTTTCTCAGTTATACTATCTTGCACTCTTTTATAGTTGCTCCTAGCTATACATATATGAAATGTTGTGTTAACCCTCTCTTGCTTCGGCTATTTACTTCTGTTGGGTGGGTGTGCGTTCGTCCCCAGGATATGGATCCGGGGAGGAGATTTGTTTCAACTTAGTTCTGTGACTAACGGTTATCTAAATAACCATTCACAGGAAATGGAGCATCGTAGTGACACGCCGCCCCAAGAGATTACGTCAGCGGTTAGGACTACTCAAGCAGATGCACCCCCGACGTCCTTAGAGTTTAGAGACGTGAGTACCGCCGAGCAGCTTAGGGAGAGAGTGTGTGAGGATTATATGTAGTACTTGTATAGCCAACGGGCTTATATAAATACTTAGGCTTCGGCCCTAGAACCTCTGTATTATTATATGATGTGTTATATATATCTGCGGTGGTTTCCTGTTAATGTTTCCGCTATACTCTGATGGGTTGTGAATGTTGTGATTCGAGCCGAGCAAGACGGCCAACTAGTGCTTAGATAGGGTGGATCGTTTCCCCTAAGGAGCACTGGGTGGACGTCTTGGGCCAGTAGTACCCCTCCGGCCCGACCCGGCAATAGGTTGGGGGGGGGGGGTTCTACAACTAGCTACCTTGAAAATAAGATCTTTCACTGGTGGACCTATTAACTGAGTTATTGTAGGCAAACTCTACAACTAGAAGATCTAAGTCTCAGCTACCTACATGCTCTCCTACTAGACACCGCAAAAGTTTTTTGAAGCACCTATTCATTACTTCGGTATGCCTGTCCGTCTGTGAATGATATGTCGAGGAGAACCTAAGGATGGTGTAAGTCTTATGTCACAAGGTCTTCCAGAAGTAACTCGTGAGCCTCACATCGCGGTCTAACACGATCGACTTGGGTAGTCCATGTAATCGAAAGACATCCCTCATAACGATAGACGCTATGTGAGTCACGTCTGCCATCTTACAACAAACAATAAAGTGTGTCATCTTTGAAAACTGATCGACCACCACGAAGATGGAATCGTGTTTCCGCAGGGTGCGGCGAAGTATGAGAACAAAATCCATGTTAATGTCCTCCCAAGGGCGGTGTGGGACACATAAGGGCGTGTACAGACCCGTGTTTTGTTTGGTACCCTTTGTCGTTTGGCAGATACGACAGTGACGGACAACGCGGGTCACGTTCTTCTTGAGGGTGGGCCAGTAGAGTCGGTCCCCAACAATGGCAATGGACTTATCTCACCCAAAGTGTCATGCGGCTCCGCCAGTGTGCAACTCTCAAATCAAATAATCATGGTATGACGTTTGGGGAATGCACATGCGTGAGCCCCAGTAAAGGTATCCCTCAAAGATCTGATATCCCTCAACAGGGTCTGGTCGATCTCGGGACAGGGCGGTGTATATCTCGCCAAAGTCTGGGCATGTCGGATAATCCAGAATCAATCGCTCAAGTTCATCTACGCTTGCGGTCATCGTCTGCAATAAGGAGATGTGGTGACTCAACGCATCAGCCGGTTTGTTCTCAACACCAGCCCGATGCTTGAGAACATAATGAAAGTCTTGCAGGTACTCGACCCACTTTGCATGTCGATGTCCCATCTTGCGCTGCGAATCGCAATAACGTAAGGTCTGGTGGTCAGAATACAACACAAACACTCGTGGAAGGAGATAGTGTCTCCAGTAGCGCGGAGACAGAACAATAACATAAAATTCTCGATCATAGTTCGAGTATTTATTCTTTGCCTCATTCAGCTTCTCACTAAAGTAATTGGGTGTCCCTCCTGGCCCAATTCGTCACTGATGCCTACACCAGACGCATCACACGCGACCTCAAAAACACGGCTAAAGTTCGGCAATCTCAGAACAGGAGTCGTCGTCAGTCTCTCCTTAATTTCATCGAAGGCTCTCGTAATTGCGGTGATCCACTAGAACTCTCTCTTTTTAAGACAGCTCGTGAAGGGGGTCATAATCGTACTAAACCCCTGGACGAACCGCATGTAGAAGGTGGCAAGTCTGTGAAAACTGCGAGCCTCGTGGATGTTCGCTGACACAGGCCAGTCGCGAATGGATTCGACCTTCTCGGGGTCATCAGATACTCCAGTCGAGGATATAATAAATCCTAGGAAGTGAACAGACTCAGAGGGAAATGAGCACTTCTTCAGATTCACGTACAATTTCTCTTGGCAGAGGGTGCCGAAGAGAAGCCTCAAGTGATCGAGGTGAGCAACCTGTGTCTGGCTATAGATTAGTATGTCATCGAAATACACAACCAGAAACTTGCCCATGTAGGGCCACAACACCTACATCATGACTCTCATGAACGTGCTCGGGACGTTAGATAGCCCGAATGGCATGACTAGCCACTCATATAGACCGTCTTTGGTTTTGACTGTGGTCTTCCACTCATCGCCCTCGCGAACTCGTATTTGATGGTTCCCACTACGGAGATCGATCTTGGAGAAGATCTTGGCACCGGACATAGTATCCAATAGATCGTCGAGTCATGGGATCGGAAAGCGATACTTGACCGTGATCTTGTTAATGGCACGACTATCGATACACATACACCAACTACCGCCCTTCTTAGGGGTCAAAAAGGCGGGAACCGCACACAGACTCATACTCTCACGAATGAACTGCTTCCGAAGAAGCTCTTCAACCTGCCTCTTGAGCTCAGCGTGCTCATCTGGGTGCATACGATAATGGGGTAAGTTTGAGAGGGAAGCCCCGGGACCAAGTCAATAGTATCATGAATGTCCCATGGCGGGGCAGCTCATCGGGGATCTCGTCCGACATAATGTCCACAAACTCGTCTAAAAGGGGCACCACTAGTAGGAGGTCAACAGGGGTGTCCTCAGATGTCTGGGTGGCGGACACAACGTAGAAGATATTTGATTCAGCATTATCTCGCAGAAACTCGTTTCGCCTCAAAATATGCAGGGGCATTGAGGCGCTCATACTCACAGATGGCTCAACTACACCCTTGGATCTATCCCGGGGCCGAGTTGGCGTCAATGTAATCTTTCGCCCCTTGGCGTAAAAGACACATGTGTTTGAGCGGCCAAAACACGTGATGTCACGATTAAATAGCCAGGGGCGGCCAAGTAACACATGAGCGTCGTCCATGGGAATGACATCGCACCAGACCTTGTCCTGAAATGAAGCAATGGTGATCGGGATGAGGCAACGCTGGGTGACCTGAATCACCGTCTTATCTACCCAGACGACACGATATGGGTGGGGGTGAGGCTCTGCCTTCACCTGCATATAGAGCTGTCACTTAAAACCGAAAAACGTAAACAGAACCGGAACCGAACCGGAACCGAACCGGAACCGAACTGGAACCGCAAAGAACCGGACTGAACCGTTTGCAAATTATTCGGGTTCTGGTTTGAATTTTGGAACCGTGAACAACTTTGGTTCGGGTGTGGTTCTTACATTTTATTTTCCGGACCGGAACCGTAACCGCAACATACAAGTCTCAAGCGGTTTCAAGATTTTTAGACCCGATCTGAACCGGACTGAAGTAGAACCGAACCGCAACCTGTTTATTATTATTAATTTTATTATAATATTGTTATAATTTTATAATCTATCAATAATATTTATGTTAGAAAAATTAAGGTGCGTCGCTACGCAATTGTATTATCAAAAATTTAAAATAATTACAAAACGCTGAATGTAGCGATGACGGATGAAAGATCGTCTTATTTAAAATCGAATAATCTCTATTGGAGTAATATGTAAGATTAATTTTTCTAATTAGTCAAATTAATTTAAGAACACACAAATGAAATAGAGCTCGAATAAACGGTAACTGAAGTGCCGAAAATTTATAATGTCGTTTGTTCTGAGCTCATGCTTCGTGATAGCGGATGTTCCAACAGTTGACATTTATTTTCTTTATGAACTCTGCGGAGCTAGCATATCCCGTTAGCATACAAAATTATATGTTGTTTAGATTACTACAACAAGAGATAATTAGTATAATGTATGCATATAAAATAATCTCTCCACCCGAGTCAGTAATTTATGAATATGCTAATAAAACTCTTGATCAAACATTAATAGTTGCAATTTAATGAATGATAGTATTCAAAGCTTGCACACCCTTAGGAATCTTTTACCAAAAACTAAATAACAGTGAACATAATGTCTGTAATTTCGGATCATTGTGATCTATAGTTTTTTGTTACTGTGTATGCATATCCATATCAATTCAAAGCATAGAACTGTTACCTTAGCGGACCGAACCGCATAGAACCGGACCGAACTGTTAGTGACCGGTTTGGTTTTGGTTCTCGTTAAACCGGAACCGGAACCGTTGACACGACGGTTCCAAAAATTATGATGGAACCGGAACCAAAACCGGAACCGGTCAAACCAAATAAGGTTTTGGTTCTAGCTTGAAGAACTGTTACTTTAGCGGTTCGGTTCATGGTTTTAGTAGAACCGGAACCGAACCAGAACCGTGACAGCTCTACCTGCATACAGTGAAGCCCCTTCTGGGCCACGATATTCACGCAACTCCCAATGTTGATAACCAACTTGCAGGGACCGCTTGCACTAGGAAAGTATGTGTAAAAGATAGTGGTGCATCGCCAATCCTCATCTACACGAGGGGTGTGTAGGAGGCGTCTAATCACTCTCACCTCTAATAATCTCTCGGCGTCACTCTCCCAACCTTCTTTGACAATGACCATAACTTCTTTTGTGGCCTCCTCATCTTCCTCTAAACCCTACTCCTCGTCCTCAACAGCAGGCTCTGCGTGGGGCACTGTGCCGCCACGTGTCCTCTATCGGAACCTCTATAACAAAGAATACCCCTAGATCATTGGCCATCAGTGGCGACGGCCTTGCCCTTCGCGTCCGTGGGAACACGTGAGGGTGAAATTGTGGTGGTCTAGGGTGGAGTGGGTTTCCTAAAAGTCAAGGAATCAGTCTGAGAGGGGAACTGCTTCGTGGTATATAATCGGAGGTATTGCTCGTACTCTAGGGCGAGCTGAAATATCTAATCGACAGTCTCTAAGCGATGTGAAATCCACTTTCTTCGAATTTTAGAACGTAGGCCTGCCTTAAAACGAGAGGCAGTGGCAATAGACTCCTCTGAGACGTCACTCCTGACGACTAGCTCGTCGAAACGATTCATATACTCGGCGAGAGTAAGTGTCATCTGTCGTAAGTTCTATAACTACTCAAATAACTGGTCTCGATAGGACGCGGGGAGGTACTTATCGCTCAGTCTTTGCTTCATCTCATCCCACCTGGTGATGGGGTAATAACTATCTCGCTTCAAAGCTCTCTCTACGCTAATCCGGAATACCTTAGTCTGTCCGACCAGCTTCATTTTTGTGAAGCGAACACAACGCTCATCACTCGAAATAGTGGTCCATGTCCAGGAGCCAATCGTTGAAGACTTTCAGATCCAGACGACCATCGAACGAAGGGGCGTCGAGTCGAATACGACGAGTGATGCCAAAGTGGTGGCCACCACTCCGTGGGTTGGGATAATCCTCGGGATAATCATCATGGGCGAAGTCGTATCGAGCGGGTGGGGGACCGCACTCTCTCCGACCTGGGGATAATACTCATCGCGGTGATAATCACGGTAACTGTGTAGGGGTACATGATCTCTGAGATCAGGCTGAGGTTGACATGAAATACGGTACTCATCACACTGATGTGGAAGTCTATCACGCGTTGGATCAGGATTTCGCCTTGCCGACAGAGCTGGGGCTCGGTGAGGAATATCACAACGGTGGCGATCTACTGGAGGATGACCAACTCTCGGGTGCAGGTCGAGACGTGGGGGAGCATCAGGGTCGTCCTCAAGTGAATCGTCACGCTGGGTTGGAGTGTCCTTGGCATTCTCTAAATGGTCCAAACGAAGATTCACCTCGGTAAGATCATGACGCACATCGTTGAACTGGGCACCTAAGGTGTCAAAACGATCTAGGAGAAGGCGTTGAAACTCAGTAAAAGTGGCACCCGAATTTGAACTTGTCGCTCGGTCATCGGTGATTAACGGTTCTGGCATGCTTCCTCTAAATATCCTACCACTACGGAGCATGCAAATGGTCTAACCTGACTTTGATACCAAATGATGTAGGGTAGGCTAAGGGATGCACAAAACCTAGGGCTCTAGGTGAAAATGCAAAGGTGATGCACTAGTATGACCCTAAGTGCAATGCTGTCATCAGTGACAGCGACAAATAAATTTGAGTAATAAAAGTTTCTAACGTCACACAGATATTTAAAATTAAAAACAATTATTTAATTCGATAATTTTATAACGGCTTTCCTCCGCTCGGAGGGCCAAAGCAAAGCGCGCGACGAATAACTCGTCCAGCAAATTAATAGTGTATCGAAAACAATTTTCTACTAGCAAGAATCACAACACATATTAATTCACCAATGAAAATATCGAATCAAAAACGCCAATACCACAAGAAACTCACAAAGTAGAGGGCTGAACCGACACACTAAAGAATTTGGGTCTGGATGTGTAGATCGGCGATCGGAGGTGGAACCGGAGGCACGACGGGATGGTGGTGGTTGTCCTCGGCGGAAAATGGGGCGATCGGGCCGGAAATAGATAGATCCGGTCACAAGGGAATATATCCGGGCGTGGGGGAAATAGATTAGATGTTGGAGAGCGGATCCGAGGTACGAAATGATGTGTGACGGTGGAAGTAACAGATCGGGATCGGAACTCTAGATCGGGATTGATCTAAGGTTTGTAGGTTAATGGGAAGTGGATCCTCATGGAGGAAGAGTTGATGGTAGTCGGCTAGGATGTGGGTGGTCGGCTAGGGATAGGGAGGGCTCGGATGGAGATGTGGCAGAAGAGGGTTGGGCGGCTGGTGGTTGGAGTGATGTAGGAGGGGAGGCGGTCCTGTAGCAAGGGGAAGGGGCGGCGAAATGACGCTGGGCGGGGCTGGAAGCCTACAGGAAACAGTCGGCCAACTGTTTTGGGGGGCGGATTTGGGGGGCTGCAGCGGTGGAAATGGGGGGCTTGAAGGGTGGAAAACGAAGACAAGTGCAGGGAGTACCTTGGGAGGAAGAACGAGCACCTAGGAATCGTCACCTAGGGTTCCACGGCGTCGGCACCGCGGGGTGACCGCTGGAATCTGGGAATAGGAGCCTCCAAATTCTGCAATGTCTGATTTCAGCCTATACAACACATATTTATAAGAGGAGATAAAATTAGGGCTTCTCCATCAACGACTATGATTGGTCGGTGGGGTCGGTCACTACATACATGAAAAATAAACCCAAAAAAAAATAAACTAATATATGTTTTTGACTCGCGGCGACGTGCCAGACGCAACCACGGAGTCGGATCGATGATCCGATCAAGCCTTCCTGCGCGAATAAATGAGCGTGGGTCCCGTCTTGCGGCGAACCCCTCCAGGTGCACGATCTGATGAATCGATCTGTTTCCGTATTTCATTTTGACAAATAGATTTGTAAGCCGCCATCCCCTATACTGATATATAGGTTTTGAAAACATGTCTGCATAAATTTTTAAGCTTCAGTATATGTTTTGGGATTTCCTGTTTCCGAAACAACAACAATAACACTCAAGCCTTTATCTCACTATAGTGGGGTCGACTATATGAATCGTTTGTCGTCATTGTGTCCTATCTTTTGTCATAATCTCACTAGTGCCTAAGTACACCATGTCTTTCCTTATAATTGGAAAACTTAATGCCTAAGTATTTCATGTTTCTGAAAATGAAAAAAAAAACATCCCTGTTGTTTGTTAATGTTGTATTGATTGAGAACAATATTTGATGGAGTTCCTGGTAACTGATTTCAAAAACTAAACACAAATTTTCAATAGTAAACAAACAGTAAAATATGTACCCCATGATAGGTGTAACAGCAGAGGATGCTCCAAACAGACTAAAATTGAAAAACATAGGGTGGTTTGTTACTTCTAGGTTTCAATTATCAAATTCAGCTAATTTTGAACTTAGCATGTTTCTCTCCCTTTCATCAACATTTCATAGATGTAAATAATATATATGTTCATACAGTTTTGGAAATATAAACACGGTTTTGATGATGTGCAACTCGAAGAAAAGTACAAATCCTAGTGTGTGATTGTTGTAGTCCATTGTTAAGATTAAGATTGAGAATGTTTTTAATTATTGTGATTTTATATTCTGTTATACTGACTTTAGGGGCAATGAATAATAATGATGTGCAAACAAACGTAAGAGAGATATCATTATCAGCCACAACGACTCTAAGGACAGTTGTAGTTGTTTTGAATTCCATTCCTAGATAGACTACATATATTGCAAATAATGACGACATCCGTAATATTTTATTAAAAAGCTTATTTGCTAGACAAGAGAGTGATTGCTTCAACTAGTTACATATGGGTAAAACACCATATAATGAGTTTTGTAACATTTTATGCGTGAAAGGTTATTTCTGTGATACATAGTTTGTTTTTACCAAAGAAGCAGTTGCTTTATTTTTATACATATTAGCGCATAACGAAGAGTTTTGAGATGTTGGTTGTATATATGCGCTTGATTGATACTATGAGCTAACACTTCAATATTGTCTTTCGAGGGGTTTAAAAACTTTCAAAGGACTATAACAAATTGCCTAAATCCATATTAGAGCAAATGTCGAGATGGTTTGTGGAGTGTGTTGTTGCATTAGATGGAACACATGTTGAAGTGACTATCCCGGTTGAAGATCGGGGTAGATATTGCAATCGGAAACAAGCCAACACAACAAATACACCTGATGTTTGTGACAGCGACATGAAATTTTATGTATTGTCTGGTTGGGAAGGTTCAACATATGATTCTAGAGTATTACGAGATGTTTTGGAGCAACATAATCGCTTCGAAGTTCCAAATGGTAAAAGTAGTCAATTTATTCTTTCAAACATAAGCAATACATACAAGTATATTAATTTTTGCACTACATAGGAACACTGTTGTAGATATCGGCCGACATGTCGGATATGTCGGCCGACATAAAGGTTTTAGAGGTAAACCACAACGAAATCGATATGTTTGAGCAAAATAACGGTTTGTAAAATATCGGATATATATCGGCGATATATCGGGATATATCGGCTCCTGCCGATATATCGGCCGACCTGTTTTTTTGGTTTTATTTTATAAAAAAAAGGGGGTATTAAAAAGGATTTCACGGGTCAGGTCGAGCATCGCATTTTCTGCCCTAACCCTTCTCTCTCGCGGGTGATGTTTAATACTTCATTATAATCATATTGTTACATGTAATGCAAAGTGTATAATCATATATTGTCTGTACATTTTTACTTATTTGCAAAAAAGTGTTATAAACATTGTTATCTTTATTTAAATATTAAATTCCGATATTGTAAAATATCCCCGATATATCCCCCGCAATCCGACATACGACATTTCAAACCCAAACCGACATGAACCCGATATCCGATATCTACAACCTTGCATAGGAAAGTAATGTCATGTCGATGTCGACTATACGAATAGTCCAGGGTTTCCTGTCCTATATTGATCGACGCATTATCACCTAAAGGAGTGATCACATCAGGATAATAACCCAACAAACTATAAAAAGTTATTTAATCTACAACATGCTAAATAAAGAAATATCAAAGAGAGAACTTTTGAGTTGTTAAAGAAACGATGAGCTATTCTACAACAACCATTATTCTTCAACATTAAAGTTCAGGTATGTGGCATCATACTTGTTGATTGTTATTTTCAATGACAACCAATCTAAATACATTTTTATGCAAAATCAAATTATAAACACTTGTTTCATTTTACACAATTTTTTTAGTGAAGAAGAGACTTGAATGTGATGCGTAAATGCTCGACGAGGTTGACTCAAAAATACACGAGTAAAACCTAGGAGAAAAGTTGTATGATTACGTAGACGTCGTCAGTCCAATCCAAGCGACGCAAAACTGGACAAACTTTAGGGAAACTCTAGCCATAAATATGTTCAATAAATATAAGAGTCGTCATTAAACAATATTTTATGTCGACATTTCATTTAACTTTTTGGTAGTCTTCTTGTATAACAAGATTTTAAGCTTTAACCAATTTTTTCATGTTAATACTTGTTGCATGTAAAAAAATTCTATTGTTCTTAATGATACTATTCTTGTCTTTTTCAAGATAATACAAGTTCCATGTTAAAATTTCTATTATTCTTAATTATAATATTCTCGTCTTTTTCGTGCTAATATATGTTTCATGTTAATGTTTCTATTACTCTTAATGATACTATTCTCGACCTTTTCATGTTAATATCTGTTTTATGTTAATTTTTCTTTAATTCATATATCATGGATAAGAACATAACAAAGGTTGGCGGTAAGATCGAGGTCGTATATGCATTGGACATTTGAAATGGGCATCACTCTTTCCAATGCATTGTTGGAACATCATAATTTGAGCCATAAAACATCAAATGGGTGGAAGAGTGGCTTTCACAACTGCTATGACCGTGTTAAAAGATATTTGTGGTGTTGAAACAAGCAAGCAGAAGTTAACGGCTTGTCTCAAGACTTGGAACAAGTACTACGTCATGGTCAGCATAATGTTGGACACATTAGGGTTTGGATGGGATTCGAAAAGGAACATGATGAAGGTGGTCAGTGAGAAAGTATGTGCAAATTATGTGAAGGTAAATTATTTGATATTTATTTGTATATTTACAAACTCAATATAAGTGATATTTAAAGAATTAAAATAATATATTATTTGTATTATTCCACGCATATCATTCAATGAAGTATTATAAAAATAAAGTTATTGTGAATTAGTCTGATTTGATTGTGTTCTGTGAGACAAATAGAGCGGCTAGTAGTCATGATGCAACTACAATAAAGACAACAAAAGAAATAGATGTGGAGTCTATGTAAGAAAAAACTACTAATACGCTGGAACAGACTAGAGTGGAAGGAGAAGGAAGCAGTAGGAGGAGATAGCGAGCAGTAGGAGCTGGCGCAGTAGCAGTAGCCATAGAAAAATTGGTTGACACGGTGCTATATGTAGTGGGGACCAAGTCTACTAGCAATGCTGATAACATTTATGTCGCACTTACAGCGATGACCGATCTAGACAATCGTGATTTACTCAAGGACATGGATATACTTTGTCCTGATAATATCAAGCATGATATATTCATGAGGCTGCTTGACAATATGAAGGGCACTTGATTGCGGATGTAATTTGATCGCTAGTTTGGTGTCTTATGGACGATGGACTTTTATCCAGATCATTTGTTATTTATGTATTTTTATTAATGGATAATATTTATGGATTAGAATATATTTATGTCAATGAACTTCAATTATTATTAGTACTTTGATAAACTACCTATATTTTAAGAAAATATAAATTCTAAAAATTTCAATTCCATCATGCAGCCAAATAACTTTTAGATTTCAATTTCAATTCTGTTCACTGAATTTCATCTTGCAGCCGAACAACATAATTGATTTTTTGCACAAAGCCAATTCTTACAGATATTAGTTTTCTAATCAAAGCTAATTCCAGAAAGTCAATTCATGCGCACCGAACAGACTCTACGAAGTTTTGGCCATAGATCCCAATTGAATACCAAAGATATGGACCCTCCATTCGAAAACTGTTCCCATTAATGGACCCATAACGACGCAAGGAAGGTTTCCTAAACTTTTCGACGAATTTTGAGAATTTTCATTTATCAAGCAAGGCGGTCGCCACCGTCGATTGCCCTCGGTATGTTGAAACTGATCGGGTGCCAGCTACCCCAGCCTTGGCTACCTTCGTCCTGAATCTAGAGAGCATAAAAGGTTAATAATTGAAGGAAGAGTATGAATTCATACTCCTTGAGCATAGGAACATCAAAAGTTAATTCACTGAGTGTCCTCTCACGGGCCTTGCGTGCCTCTCCAAAGCGTGCCTTGCGTGCCTCTCCAAAGCGTGCCTTGTGTGTTGGTCTTTAGAACGTCCTCCACGCACTACTTTCAAAAATATTCATCGTGGGTTGTTCTCCAAAAAGTACCACCTTGAGCTGCACTCTTGAATGCGCCTTGTGGGCCACCCTCTATAAGTAACCTAAGTGTGTCGCTCATTAGAAAATGACCTCGCACGCTGCACTACAAAAGGCGCTCGACGCATCGCTCTTTAGAACACACTGTAAGACTCTGCCCTATCCGGAATAGAACACGACCGAAGGGAGTCTTATGCCCAGAACAATTGTCTTGCAGTAGTGCAAACACTCGGGCTAGCATCCACCACAAGACGCCTATCATGTCGGCTATTATTAAATATCACCAGTCAACCCATCAATTAAGAAGTTAATTTAGAGCAGAAGTCCGGGATTCACAATAATAATTAAGTCCACAAAATTTATATGTTGAAAAAGAAAGCGACAATATAGTAATAAGAGTCCTGAATATGGTTGGGTACAAAATATAATGAAAGACAAGATCAAGTACTCTCAAGTCTTACATCGACAACAGAAGGAAGTGTCGATAAATGTTGCATCGTAGTGTCAGGCCTTGCGGCCTGGCTGTCCACCTGCATGGTGTGTTGTTGCTGCTTCGGCTGGGTGTGCTTCTAAAATGATAAATCGTTAGTCAAAAAGACTAAGTGGTTTCACATCCTCTCCCCCGATGACTCTTAGGCACCGGGCAGAATGAAGGAATAAGGAAGCTACAATATAAGCAATAATATAAGTAGGTGACATGACGGTGTTCATAGTTTAGCAGTTACTATATGAACATTATAAATAAAGAGCAAGTAAAGACATGTAGTAAGGCAGTGCATCTAAAGCAGAGTAATAGTATACAAAATTGAACTTAACTTATAAAAATGCACATACAAATTTATAAGAGAAAGAGTCTTGCATACGTAAAATAAGTAACTCGTCATATAAAAGTGCTCATACTATTTTACATGATGAGAGTAGATGTGGTGTGATGTGATGCAATACAATGTATGAATGTATGATGACTCACTCACGATTTACTCACACAGCCAACTCTCCAACCTCATGACGACATAGACCTTTAGTTCCACATTTTGGGGATAACTAACCACTCAGGCACCTCCTGACATGGCCAGACAGTGACAGCGGAACGGACTTCTCCACTACTAGGTGGATATGCACACTGCCAGACCTAGGTCTTATATATGGCTTGACACCCAAATCCAGCGGAGAATCATGTACTAATGCTCAACGCAAACCCGCAGAGTCTTAATAGCTAAGGGAAGGGTCATCGACAAAATGTCACCAATACACCAGCTAAGCTGGCCCGCAAGACCACTTCCTAATATCCTAGAGTTTATCCCTCAGCTTTGGTCAGTGTGATGATCGGTGAAGCTCGTTGACTCCGCATAAGCAATCATATCAACTAGGATCAATATGCAATATTTTATGATGACACGCTCATGTAATTCCCATGAATAATCTTGTGCTAACTAGCACTCATGGACTACCAACTGAGTCTTTAATATAATAATAATTTTAACTAATATAAACCGTCCTAAACATCACCCAAGGACTACCAACCGAGTCCTTATCATAGCAAACTAAGATATAATCATATCCTTTAAATTACACCAAACCACAAGTACTTTTAGAATCGAGTCGTCATTACCCCTAAACCCTGGGAGATAACTTCAGTGCAGAGGAGTGCGCAAGACATAGGAATAGCTTCTCGTGATCCTAGAGGACTAAGTGATTATAATACAGTTACTAAGTTTCACGATAAATTTCATAACACCTCACCATGGGGCTTGGGTAAAAAGGGGCGGTGTTACTAAAATCATCATTTGTGTCTCTAAATGACAACTTGATAAAATTTTCTAAGAAAATAAGGTAAGCATGTACATAAGTTACAAAATAGAAATGATACACCTTAGATGTCTGATTTACAATTCCATCATTAGATAACTTAAGTATCACTTTAAGAGGAAAGGTACGACAATATGTATATCAATTAGAAACAGTTTGCAATCAACTTCAAATGCCTAAAATTTTGATCAGACATCTCTAACATCATATAAAAATCATACTAGAATTTTTTGATACAATTGAAATCGGAAAACTCTTAATGTCACTTTTAATGATTTTAAAATAATTGTGGAAATTTTAAAAAAATTGCTCCAAAATTTTACAAATTTTTGGAGCCAATCCTCAGGTTCATATGCAACTACCCTCTAATTTTTAGATGATTTTGAACAATATTTAGAGAGTTATACAATTCACAAAATAAGTGAATTAAGTGATCAAATCAAATTCAAATCCACTGAAAGTTTTACTAGTAGACATACATAACATTACAAGCGTGTCCCCAAAATTTGAGCCTCATTGGACATCATAATCATTTTTATGACACATTTAATTAAAATGAAATTATGCGCAAAAGTATAGAAAATTCAATTTCCAAAAAATTCTGAAACTTAGTGGATGTGTCCATAATGTCATCAAGCATGCATGTACCAAATTTCATAAGCATTAGATCAATATTCTTAGGAAAAAAACACGAAAAATGAGGATATTAAGGTTTGTGCCACTGTATACTAAAAATGAATTCTGGGGAGTTACAGTGCACCTCAGATTTTACGTCACCCCATTCTGGAAAGTTCATACCAATGGCTACAACTTTCATGTTGAACCCAAGGACTGGATTTGACTGCATCAAACCTAAAATTGGCTTGAATCTAGCTGAATAAGTGCGGCGGGATTAGTTTGGTCTACATGTAGCAGATCTGCACAGATCTTGAAGCAAATCTGAGGGCAACTGCTCATCTTCTTCCTCCAGTCAATGGATGTGATAAGCCCAACCTGGAGCATAAAGAAAGGCCTCCCTACAGCAAGTTAAGCCCCACCATGGCCGACCAACACCCTCCTCTCGATGAGAGTCGTCGATGGGTGGTGGTCTGGTGGTCGGAGATGGCAGGAATAGCATTTTCTGGTGAGGATTCAAATCAGCCATTTCTTCATGGATCTCCATGGGATTTAGCTCATTTGAGCTCAATTTTTTTCTAGTTTGATCTAAAGATCTAGCACCAAGGAAGAGGGGAAAAAACTCACTTGATTCAAGGTCATGGATCGAGTGTTCCTCTTTGATGGCATGGTGGAAGCTTGGGTGGTCGACCTAGCTCTGAATCCTCCTCTTGAGCTCGGTTTCTTCAAGAAAATGGTTGGATCGGCTTCTTGAGTGATAGGGAAGGTGATGAGGAGGAGAAATGAGAGAGGGGAGAGCTCAAAATGGGATTTCCCCTTTTGGGGGTTTCGGCCACCACCTTGGATGCTCCTCCTAGCTTGCAAATGGCCTTATTTTGACCTCCACCCTGCAAGAATTGATGAGGACTTCTCTCTTAGCCTTGGAAAATGCACAAGGTGATATTTGCCATTAAGGTACTATCATCAAGGGGGACTTGGCATGCCATATTTGCCATTAAGGGGGACTTGCCTTGCACTGTTTGCCATTAAGGGGGACTTGCCTTGCACTGTTGGTTGGTGTGGGCCTATTTGAATGAGTTGAGTCGACGTAAGTAGTAGGACCGCCAGATCTACCGCCAACAGTAACTCTACCGCGTGACATTATCTCTTTTTCAGTCGACAAACTAGTTATTCTCGTCGACAGGCTGATACTTCTCGCCGACAGAGTTACCACTGGCGGTAACATCTATCGCGTGGCGTTATCTATCTTCTAGTCGAGAAGCAGTTGTTTTCGTTGTCAGGCTGTCACTTCTCGTTGACAGAGTTACCGTTGGTGGTAACATCTACCCTGTGGGGTTATCTCTTTTCAAGTCGACAAGCTAATTCTCCTTGTCGACAAACCAACACTTCTTGTCAACATACCAAAACTTCTCATCGACAAAATTACCGCGGGTGGTAAAACCTACCGCGTGGCGGTCTCTTTTGTAGTCGACAATCTAGTTCTTCTCGTCGACAAGCTAACACTTCTCGTCGACAGACTAACTCTTCTCGACGACAACCTACCGCCAGTGGCACCACTACCGAGCGGCGTTAGCGTTCTGCTACCAGTTTTTATTTTTGATTCTTTACCATTGGGAAAGGGTGTTACACCCACTCATGTTGATCATGACTCATCCATGATCACCTTAGGGTCTTAGGACTATTACCTAGTCCAAGCCAACTCAATGTGACACATGTCACACAAGGGGGTCTACTTCAAATTGGGATGTTACAGACACTCAAGTGTCACTAAATGCAACGTGACCCGCAATGCAACATCCCGGTTGTAATAGCCATATAAAATAGGTTGGTCAAGTCCCAGAACATATAATGCACGAAGATAGTACAATATAAAATGGTATAAAATTCTAAATCACTAAACCATGTCCTCATATTACATTAATAAGTGAAAACCTAAGGCGAAATAACATAAAAAAGTCAGACGGCCTTATGTCCCTTACAAAATAAATTAAAACAAGTATTAGTTCAAACAAATGCACACATACTTTGATATATAAAACTGAAAACAGAGAAAAAACATAAAATTTCTTCATACACTGTAATACCTTCTACAATAGTTGAGAGGGAATGCCGGCAAGGAGGAGGGGCGGCCGGAGGTAGGGAAGGAGAAGAGAGTTAGGGTTGAGAGAGGAGAAGGGGGCAGCCCTCAATTCTTTGATCATCCAAGATAAAAAAACCCAAGCAAAAGTCCAAACCCATATATAGGGTTTCCAAATACAATGAACCAAAATAAACCAAAATAAACCAAAAGCTGAAATGAGCCCCAACCGACCCAACCGGGCTTGGCCTAATCTCCGGTTGGGTTGGTGCCGTCATCCGCGCCTCCGCCCGACCCCGTCCCGGCCGGTTCTTCGATCTCGACCGCGTCTCCAGTATCGCGCTCCCGCGGTCTTCGTGTGTACACCTTCCACGGTGGCTCCTCGAGTAATTCCGTAACAATACCGCCATCTGGAAAATTGGTCTTGTCCTCAAGGCAGTAGTCTGGAAATTGGCGGCGAAAGTCGTCTCGGATGAGCCAAGTGGCGTCGCTCTCCGGCCGGTGTTGCCAAGCCACACGAATCTCTTCGGGTGCCGCATCCCCGGGTAAATGGTGACGGTGGCCAATGATGCCGGCCGGGTAGAGGGGCGCCATGCCCGATTCCTCCTCCTCGGTGGGTAGGGGCTCCACAGCCGGGTGGTCGCCAATGACTCGGCGGAGTTGTGATACGTGGAAGACCGGATGAATGCGGCTATGTTGCGGTAGGCGGAGCCGGTAGGCCACCGCGCCAATACGGCTGAGGACTTCGTAGGGCCCGAAGAACCGAGGTGCAAGCTTCGGAGAGGAACGGCGAAGCTACCGAAAGTTGGCGGTAGGGATGGAGTTTGATGAAGACCTTGTCGCCCGCCCGGAAGGAGAGGTCGCGGCGCTTCCGATTCGCAAAGGATCGCATTTTCTCTTGTGCCCGTCGGAGGTGATGTTTAAGGCTATCCAAAATGACATCCCGATCATGAAGGTGATCGGCTAAGGTGGCTACCGGACACTCCCCGGGAAGGTGGCGAATGATAGATGGAGGAGGCCGTCCGTAGACAGTTTCAAAAGGAGTGGTAGCCGCGGCATGGTGGTAAGCCGTATTGTACGAATATTCGGCCCAACATAACCATTTGGCCCATGTGTTCGGGCGCTCCCCGATAAAGCAGCGGAGGTATGTCTCCAAGCAGCGGTTAAGGACCTCCGACTGTCCGTCGGTTTGCGGGTGGTAGGCTGTGCTCATGCGAAGTCGAGTGCCCTGTAACCGAAAGAGTGATGTCCAAAATCCACTGAGGAAGAGCGGATCGCGGTCGCTGACGATAGAGCGCGGAAAACCGTGGAGTCGTACTATCTCTGCGATGAAACAGTCGGCCACCGTGGCCGCCGTATAGGGGTGTCGGAGCGGAATGAAATGTCCATACTTTGTGAGGCGATCCACGACTACCAAGATGCAGTCGAATCCATTCGAGCGTGGGAGGCGCGTGATGAAATCCATGGCAATATCCTCCCAAATCCGCTCCGGAATGGGTAATGGTTGAAGGAGTCCGCCCGGGAACATGGCTTCATACTTGGCCTTCTGACACGGTAGGCATGCCGCAACGTAGGCCTTCACTTGGCGGAGCATGTTCGGCCAATAGAGAGAGGCCGCCAAACGGCGATATGTCCGGAACGCTCCAGCGTGTCCTCCGGACGGTGTGGAGTGGAACTCGGCGAGAAGGCGTGGAATACTGGCGGCGGCCGTGGACAGCACAAGACGGCCCTGATGAAACAGTCGGCCTCCGATAAGAGTGTACGGAGGATGAGCCGTGGGGTTCGTGAGAAGAGTCCGCCGGATTGCGGAGAGGCGCGGGTCCCGATCAACTTCTTGTTGGATGGCGGTGGCGTCGTCCCAAATGGGGCGAGAAATGGCGGTGGCGTCGTCCCAAATGGGGCGAGAAATGGCGGTGAGCTCGGACGAGGGCGGTATGCGGGAGAGCGCGTCGGCCGCCTTGTTTGTTTTACCGGAGCGGAACTCTATCGTAAAGTCGTACCCCAAGAGCTTGGCGACCCATAATTGTTGTGCAGGCGTCGCGATTTTTTGTTGGAGAAGATACCGGAGACTGTGGTGGTCCGTCCGAACCACAAAGGCGCGGCCAAGAAGATAGGGCCGCCAATGTTGCACGGCGAGCACGAGGGCCATCAACTCGTTCTCGTAGGCCGAACGACTGCGGACTATGGAGGAGAAAGCCCGGCTAAAGTAGGCGATCGGACGGCCGGCTTGCATAAGAACGGCCCCCACTCCGGTGTCGGAGGCGTCACATTCCACGACGAAAGGTTGTTTGAAATCGGGCATCGCCAATACCGGGGCTTGTACAAGCGCCGATTGAAGGGTGGAGAAGGCCGACATGGCCGTGGCCGGCCAATCGAAACGGGCATCCTCGGCCCCTTTAAGGAGTTGAGTAAGGGGGCGGGCGATGGCGCCGTAATCCTTGATGAACCGGCGATAGTAGCCGGTGAGTCCCAAAAATCCACGGACGTCGCGGAGGGAAGTCGGCGTCGGCCAATGGAGCACCGCCTGAACCTTGTCTATATCCATGGCGACACCGTTGGAAGAGATGGTATGGCCTAAGTAACTGACGCTCGTCATGCCGAAGGAGCATTTTTTTTGATTAATTACCATGCGGTGGCTCCGCAAGGTGGTGAAGGTGCGGCGCACATGGACGAGGTGTTCCTGCCAAGTTGGACTAAAAACCAAAATGTCATCGAAAAAAACAAGAACATGTTTTCGAAGTACCGGCCGGAAGAGATCATTCATGGTCGCTTGGAAGGTTGCCGGCGCATTGGTGAGGCCAAAAGGCATCACCAAAAACTCAAAGTGGTCGTCGTGAGTCCGAAATGCCGTTTTGTGGATGTCCTCGGCGCGCACCCGGATTTGATGGTAGCCGGCGCGTAGATCCAGCTTAGTGAAGTAAGTCGCCCCGTGTAACTCATCCAAAAGCTCCTGGATGACGGGAATGGGGTATTTGTCCGGTACCGTCGCCTTGTTCAACTCGCGGTAATCCACGCAGAAGCGCCAACTTCCATCCTTCTTGCGCACCAGCAAGACCGGACTGGAGAAAGGGCTGGAACTGGGGCGAATGAGCCCGCCTATCAACATCTCCCGCACGAGGCGTTCGATCTCGTCCTTTTGGGCGTGCCCATAGCGGTAAGGCCGGACGGACACCGCCGCCGAGGTTGGATGGAGAACAATGGGGTGATCCGTGGGCCGGACCGGGGGAAGACCCGGGGTTGTAGAGAACAAGTCCGGAAAGTCATCGAGGAGGGGGCGGAAATCCATGTGGAATGATGGGGTTTGTTGATCCGCCGGTTGGAGTGGTAGGAGATAGGCCGAGAAGAGGGCGTCCGTGACGCGGTGGATACCACGGGCCGATAGCGGAGAGCGTAGGAGCGCCGCGTCGCCCATTAAACGACATGGTTGGTTTTGATGTTGGAAACGCATGGTCATGGTAGCCCAATTCACATGAACGTCGCCCAAAGTTTGGAGCCACGCCACGCCGAGAATGGCGTCGAGGCCCCCCAATTCGAAAACATGAAAATCAGCGGTGAAGAGGTAGGAGCCCACCGAGAGGGTCACTCCCGCGCAACGTCCCAAGGTCGGCTGGCGTCGACCGTCCCCCAATGCCACCGAAAATCCGGGGGACGGGAGGCTCGGCAAGGCTAACTCCTGAGCCAAGGAAGCCGAGATGAAATTGTGACTCGCGCCACTGTCGATCATCACGATCACGGCTCGGCCGTGAATGGAGCCCTTCAACTTCATGGTTCGGGGTCCGGTTATACCGCCCACCGAATAGAGGGGAAGGTCCAAAAGATTCAAGGTTGCGGGGTCATCCGGAGGAGGAGGAGCCTCGTCGGGTTCGACGAGCGCATCAAAATCGGCCATGGTCACTTCGGCGTCGAAATCGCCGAAAAGGGCGTGAAACTCCTTGACGGCGCAAACATGTTGGGGCGAATACGGTTGCCTGCAGCGGAAGCACAAGCCCTTCCGGCGAAGCTCATTATAATCGTGATTGGAGATACGATGGGGGGGATCGGGCCGGCCTGGTCGAGGCCCTCCCCCTCCCGCCACGGGCCGGTGTGATCCATCACGCAAGCCGGCCGGCCGAACGGAGTGAGCCGGGGGAGTCGGTAAAGGGCGATGGCCGAGATCGGCTTCCACCGCGCGCGCGAGGTCCAAGGCTTCAGACACCGTATGCGGGTTGTGAGTCTGAATGCGCGAGCGAATCGCCGGGCGGAGGCCTTGGAGAAAGAAGCCCAAGTAATGGTCGGGTGGGAGACCCGGTACTTGGGTGACGAGGGCGACGAACTCGTCAATATACCCGTCGAGATCGGCCGTTTGGCAGGCGCTGCAGAGGCGTTCAATCGCGGAGCCGGTGTAGCGGGGATCATAACGCGTGATCATTTCCTGCTTGAAGTCCGCCCAAGAAACCGTTGGCTGGCTTTGTCGGAGCCAACGTGCCCAATGAAGGGCGGAACCTTCCAAGCCAACCATGGCGGTGCTAACCCTGTCCGCGGGGGGTGTGAGTTGTAGGTCAAAGAGTTGTTCCGCCCGTGCGATCCAACCCAATGGATCCACGCCGGAGAAAGAGGGGACATCGAGGTTTTGCAAATGGCGGGGCAGCACGCCGGCCGCTGGCGGAGTGGCTTGCACGGCCGGGTGGAGTGGCGGGGCGCCCAGCACGGACGCTGTGTCCGCGGAGGAGGCCGATCCGGGGTTCGGGGGGGTGGCGAGCGCGTCGAGACGGCGCAGGAGGGCCGTTTGGCCCACGGCGATGGCGTCGATGGAGGCTTGCAAGGAGGAGAAACGGGAGTCGTGCTCTGCGACGCGGGCGGCGAGGGCGTCGTGGGCGTCGGCGTCGGGCTCGGTGTGCGCACGGGTGTTCGGGGCCATGAAGTCCGGCGGCTACGCGATGCAGGCGGAACGGCAGGTCGGACCAAATAATACCTTCTACAATAGTTGAGAGGGAATGCCGGCAAGGGGAGGGGCGGTCAGAGGTAGGGAAGGAGAAGAGAGTTAGGGTTGAGAGAGGAGAAGGGGGCAGCCCTCAATTCTTTGATCATCCAAGATAAAAAAACCCAAGCAAAAGTCCAAACCCATATATAGGGTTTCCAAATACAATGAACCAAAATAAACCAAAAGCTGAAATGAGCCCCAACCGACCCAACCGGGCTTGGCCTAATCTCCGGTTGGGTTGGTGCCGTCATCCGCGCCTCCGCCCGACCCCGTCCCGGCCGGTTCTTCGATCTCGACCGCGTCTCCAGTATCGCGCTCCCGCGGTCTTCGTGTGTACACCTTCCACAGTGGCTCCTCGAGTAATTCCGTAACACACTGTCTTTATGTAAGCGACTAAGCTCTGAAAGAAAAAAATGGCAATTGCAAGCTAATGAACAACGGTTTAATGACTCACTTCTCTTGAACGTCCAAACAGACTCTATTGGGAACAACATCACTTTGCAAGTCATCACTTCATAGAAAACAAGCAATTATAATAGTGTTATATGCACATAGTATGGTGTTGATTATACCATAGTGGGACAAAGGCTTGAGTGTTGTTGTTGTTATGCACATTGTATGGTGTCGATTATACCCTTCAACGGGTCCTTTTTACACAAATATATAATCCACAGTCATGGCCGGTTATACCCTTCTCAAGAGCCCTTTTACCAACACCCTAACTATGAAGAAGGATGATTATACCCATGATAACCACCCTTCAACCTGTAACGGCTCGTAAATCGCCATAATTTAAATTTGTTATTGCGAGCAAGTTTTCACAATAATATGGCACAACAAACTCATTATAAAGCATAGAAGTACCAGGAGATAACATAAAACGACTTTCCACTTATTTAAGTGTAAGGTACATCATGTCATATGCCAAAATACAAGGAAAACAATTGATAACACAAAGTAGTACATATATACAATATACAGACTGTAATAAAACTCTAACTCACGCTCGAACCATATCCTCTAATTGTTTCCTTTCAGCTCCGCAGGCAACCTCCTAGCATGGCCTGACACATTGTCTCAAAAATAGAAATCAACTACCAGATAATTTAGAAAACTAAGTCTCTTACATCCTCAAGTGCACTACATGCAAACACGAATAGAGGGATTAATATGTTGATGTATATATACGAGCATATTCGCACGGGCTACGCCCGTGCTCGATGCTCTCGGGCGACCTTCGGCTGCATCCAAGCGGACGTCGCCCGTGCGAGATGTCTCGTTGCGGGTTACGCCCGCATCAAAACTGGCTACACCCGCAACATATACATGAGTACTTAAAACGACCGTAAAAAAATATAAATCAAGATTACAATTTTTATTTTCTAAAAAAATGAATGTTTTGTCGTAAAAAATTTAATTTCTCTCTCTCATATAGCTTTAAGAGGCCTATTAATATTCCTTTTCCCTCTCTCCCCCTCTCTCTCCATCTAAAGGATAAGATTTAATATGCTCTTTGATCAAACGGTTGAGGGGAAGTGTTTGGTATACTTAAAGATATGTATATTGATATATATGGTAGAGATATAAACATGTGGTAGGAAAAGTGAAACATTAGAGTAAGCATTAAAAATACAGTAGCAGTAACAATAAACTGGTATAAAAGAAATAAAGTGTTTTACTTGTGAAATTCATTATTTCTTTTATTCTTCTTCGAAACTGCGTCAGTTTTCTTATCATATCTCATTCTTTTGAAATGCTAAGGTCATTCTCAAATCTATTAATCAACTGGGCACATCAAATCAATGCCAAATCTAGGATGATCAAACACGCACCATGTTATGCTACCGCTAGGGTTCTACAGCGAAAGAGGAACTAGGAATGAAAGAAACGGCTAGGGTTTGTAGAAGAAGAAGAAATACCTGAAATTGATAATGCATGCTCCAAAGAGGGGGGAAAAGGGGTATTTATGGAGCCCCCTTTTCCCTAGGGCCGGCCGGCCCCATTGAGGGTTGAACCGGTGTGGTTCAGCCCTCCCTCCTCTTATTGATTAATTGCGGGCTGAACCGGATGGTTCAGCCCGGTCTTTGTCCGGCGCTCCTTTGGGTCTTCTGGTGTATTTGAATCCGCGGAACCGCAGCTCGTCCGGGGCCATAACATTCCCCTCCCCATCAAGAGGCAGCTTGTCCCCAAGCTGGAAGTCGGGAAATAACTCCCAGAACTCCAAGAAGTCCACCCACGTGTTGTGGGTCTCTGATAGATCCTTCCACTTGACCGGAATCTCCGAACGGTACTCCGTGCCATGTTTCTTCCATCTGGACAGCAAGATATCCTCTGGGCTGGGGCGCAGCTCCCCCGCCGTAGTAACCTCGGGTAGAGAGGGGAGCACTGTTGCTGCCGCCCCCAGCTTCTTTTTCAGCAGTGAGACATGGAAGGTGCGATGGATGCGAGAGCCCTCAGGAAGGGCAAGCGTGTAGGCGACCGGCCCCACCCGTCGAGTGATGTGAAACGGCCCGTAGAACCGTGGGGCTAGCTTCTGATTGGATCGGCGAGCAACTGAAAGCTGTCTGTAAGGCTGGAGTCGGAGGAAGACCTCGTCCCCAACCTGAAAGGTCCGTTCCGTCCGGTGCTTATCGGCCTGCAACTTCATTCGGTCCTGTGCAACCCAGAGATTGTCCCTCAAGAGAGCCAAGGTCTGATCCCGGTCACGTAAAGCTCGATCCACGGCCGGCAGAGCTGTGCTGCCCGGTTCATACGACCGCAGAGTGGGTGGTGAGCGCTCGTAGACAACCTCGAACGGGGTGATCCGACTGACTGTGTGATACGAAGTATTGTAGCAGTACTCCGCCCAGTGTAACCATCGAGTCCACGTGCGGGGCTCATCCATGACAAAACAGCGAAGATACGTCTCGACCCCCCGGTTCAGCACCTCTGTCTGGTCATCTGTCTGCGGATGGTTTGCCGTGCTCATGCGTAACCAGGTGCCCTGCAACTTGAAAAGTTCATGCCAGAATTTGCTGATGGTCGGATCGCGGTCAGATATGATGGAGCTCTGAAGACCATGTAGGCGCACTGCCTCCCGGGCAAAGAGATCGGCAACGGTCTCTGCGGTGTAAGGGTGGCTGAGAGTGAGGAAATGACCGTATTTGGACAGCTTGTCCACTATGACCAAGATCACGGACTTGCCCTGAGACCGGGGCAGGCCCTCAATAAAATCCATCGAGACCGTCTCCCAAATCTGCTGGGGAATCTCCAAGGGCGTGAGCAACCCGGCTAGTGAGGACGTCTCATACTTCTGCCGCTGGCACATATCGCACTGCTGCACAAAACGCTGTGCGTCCCTGCGTAACCCCCTCCAAAAGACATTGGCCCGAAGCCGCTGTAATGTGTGAAGCACCCCGGCATGGCCTCCGGTCGGGGACGAGTGGAACTCCTGTAACATGATCTCCTTCCAAGAGGACGCAGCGGGGATGACCACCCTCCCGTGGTAATACAAATGTCCTCCAATCAGCTAGTACCCTGGAGGGGTGGGTTGGCCTTGAGACAAGGCCTCCACAATAGGTTGGAGCTCTGGGTCGGCGGCTATCTCCCTCTGAATGTCATCCAATGACTCGATCAACGGTACCGAGAGGTGGAAGAGGGTGCTCTCCGGTAGGCGGGATAGGGCATCGGCTACCAAGTTCTCTTTGCCCTGCTTGTACACGATCTCATAGTCATACCCAAGCAATTTTGTCAACCACTTCTGTTGGAGAGGAGATGCTAACCTCTGATCCAAGAAGTGCTTCAAGCTCTGGTGATCGGTGCGAACTTTAAAATGGTGGCCTAGCAGGTAAGGACGCCACAGAGTCACTGCGTGTAAAATTGCTAGCATCTCCTTCTCGTAAGTGGAAAGGCCTAAAGTCCGAGGTGCCAAAGCCTTGCTGAAGTAGGCCAACGGCCGCCCCTCCTGCATAAAAACCGCCCCAATTCCCACTCCTGAGGCGTCCGTCTCCACCACGAACTCCTTGGTGAAATCCGATAGTGCGAGCACCGACGTGGTCGTCATAGCCTCCTTGAGAGCGGAGAAGGCCCGCTCCGCTTCTTCATGCCAAGTAAAGGACTCCTTGTGGAGGAGCTGAGTAAGTGGTCGTGCCAGCTTACCATAGTCCTTCACGAATCTCCTATAGTATCCAGTGAGGCCCAGGAAGCCTCGAAGTGCTCGCACGTTGGCCGGTCGCGGCCACTCCACCATGCTTTCGATCTTCTTTGGGTCCGCCCTGACCCCTTGAGCCGAAACCAAATGCCCCAAATATTCCACCTCTGACTGTCCAAACGAGCACTTCGATAGCTTGGCATAGAATTGATGCTGCCGCAGAATGGTAAGAACTTGTGCCACATGCTCAACATGCTCCTCCCACGACCGACTGTATATCAATATGTCATCGAAGAAAATGAGTACCGATCGCCGTAGGAGTGGCCTACAGGTCTCATTCATCACGGCCTGGAAGGTTGATGGGGCATTGGAGAGCCCAAAGGGCATCACCAAGAACACGTAATGCCCATCGTGTGTGCGAAACGCGGTCTTGTGGATGTCTTCCGCCTTCATCCGAATCTGGTGGTAGCCGGATCGGAGGTCCAGCTTAGTAAACAAACTCGCCCCATGCAGCTATTCTAAGAGCTCCTCTATCATCGGTATCGGAAACTTATCCTTGATCGTTGAATTATTCAGGTTGCGATAATCCACGCAGAAACGCCAAGACCCATCTTTCTTTTTCACCAGGATGATGGGTGAGGAAAAGGCGTTGGTGCTCGGCCGTATGATGCCGGTTGTCAGCATTTCCTTCACACTCTTCTCGATCTCTGCCTTCTAAATGTACGGGTACCGGTAGGGTCGGACGTTTGGGGGAGCAGCCCCTTCCTTCATCTGTATGCTGTGATCCCTGAACCTGGGCGGAGGAAGGCCCCGGGGTTCTTGGAACACATCTCTGAACTGGGACAGAAGTACCTGTATCCTCTCTGGAATGGCCGGTGGGCCCTGGGGCAAGGCCTCCACCCCGACTACCATGGCTATCGGTGATCCCTGCTCCTCCAATCGCTGCAAGCTCCTCAAGGAAATCTCCTTCAAAGGTGAAGACTGAATGCCCTGCAGGCAATAATCCTTCCCCTGCTGGATGAACTCCATCGTCAAACAAACCCAATCGGTGGTCACCCTCTGTAACTGCCGTAACCATTGGACCCCCAACACCATGTCCGAGCCCCGAATCGGAAGCAGGTACAGATCCGTGTGGCACACATAGCCCTGCACGCAAATCTCCACCCCCTTCATCACCCCCTCGCACCTGAGCTTACTCCCATCTGCTACCATCACCTGGAAAGCTGCCTCTCTGTCAATTGCCCATCCCACCTTCGAAGCGACTGCGAGGTTGATGAAATTGTGGGTACTCCCACTATCCACCAGAATGGTCACTCGCTCCTTGCCCACCCAGCCGGTGAAACGGAGCGTCACCGGGGCCGCACATCCCTCCATAGCCTGCAAGGAGACCCCGAACTCTGCCAAATCCAGATTTGCCAAATCCAGATCCTCCACGACGGCTGCCTCTATCTGGTCTTCCTCGTCATCCTCCTAATGCAACATGAACACCTGAACCTTCTGGCAAGCGTGTCCCTTGGTGTACTTCTCATCACAGTTAAAGCACAGCCCCTTCTCTCTCCGGGCCTGCATCTCTGGCCATGTCAACCTGATTACTGTAGGCCGCGCGGGAGGTGGCTGCTCTCGTCGTACCGCCGCGGGCGCCACGGGTGGCTTGGTTGTCATCCGGTTCCGCTGCCTGTTGTAACGCTCCTCCTGTATCCGAGCGATGCTAATGGCATGGCTCAGACTGCGCGGTAAGTATGCATGGACCTCGTCTCGCAGGTGGTCCTTCAACCCTGAGATGAAACAACTCAGCAAGGTCTGCTCTCCCCACGCGACGCGGTTCGCCAATCTCTCGAACTCCGTCCGATACTCCGTGACGGTCCCCCGCTGACGCAGTTTTTGAAGGGTAGCCTCCACGTCCTCATACTCCAACGGCCCAAAACGAGCCGAAAAAGCCTCTATGAACTCCGGCCACGGGGCAAAAGTGCGTCCCCGCAAAAACCATTGCATCCACTGATATGCGTCTTCCTCCAGATGGAAGGTCGCCAGTTGTACCCACTGAGCCTAGGGGATCTCCTGATATTTGAAAAATAGCTCCGTCTTCTGGATCCACTCCAGAGCGTCCCCTCCCCTGAACTTGGGGAAATTCATCCGTGTCCGTTTGGGCTGCATGTACGGTCTCTGATAAGGCCCTCCCAAACCGCCACCATCTTGTCCCATTACCCCGGGTTGCCCAAAATCTCCTTGAATTCCTCCATGGTTCCACCCCGGATTTCTTCTCGGTCCCATGTTGGTCGGACTGTATCCTCCGTTAGGTGCGTTTGCTGGTTGGGGCGGAAAAATCCCCGTGGCGCCTCCGAGAGGAACCGCATTTGCCCCGGTCGGGCGAAACAGTCTGAATCCTTGGTGTTGTGGTCTCCATGGCTGTCCCGAAGGCTGCCCGAACCCTCCTCCTTGCCGAAGCAACCCCCCGTGAGCCGGTAGGGGCTGTTCGCACCCCATGTTGAAGCCGATCCACCGCCGGCCCCCCAGGAGCCTCCCGTGGCTTCCGCCGCCCGACCAAGGGGGGCAAAACCCCCGCTGAACCCGCCGCTGCCCTCTGAAGGTCCGCCCGGAAGTCCGCTGGTTCGGACTGGAGCCGTCGGCCCGCGAGCGGCATCGGGCGAAAATCCAGCGCCGGATCCGGAGCCAGACGCTCCTGTCGGCCCGATCCCTTGACTCCTGCACCCCGTACTTCCTCTGTTAGGGTAGTTTGTCGCCTCCGTGTCGGATCCCGCACCGTTCACCGCCTTCCCCTTAAGATTTTGCAAGAGGAGGGATTTCAACTCCTTCATTTTCTCATTGAGGCGTTCTTCCAGATGTTGTTGCGAGTTCTTCATGCTTGTTTCGATTGCCGCTACGGAATCCGTCAACGCAACGTAGTTCTCCTCGATGGCAGCCAAACGCGCGGTCTCCGCCTCCGTACGCGTCACCATGGTCGCAGGAAGGATGCTCTGATACCAAATGTTATGCTACCGCTAGGGTTCTACAGCGAAAGAGGAACTAGGAATGAAAGAAACGGCTAGGGTTTGTAGAAGAAGAAGAAATACCTGAAATTGATAATGCATGCTCCAAAGAGGGGGGAAAAGGGGTATTTATGGAGCCCCCTTTTCCCTAGGGCCGGCCGGCCCCATTGAGGGCTGAACCGGTGTGGTTCAGCCCTCTCTCCTCTTATTGATTAATTGCGGGCTGAACCAGATGGTTCAGCCCGGTCTTTGTCCGGCGCTCCTTTGGGTCTTCTGGTGTATTTGAATCCGCGGAACCGCAGCTCGTCTGGGGCCATAACACACCAGGCTTCCACGTCTCCTAGATTAGATAATTATATTACAATTCAGGGTGATTGAACACACGACCTTCCTTGGTATTATCAAATTTCTGTACGAGTTCTACCCCTCTTACGAAGCTGACCCTTAGCATTTCAATGTGTCGACGCACACTCAATCAACGAAGCGCGGATACATTAAAATGCTCTGCGTATCGGCTCGAACGCATATCAGATACGGAAAACGCCCGGAAACGCACAGAAACGCGTTTTCGAAACTGTAGGAAACTCACTTTTAAATAAAAAAAATTTTTAATTCGAAATCGTGTATCCCGCTTGTGGGATATGCGGTTCTCGTAGTGTAAAAGTCTTGTTGCTTATTCATTTCATGACTTAGCTTTAGGTTTACACGATATCGTGCGCCCGAAGTTCTCCCGCATCACGCCGCCGTCGAGAGGAGACGTTTTCGCGTCAAAGCTCTCCGACATCACACCCGTCGAAGCTCTCCCATCTCTTGTTGCTGCTCCACTGCCGCTCCAGACCCCGCTCCCTGCTCTCAATCCCGCCCTGCTCGTATGCTCTTTCTCCTCTTCTTCTTCCTCATCATCATCTTCTTCTCCTTCCTCCTCCTCCTACGCCTCCTCTTCTTCTTCCTCCTCTTCTTCTTCCTCTTCTTCTTCCTCTTCTTCTTCTTCCGAGTTTTGATCATTGTCAATTCCAATATCTTATTTTTTTAGAAAGATACCCAAAATTTATTCCTATAGAAACTGTCTATTACTGTAACTTCATGGTATATTTGTGTAGTTGTTATTATTGACTTTCGCTTAGCTTATGTCAAGTTTTCATAGAGCTTAACATATGGCGTATGTTCGTTTAAAGCGCTCCCAAGTTATATTTTGATGACTTGAAACTTTAGATGAGAATTCTGACATGCCAAGGCATGATAATCCATCAAATGCTGCAACTTTATCATCTTATACCCATACAAAATGTCTCCACATGATCAATCAATGCATCTAGTATTGATTTGATTTCAGTTGTAAATAGGACAATTGCATTGCATAACACATTATAATTGTCTTACATACTATCTCTAAACATGGTCAATAATTGCATAACACATTATTTAGAACTTGTTATATGTATGGTGTGGTCTATGTTGTAGTCTTATAAAATTTTTTCGTTACAATTCAAGATATATACATTTAGTTTGTTACTTGTCTTATTTTTATATTAATAAATATTTGTATTAAAATAATCAAAAAAATAAAAAACATTTCCCGTATTCTTTTTTTTTTTGAAAAATCATGTTTCCCATATATGTTTCGTATTGTATCTCATATTCTGTTTTCGTCCCCGTGCTACATAGCACTCAATTCTGTATTCTTCCTATATTCAATTCGTATTGATTTTCAAAATATAGGAAATATTTCTATAATTTTCCACCTCAAAGTTTCTATCACTTGTTAATCCATGTTTTAGTCTTTTAGCGATTTCATAATTTTCAATGATTCCAAATTTTCGAATTTCTTCGATTCAATTCAATCAATATTCAGTGTGCATACAAAGAAGTAACTCAGAGTAAAACAATTCTACATGTTCATACTTCAAAAAATTTTAAATATATATAATCAAAGCGGTAAGAACACGACACATCTTTTCCCTCGCCCTTGTCCTTCACAGGATTCTCGACGGGTCTATCGTCGGACTCCATCATCTACAGTATCAAGGGAATCATTTACTTTAGGGTTGTGTCATTAAATAGTTACAAGTGGACTCCTAAGACGGCTACAACTATAACTCGTTAGGAGTTGCCTAAGGAAAGAATGACTCGGGTGAATCCAAGAAAAATGCCAAATTCAGATTTAAACCACTCATTAAAACCCACATAACAACAAAAAAAGAGATCAAATTTTAGCCACTAAGTACAACCCACAAGAGCCAACAAATGGCAGCCAACAACAACTATAATGGACAACAATACCTCAAGGAATCAAGGCAACTAAATTCAATCAGCCCGCATGTATGTAAAAACAACATGAATCAAATGTGGTCAGAAAATCGCACAAGTATAACCGAAAAAACGCAACAAGGATAAAGCAACCACCTTCTAAACTCTTTGTGCACTGACTACCGGGGGAGGAAGCAGTCGTAGAGTGAGAGGAAGTTGTCGCACCTATGCCCTAATCGACTTCCAGCCGTCGAGCTCTCCAGGAGACGAAAAAGAAAGGAGACCGAAATGTCGGAAATGACATGAATCAGGTAATAGATGGTCTAATCCACCGAATCACCTAAATCCACCACCTCTCTTAAGTCTTAAAAATATAATATTTAAAACCAAATTAGTATAATAACTCGCCAAATCATTTAGGCTCCGTTTGGGGGGACTTATTTTCACCGGTCAAGCGGTCACGACCGCATGAACCTGACCATAATATGGTCTGGTTCATGCGTTCGTGACCGCCTTAATCTCCATGCTCGTGGACCCAACTCAGTCATCCAAATGAATCCACTTCAGCCATCATATAACTTGATTTTAATAACAAAATTTAAAAATAAATATGAAACTATCATCGCAAATTCTTCGGAAAATTTGATTTTCAACATTAAATGTGTCACATCAAATCGACACTGAATTCTCTTTTTTCATCGTAGGGGAATTAATTATATTTATTCACAACTATCATATTATAATATATTAGTTTGACACAAGTTCAAGCCTTGGTGTTTATTGTTTGCGGATGATATCGTTTTGGTTGATGAGACACGTGAGACTGTAAACGCAAAACTTGAATTTTGGCAAGACACTTTAGAAACGAAGGATTTTAGGTTGAGCAGGGCAAAGACAGAGTATATGGAACTTAAATTTAGCAGTACAAGAAGGACGGATGGCGTCGTTATTAAGTTGGGTGATCAAGATATTTCCCGTAGTGAATGTTTTAAGTATCTTGGATCGATAATTCAAAAGGAAGGAGGTATTGATAAAGATATGACACATAGAATCCGAGCGGGTTGGTTGAAGTGGAGAGGCGTGTCAGGGATCTTATGTGATCGTAAAGTACCATTAAAACTCAAGGAAAAGTTTTACCGTACTGCAATTAGACCAGCGATGCTCTATGGTTCTGAGTGTTGGGCAGTGAATTGTGTACACGAGCAAAAAATGGGAGTTGCGGGGATGAGAATGCTTAGGTGGATGTGTGGACACACATGACTGGATAAAATTAGGAATGAATGTATCAGGTTTAAGACAGGAGTAGCACCAATTACAGAGAAGATGTGAGAAGCTTGACTAAGATGGTTTGGATACGTACAAAGGAGACCATTAGAGGCGCCTATTAGGCGTTGTGAGAATCTAGTCACTAGGCATGTTAAACGAGGGAGGGGTAGACCAATAAAGACTTGGAATGAAACTATACGGAAAGATATGATGTACTTAGGCATTAGTGAGATTATGACAAAAGATAAGGCACAATGGCGATAAAGGATCCATATAGCCGACCCCACTATAGTGGGATAAAGGCTTGAGTGTTGTTGTTGACACAAGTTCAAGCCTTATAATTTCTCCCCTCATAAAAATTCTCATCTGCGAAAATTTAATTTTCTTGATAAGTATAGGAAACAAGTTTATCATCATATCTTCGCTTTTCTAAGTGGCATCATTATACTTTAACAAACTTAACATCACGATTCTGCAGCCTATTGTTTTGACGATCAATAATTTGATATGGCTCATAGACAAATCATCTTTTATTTGCACATCACTAGCAGATACCATCATGTCTCGATCAAGAATGTATCGACGAAGAGCGAACACATGAAACACATCATGCAAATTTTGTAATTCATCTTGCAGTACTAAATGATAACCCACTTTGCTAATAGGTTTGATGATCGAAAAAGGTCTTACAAATCTCGAACTTAGTTTCCTGATTCGTCGCAATCGAGACACTACAAGAAAGGGTAAAATCTTTAGACATACCTGATCGCCAACATTAAATTCTACCCGACGATGATGACATTATAATATTTTTATTGACGGTCTTGCGCAACTTTTATTTTATATTAGATAATTAGATTTTTCTCTTCTATTTTATTCGTTTATTTTTCCTTAAACAAATTCTTCTCCATATTCTGCCCAGTTTAGGTGAGTTCTGCATTGTCGTCCATATACCGCTTCAAACAGTTTCATTTGAGTTGTCAATTGATAGCTTTTATTATATGCAAATTCCACCAATGCCAAATATTTCTCAACCTTTATTCCCAACCTTTTATGCTCTTCTCTCCACATTTCAGAAGTAAATTTCTCATCTCGATCTGTAACTATAGCATGTAAGATTTCATGAAGTTTATCTATCACAATGATATACAATTCAACCAATCTCTCGTTAGTTCCGCATGTTTTATTGCAATAAAATGAGCGCTCTTAGTTAAGCGATGTATAATAACCTATATTCCATCATTACCTTGCTTACTATGAGGCAACTCAAATACAAAATTCATTGCTACATCATTTTACTTCCATTCAGGAATAGAAAGTGAGCGACGATAACCAGTTGGCTTCATATGTTCAACCTTCACTACCTGATAGGTATGACATCGAGCAATATAATTAATCACTTCTTCATTTTGGTCCACCAAAAATCCTGCTTCGAGTCATGATACATCTTCATCTGGCCAGAATGAATTGAATAAGGTGTATTGTATGCTTTATACAAGATATAATTTCATAAATTATCTGTGTTAAACACACAATTTATGGCATTCAAAAAAGTAATTCATTCTTTTCGACAAAAGCATTTGCTTCTCTCTTTTTCACCTTCTCTAACACACCCATCAAAAAAAAAATCTTGCGACATTGTCTTCTGAATTCTATCTTTCAGTGAATACTGAATATGTATCTGAAATAATTGTGTTTGTTTTTCTTCTTTCATTATGATAAAGAAGAATTTTCATTTCTTGCATTTCTCATAGTATCTTCTTATTTTGCTGAGTGTCACTGCCAAACCAGCTATACTTTTCCTACTCAAAGCGTCTGCTACGACATTCGCTTTGCCAAGATGAAATTGAATATCCAAATCATAAATTTTATAAATTCTAACCATTTTTTCTATAGCAGATTAATTTCCTTTCCTTCTGATCAAAAATATACTTCAGACTTTTATGATCTGTAAATACTTCACACTGCACACCATATAAGTATTGTCGTCAAATCTTTAATGCAAACACCATTGTTGCTAACTCCAAGTAGAGCATTGGGTAATTCTTTTCAGCATCTTTTAATTGCCTAGACGCAAAGCAATTACCTTCCTAAACTGCATCAACACGCAACCCAACCCTATGTAGGACATATCACTGTAAACCTAAAATCCATCTATTCCTTCAGACATTACTAATACCGGAGCAGTTGTTAATTTTTATTTCAATTCCTCAAATGCTTGCTGGCATTCTCCCTCCTATTTAAAAACACATTCTTTCTGATCAATTGTATGACGATTCAGGGCCGACCCACTCTGGATCACACATGGATCACTATGGCCACACCTGGCATCGTCCGGGCTACAACCCAAGCACCCAACCCCTCTACATCAACAGGCGGGTTTTTGGTGGCCACAACCACCCTTTGATGAGGAAAATTCGATAATTAAGCGTGCAGCACGGGGAATTCTCAAGAGGTTACCCATCTCAGTACTACTCCAGCTCGAGCACGCTTAACTATGGAGTTTTTTCAGTCCTCATCATCAATTGAGCTGAGACAAGGGTAGTGCTATCTTGGAAAAATCTTTTACTAATTTCCTGTAATAACCAGCTAATTCTATAAACTACGCCCTTTGATAATCGACATTGGTGTTGCCCACTTCACAATTGCTTCAATATTTGTTGGATCAACTGACAAACCGTGTACATTAATGACGTGCCCCAGAAAAGCCACTTCTTTCAAACAGAAGTCACATTTAGAAAACTTGGCGTACAGCCGATGCTCTGTCAATGACTGTAATGCTAGACGCAAGTGCTGAGAATGTTCTTTCTCTGACTTTGAATAGATCAGAATATCATCAGTGATTTTGACTTGATTGAGAAAAGCTTTGAGAATACTCAATTCATTAAATACATAATGGTTGCAAGAGAATTCGTTAGACCAAAAGACATTACAACAAATTCAAAATGCCCTACTTGGTAATAAATGCAAATTTGATAATATCTTCTTCTTTCATTCGCAACTGAAGATATCCTAATCGAAGATAAAATTTTGAAATTTCTCTCGAACCCACAAATTGATCAAATAAATCATCAATGCGAGGCAAAAAATATTTGTTTTTAATTATCAGCTTGTTCAATTCTCGATAATCAACACACAATCGAAGGGATCCATCTTTCTTTTTAATAAATGGAACTGGAGCTTCCCTAGGTGACGTATTCGGTCTGATAAATTTTTTATCTAAAAGCTCTTGCAATTACAGCTTTAACTCTGTTGATTCTTTAAGCGTAATTCGATAAGGTGTCTTGGCCACTAGAGCAGCTCCTTCATTCAGCTTGATTTCAAACTTAACTTCTCTAGCTGGAGGTATATTAGACAAATCTTCTGAAAAAACATCCAAGTAATCCCAGACTATTGGCACAGTCATAATTTTCTTCTTCTCTTCTTTTGTTCCCTTAACCATTACTAAAATGGCTCCACAGCCTTTCCTCCATTTTTTCTTGCCTTCATATTAGAAATCATAATTTTTGATAATTCTCTTCAAACTCTTAAAACAAAAAAACTCCGGTACAGACACTTGAATGTGGCTTATTTTGTCTTGTATTTTATTACTACTTCTTGATTAGAAAGTCAGTCCATACCCAGGATGACATCGTACTACCCTTAGTGGCAAGACTGCTATATCCGCTTCTATTCTCTTATCATTAAAAGACAATGGTACTAAGGCTTGCTTTTGAGAGATAAACATCATATTATTTGGCATAAGCACATTTAGTGGTCTTGTAGTTTGATATGGCTTTATAAGTATATGCGTCAAAATGAAGGAATGACTGGCGTTGACATCAAATAAAATTTTTAATAGTTTATCATGCGCGTTAAGCATACTTGTAACCACCGGATCATCAGTCTTCGCTTCTTGCTGCCCTAGATTGAATGTTTGGGGTTGAACCAGCCTTTCTTTTCTGACTCCCTTAACGGGTGCATATGCAATAGACTCCCCTTCCTTGGAAGTTCCAATATGATATATGTTCTGCATAGGCAAGGCTGGAGCTCCCCTCTGGCTTTCTTCTCACTACTGCTTCGGACAATCTTTTGGACGTTGCCTAGGCTGACGACAGTAAAAGAACACACCAGTCAGGCATTCCCCTCTATGAATTCTTTCACATCTGGTGCACTTGGTCATCTTCGACCGAGATACATTTGTGTTAACTGCAGACGAGCCCTCTTTGGATCTCTTCATAACCATCTCTATTCTTCTTTGCCTCTTCTCGAAATCCAACTCGAACATCCGAGTTTTCTCCACCAAAGTCACATACTCGGTAATATCAAAAGGAATCAAATAAGCGTGAATATCATCATGCAAGCCCTCCTGAAAGCGCAAGCATCGAGCATTTTTTGTAGCCGCCGAATCTACCTAATACTTATAGTAATTGGCTAAGTTAGAAAATTCCATCTCGTACTAAAAGTTCTAGGAGATTTCCTTGCACTAATAGTAGAAATCTTTCTAGAATCTTCCTCTTTTTGTCTTCGGCACGAACGACTTTGTGAATTCCCAGACAAACTTACCCAAACTAGTCGACATACCTTTGGCGGTAAATTTTCCCTTCATCGAGTTGATCCACCAATGCTTAGTTTCTCCCTTCAGTTGAAATATAGCCAGCTTAATACGTGCACCAAATCCCCGACTTTTAGAAGGGACCTATTCGGATAACCGTAGTAATTCTAAAGATGAAATATAGCCAACTCTACTTTTGCAATATGTTGGACACCGCATCACCTCATACATAGTCTTGATCCATAAAATCCAATCATCAGTCTCTATCGCGAATAATCCACCACGGAAGGTTGGTGGTTTTAAATCCAGGAATTACTTTAATTCAGCATCTACCAGGCGGGGTTGCAACGGTACTGCAAGTGTTGGAGGAGGCAATGTTGCGACAATTGGGGGCACTGCAGGTGGAGTGTCCTGGACCAACCTGATTGCTTCTGTGATGGCTTGAGCAACAACTACAATTTGAAGTGGGGCTTTATGACCATTATAACTCTCTTCTGGCATGGCTTCTATGGCTTCCTCAAGTTCGTCTCAAACCTCTCGAATTCTTCAGCACAAGTACACTTGGAGGGAATCCTGAGGAACAAAACATGATCAGCTTCAATTATATGAACATCTAAATTATATTAAGTTCGTTATCTGGGTACTCTCTGTATCACATACATTGCGAAAAAACTCGCTCGGGTATCACTTAATTGTAATGGTCAGCAAACCGCCACAATTTAAATCTGTTATTCAAAGCAGAGTTTCAAAAAAATATCGCACAACAATTACTATAAAGCACGGGAGAAGTGCCAGGAGACAACATGAAATAAGTTTCTATTCATTTAAACGCAAGGTACATCATTTCATATGTCAGAGTACGGGGAAAACAACCGCTAACAAAAACTAGTACATATATACAATATAAAGACTGTTACAAACTCTAATCCGTGCTCGAACCATGTCACTTAATTTCAAAGGCCCGTAATCTGCCACAATTTAAATCAGTTATTCCGAGCAGGTTTTCACAATAATATAGCACAGTAAACTCATTATAATGTAAGGTGCATCATGTCATATGCTAGAGTACATGGAAAATGGTTGCTAACATAAACTAGTACATATATACAATATATAAACTATAATGAAACTCTAACTTGTGCTCGAACCACATCCTCTCTTTGCTTCCTTTCAACCACCGCAGGTAACCCCCTAGAAGGGTCGTACATTTGCGTTATCAAGGTAGGCGTCGGACGCACTCCGTTGCGCTTCAGTAAGGCTTAGACGGGCAATGTGCCTAAGGCGCGCCTAGGCGCGCCCAATTCACTGAAATTGGGCAAATTGGGCGTTCAATACGCTCAAATTGGGCGAATTGGGCGCTCAATTCACTGATTTTCCATGAATTGAGCGATCAATTCACTGATTTTATTTTTTCTCAATTTTGCACCTCACGTACCTCAGATGCGTGCATGAGTCTTGCGCCTTGTGCCTAAGCTCCGGGTCTCTTTTGCGCCTCGATGTGCCTTGCACCTTTAATAGCATAGCCAGGCATGCTGACGATCAGATCCTAAAATAGAAATCAATAATCAGTTAGTTTAGAAAATAGAGTCTCTTACCTCTTCAACTGCACTACATGCAAACACAAAGATTCAACATCAATATGCAGTGTGTGTGTCTGTGTCAACTATATATCTACTATATAAAAAAATACCATCTTGACATACTGTGTAACCCTGGAATACCATCCACTCAATCCGGACCATCAAATCCTTCTACATCATAACATATCAGTCGTTCGATCACAATAACGAATCAGGACAGTCCGTCTAAATTTTAGTAGGGATCCTACACCAATACACCTAGAATAGTAGGGTGTCCTAAACCTATAAATTTAATATGGCTCCTAACCAACAATGTGAAATTGCAATTTTACCCTTCTAAGTTTGAAAAAATATCCCACGAAATCGCGAAATTTCTCTACCGCACAACCACGAATCGCTGCAGTCAGAAATAATATTAAACTTGAACATTGCCTGCCTCCAAACTAATTTATACCTGAAATCATCTTTATTTTCCACGATGTGGGACTAAAAGGTCAAGGTCAAAGCCTTCATCCGCTTAAAGTCCACGATTGAGGCCGCCGCCGGCGGAGGAGCCACTGACAGCCTGCCCGGAGCCCACCGACAAGGTCGCTGGACCCCGACGAACCCGCCAGGGGTAGTCCGACGGCGATCCGACAGAGCCACCGTCGGCGTTGGCCCTGACCGTGAGATGCAACATTGGACCTCACGATCAGGTCCACCGCCGGAGGTGGCCCTGCCGGATCGCTGCTATACTACCCCTGGCAGGTTCGCCGGGGTCCGGCAACCCTGCCGGTGGACTTCGGGCAAACCACCAGCGGCAGAGCAAAATTGGGTGCGTGCGTACAGTTTATATATATATATATATATATATATATATATATATATATATATATATATATGTATAAATATAAACTGTTTATATAATAATTACAAAAAAAATAAATGCAGAAAACATGAATAATTAATAAAGTAAACAAAAATTTTAAAGTAAATCAAAAAAATTTAAATATATAACAGTAACAGTGAACTGGTACAAAATGAATAAATTGTTTCGCGTATCAAACTCATTATTTTTGTTGTTCTACTACATATTTGTATTTAGTTCGGATTTTTCTTATCATATCTCGTTCTTCTGAAATGTTGAGGGTCATTCTCAAATCTATCAATCATCTGGTTTCATAAAATTAATGCCAAATCTAAGGAGATAAAACACGCACCGGGCTTCCACGCTTCCTTGATTAGCCAATTCAATTCATATTCAGGGTGATCCAACACACAACCTTCCTTGAAATTATCAAAATTTTGTAGTTCTACCCCGCATACGAGTCTGGCCCTTAGAATTTTTATGTGTCGACGCACACTCAAATTCATATTCTTCTTATATTCAATTCGTATTCATTTTCAAAATATAGGAAATATTTATATAATTTTCTCCTGAGAGTTTCTATCCCTTGCTAATCCATAGTTAGTCTTTTAGCGATTTCATAATTTTCAATGGTTTCAAAACTTCAAATTTCTTCAATTTAATTCAATCAATATCCGGTGTGCATGCAAAAAAAGTAGCTTAGAGTAAAATAATTCCACATATTTGTACTTCAGAATAATTCAAATATATGCAATCAAAGTGGTAAAGACTCGCCACAGTTTTTTCCTTGCCCTTGTCCTTCCCAGGATTCTCATCGTGTCTATCGTCGGATGTCGTCCTCTATCATATCAAAGAAATCATTTACCTTAGGGTTGCGTCGTTAAATAGTTACGAGTGGACTCCTAAGACGTCTACAACTACGACTCATTAGGAGTTTTCTAAGGAAAGAATGACTTAGGTGAATCCAAGAAAAAGGCCAATTTCATATTTCAGCCACTAATGAGATCAAATTTCAGCCACTATTGAGATCAAATTTCAGCCACTGATGAGATCAAATTTCAGCCACTAAGTACAGCCTACAAGAGCCAACAAATTGCAGCCAACAATAGATATAATGAACAGCAATACCTCCATGAATCAAGGCAACTAAATTCAATCAGCATATAATCAGTTCACAATATGAGGAATCAACCCACATGTATGCAAAACCAGCACATAACAACTATAATAGACTACAAATTGATAACCAACAACACACATCCGGCCAGTAAATGGCAGCCAACAACACTGTACTACAGCCGGCTAATAGTATTTACAACACCCACAGACAGCCCAAAGCAGCATCCATCGATCTCCCTAGTCGTGAATCAAAACAATAAAATTCAGTCCGCCTATAAGAAAGTCAGAACTTGTAAGAGGAGGTGGGAGAAGGGGAAGTAGAGGGAAAGGAAGAATAAGAAAGTCAATCAGAAAATCCCCAAATCAATAGCCGGCCTTAGCTTAATTTCAGCATATCTAAACCAGATTTCAGCAATTAAGAAGAAGAAGAAAGAAGAGGAGGAGAGTAAAGAGGAGAGTGAGAGAAGCTCGCAATGGAAAGTCGAGGCCCAAAGATGCCAGAAATTGTGCAAATGTAGCTGCAGAAACCCAACAAAGATAAGGCAATTAACCACATTCGAAACTCCCTCATAATCGACTAGCAGGAGAGGAAGCACTCATCAAGCGAGAGAAAGCAGTCGCATCTATGCCTCTCTTAATAATATAACATTTAATAGTCAGTATAATAATCGGTCAAATCATTCAATTTCAATGTCCATGGACCCAACTCAGCCATCCAAAGGAATCCAATTCAGACATCATATGACTAGTTTTAATAACAAAATTAAAAAAAAAACGATCGTCGCAAAATCTTCGAAAAACTCGAACTTCAAAAGTAAACGTGCGACGTTGAATCGACACTAAATTCTCCTTTTCATCATAGGAGAATTAATTGTATTTATTCACAACTATCATATTAATATTTTATTTTTGACACAAGTTTAAGCCTCACACAAGTTTAAAAGTACCTAAATTCGCTTGGGACTTCAAGACATCAACAATATCAAGCCTTATCATACTAATATCATAGTCAAATAGATAGTCTAATAACATTATGACCATACAATCACATCTAGGTCTCAAACCATAGCTGATCAGTAAACACACATCATTGTTTCAATTGAATGGCTTGTACTGCTTCACCACCGCATTCTTATACTCGGAATCGCACATTTAGTGAGATTATCTAGTCATGGTGGATTGGTGGGATCACATGCCGCGAGTTCCTAAAGAAACTTGGTGTTTATAGCTTCTACTAATTAGAGAGACTGCTAGAGGAAAAAGAATGAAATGCAACATTGCATCCAATGAATCGAGAGAAGAAAGAATATTACCTTCTTCAATTTCCACCAGATAATAATATTTCTGAAAAAGAGAAAATAACGCAAGCAGAGAAGGCTCTACATGACGATGAAATCGAATCTCTGATCCTACTTCTCAATCTCTGACAGTGTAACTTATTCTTCTTCTCCAAGTTCTCTGCATCTTTTAAGCTTAAATGAAATGATATACATTATGACTGTTTGGATCCCTCACCCACAACCTAAGACCTTATAAGGCAGATCTAGACCATCAAATATGTAACTTCCATGTCCTATGCCTTAAAACAAAGTGATTTTTGTAAACATTCCCCATACATTGGTTGGTACACGAGCATGTACAAGATTGTGGACCTCCAAGGTATCAAAAAACGTGCTTCAGGAAAACTATCATACATGACATGCACTGAGGAGTGCACCTGAACACAGTTTTGGGCACGGATGATGAGTGATTTTTATATAGTGTATTTGCTAGCATTTAGCCCGGATTTGCATTGATTGGCTCCTCATTTGATAGGTTTCAATCTTCATATTATCATTTTAATCATAGTGCATATAAGAGTATATGCGAGCTATTTTGGTGCACTTCATGTATTCTATGCACATGGGAAATTTTCTTCCCCTCATCTTAGTTTTCCTGATTATTTGTAGTTATGCTTATCTTAGTTATTTTGTATAATCAAGTGTAGTAGATTAGGAATCAAGAGACACCCTTGAAACATGCACGACTGTGCGCGGTCATTATCACACGACTGTGCACGTTTACGGTTCTTTCTCTAAAAACCATATGTGCGCGACTGATGTTCATTTAAGGTTTTTGCACAACCATGCACGATTACTCGTGTACGACCGTGTGCACATTCACCTCAACTACCCAGAAATTTATCATTCGGGTTTTGCTCGTGTGCCATTATTTGTGCACGCCCGTGCGTGAATTACTGTGCATGACTAACATTTGGACAACCGTGCGGGTTTCTTCACGCACGACCGTGCGGGTTCTATGGCTCAATTCCTGAGCATTTGGATTTTTTTGGTGCTCTTCCCTTCTCGCACGATCGTGTGCAGCTTATCACGCGCATTCATCACTTGGCAACTATGACACACATTTGTGTTCACAAATTTTGGTTCCTTCATGCATGATCGTGTGCACGTCTCATGCATGACTGTGCATGATCATTCAAGCTAACAGATTACAAAAAACTAAATGTTGACAGGATTTCAGAATCTTTGGCTTATCTTTCGTTTTGAGTGGCTGGTGCTCGCCATTTTTCACCCTAAGGCTACCTCCATTCATTCTGGTGCTTAAAGAATGAGCTTTTTTCATAGCATTGGAAATTGCCCAACAAGGAAGAAGGAGAGTTCAACGCGGACATTGCGGACCATCGAGAAGACGGGCAAGAGGTGGTGACAACCTTCTTTGATCCCGGGTGATAGTCGAGGAGTGACAGAGATGGCCTTGCAACCTCCTACATACCCAAGGAAGAGATCCGAGCAATGTTTGTATCGTTTACTCTACTCCTGTTCTTCTAGATTTCTTGGTAAGAATCTTATATCATTACGAATGTTTGGATGGTATTTTCATTGTCAAAAACATTATTGTAATCATGTCTCATCGTGGTGAATGTTAGCAGTGATTTTTCTCTTGTCTTCATTGTTTTGGGGATTTTGTGATAATGATCTTGATTTGTTGTTGATGCCAAGAGGTGCTTACTACCCTCAATTGGGCAATCGTTATGAGCGAAGAGGTACTAGTGACCCTCAGCCCAGCAATCATTTTTGTGTGAACAGGTGCTTGTGACCATTGGCCCAACAGGCCAACAATCATTTCACATGAAGAGGTGTCAGCGACCCTCACCCCTAGTGTAGATTTACTTTTCATGCACTCAGTTTAGGAAAACCAACTTGAAATTAACTCTTCTGCAATTGTCTTCATTCGTAAATTTTCTTAATAAGTAATCGACACCGTCGTGTTTCTGGGAAGATTCGATACTCAAGGATTTATTCTCTATTTTATGTTATTTTAACTGGTTCGCAGTCGACGCCCTCCACGTGAAAGTGGTGGACGCAAAGCGGTCAAGTTTTTGACGTCGTTGCCAGGGAATACGACACGTGTAATTCTTCATTTTGAATATTTAGGTATTATGGTTTTCTTTATTCTAAGTATTTTCTAAAATCAGATTTTTCATCATGTTTAATTTTATAGAATCCAAATGGGTTGGTTGAAGTGGAAAGGCGCGTTAGAAATCTTATGTCATCGCAAAGTACCATTAAAACTTAAGGGCAAGTTTTACTGTATTGCAATTAGACCAGCGATGCTCTATGATTCTGAGTGTTGGGCAGTGAATTGTGTACATGAGCAAAAAATGGGAGTTGCGGAGATGAGAATGCTTAGGTGGATGTGTGGACACACGAGACTGGATAAAATTCGAAATGAACGTATCAGGGATAAGACAGGAGTAGCACCAATTGCAGAGAAAATGCGAGAAGCTCGACTAAGATGGTTTGGACACGTACAAAGGAGACCATTAGAGGCACTTGTTAGGCGTTGTGAGAGTCTAGTCACTCGGCATGTTAAACGAGGGAAGGGTAGACCAATAAAGACTTGGAACGAAACTATAAGGAAAGACATGATGTACGTAGGCATTAGTGAGATTATGACAAAAGATAGGGCACAATGGCGACAAAGGATCCATATAGCCGACCCACTATAGTGGGATAAAGGCTTGAGTGTTGTCGTTGTTGTTGTTGTTGTTATTTTTATAATCATAGATAGGGCATAATGGCGACAAAGGATCCATATAGTCGACCCCACTATAATGGGATAAAGGTTTGGGTGTTGCTTTTGTTCAATTTTATAATCATGTGCAGTGAATCTCTTCTCTACTACTGTTATTTTGAATTTGTTACTACACCCATTATGTATACCCACTGACAATATAAATGGTGCAAATCAACTAGCTGTGGGAGTTATGATTGCTATATAGGAAGCTGTGATTATAAATAGTACGGCTCATCATGTGGACAATCCACATCTTATGGATCTTCATACAATGAACCTACCTATTATAATTAAGCATCTCCAATGCGAGCATCGCCTCCATCGACTGGTTTGGCTTCTTCGAGGCTGAGACTTACCGAAAAGCGGTGCTTGTACTTTCATAGCACATATCGCGTTGTGTTAGATTGTGAAAAAAATGGAAATGCAAATGGAGAAGGACGATAAGCCAGCAATCACCATCTTGTCCCCTCCACACCGTGCATTATTCCTTCTGTCGTTGATGACATATGCGCTATACCCCGATATTTTCTTAGAAGCACGACCGATATTTCCATCAACTGTTTTGTTGATCCCTGTGATGATATTTTGAAACCTCCTTCCCTAATAGCGTCCGCATTATTTTGGATTCAAATCCAGAGAAAATTTTTAATTTATCTCATTATAACTCTAGTATTGTTGATCCTTCAATTTTTTATGACTCCACTACACATGTGTCTCTTGATCTTGTTGATTATTTGGTTTTGCAGGAGCCCAAGAAGCCTAACGCTGGGTTGAGTTGTATTGAGGAGGATAGTCTTAGTGAGGAGGTTTCTACCTCATCACATGTAGAGGATATCAAACTCATTACCAAAGCCCCTTACAGCTCATTTGTTTCTTGTAGCGGTCTTTTCATTTTTGATAGCGATCCATACAGTGAACCCGATGGGAGAGACACCGGGATCAGTCCCTCCTTTTTGATTCCTCTATTTTTTATTTTCATTTTATTCTTGAGCCCTTTTCTGATTCTTCTCTTGATTTGTTTGATAACTGCAATTTAATTTCTAATGTTGCTAGTGAGCTATCTCAATTATTCCAAGTGGAATCTAAACCAGAATTGTTAAGTATTGAGGAGAACTTTCTCTTTATGTGAGGAGAATCACTTCCCCTCACTAGAGGAGTTTCAACTTGATGCTTCTCGATCTCTCCTGTGCCACTCTAGAGATTTTTGAGTTTGTTCTTCTTCCTCTTCTTCCTAATTAATGCAATTAACGTTCATTGTTATAAGCCCCTGCAGGACAATGAATTTATAGACCCATTTTTTGGTGATCACGAGAAGCAATCTTCTCGGGGCAAGAAATTTGTAGTGTTGGCACATGTCGGTTATTCCAGCTCATCGTCATTACTTGTGCTTCCTCTTAAGGATTAGGTGCAGGGAGATGAGAGATTTTCATTGATGAACAAAGGTTAGAGGAAACATGGGGATGAAGAACTAGCCCTCCACCTATCCACCCACCCCTACCACTTGGTCTTCGGACCTTTTTCTATTATTTTCAGTTAACCTTCAAATCAATGTATATCTGATCATTTTGATAAGCTTGTTTTCGTAGTAATTATGATTTTATGAACTATTTGATTTTCAGCATTATAACTATTCTATTTTAAACACTGCTAATATAAGTATTACGTCCAGCTCAATGACGTTAAATAAAACGATCTTAAAGCCCATGTTTATCCTGCATTCAATTCCGATTTTATTTTATTTTTGCATGTTTGGATGAATCCAGTTGAGGACTTGTAAAAGTAGCCTAGTCGATTTTATTTGAGTGTGTTTGCATGATTTCTTGTTTTACTAATGTAACCTAGCTCTATATCTTTGTTTTTTTGTTTAATTTTCTCGTAGGATCTTGGGTTACCGTCAATTTTAGTCAGTGCTGAGTTTGTGCACTCTTGCTCGGGCTAAGCATATTGGATACAATGGATACACTTCGGTTTTGGGTAGCGTGTTCCTACTTATCTCATGTTCTTATATTTTTCTACATGGATGATTTGGGTATCGATAAAGAAATGAAGAAATAAGAACCATTTTAGACTTTGTCATAGCACATGAGCTAATTGCGACGAATACGCTTTTCATGAAGAGGAAAGAACATTTAATTACGTTTAAAAGTGAACCTAATAAGCCACAAATTATTTTCATTATAACTCCCAAAATGGAGGTGAAGGCATTGACAAACTCAATTGAGGTAAAGTAACATCATCTTTCCGTAAAATGGAGGTGAAGTTAAAGACATTCAAATCTTCAATCGGTGAGGTAAAGTAACACAAGCTACCCCCTCTTGGTTCGAACTCAATTGAACCAGTTTTCGGGTTTCAACATTTTTGGTGCGGTGAGAGCGGACCGTAGGCCGTAGCATATAAAGAAAACCTCACACGACAACGCCATAGATGTACATGGAGATCATAGATATGACCAAGATGTCTCTTGCCAACCAAGCGAGTTCGTCATGTGGAGTGACTTCATAGAGTTCGAAAAGTCCATGAAGTACATATTGCAAGCCCTGCTTGCACCACGCGGCGAAGTGGCAGATCCTTCTCCACCGATCATCATCATGCCCGGCGAGGCGGGACAGAGTAGGCGGCCCGACAAGGAAGTCACCTTGAAGGAGGAAGATCGGGCCCTGCATGTGCGAGTCATCTTTGCGAGCCCTCCAAAACTCACTACTCGAAAAGCAAGTTCGCCCAACTCGCCAAGTCGAACTAATGAGCTCGTTCTAAGATTTAATTTTGTCTGCCCCAGTTCCTGAATGATTCAGAGAGCCCACGATGAGCCATTACTTAGGAAAGGATGATCTCGTCCAGCACCTGCAAGGCTGCAACGGTTTGAGGATTTTGTCTCGATTCGGCAAATAACAAAAACTTGAGTGCAAGTTCTTCGCCATCTATACTAGGGGGAAACTAGGGTTGGTTCCACTAGTTCGCGCCGAGTTCGAATTCAACTGTTTTAAAAACCTGGGTAGAGGATTCCTGTTGCACTTTGCCACCTCGAAGAAGAGGAAGAGGGGGCCAGAGACTTTTTTCTTATTAAACAAGGAACTTGAGATTCGCTTACGGCTTACATAGACTGCTTTTAAAAGGAAGTACTTACAGTTCAGGAGGTGATAGGACACACTCTGTAGCCTGCTCAAACGATGGGTTGCAATAGGGCCTCTTCAAGATGGAGATAGCTCATAATCTATCGATGTCTTTTGAAGACCTGATCGACCATGCAGGGTGGTATATCGAAAGTGAGACCACGAACCGTGGTTTCGTGGCTTAGTTGGTGAGTTGGCGAAGTTGGCAAAGTTGGCAGGCGGAGATGAGAAGGCGGTGGTAGATTCCAAAAGGCCGAAGTTTAAGAGAAGGGAAGAGCCAAGGAGGTAGGATGGAAGAAGACCTATTGGAGTTCGAGAGCATCGAGAGCAAGAGATGAGGTTTCAGGGCCCGGCCAACAAGTGTCGAGGCCGGTATGAAGGCCTCACCAAACCGAACCTGGAATAAGATTTTCTCCCAAACGTTGGGCTCATTTCAACTCACCTAAAAGGAAGTCAAGTCTGCGGAGACAGAACCAACCCCCCCCCCCCCACACACACACACATACGAGAGTAAAAAATATGATCGATCGAGCCCGAGGTCGGGGAGGAGAAAGCCCGGTAGCTAAGGATAGTTGAAGATCAGAGAGTGAAACCCAACTGTGACATCCACCAAGTGGAAAGTCACGCGACAACAACATGCCTGAAATTCGTGGAGCTGAGGAGAGAATCTGGAGGAAGAGCCCTGAAAGGGCGCCAGGAGAAGAGAGCAGGAGAAGTGAGGAATGAAGGCGTTGGAGGCAGACTCCGAGAAGGTGTGAAAATCGAACAGACATGGAGGGTCGAGGAGGAATTGGAGTGATCCACGTGGGAGTGGGATTAGAGGCAACTCAGAAAAGAGTCTCCATGCAATATATCGTTGAAGCGTATCTTTAAGGAGATGAGAGCAGTCACAAGAACTGAAATTCAGCGAAAGAGAGGGAGAATAAAGGAACCTTGCTGTTATTGGACGAGGATAAAGGCTCAGATCAAGAAATGACAAAGCCCTAAGCGATTTGAACAGTTTCAAAATTGTTAGATCAGGCAAAGGATCACGATGACAACAAAACCAACTACAAGGGTAAACAATTTCTTATCTTAGGCAGAGGAGATGAGTTCTTTCGACACTACAAAACCAAAATAGATATTCATGCTAAGGGGATCGACTTAGTACTTGCGTAGAACCGAGAGTTTGGCGTCAAACGACCACGAAACTCTGCTTGGAGGCCTCGCCGAAAGCTTTTGGAAGATGGTAAAGAGTTGGCGACTTGGATCGAGCGACAGGGGACGTCGACCAGTCTTCCCGTGCAGGAAGGAGGCGGCATCGAGTGTTTTTGGAGAAGTCAATGTAGCTCATACCTTCTGTCGACGACAAAGACGGGAGGGATGAGCGTTGCATCGTCGAAAATCAAGAGCGAGAAGCGGGGTTTCCCTAGTCTTCTCTCAATCGAGTCATGGGGGAGAGAGCAGGCGAGCGCGGTTCCTTTTTGTCGAGGATTTAAAGAGGTGCTTGATGCCGGTTATATCAAGTTTTAATGAAGGGAAATTAGGGATTTTAACCATATTACAAAATTGTCACTACCTTCTAAATCTTTCAATCCATGTGTTGCTCCCCTGCACAAAATTGAAATTTTGTCGACACTAAAATTCGTAAACATTAAAAAAGTTGTAATACAAGACAAAGATTACGATAGATAAACATACCTTGATCTGACAATTGCGAGAACAAATGGTTAATGGCGATCGAATCCTAAATTTAAATTTTTTTGTCGCATTAAATTACGGATGCTACACATAATTCATCATAGCCATCACTCACCCATCCATCTCTTCCCCTCACACTATCGGACTATCCCCTTACACATTATCCCCCACCCACCCCCAAGTAAGAGATCGAAAATTAACCTCCAAACCAACACCCTACAAGACCTCCATCCCTCTCTTTATACATGCAAAAATAGACTGGCCATGTAACAACCAAAATCAATCATACCATATGATAAGTTTTATAGACATAAATTTTTGTTAAATCTTGATGCATTGATCTTGAATAATATTTGCATCTTAATTTCCTAAGTCGCGGCTCGTCAAAGAATTTACCTCTTAGGCCTTATTCCATGGCGGAAGCGTGGGAATCTCATGGAGAAAGCGTGAGATATTCCTAGTATTTTATGGAGAAAGTGTAAGAGGCTCTATGGCGGAAGCACGAGGTTTCCCGGTATGATTCCAAGATGGAAGTGTGGAGGTCAAATGACAGAAGCATAGGACTGCACCATGAAATCCATGGTAGAAGCATGAAGTTGTACCATGGGCAAACTATTCACGGGCACACTTGAGCACATGCCCGAGTTCAATATTCGATGAAAAAAATGTAGGTTCTTTGGCTCATATGGATTATAAGACTTTAAAAGTATATTTATATTCAATTGCTCAATAGAAATCAATTTCAAAAGTTTTGTTGGACTCCTCTTTGGAAAACACATAAAATAGAGTCATTAATCTAAGGTTTTCATGGAGTTTTGATGATGGTTCATTTTTGTACAAATCAACATTCATGAGTTGATTCCTTAAGCTCTGGTGATCGAATCGAAGAATCATCAATTCATCATTACAATTTAACTTTTGGAGACTATTCAAAGAATTCCTTTAAAAATAGGTTAATCGGAAATCTTTTACTTTTATGCTCGAAGGTCACCTCTATCACCTTCTTTTGTCATGTCTTTATTTAGGGGATTTTTTTTTACTTCATAATGTTGATGATCTGTGTAATAAACATTAAATAATTGTATTGATCATCATCATCATTAATTATACAATATTATCAGATCACCCCTCACTTGCATTCAAACCCCTTGACATGTTCTACATGAAATTTTAGAAAAGTGGGTATGCGGAGAATTCCATATTACATTTTACAACTCAACCTTAGACTTGATGATTTTTTTAACTGACGAAGCAAATCACTCAACCTTAGACTTGACATTATTTTTTAATGTCACGAAGCCTACCATTTGTCTTAGATTTGACAAAAAATTGAAAGAACAAATTTTACTACTCAACCACTAATTTGTTAGAATTTTTCAGCACGATGAAGCCCGCTGCGTGGCCATTTTTTCATTGTACCGAGTCAATAGAGCATTACTGAGAATGCTTCATTTTAATTTTTAGTTTATGTCCAGGCTTAGTTAAAATCTTAGTTTCGCAACTGTGGAGGACTTATGACGGAACTATGGGTTTAGTGAAAGAGAGATGACTATCAGTTGGTCTGATCAATCACGTTGAGACTAGAGGTGTTCACGAACTGAATCGAATCGAATAGCTATTCAATCAAATCCAAATTTGACATTGAATGCAGATATTCAGATTCAGCTTCGTTTGAACATTCGGATTCGAATTTGTCATGAAATGTTGGATTCAAATTCTGATTCGAACATGGATTTGAATTAGAATTCGAATATTATAACATTTAATTATATATAACATTCAAATATAATTATATATAATATTTAATTAGAAATATAAAATTTATTTAACTATATATTTTACTATTCGCGACCTATTCGTGAATCTTCGAACAAGAAGAAAATTATTCGGATTCAAAAACTATTCTATATAACTTTTAATTTGTCGAGATTAGAAATGCTCAAGGGGGCACTTTAGAAGACCTAGCCCAGGGGGCAAGCTTAGAAGAACTCGCCAAACAGAGGCGATCTCAGAAGACATCGTCCAACACGGGCGAGCTCAGACCATCTCACCCAGTAGGGGCGAGCTCAGAAGACCTCGCCCAACAGAGGGGGCTCAAACCACCTCGCCCAACAAGGTCGAGCTCAGAAGACCTCGCCCACCAGGGGCGAGTCGTCAAGGGAAGCTATTCGCAGACTATTTAGGCCTCTGAATAGTATTTCGCCTAAGGAGGGAGAAGCAATTCGAAGACCATACCCCCTCCCCCTTGGATTTGCCTACAACATGTGAGTCTTGTTTGCAGGCAATTCAGAGTAGTTTCTTGTGTTTTCCATCCTCTTCTCGTCGTGTCTCATCCGGGTTGACTGCTAGACCAGTAATCTTTAGTCACCCCAAAGTCCAAGCAACAAGAACCAATTTTAATGATTCCAACATTTTGATGCGGTGAGCGTGAATTGTGATCAGGGAAAGAAACTCTAGTGCGAGACCTCAAGATGAGACATGATGAGCTGGAGGCGAGGCGAGTTTCGGCTAGGCGAGTACTAACTCAAGCGAGTTCCAGTTAGGAGACTACCAACTCAGGCGAGTTCAGGCTATGCGAGTTCCAGCTAGGCGAGTACCAACTCAGGGGAGTACCAACTTAAGCGAACTTAAAATGGGCGACTTCTTCATCTCGTCGACCACAGTTGGCGAGTTCATTATGGAGACCTCAGCTGGCGAGCTTATTACGACAACCTCAAATTTGGCGAACTCATCTTAAGTTACTTCATGTCGTTGTTCAATCGATGGGCAAGCTAAATCAACTAGCGGATGTTCTACTCGCAGATATTCTGCTAGTATGTACCTACACGCGGATATTTTTCTCAGAGGTATTCTGCTCACAGGTATTCTGCTCACAGGTATTCTGCTCGCAGATGCTCAACTCCCATGTATTCTACTCGCAAGATGCAAGGTGACCCCGTGTAGGTGACCTTAGGGAAGCTTAAGGTTAGGAGAGATGACATCGAGCTCGATGAGAAGAGATTTCACGACCAGGCGAGCTCGAATCTAGGTTAGTTGGTATAGGGAAAAAAATCCAGGGGCACTGCCCCCGGGCCCCACAAAACATTTTGAGTGGATGCATCTGATGTTGCAACACCCTACAAAGAGGAAGACTCTCGTTCTAGATTACCATAAGAATTATTGGATTGGTTCTGAAGTGACTGGATCGACTTCGCACGAATCAGGCAATATTTTTTCAATTTACGGTATGTTGTAAATGTAGAAGTGTTGTACGTACAATATAGTAAAATTGCAAACGTTCGATGTCACCAAATGTTAGAATATATATTAAACACTTAGGTCACAAACATGCACTAAATGTGATTACTAAAATCAAATAATATTGTGTGACATATGCATACAGGATCATCATGAACATAGTCAATCAACTCCTACACTATAGTGAAATCAAAACAATTCTATCACTGATTATGGATTTATGCGAACACAATAATATAAAATGGAGATAATTAAAATGAAGTATGATATAAAAATAAGTGCGGTAAACTAAATGCATACCAATATTAGACTCGGTCTCGTGTCGAGCAATCATCGCCATTCTCAATAGTCCACCTGTGTTTCTACAGATAAAATTGGCGGCTCTTGATGAGGAATTCAACATACAATAATGTTGTGATCTTCAATAAAACAATGAACGGCCCAGCCTTTCTATATGTTCACGGAATGGTCAAAAGGAAGAAAAAATTGTTTTGAATCCTCTGAATATGTTTTGCTGGATAATGCCCTTTACTAAGTAAAACTATTGATTTCCAATCTTGATCTTTGACAGGAAAAAACAATAATACAAAATCTGATTTAAAACGATCACTCCTAAGGCAGTATCGGGCATCCTGTTTCTCTGCTCTGTCTTCTCTCGATGAAGGAAAATGACGGAGAAATATAAGAACGGACTCCTCTATTGGGCAGTATGGCGATGAACACCGTCGATTGTTAACAACGGACTCCTCGATAGGGCAGAACATCGATGAACACCGTCGATTGCTAAGAACAGACTCCTCTATAGGGTAGAACGACAATGAACACTGTTGATTATTTTGTCCCTTTCCGCCAGTTTGCCAGTTGATGAAGGGAGAAGACCGATTCCAGTTAACAGAATGGAAGATCGATCAACGGCTTCGTCGGGAGAGATAACCACAGTTTGCAATTGGTCGCACTTGTTCACAAAAACGAATTTTTTTCTTATGAAGCAATCAGCTTTTGATCCCTAAATAGAAGAGGGATTGGGAGTGTGGAGGAGAAATACCAAAATGATCTAAAGTAAGTGTGTGCGTAAAATGAATAGAGCGCATGAATTAATTAGAACTGATTGATCTGAACGTGCCAAGGAAAAACCAATCTCGTGTAATGAAAGTTGTAATTAGTCTAGCCCACCTATCAAGGGTTTCGACAATTTGCGCAAACCAAATTTGACTCTAAATAAACTATAATTGATACACATGTTTCATCGAGACTTCTCGATTGATTTAGTTTACTTAAAAACTTGGAAAATTTTACAAATCCAATTTTTGTAAGACCCCCCCCCCCCTTCGGAGACTAGGCGCAGCGACAAAGGGATCTTATCGTACACCACCACCAATCAACAACAAAGATGGAATAACGGAAGAGTAGAGGTATGAACATCTCAACCCTCTCTCACACTCTCTTCTAAAGCTACAAACCGACGCTAGTGTTGAGCGAACAACCATCACACCCCAACCAGGGTATGCTATATAAGCAGTAGCAGAATAAGTACTAGCAGAAGACTAGTAGCCACGTAATAGACCACAGAAATATATGAGTAAATAAGACAGGACAAAAATAGCCACAACAACGACAAGATGGCCCCACAGTCAAGTACAAGTGTCTATAGAAAATCTGGGGGCTGACAAATAACAGGCCAAGCCGGATGAAAGCTGATATATAAATTGTTGTAAATATGTAAATTTAATGAGCTAACTATATGACTAATGATGTTGCTAAGGGTAGCAACGATCATCATCATGTCTTTTATCTCCACGCCAAGTCCACATCGAGTAAACGTCATGTCCACATCGGGTCAACGTCACAACTCTAGAAACACCCACAGTTTCGGTTGTGTCGCCATCGGCGGAGTCGCCGCCTATAAATAGTGTAACAGAACACGTTAGTCATACAGATTGAGTGGTTCTTCCCGCTCCTCCCAAAGCCCTGATGCTCAATGGAGGAAAATACCACGCTACAGGAAGTGACGGACTGTATAATATGCAAGTATAGCAGACGAGTATAAGTATGGTAATAATATAAGTACAACTTGCAAGCTTTCATATTATGAGCAAATAGACTAAGGTATAGTAAAGAAATAAACCTACAACTAATAGGCTATCAAATATAAGTGCATAATAAATTGAACAGTGATTATAACCTATTGTTTCGAACCTAGTGGTGTTCACACTCACGCACCCAACGATACTAAGTTAATACAATACGGAAATGTTACACAATAAAGAGACAACACTAGTAATAATTAAAAACTCAGTCAAACACTCCACATCATCATCACAAATACACTTGATTTTTATGTTGACATAAAATTAACAAATACACAGTGTCGAGACACAAACACTCGAACGAAATCAAGTACAAACTAACGACAGAGACACTTATTTGTTAGGTAGCTAAGCCCACAAGCAACATCGTCGTGGCCAAATGGTGGCAGTGGCACGTCCTGGCCACTTCTAGGGTATTTAAGCACAATCATCCATAGGCCATACATACGACTGTCTGAGCTCGTACTCAATCTTCGACCATACTAGCGGAACAAGCAAAAGAACCGAGGCATGACTAAGGTCAAACTCCAGGTGGCTAATACCTACAAAAACAACAAACTAGGCTAGGTGATGGAGATTTTTGGTTTAAAAAAAATTAATCCAGCTAGTATCCCGATGTACGCAAGTGTACCTATCGAAATATAGTATAGAAAAATGTCATATATGCTCGGGGCCTGTCGAGTAATAGTACTCACGCAAAATTCCTATTAATTTACAGATGGAAAATTGGATTTGTTTTTAGAAAATTAATGGGTCCAAAAATTACTTAAGAGAAAATTCAAGATTAAAAATCTTAGCACTTGATTAGGAGTTCATGGAAATCCGATTACAAAAGATACGTTTTAATTCTTAAAATGCCATTTCGAATGGAGGATTGAAAAATACAGTAGCTGCACGCTAGAGACGACTGCCGTCTAATTTTAAAATACTTCAAATAGAATCTCTTGAACTTGAAATAAATTAAAATTGCAAAATTATTAATCCGTGAATCCAATAAAATTTACATCTTTTTTCAAAGAGAATATAAAAGGTTTTTTATTTCCGAGAGATCTAAGTATCCATGAACCTTCTAGTCGATAGGACGTCAATCAGATCACGAAATTTATATACCGGCAATATAAACTTGCAACCAATAATTAATCAGAAATAAATCAAAACGAAACTTTAAAAATTAGAGACAAATGATTATAATTTAATCATCATCTCAATACTTCTTAATCAAGCACTAAGTAGAGAATTAGGTGGCGTTTGGCGCGGCTTATTGCCTGCGGTGCGGTGGCACAGCTCCGCAGTTTTGCCTAAAAGCACTGTTTGGCGCGACTTGTAATGCAAAATGCGTTTAATTGAAACCGTGGTTTTCTCCTATAACCCGTTCGCGGTTTTTTTCATCGGTCAGCCGCAGTTTTTATTTCCTCCCGATAACCTAGCGATTGCTCTCCTCTCCCGATCCAAACAACGACGATCGGCCAACACTCTTCCCCGTCGACGAGGACCGGCGAATCTCCAGTGTTTCCCATCGACGAAGACCGGCGAAGCGCTCATCTCCTCTCCATTGCATCGGCGCACATCTCAGGTTTGTTTCTCCATTGTATTTCACGATCCCGTTCTTCCAACTGCACCGGCGTTAATCCGGCCATTTTCTTGCTTCTTTGCCGCACGGCTCTTCGTGCTTTGCAATAATTAGGATTTCTCCACCTGTAATAGCAACCGGTCTCACTTTCGCTGAGGTATACCCCTTCTTCCTTCCCCTCCTTTGCAATTGGTTAGTTTATGTTGGTAGAAATCCATCCAATTTTTTTTTGACATTCCTGCACTCAGCGTTTGAGAGGCGTCTAGTGTTGTATGTGTGTGTGTATGTGAGTTGTATGTGTACGTATGTGTGAGTTGTATGTGTTGTGTGTATGTGTGTGCGTGTGTGTGTTGTATGTGTGTGTTAAGTTGTATATGTATGTGTGTGAGAGTTGTATGTATGTGTGTGAGTTGTATGTGTGTGTGTGAGTTGTATGTGTGTGCTTGTATGTGTGAGTTGTATGTGTGTGATTGTATGTGTGAGTTGTATGTGAATCACCTATTTTATTTTCTACTTTGTATGTGTGTGTGAGTTATATTTGTGTATGTATGTGTGAGTTGTATGTGTTGTGTGTTATATGTGTGTGTGTGTTATGTGTGTGTGTGTGTGTTATATGTGTGTGTGTGTGTTATATGTGTGTGTTATATGTGTGTGTTTTATGTGTTATATGTATGTGTGTGTGTGTTATAGTGTTTGTGTAATATGTGTGTGTGTTATATGTGTATGTGTGTGTGTGTTATATATGTGTGTGTATGTGTGTACTCTTTGACAAGTGTTTTTTTGTACTATTTGGACTGCTTCTAAATTTGAAATGCTGCTAAATTTGTTAAGATTATTCTGCAAAATTCTGTTATTTTTATATTCCTTTTGTAGTAATAACTATAACTAATGCATGTGTGCAGTCTAATATGTCTACCGATGATTCTGAAAATTCAATAGAAGACGAGGAGATTACAAGAAGACAGTATATGATTGCTCATCATCAGAATGTCGTGACAACAATATCTTTGGTATCTGAATATACCTCTATGTTACACCTTCCAGTACCACGCATGGCTTCAAAACAAACAGGTGACAAGTGGGTTGCAGAGCTACTTTGCAGACCACGGGTGAGATTTCATGACTCTTTCATGATGAGTCAGGAAATATTTATGAATTTATTGCATTCTCTGGAGGAGAGATGTGGATTTCAGGGAACAAGAAGGACTGCATCCAGAGAAATCCTAGCTTTGACGATATACATATTACCACATAATGAATCAATGAGAAAAACAATTGAGCGATTTCATCATTCAACGGAGACAGCTAGCAGGTTTTTTTCTAGAGGTCTTCGCGCATTGCTACAGTTAGCGAAAGAAGTAATTCAGCCATCAGATAGGTCTTTTAGTAGCACTCCGCTAGAGGTTCTGTATGATAGACGTTATATGCCGTTTTTTAAAGACTGCATTGGAGCAATAGATGGGACTCATGTCCATGCCTGCATACCAGTTGGAAGTCAAGTACCGTACATTGGGAGACGCGGCAGTCCAACTCAAAATGTCATGGCTGCTTGTGATTTCAACATGTGCTTCACTTTCGTTATGGCGGGTTGGGAGGGGTCAGCACACGATAGTCGCATTTTCAATTTTGTCACAAGTGATCCCCGTTATAACTTCCCGCATCCTCCTCTAGGTAACTGCCAAAAAAAGTTTGTTTATTAATTAATATAAAAATAAATTGTTGTTAAATAATTTTTAATAATTTACAGGAAAATATTACTTGGTGGATTCTGCTTATCCGCTACAAAGAGGCTACTTGAAACCGTATCAAGATACACGGTACCATCTACCAGACTTTGCTCGTGGTGGTCGTCGAGCAGAAAGGACGTCAAGAGATGTTCAATCATGCACACTCATCGCTTAGAAGTGTGATTGAACAATCATTCGGGGTTTGGAAGAAGAAGTGGGTTATACTACGGGACATGTCAAGTTATCGCTTTGACAAACAAGTAGCAATTGTGCTCGCCACAATGACTTTACATAATTCCATTCGTCGGCACCCTTCACGTGTGGATATTGATTTTAGTGAGTGCGAGCACAGGAGTCGTGATTATGGGATGACCTCACAAGGGCGGCAGGAAACATGCACTGACACTGCAGGTGGTGTAGAGGAGATGATCGCGCTTAGTAATATCATAGCAGAGCAGTTGTATGAAGCTAGAACATAGGACAAAAAGACAGGTGTTGGTACTATAAAATATCTGTATCGAACATTTTTTTGGGTGTTGATGTTATTTTATTAAAAAATATATGTTTATTCCAAAAATTAAATTGTTCGTAATTAAAAAATAGGGAAAACAAATTTCACTCAAAACTCCGTTTTGTTTCCAAACAACTTTTTCAAAACTCCGTTTTGCAAACTTCATTTCACCCAAACATTTTTTTAACAAAACTCCATTTTCCGGAATCAGCACTTTTTCTATCAGCAGCTTACCATCAGCAACAGCCCAGCCAAACAAAGCCTTAGTTACGCATAGCAAGAGTGGAGACAATAATAAAAAGTGAAATGAACATTTTCATTAAACAAAAAGGAAAACACACAACAAGAAAACAACAAAGCAAACTACAAGATCTCTCTCTCTCTCTCAAAATTTCTTCTACAAAAATAGCATGCCCCTCCTTGAATCCATGGCCTTTTTATAGATGCAAAGATAGGTCTTGAACAATCCAAAAGAATAAATGCAAGAGAATTGATGGAGGAAAAAATTTTGGAGGCTTCAAAGGGGAAGAATGAGGGCTCACAGTTTGCTTAGGGAGATGAATGTGAAGGGCTACATTAAATGGGAGAATATGAAGAGGTGAGTTGTTTGGCTGCAACATTTTTTAAAGTGGCGCGAGTGGCTGCAGCAATTAATTGGAAGAGGAAGGAGCAGCTAGTGGCGGGGAGGTGAATCAAGCGGGATGAATATTCATCTTACAAGGCTTGGACGTGGGTTAAATTTGTATGTAATTTATCGGACTAGGATGGGGTCGTGCTTGCATAAAATAACAGTGACTGTGAGAATTAATTTATCATGATGGTTGTAGCTTGGAAAAGGAGGTGGTATGGGCTTTAATATATATATGAAGTGACTTGTATGGAATTGGAGCTGGGCCATAGAAATCACGTGGATAAAGCATGGAATTGCATGAAATTAAAGCCCTGTTTGGCGCGGATTATTGAGAGCTGCACACCGCTACTTCTCAAAAAGCCGTGAATCTCGGCCCTCTACTCCCACCGTTGAAAGCCGCTGAAATGATAAAGCCGCTTAAAAGCCCCAAATCGCGATCTTTCCCAGCGACAGCGAAATTTTCCACAATCTTCCTCGCGCGACTAGGATTTCTGCCATTTTTATCGATCCCCCGGCCATCTCCAGCGACGCACAGAGTTCCTTCCTCGCCATTTTTCTCGCACGACTAGTGTTTCGGCCCTTCACATCGATCTCCCGGCCAATCTCCAACGACGCACAGAGGCGCTCCTTCCGTCGGTCCGGCAACATTCAGCTTCTTCCTAGCAGGTCTCTTCTCTTCTGACCTCCATATTTGTTTTTTTTCGATCTAGACCATGCGTTTGAGGAATGTGTTTGAGCCATGTGTTTTTCTGTGCATGTCAGTGTTATTTCTGTGCAGGCCTGTATTATTTCTGTGTTTGGCCATGTGTTTGAGGCAGTATTGTTTCGATCTGTCCAGGCCAATATTATTTTTGTGCATTTGGCAATTGATCACTTTGAGCCATGCGTTTTTTGATCTGTCCAGGCCATGTGTATGAGCCAAAAAAAATTCTTTGCTTTCTTGTATACTTTATCGAGTTGTATATTTTATCGAGTTGTTGAATATTTTATCGAGTTGTTGTATATTTTATCGAGTTGTTGTATATTTTATCGAGTTGTTGTATATTTTATTGAGTTGTTGTATATTTTATTGAGTTGTTGTATATTTTATCGAGTTGTTGTCGGTGGGTGGATTGAAGTCCAATTTGGTCCCAAAAGTTCACATTTTATGTCGTTTTTGTGATCTCAGTCTTGTTCATTCGTGGAGTAGCATTGTGTGGTTTCGCTTGCTAATGAAAAATCTGTTATGTTTCCAGTGTCCTTGCTATTAGGGTGTTTCTAGATGGGTAAATAAAAAACAGTCGGTGTTTCAGCCTCATGGGAGAATGCCCAAGTTCATGTATTTTGTGATATATGTATCTGAGAAATCGACTTGGGAAATCGGCCAACCACTCACTTCAGTAAAGAGAGTTGGAAAATGTAATAGACAATTTCAAAGCACACTGTTACGCCCCCGCTACGCTTTACGGGGCGCCATTATGTTCGGCGGTGCAAGGAGTGGCGACCAACGGGGCTGAACCAACCGGTTCAGCCCCCAACCAGTGAACCGGCCGGCCGGGGCTGAACCAATTGGGTTCACCCAAACTGGAGGGGCCGGCCGGCCCATCTATGGCCCGGGTATAATTACCCGGGGCTGCTCTCATGGATGGATTATGCAATTGATTATCAAGGTATTCTCTCCCTCCTCTTCTAACCCTAATTTCTCTTAGCCTTCTTCTCTCTAGATCTCCTTCCCCCTTCCTCCTTCCTATCATTTGGTATCATAGGTTTGGTTCTCTGACGATGGTGACCACGCGGACACAAGAAGAGCTTTCCCGTTTGGAAACCTTGGAGGAAAACTACGGTGGTTTGGCGGATTCGGTAGCCGCGATCGAGGAAGAGATGCGCGCGTCTTCGCAGCGGCTGGAGGAGCATCTGGACGCCCGTATGGAGGAAGTCAAGGCGTTGTTGAAAGGGAAAGGCACGTGGGACGAAGGATCGAGCGGCGGAAGACCGGATCGGTCCGTCGATTTGTCGGGCACGGCCGATCCGGGTCGTGCGAGCACCGGAGCGGCAGCGGCGGCCGGTGGGGCTGGCGTGGGGTTGTCCCGACCCTGCGGGTCGTCCGGCGACTGCGTCCAGGCTGGGGGTCCGGCGGGAGCAGGAACGGCGGCAGCGGAAGGATTTCTGCCTGGTTCGGCCGCGCAGGGAGAAGGAGCACCCTCCTGGCGTCCAGGCGGGGGTTCCAGCGGGCCTGTTCTTGGGGATTGGGGCCGACAGCCGTGGCAGCGGGCTGATGGGGGGCCGGGAGCAGCTGTGAGGGCTCCAGGAGGTACGGGAGGCCTTCTTCCTAACCCGCGAGGCGGCGTTCCTCCCGTTGAGTAAGGAGGTCACGTTCCGTAGGCCGGTCAACATGTTTCTCATCCAGTTCAGCCACCTCGGGGCCACCCAGGAGCGTACGAGGGTCATATGGGTCCGGGACGTCAAGCATGGCACGGGCAGGGCTGGCAAGGGCAAGCGGGGCCTCGAGCGTACATGCCACCCAAGTTGACACGAATGAACTTCCCCAAGTTCAAAGGGGGGATGCTCTGGAATGGGTTCAGAAGGTGGAATTGTTCTTCAGTTACCAGGAGGTCCCGGAGGCGCAGTGGGTGCAATTAGCGTCGTTCCATCTGCAGGACGACGCATTTCAGTGTACTCAGTGGTTCCTAAGAGGTAGAGATTATGTGTCATGGACTGATTTTGTGGAAGGGTTCACCGCCCGGTTTGGGACCCCGGAGTACGAAGATTTTGAGATGCTACTGCAGAAATTGCGATAGAAGGGGACAATAACTGAATATCGGACAGAGTTTGAGAAGTTGGCCAACCAGGTGCATTGGGAGGAGAGGACACTGCTGAGTTGTTTTGTGTCGGGACTGAAGGAGCAATTGCGCGATGAGGTTCATGCTTATATGCCACGCAGCTTGAACCACGCCATCAGTTTAGCCCGCATTCAGGAGGAGCGGTTCAACAGGCAGAGAACCCGGGCCACGGGGAAGCCGTCGGCGGCCACAGCAGCAGTAGCACGGCGGGATCCACCAACGCGTAGCAAGCCAACAGTGACACGACTTTCGTGGAGTGAGCTGGCAGCTCGGAAGGAAAAGGGGTTATGTTTAAACTGCGATGAGAAATTCGTGTCGGGCCACAAGTGCGAAAAGATACAAGTTTTTATGCTGCATGAAGATGTGGAAGGCGAGTCGGCTCCGGACGAGGAGTTGGAGGTGGACTTGGCCTTGACCGAGTTCGGAGTTTCCATACACGCTCTCGAGGGGTGCGCCCCTCCTCCGCTTACTATGCGGCTCGCGGGACGGATTGCCCGTGAGAAGGTGACTGTTTTGGTGGACAGTGGAAGCACCCACAATTTTATTCATCCAGAGGTGGCACAGTGATCGATAAGGGGGCAGCCTTCCATGTTATGGTGGCGGATGGCAGCAAGCTGCAATGCGAAGGGGTGTTGAAGGGTGTGGAGCTACGGATGCAAGGCTATAGCGGGTGTACTGACGTCTACATGTTACCCATCCGGGGCTCAGATATGGTCTTGGGAGTACAGTGGCTACGTCAGTTGCGGAGGGTCACGTTCGACTGGGAGCACATGACTATGGAGTTCCTCCACGGGGGAAAGCAGTTCTGTTTGAAGGGTATCATCTCTTCGCCAGTGAAGGAGATTTCTCTTCGGAGCATGCAGTGCTTGGGCGAGGAAGGGAGGGTGATGGCCGTCCTTAGGGAAGTCCCAACGGCCGACACGACACATTCAGAGGTACCAATTCAGTTACAGTCTCTTCTGATGGAGTATTCTGATGTTTTACAGGAACCGCGCACATTATCACCACCTCGCTTTAGAGATCATCATATTCAGCCTAAAGCGGGAGCCGAGCCCCCTAATATTCGGCCATATCGCTACCCACATATTCAGAAGGCAGAGATTGAGCGTAGCGTCCGCGAGATGCTGGAGGCGGGCATCATTCGGCCGAGTACGAGTTCATTTTCAGACCTCGTCATCTTGGTAAAGAAGAAAGATGGGTCATGGAGATTTTGTGTGGATTACCGGGCCCTGAACAGCGCCACGGTAAAGGACAATTTTCCGATTCCTGTGGTGGAAGAGTTACTAGACGAGCTACATGGTGCACGACGGTTCACCAAGCTCGATCTACGTTCAGGTTATTATCAGATACTGATGGCACAGGAGGACATCCATAAGACGGCCTTTCGGACTCATGATGGCCATTATGAGTTCTTAGTCATGGCCAATGGGCTGACGGGCGGTCCCGCCACTTTTAGGGCGAACATGAATGAGACCTTCTGCGAGCTCCTGCGGAAATTCGTGCTGATCTTCTTTGATGACATTCTGATCTACAGCGCCAATTGGGAGGACCATGTGGGTCATGTTGAGAAGGTTTTGGCCATACTGCGTCGTCACCGGCTTTACGCCAACCGTTCCAAATGCTCCTTCGGTCAGGAGGAGGTGGAGTACTTGAGACACTTGGTCTCCGGCCAGGGCGTCAGGGCCGACCCAAGGAAGATCCAGAGTATGCAGTCATGGCCGCGGCCCGTCACAGTTCGTGTTTTGCGGGGATTTCTGGGGCTTACAGTGTACTACAGGCGATTCGTACGAGATTATGGGAAGATAGCTCGTCCTTTGACTCAGCTGCTGCAGAAGGATTCTTTTTCTTGGACTGAGGAAGCGGAGGTAGCTTTTCAGGCTCTTAAGCAGGCAATGACCACCACTCCGGTTCTTGCACTACCGGATTACACGAAGACATTTGTGTTGGAGACGGATGCCTCTGGTGTTGGCCTAGGGGCAGTTCTGATGCAGGAGGGGCGGCCGCTAGCTTTCTACAGCAAGGCGTTGGCCCCCCGCACCTTGGGTCCCTCCGCCTATGAGAAGGAGATGTTGGTTATCATTCATGCTGTGGCGATGTGGCGGCCATATTTATTGGGTCGGCATTTTAAGATCCGCACCGACCACCAAAGCTTGAACATTTCCTGGACCAAAGGGTCTCTTCTCCCCTACAGCAGAAGTGGGTTACTAAGCTTCTCGGCTATGATTACGAGATTGAGTATCGAAGGGGTAAGGATAACGTGGTAGCGGATGCCCTTTCTCGCCTGCCGGAGGGTAATCTCACTCACATTTCTGGACTGTTGGTGGATTCATTAGAGGATATTCATGAGGAGGTCATGTGTACGGCTACCTTATGTCCCTTGGTGGAGGCTTTGCAGCGGGGAGAGACGGTGGCACCCGGTTATCATCTTCAGAATGGTCAGTTGTACTATGAGGGCAGAGTGGTTGTGCCCCCCGACTCAGCATGGAAAACGGTTATGATGCACGAGTTTCACTCTTCCCCGATGGGTGGCCATGCGGGGGTGCTCCGGACCCTTCAGAGGGCGCAAGCGGATGTCTTTTGGGTCGGCATGCGTCGGGACATACAGCAGTTCGTGCGGCAGTGTGAGATCTGCCAGCGTCAGAAGTACGAGACTTCATCTCCGGCCGGGCTATTGGTTCCTCTGGCGATTCGACAGCAGATTTGGGACACGGTTTCCATGAACTTCATTGACGGCCTGGCTAAGTCCAAAGGGAAATCGGTGAATTTGGTGGTGGTGGATAAACTATCCAAGTACGGGCATTTCCTGGCTCTCAGTCATCCGTACACGGGCGGGTCGGTCGCCGCACTTTTTGCTCGGGAGATTGTCCGCTTACATGGCCTTCCTCGTGCCATTATTTCTGATCGAGATCCTACTTTTGTGAGCAGTTTCTGGCGGGAACTGTTCCGGTTATAGGGTATATGTTTACAGTTCAGCACGGCACATCACCCTGAGTCAGATGGTCAGACGGAGATCAACAGGGGTGTCGAGACATATTTACGCTGTTTTGTTATGGATGAGCCTCAGACTTGGCCGGAGTGGTTACATTGGGCCGAATATTGCTACAACACCTCATATCACTCTGCCAGCCGGATGACGCCATTTGAGATTGTTTATGGGCGCCCTCCCCCGACTTTGGGTAGCTATGAGCAAGGCAGCACCGCCCTGCCGGCGGTCGACCGCGCTCTTCGTGATCGGGATAGTATGTTGGCAACCCTCCGAGAGAACTTCCGCCTAGCTCAGGACCGTATGAAAATGCAGGCAGACAAACACCGCAAGGAACGGGAGTTCGCGGAAGGAGATGAAGTTTTCCTCAAGCTCCAGCCTTACAGACAGTTATCAGTTGCTCGTCGGGGCAATCAGAAGCTTTCCCCTCGATATTACGGCCCCTTTCGTATACTCAGCAGGGTGGGGCCGGTGGCTTACAAGTTAGCTTTGTCGGAGGGATCCCGCATTCACCCAACCTTTCATGTGTCCTTGCTCAAGCGGAAAGTGGGTGTCAATGTCCAACCGAGTACTCTTCTGCCTGAGGTTACTGTTGCGGGCGAACTGCGGCCACTGCCGGAGGATGTGTTAATGGTTAAGTGGAAGAATCGGGGCACGGAGTATCGGCTGAAACTCTTAGTCAAGTAAAAGAATTTGTCGACGGCGCACAATTCTTGGGTGGATTTCCTGGACTTCAAGGAGCTCTACCCCGTCTACCACCTTGAGGACAAGCTGGTCCTTGATGGGGAGGGGAATGTTACGCCCCCGCTACGCTTTACAGGGCGTCATTATGTTCGGCGGTGCAAGGGAGCGGCGACCAACGGGGCTGAACCAACCGGTTCAGCCCCCAACCAGTGAACCGGTCGGCCGGGGCTGAACCAATTGGGTTCAGCCCCAACTGGAGGGGTCGGCCGGCCCCTCTATGGCCCGGGTATAATTACCCGGGACTGTTCTCATGGATGGATTATGCAATTGATTATCAAGGTATTCTCTCCCTCCTCTTCTAACCCTAATTTATCTTAGTCTTCTTCTCTCTAGATCTCCTTCCCCCTTCCTCCTTCCTATCACACACACAAGATTAACATATGATCGGGCACAGTTAAAAAACAAATGGGATCAATTAAAGAGGGATTGGAAGCTATGGCGTGATCTAAAAAGAGGGGAGACTGGGTTAGGGTGGAATCCAATTAAAAAGACCATTGATGTCTCAAATGAATAGTGGAAAGAAAGACTAGAAATCAGAAACAATTCGTTATATGAAGTTAATTTTGTTAATGTTTTTTTAAAAATTAACTTAAATCTTTTCTTTCAGATGTTGTTTGCCGCCAAAAAATTTAGATTCACAGGGATTGCTCCCGAACTTGAGGAGAAAATTGATCGAATGTTTAGTCATGTTGTTGCTACTGGTGAGAATGTATAGATCCCTTCTACGGGAGCTATGCCACCTGCATTTGATCAACATGACCATATTTCCAATAATATTGGGTCTAGCGATGAGCATGTTGTAGAGGATTTAAATACGCCACCACCTACTCTTGATGATATTTGTTCTAGTAGGCCAAAGGATCCGAATAGTAGTACAAGTTCACAAGGTTCCAAGAGATCACGTAATAGAAGGAGCTTCAAAGACAACGGTAAAAAACAAGCAATGGAATCACATGTTGAGAAGAGTGTTACTAGTTCTTTCTTTATGCCCGCTAAACCACCAAATGTTTATTTGTTGAATGAAGCATTGGAAGAGCTTGTGAAATATCCCGAGATTTATGAAGATTCAAGGTTCTATGATTGGGCTACAGTTTTCCTAATGACGATGATCAACTGGGCTACTTTTTTGGGCATTCCAAGTGCCAAAAGGCATGAGTGGCTGAAAAATCGCTACATGCATAGCAGCTCTTGAATCAAATGTGCACTATCTTTCATGTTTTACAAACCCATATGTCATTACTTACATTTTGTTTTATTTGCCAGTACTTACATTTTGTTGTGTATTCTCTTATTTGCCGGTACTTACATTTTGTTGTGTATTCTCTTATTTGCCGGTACTTACATTTTGTTGTGTATTCTCTTATTTGCCAGTACTTACATTTTGTTGTGTATTCTCTTATTTGCCAGTACTTACATTTTGTTGTGTATTCTCTTATTTGCCAGTACTTACATTTTGTTGTGTATTCTCTTATTTGCGAGTACTTACATTTTGTTGTGTATTCTCTTATTTGCCAGTACTTACATTTTGTTTCTATGCTTAACCATGTTGCATGTTTTACTATCTTATATGTTTAAGATGTAATTTATCTCTTCAGATTGTAAAAAAAGAAGTATGTTTGCTGTGATTATAGGTAGTTTACAATGACGAATGATAACGACGAATTTGCTCTTGATGATGACGAGCAAATTTCAGCTGTTGATTTTGATCGACAACGTCGTTTTGTATTGTTCAACAATATAGTTACCACAGCAGTGATTGTGGTCTATGAATACATGTCGGCATTCAGTGATAAAATATCATGCATGTTGTGTACACAGACTGGAGATTAAGTGGATTGGTGAGTTGTTAGCTGGTCATCCAACGAGATTTCACATTGCATTCAGGATGTCACCTCAAATATTCACGGATTTGTTATATCTACTTCAGACATCTTATGGCTTACAGGGCTCACAAAGAACAACTGCGAGAGAGGTATTGACTATTGTCATATATACTTTAGCGCATAAAGGGTCAATGAGGTAGACAAGTAAACGTTTTCAGCATTCAACCGAAATTATAAGTAGGTTTTTTGCGATAGGTCTGGATGCATTGACCCTCATTGCTATTGAAATGATAAAACCACTAGACCCGCAATTTATGAATATACCTGCAAAAATTTTGAATGATGACCGATACATGCCTTACTTTAAAGATTGTATTTGAGCCATAGATGAAACTCATGCAGATGTCTGTGTTTCGGTGGATGATCAAGTGTGATATATGGGACGTCATGGTAAACCAACTCAAAATATAATGGTCATATGCGACTTCGATATGTGCTTTACTTATGTGATCCCAGGATGGGAAGGTTCAGCTCATGACAGTCGGATCTTTCAACGTACAGTTAATGATCCAAGTTGTAAATTTCCCCACCCGCCTCCTGGTACGTAAATTTTTTGGTATTCAAAAAATATTTGACTTCATTTTAAAATTAATAAATTTCTTATGTAGGTAAATATTATTTGGTAGACGTTGGATATCCACTTCAGCGAGGAATTTTGAAACCATATCCGGAGACTCGTTATCACTTACCTGATTTTGCAAGGGGTAATCGACCGGTTTCAGGACGGCGTGAAATTTTCAATAAGGCTCACTCATCACTTCGTAGTGTGATTGAGAGAACCTTCGGTGTCTGGAAGAATAAGTGGGGCATACTGAGAAAGATGCCACAATACACATTTTCTAAACAGTGTGTCATTGTGGTGGCAACAATGACCCTACATAATTATATTCGGAGGCACCCATCACGCATAGACCGAGAGTTTAATGCATGTGATATGGATGCTAACTTTGTGCATCGACATGCGTATGAGCTTCGAGCTACTGGTAACCGAAGAACCACAAATGCAAATCCAAACATTGATCCAGTAACAATTGAAGGAATTGGAGCTAATGAAATGTCTATATTACGTAATTTTATAGTCGACCAGTTACAAAATGATCACAGGTATAATATTTTTTAGTAGTCAAAAAGAAAATTTAACATCAAAATCAGTGATCATATATTTTTTCATTGTGCAGGTAAACATCATCAGTGCAGAAGCGAGAGGATCCAATGAAGCAACCAAACAGCTACTCTATCAAACAGTTTTGACATATTCTCTGTTCAAACAGCACTAGAAAAGTAGATCTTCCAAACAGTCACTGATTCTCCAGTTGCTGCAAATCAGCAGATCTTCCAAACAGTTTCACTGATTCTCCAACCGCTGCAAATCAGCAGATTTTCCCACCATTATGCAAATCAGCTGCTTCTTCAGTCGCTTCAGCTGAGTCAAACAGAGCCTAAAGGTGATGATCAGGTGGCTGTATAAAATTATGAATGGTTTCACGTGCATGGGATTTAAGAAGCAGCGACAAAGGTGGCAAGCATTTGCATGGATAGTGTTCACATTGCGGACAGAAACTTGGAACTTCACGCGAATGGTTCGGACATATTGGAGGGGTTGCATAGATGCGGCTCGAGCAATGCGACGACTCTAGTAAAATGTCATTCTCCAACCATGGTAGCAACATTAACCCTACAAGAACACATAAAACTTAAATTAGTGATCATAAAAAGAAGGATCCGTTTTATAAATAAAAGAGCAAATAATATATTTTTAGGAGAAAATATATTTTTATATATGAAAATTAATAATTTTTATCTAATAATTTAAGTTAAAATACGCATTATCACTAGGGCGCAAATTGTTGTTCAACCATAACGCTATCCTAGAGTTGTTGTTCTGATGCAACCCGTAGTGCATCTTTTTTATTTATTGTACCTGTATTTTTTTTCTTGTCGTGCATGTCTTCGCACTTAGTTGGGATATTATGTTATGTCGCGCACATTATTAGCGCTCTAGATGTTATTTTGTAATATGTGCACTACTTGCACAAGTTTTGGTTTGGCTCGTTGGTGTGACCGGCCAACGAGACCTTAAATGCATAGGTCCGGTAATTTAGGGATAGGTTAATTTAGGGCAAGCAAATTTTAATTAACTATTTTTGTATATTTTTCCTACGCTGCAGCCGGCACCGCTGCCGAATTTCTCCTCCAATTCTTCTTCCATGGCCCCTTTTTAAATGATATCTCTAAGATTGTTTTAAAAAAGCTACCAATAGCCAAACCCCTCGAACCCAAACCCCCCACCTATTATAAAAACAAATCCCCCCCTGTGAGAAGCGACTGGAATAGAACTGAACGAATCAATTTTTGATTTCGTTTGGTTCACCTCCAGCGCCGCAAAGCCGCGATTATCCCTCTCTTCCTGCTCGACGAAGCCCGACACCGACTTCCCTTTCCCTCTCTCCACCTCTTCCAGCACTGGCGCCGCCTTTGAAGTCCTTCCCAGAGGCAGGCAAACTCACCTTTGCCGATCCTAAAGTCGATCGTTCCTTCCACAACTGTTCATTGCTCAAGCCACCGCCGAACGTCCCGTCCAGGCCCGTCGTCGCATGCCCTAGGTTCGACTGCCTCCTCCGTGGTCACCGGAGTCCTCCTTGGGTGTCGTAGACCTCTCCCGCACAGCCGCACCCTACTCCAGCAAATCTGGCAAGCTTCCAGCGTCCTTCGCCTCTGTCGAGCATGTTCCTCCAGTCCAACCACCACTGTTTCCTACAGATCCACTCTGTCTCCAGCAAGCTGTTCCAGCCAGCACTCCCGAGTCCAAGCAACCCCGATCTCATCGTTGCTACTTCCCCATGGTATACCTCGTCATTCTCCTACCCTCAATCCACGTCTATTTTATTGTGCCAACATTTAAATGAATAGTAATTAGAAGAGCTTGCCCTAACAAACTTCATCGCCTAATTACCGTTTACTTTCCAGTGCCTTGTTTGTCCGCTCTCATATTCTGTGCCTGTGAAATTGTGTTTTGTGACGTTACTACGTTTGTACGGTAGTTTTGCGTTCGCGAGCGACGCCTTGACCGTTTATTTCGTTAGAAATAGCCAGCGAATGTCTCCCGCGCCACAAATATTTTGAAAGATCGCATTTATTATTTTTGAAAACCACAGCCCTAGGTTTAGGATAACATCAGTTATATCCAGCGAATGCCTCTCGCGCCACAAATATTTTGAAAGATCGCATTTATTATTTTTGAAAACCACAGCCCTAGGTTTAGGATCACATCAGTTTGGTGTGGCTATTGGGATATCTCACTCTTATTGTAGGATAGCCGAGCGCCGGTCGTTTTAAAATTTTTAGTTTAGGTTTTTCCAGTTTATCCATGAATCCAGAGTGGAACACCTAGAGGAAAATTTAGGAGATATAGGTAAGTGAATGGAAGATATTATGGTCATTTTCACTGCACTTACTCTCTCAGTGAGAGACACAAGCCAAGTCATGTTAGGGTTGCGTACTAGAGTTAACAATTTGGAAGCACAGTATCACTTAGGGGGTCTTCCTGCACAACCCCCTACTCCTCCTGGACGACCTCCTACACCTCAACCACCAAAACCCCAACTAGCACATCAAGATAATAGGAATCCCCCTAGGTGGGATGTCGGTATTAAACTAGATGTTGGGGATTTTGAGGGCACACTGGAGCCTGAGGTGTGTCTTGATTGGTGTGAGCGACTTGAGCGATTCCTCAGCTGGAAGAGCACACCTGCCCACCAGCAGGTGGAGTATGCTACCCTAAAGCTGAAGGGCCCCGCACTCACATGGTGGGGGCAAGTCGAGCGAATGTGATACACTATGGGACAACCACCTATCACCACCTGGGTTGAGTTCAAAGCTCAACTCAAGAGGAGGTACGTCCCCGCAGATTTCATGCAGACCTTGTATCGTAGGTATCACAACCTACGACAAGACAAGCAAATTATCGACGAGTACACGAATGAGTTCTTAGTCCTCCGGTCACGCGTAGATCTGAATGAGGAAGACCACATGGTTATGGCCCGTTATCTGAATGGGCTACGGTACGCGATACGAGACCAGTTAGAGCTTCATGATTTTCGGGACCTTGGAGAGATCTCCAGCCGAGCACGTCGAGTGGAGGCCCTCCAGAAGAGGACATCTGGTCAGAGGTCTATTGATGGACCTAGGTCTACTGATAGACCCACTTCGAGCACCACCACTACTACACGCACATCTGCTACAACTGATTCCCCACCTCTTGCCATTACTGGAGCCCCGACTCTTAACCCTGGCCCGTCCCGGGGTAAGGAGCCCATGGGAGCCCGACCCCACACTAGAGTGTTTCGATGCTTCAAGTGTATGGAACCGCACAAGTCTTCTGAGTGTCGGCGACGCCAGTTCGTTGCTGTGATTGATTCCATCTCCGGGGGTGAACCCGAGTATGGGGTTTTCATTAGTGACCCCCAGCCCGAGCCCCAGCCCGAGGCTGATAGTGTTATCGAGGTCAAGGGCGAGCAAGCAGAGCACCTAGTTTGTGCTCTTCACTCTAGTTTGATTACCTCTGGCGAGACCACTGAGCAGGATCCTCGACGAAAGGAAATTTTCCGCACTACCGCCCGCATTCAGGAGCATTTCTGTTCCATCATTATTGATAGTGGCAGTATGGAAAACTACGTGTCTCAGCGAATGGTGGAGAAGTTAGGACTTTTAGCGCGCCCCTTAGAGCAGTCGTACCATTTATCTGGGGTCAGTAGTCCGTTGACTATACCCATTACTCATCATTGTCAGGTAGAGTTCTCTATCGGGAACGTGTATCGTGATTCGGTGTTATGTGATGTCGCCCCCATCGATGTTTGTCACATACTTCTAGGGCGACCCTGGCAGTATGACCGACATGTTCTGCATGATGGTGTGAGGAACTCTCATTCTTTTGATCATCATGGGCGCAAGATTATTCTTCTTCCTCGGAAGAATGGTCCTGTTCCTAGAGCACTGGGAGGACCTCACTAGCATCTACGTCGTCGTCTTTAGTCTCCACTACACCACTCTTATTTAGTGCTACGCTTCGGCCTGGACCCTCGCTCCAGGGGGAGGCATCTGATTTTTGAGAGTCATCTATTTTGGGTGCTCTGGAAGCACCACCTTTTATTGACTTCGTATTTGATGAGCACGTGTTTAGTCCGCATCGTTTGTCACTTTGTCCTTGTTGGCAGTCGAGCACATTGGGGCTCCTTACTTCGATCATTTGATGTTTGTGATTCTTAGGTCGAGTCGTACGAGGAGAGTTGAGATGACCCGTAGGTTTTATACTCCTCATCGGGACACTCGTTTCCATGGGGTTTTGTGGAAGATTATAATCGATAGATTTGGAATCTGCTTAAAATGTTGTGACTCGAGTGGGATTTTATCGCCTGACGTCAAAGCGATGGACAATCCTGATCTAGCGGGCGATCGTAAGTGTCTACCAAGCAAGAGGATGTTGCGTCATGAATTACTGGTTCCACGGCTTGCTTCCATTTGTTTCACATTTTCCCTCCCACCACTTGTTTGCTACACACGCCGCCCCTGTCATCCCCTACAAGCTCTAATAATTACTATTTCTTTAAAAATTTTGCATAAAATTTGGCTAATGGATTGCGAGTTTGGGAATGAAAGGTTACTTCCAGGTTTGGGTCGCAGCCACGACACCAGCAGGACACTTATGCAGCTTCTCTCTGACCACCGTCTTGGACTTGATAGTGATCGGTAGCATTGCATTCTCGACGGGATCGAGTTCTTTCAACCACGGGGGAATTGATGCAACCCGTAGTGCATCTTTTTATTTTTATTTATTGTACCTGTATTTTTTCTCTTGTCGCGCATGTCTTCGCGCTTAGTTGGGATATTATGTTCTGTCGCGCACATTATTAGCGCTCTGGATGTTATTTTGTAATGCGTGCACTACTTGCACAAGTTTTGGTTTGGCTCGTTGGTGTGACCGGCCAACGATACCTTAAATGCATAGATCCGGTAATTTAGGATAGGTTAATTTAGGGCAAGCAAATTTTAATTAACTATTTTTTTATATTTTTCCTATGCCGCAGTCGGCACCGCTGCCGAATTTCTCCTCCACTTCTTCTTCCATGACCCCTTTTTAAATGATATCTCTATGATTGTTTTAAAAAAGCTGCCAATAGCCAAACCCCTCAAACCCTAACCCCCCACCTATTATAAAAACAAATTCCCCCCCCCCCCGTGAGAAGCAGCTGGAATAGAACTGAACGAATCAATTTTTGATTTCGTTCGGTTCACCTCCAGCGTCGCAAAGCCGCGATTATCCCTCTCTTCCTGCTCGACGAAGCCCGACACTGACTTCCCTTTCCCTCTCTCCACCCCTTCCAGCACCGGCGCCGCCTTTGAAGTCCTTCCCGGAGGCCGGCGAGCTCTCCTTTGTCGATCCTGCAGCCGATCGTTCCTTCCACAATTGTTCATTGCTCAAGCCACCGCCGAACGTCCGGTCCAGGCCCGTCGCCGCCTGCCCTAGGTTCGACTACCTCCTCTGTGGTCACCGGAGTCCTCCTTGGGTGTCGTCGACCTCTCCCGCACCCTACTTCAGCAAATCCGGCAAGCTTCCAGCGTCCTTCGCCTCTGCCGAGCCTGTTCCTTCAGTCCAACCACCACTATTTCCTACAGATCCACTCCGTCTCCAGCAAGCTGTTCCAGCCAGCACTCCCAAATCTAGGCAACCCCGATCTCATCGTTGCTACTCCCCCATGGTATACCTCGTCATTCTCCTACCCTCAATCCACGTCTATTTTATTGTGCCAACATTTAAATGAATAGTAATTAGAAGAGCTTGCCCTAACAAACTTCATCGCCTAATTACCGTTTACTTTCCTGTGCCTTGTTTGCCCGCTCTCATATTATGTGCCTGTGGAATTGTGTTTTGTGACGTTACTACGTTTGTACGGTAGTTTTGCGTTCGCGAGCGACGCCTTGACCGTTTATTTCGTTAGAAATAGCCAGCGAATGCCTCCCGCGCCACAAATATTTTGAAAGATCGCATTTATTATTTTTGAAAACCACAGCCCTAGGTTTAGGATCTCATCAATTATAATCAGCGAATGCCTCCCGCGCCACAAATATTTTGAAAGAACGCATTTATTATTTTTGTAAACCACAGCCCTAGATTTAGGATCACATCATGTTCTAACCCTCCGAAGTGTACCACCGGTAGAGCCAAGCGACCCGCCACATACATTCACAGTTTCACACACAATATCTTTTCATACAAGTAGAGTTGCATACAATATAAGACACCAACTAGGGGAGGCAAACAACTTGCTACTCTATCCAACCAAAGCACTACACAAACCACATCTTTGCTAAATTCATAGAACCGCTAAGTGGTTATGTATAATCATATACTTTAAATGCGATAAATGCCTCAGATTAGGGATCCTAATCACTTCCCAAACCTATAATAAGATTTGAGTTAGCCGTCTCATATCTTTAACGGCGCATCCATGATTTAACAGACATCATGTCATTGGTAAATTATCTTGAAGTGGGTAACGCTAACGGCGTCCATTCAATTATTCTACCCGATCAAACATTGATCAATCATCGCCTCTGTCAAGGTCATGGAACCACTAAATGGTTCTATATATTATATAACCATCTAATTTAAGTGTGATAGACGCATCAGACTAGGGATCCTAATCACTTCCCAGACCTAGAATAAATTTTGGGTTAGCCGCCTCATATGGTTGGCGGTGCGGCCATGATTTAACAGACATTATATCGTTGATAAATTGTTTTGAAGTTGGTTACGCTAATAGCGTTTGTATAGCTATTCTACCCTAAGTCGACCAGGCATTCCGAAGACGGGGAATCTTCATTGTTGAATGTCTCTGTCGTGAGTTTCACGATTACAACCAATGAACGATCGTCGTTGATTTCATCACACGATCGTCAGACTTACTTATACACTTGGGGTCAATATCTTTGAAGCAAATCTGAGGTTCGGAATTGTTTGCCTCATATGCATCAATTGTTAGCGGATGCGGCTATGACCTTTAAGGCATCGAGTCATTATTAAATTACTATTTAAATCGATGATGCATCCTTGATTTGACGATTCTTCCATAAATCTGAACTATGTAATCATGTGCTTGATTCCATCATTGTCGTAAGTCTCTGTTGCAAGCTCCACTGCTTATTCTCATCGTCGTCGAAATTCTTTGTTGCAAGTTCCACTGCTTATTTCCATCGCACGATCAACACGAGTTTTCATCACGAGATCTACCGTCGATCTCACCGCACAATTTAATACTAATTCTCGACGTTTGAGCGTTGTTATTTTGATTACACGCGGCATTGTCGCACATCAACGTGTGATCGAGATTATTGGATCGTGCGCATCAATATTATTTACCTTCGTCATGGGATCGCTGTTGTTTCGATCGCGCGCACATTAATATTTATTTACCGTCGCGTGCTCATCGTTGCTTCAACCATGCGCATATTAATATTTATTTGTCGTCGCGCACTCATCGTTGTTTCGACCACGGACATATTAAGATTTATTTGTCGTCGCACACTCGTCGTTGTTTCGACCGTGCGCGCATTAATATCTATTTATAATGTCTCACCCTGACACTCACAAAGAGGGGTCGCAAGGACCCACTCAGAATGATCCTCGGACATGCCGAGTATGGCTACGCTCGGGTGTCCGCGGGTCGCCGAAAATACAGGGCCTAAGAAGGTTTCTACAATTGAAAACCTAAGATTTACGCAGATGGAGGACTTGAGGAAGAACTCACCGGTGTCCGTGCATGCTACCCAATAGCCGCGCATACGGCATTTGTCTGTTGCTCCCATCCAAAGTTGGATCCCGTCAAATTTGTCGTCGGATGTGGTGCTCGACCTTAAATCCTTTTCATCATAGCATAAATCCACGTGGAAGTTTCCTTTCCTCCGCAGCCATCAAGATCAAGAAGAACAGCATGTGTATCTTCCTGCCAATCTCAGTTAAATCAGCGGATCTGAAGGGAGGAACTTGGTTCACTGGAGAAAAGGGTGAGGGAGGCGGCGGTTTGAAGCGTCACCGGAAAATTGAGAGCTGGAAGGTTCTCCGATGGAAGTCGCTGAAAGAGGGGCCGGCGTCGGGGCGTTGGAGATTTACGGCCAGATTCATCGGAGAAGAAGAGGCTGTCGGCCCTAGATGAGATGAGGGTGGAGCAACTTGGAGCGCCGGCCATGTAGGAGAGCGGTAGAGTGAGAGAGGACGAGAGAAGCTTGACGGCGCTGGGAGAAGTCGGGTAAGATTTTTCCAAAACCTAATCTTACGTGCATATATCTTCACGAGTGACTACACCGTCCCCCGTGCCCGCGCAACCGCCGCTCACAATCCTCTAACGTGATATTCCGCATGTGGCCATTTTTCGGCTTGGTTTTGTTCGGCGTTTCGTCACTTCCGTTTGGAGCAAATGATGTCGAACAGCGGGTAAATAAACGGATGTCGGCAACGTTTGCTCTGTTTGCACCCGCAGCAAGGAGGAAGCGGCTCTGATTTGCTCCGTTTTGAACCCCACCTCTCCCCCTCCGGTTTCAAAATCCTGTTTCGACCCGCAGGTTGCACCCGCCACCGCCGAACAAAATATAGCCTTCATCATGCACGCAAGAATTGTCAGTGTGCTGCGCGCGTGGCGCGCGGCGCGCAGTGCGCTAGCGCGTGCCGGCGGCTGTCACTGGATGCCTTCGCCGAACGCCTTCGCCGCCTCATTCGTCGTCGCCGGCCACCTCCGCCGCCTCCTTCGCCGTTGGCACCTCCGACCACCGCCGCCGCCTCCGGGCACTTTGCCCAGGCCATCCAAACTGCCCAGGGAGAAGGGGCACTCTCGTCATTTTGGCAAAAAAGGTGATCCTGGTGATCAAAACGAAGCAACATCATTCCCCAGCACAAATCACTTTTCGGGGCAATTATCATTATAACCCTTCAGAAAACTATAAATTGGCTTTCAGGGCTTCATTGAAAACAAGTAACTTCAGAGACAAGAGAGTTCTGAGGTTTTCTGGCAAGATCGTGGACTTAGGACGATTCTTTGCTCAAGAATTTTCTCTGTTCTCCTCCTTGCGTTAAGGCTTCAACACGCTCCAAGTCACGTCAACCACCCCCGCGAGAGCGCTCTCATCAAGGCTCCACATCAATGAGAGTGCTCCCTCCAGAAGCTTCGTGGACTTAGAGAATTTCTCTGTCGGAATGCTTCCACCTAGATTCTGCGGCCTCAGCAGCACTCCAAGGTCGGAGCGCTTACATTGAGGCTCTGAGGACTTAGTTACTTTCATCATTTTTTATGTACCTATAACGGAGTGGCGGTCTGTCGCCATCCGAGATCAAACCAAATTTTGTAAAACTCCGAGAAGATTGTGGATTTTGGCTCGGCATAGTTCCAGTCACGTGATTTTTCACCCTTTCTGGGTTTTCCAGGTAAAAAGCGTCTCTTGTCATTTGTTGCGGTTCAATTTGACTGTTTGCGCTCGGTCCGATTTCGAACTAAGGCAGTTCGATTTCTCCGGGTCGGGGAAAGACCAGGTGACCCACAACAGTTTGGCGTCGTCTATGGGGAGGTATTCCCAGAAGTTGTGGCAAGTCTCTGCATTCCCGGACTAGCAGCAATGACAGGGAGTGTGCACACTACAAACGACACAGACCCTGAAGAGCGCCCGGAAACGGCCGCGGCTGACTCACTCGCGGGCAATGCTCCATTGCCTAATAAAACGACCACTGTTACTGTTCCCTCCAGTGCAATAGAAGAGCGCGTCCGACCGATGGAGGAACGCCAAACTGAAATGCACACCCTCTTATAGAGGATGGAGGTGTCCAACCCTCCCCGCCCAGACAACGCGCGCGAGGCACGGTTGAAGGTAGCGGCAGAGCGAACGAACAAAGGTTCTTCATCACCCCACTTAGACGACGAGCAAAGGTTCTTTGATACCTCCGCATAGACGAACTTCGATTCTTCCAAGGCGCAAACGAGCAAAGGCTCCTCACCCCCTTCGCATATATGAACTACGGTTCTCCAAGGCTCGAAAAAAGGATCTCCTCCAGCACCGCTTAAAGAACGAGTCGGCAGGGGCACGTTGCCTCCAAAACCTTAGCGGTCCATGGCTCTCCCAGAAACGCGAGTAAACAAGCAACACTCAAGTAAAGCGCTACTCTGCCAAAAAGAATATGTATGCTGAAACACAATCAAAGCAAACAGGTCCAAAGGCAAAGTGGATCTCCACTTAAATGAAAAGGTGTCGCATGAGCTGCATCATCATTAAAAGCAAAAACATACAACAGCGCAAAAGTACGCTACAACAAAGAAATAGAAAAAAGCACGAGCAAATCAAAACAAACTTGGGAATAAGAAGTCCCCAAGGATCATCCATCTGTCGCAGTATCAACGTCGTCATCCGAGACAACCTCCACGCCCAAGGTATCACGCTCCGGAAACCTCTTAGCCACTCGAAATCTCTTGTCGAAGCCCAAAAAGAACGCTGCTTCACGCTCATCCTATATAAGTGGATCAACCTCTGTCGACATTATCTTAAAGGGCGTCTCCTCCGTAAGACGGGACCACTTCACTGCCTTTTGGCACCTGCAAAAGAAACATACATTAACACCAAAGAAAGCGAAAGAAAAAGAATCAACGCGTGCGAAGGATGGCGTGACCATGAAAGCGGCCACTGAGCACGAGCGCACGACCGCAACCACACACGGTCGGTCTCATGTGCGCGCGTGAGTAGCCCTGCGAGCGCGGTGTTGAGCGCGTAGGGCTCGCGCGCAGACCGCCCTGCGCACATGGTGGAACCCGCAAGCGTGAGGCCCCCCGCACGGGCGCGATTGCGCCCACACGCGAGCAGACCCGTATGCGCCCGCGCACAGACAACCCGGTCACCGGCGTGCGTAGTCATACCGGTGCATGGGTAGCTCCGCGCGCGCATCCGCACCCGCGTGCAGGTCACCCCGTGCCCACGCGTGTGGGTGCCCCCTTCGCGCCCCGCCGCGTCCGCCACCTCCATGTTTGTCGCCTTATCCCTCATCCTCTACACTGGCACCCTTCGATGCATAACTAACATCGGCGCCCTCTCCCGCTCGCCTTATTGCCCACTCAAGAAAATACCAACCTTCTTTGAGTGAGACGTGACAGTCACAGAAGCTCCGCAAACTCCAAAATCTCTACAACGGTATGAGGAAATAACAGAATGACCCCCTATAATTTATATGCATAGAGGCAAGGCTCATAAAAAAGGCCACCAAATTTGCAAGATATTTCTTGCCTGATTTTCCTGTTTCAAACAGGCAGCGAATAAGCAGCAAAATTTGATCGACGCTCCGCAAAACGTGGCAGATAATTTCTTGACGTTTGGAACGCACCGAAAGAAGTAGGAAATTTTCGCGCTCATTTCTCCACGGATCATGACTCGGGAAAATTTGGGGGGTTTTGATGGGGTTCCCCCTGTAACTTCTAGATCAAACTAGAAAATCTCGGACAAGGATGCGTGGGGAAGGCCAACCTAGTCGAACAAGCGGTGCACGTGTTGAACCACACTCCCAAGTCCCAGAGACACCCGAGAAGAAGGCAAGGCCAGACGCGTGCCTCGCAGGCACGCAAGTGCAGGTTCTGTGAGTGAGCGCGCCGCGCTGGCTCATAGCGTTATCGCTGTGCGGCGAGTAGCACGCGCGCGGCGAGCTAACGAGCGCCAGTGGCTGTCACCGTCACTGACTTCCTCTGTCGCCTCCACCACCTCCATCGTCGCAGACCACCTTCGGCCACCACCCCCGCCTCCGGGCACCTTGCCCGGTTCGCCCGAACTGCCCGGGGAGAGGAGGGACTCTCGTCATTTTGGCAGAGCAACGTTATTTTCCAGCACAAATCACTCATCAACGCAATTACCATCATAACCCTCCAGAAAATTATTATTAGGCCCCCGAGCCTTCATTTAAAGATAAGTAACTCTAGAGGCAAGAGAGTGCTCTGAGGTTTTCCGGCGAAATCGTGGACTTGGGCCGATTCTCCGCTCAAGAGTTCTCTCCGTACTCCTTCTTGCGTTAAGGCTTCAACACGCTCCAACACTCTCCAAGTCATGTCAACCGCCTCCGCGAGTGCGCTCCAATCAAGGCTCGACATCAACGAGAGCACTCCCTCCAAAAGCTTCGTGGTCTTAGAGAATTTCTCGGGCGGAACGCTTGCACCCAAGTTCCGCGGTCTCAGCAACACTCCAAGGTCGGAGCGCTTCCATCGAGGCTCCGAGGACTTAGCCATTTGTCCTCATTTCCTACTATAACGGAATAGCAGTCTGTCACCCTCTGAGATCAAACCAAATTCTATAAAACTCCGAGAAAATAGTAGATTTTGGCTCGACATAGTTCCAGCTACGTGGTTTTTCACCCTTTTCGAGTTTTCTACGTAAAAAATGTATCTTGTCATTTGTTGTGGTTCATTTTGACTGCTTGTGCTTCTGATCTGATTTCTCCGGACCGGAGAAAGACTGGGCTACCAGCAACAATTCTCATTCCATTTACCAATCCCAAACTCAAATTGCATAAAAGAAGTAATATTTTTGGTGATAAACTTCAAAAAAGATGAATGAACATTCCTATTTTCTCATCCCATTTCCGATCTCAAATTAGTAATGAGTAATAAAATTGTGGTGTGTCAAAGTATGTCGGTGAAATCTAAGGAGAAGAAGTACTACAATAATTGCAGGATTGAAAGTAAAGGATTGATATGATGATGCTTCAAAGATCATGAGTATGTGTGTCCAAAAATCATATGATCTATCAATGGATTTTACAGTAGTCATCTTAGTAGAACACGGTATTGATCTCACGTGGAACACAATAAGATGAAGTTTACTTCCGAGGAAGGACTTGAGATTGAAGTCCTTAGATCGGGGTTATGAAGGGTGGTTTGGTTTGTGATGCGGAAAAATAAAATAAAATTAATTTAATAAACTCCTATCTAGGTCGATATGCACTACTTCGTTTGGCGGGATGGAGACTACGCAGACCTTTATGCACTACTTTGCGGGGTGGATAGATGAATAGGCAAGCGAATGGAATGGTTCGCATCAACGGATGGTTACACGGGTCATTAACACCGCTTAGCTTGGCGGATGGAAGAGCAGTTTCACGGAATTGAGTGTGGGGTGATGGTGGAATGGCGACGCACTTCAAGCACAATTTAAACGCAACTAATTTCATAAACATAAAATTAACATTACAAATCATTGTTTATAAGACACACATCACCAAACTATAGAAGATTACAACATACAACATCAATCCAAGAGAAGAAAAAGGCAAGAGATACAACCGAATCTGGAGGCTTGTTGTAGATTCATGGTAGGAATTGTCGGGTCGTTAATCCGCGTCCTACCTCGGTCCCAACTATCTTCCGGGATAGAGAAGGGTTGTCACTTCCTCCTAATGGACTCGTCTTCTCTGGTAAACTACAATCTAGCCATGTCCGATGCAAAAAACTTCTTTCTTGGCGATGAAGATGAGGGTAGAATCCTCTCCTCTATGCGCTTGGGTGATGTAAAGCGGCCTAGGGCAATGCCCTCACATATGGGGGAAGAATAACGGAGTCGGAGCTCCTTCTGTGGCGACGATGGTGAACAGGTTCAGGGATCTCGAAATGATCTAAAATTCCAGCTTAAATAGAAAAACTGTCAGAAAATAGCCGCACACGGTCGATTGCATGATCGTGCGATATTTACTATAAAATAAACGCAATAGGCCAAGGCTCCACCCGTGCAATTTCCCTTCACGCATGGTTGCATTAACCGTGCGCGAATAGAAACGCACAGGTAGTGACAACTGAAAAAAATCAAGCCAAACATAAGCCCGTGTGATTTTCCACTCGCACGGTTGAAATCAACCGTGCGTGAAGAAAACACATGACCCAAAAAAATCACCAAAAGTTTGAACAAGCAGGTACCCCGTGCGATTTTGTTCTCGCGCGGTTAAAATCAACCGTGTACGGCCAAAACGCACGGGCATCGACATAACCCTCATTTCAGCATAAAGGTCACGCGCGGGCAAAATGCTCGTGCGTGAAGGAAAAGCGCACGACCGTGCGCGAAGGAAAACGCACGATCGTGCGATTCTCCAGAATTCTCAAATTGGGCTGGACACACCACCAACCTTTCCAAAACAACAATAAGACTACAAGAACACCTATGGAGCACCTTGTGCTGACCCCCAACAACAATGAAGCAAAAAAACACACCACAATGGGCCCAAAACGTACACTGTGTGAAATACAAATCGAGTCAAATATAAGCATTAGGGACCAAAAAGTGTAGTGCGCATGCGTGAAAACTAACCTGGATGAGTCTGAAAAACTTTATAAAAAATGGACTCATCACACACCCAGATTTAAACATTTACTCGTCCCGAGTAAACCATCCCTCAAGAGGACAAGGAAAACAAATAGTTGTCTTAGAAATTGCGAGGGCGGAGTAACATGTGAAGTCGCATGCTCACTCTCATAAAAATACAGTAAAAGAACTTTTTTATTATGCAAAGTAGTTTATAATTTTCTAAGAGCGTATCTATATATTATATCTACTCAAAAAGAGAATCATAGTGAATCATCTGGTCGCGCGTAGGGAGAAAACAGATTGATCGATGAGGTGTACATTGCCAAAGACCGGGGCTCGGGACAACCTCCAAAGAAATCCATCAATGTCGGTGATCATAAGTTTGCCCTTCCACACTCTCTTCACGGCACTGCTTTGATTCAACGCGTGAATCAGTTGGACTTTAGGTTTAAAATGGAGCTTGGGTTTAGGTGGGGCGTACAAAGATAAATACGAGGGCTCACACACCAAACCCAAATGAGCGAGCATTGAAAAAAAACTATTCATGCACCACAGTATACACGTTGGTGTACCACACCCCCAGACTTAGACTTGACTACATGAGTGTGTGCACCACCTAATCCCAACAAAAGATATTATACATAGATTTTCAATTAAATTTTTTTTCATTTCATTTTTTTACCATTTTTTTTCTTTTCAAACACTTTCATAAATCACAATGTTTTTGTCATTTTTTTCTTTTTCACAACTTTTTCAGCACATATGTTCAATGGAGCACAACCACGTATTCTCAATATAATCATCACATCGGCATCCCAAAATGAAAATGAAATACAAACTAGAGCTCAAATCTGGGTGTGCGACTAGTATTGGCTTTTAGGCTTTAGTGAGATATCGGCGGAGCTGAATCAAAAGACGGGATATACACAAAGGGGCTAATGAGGATAAGAGCGATAGGAATTGGTACAAAGGTTCAAACGGGCCAAAAAGGTGGCCTACATCACATTCACGCGCTTGAACTAACTGTATACACATGCTTCGAGAATATCTTGGGGCAAGTTCTTAGTAACCGAATGAAATCATCTTTCCTCCCGAATCGAGCAATACGAGATTAACGACCGTCTGCACACATTCATACGCTACTATTTGATTCACATCAGATACACCAATTTTTTGAGTAGAATAAACAATATTTACGTAATTATAAAAAGTATAAAAAACTATAAGCATACAAAAAAATTAATTATACTCACATTTATATGCGAGACGCGAGCATTTGACTAGGAGCACTACATGAGTCAAAATTTTACCTCGTCTCACAATCCTAAGACAGCTCAGAGATTTTCCAAATCACACAGAAGAGACAAATTTAACTCACGACACGCTAACGATTAAGCGCGTGCTCACGTGGGTGTTGTGGTGCGCGGAGAATATGAACATAACTATATAAACTGAAATAAAAACTTCTAATATGCTATGAGATGTGCACATGCAGTGGGTAACTGTAACACCCCAAAAACCATAAATCCCAAAATGAGGTCAGGCTGGGTGACACGGCCTGGGACACGGGCGTGTCCCAGGGCGTGTCCAGTGCACACGGCCTGAGACACGGGCATGTCCTTTACTGTGTGCGTCGAGTTAAGTTCTCGAGATAGCACGGTCGACGATCGTTGAGAGGCGACACGACCTGAGGCACGGGCGTGTCCCAGGGCGTGTCCTGCTCGGGTTGGTAACTGGGCGGCGTTGAGTGGCGTTGAGTGGAGTGGCGTTGAGTGTGGGATACGTCCTGTGATACGGGCGTGTCATAGGGGCGTGTTTGGCACACGGCCAAGGACACGGGCGTGTGCCTTAGCCGTGTTCTGCTCGGGTTGGCAGTCCTGTGTTGAGTGAAGGACACGCCCCTCAACACGGGCATGTACTTACTGACACGGGCATGTCAGGGGTTTGACACGGGCGTGTCTTGGCCCATGTTCTGGTCAGGGTGAGTCAATTCGTGTACCGCTTGCAGTACACGGCCTGTGACACGGGCGTGTCACAGGCCGTGTCAGCCGCAAAATTAGACTTTTCAGGCGATTTGTGGCCGTTCGTTTCCCTCATCCTAGATCTAATGGCTCAGGGCATTTCCAGCTGGGTTTAACTCCGGGATTGGCATGAAGTTGTCATTCAATCCTTGGCCATTCTCTTTCTAAAGTGAAGAGAGAGGAGAGCTTGGAGGAGGAAAGGAGAAGTTTTCCGACTGCCGGTGGAGCTTCAGCGGTCCGAATCGAGAGCCGAGTTCAGCGTTGTGGAGGCAAGGCCGTCGCGGTGATTACCATCCGTCTAGTTTCTCCATAGCTCCGAAGCGATCGACAAGGGTAACGATCTCCTTCTTGGACAAGTAAAGTCCTACTTTATGCATGTGCATGGGATCCTCCACCAAGAGGTGGAAAGCGTAAGCGATTCCAGCGGTTGAGCCTGCATTTAGATCTGAAAGTGTGTAGTACGGAATAGGCATGCTTGTGAAGCCCATCTGGATGGATGTCTTGATTGGTGATGCTGCGAACCGGAGAAGACTTCGTGTCTAAATCGATTAGCTTGCGGAGATTGTAAGGACGGTTGTGAATTGTGAGAAGGATGTTTTGCATAGCTCCTTTGGTTGTATGCTCAGCACGAGCTGTATTGATGGAATAGAAAATGGCACCGTGTGCCTGTGTTGTGAGATGGATATGAGATGGATTGCGAGCACCTCTGAGTGGATGGGTGTGAGAGGCCTCCAATAGGGGTTTGGAGGCTGATGCCCATAACCAACAAGTTGAGAACCTCTGAGTTGGTGGGCCACCCAACAAGTTCAGTGTTAGGATCGGGTGAGCAGTCGATGGGTAGCATAGCAAATGGGGGGTTTCAGACCTTCCCGACATGTTGCACTACGCGTGTAGGTCGTTGGATAGTGCTCACAGTTGCCGCGAGGTGAGTGCCTCTGCCAATAAGCTAAACACCTCGAATCGGTGGTGGAACCTTGAGGAGTTCGGTACACCATAATCGTGCCCTGAGTGCACGGAGCGCCTGGCTCTGAGGCCGGTGTTTGTGATGATGTGTGTGATATATATATGTTGTGCATGCAGGGAAGGAACCACTGCCCCGGGTAAGGGGTAGGGTCGTTATAATTGGTCAGATGAATGTTAACCGGTTCTTTGTTTATCACCCATGTGGTGGATGTCCATATGCAAGTGCTGCCTTTGTTGATGATGAAATTGAACGAGCGGGCTGAAGCCCTTGCTGCTGCTGCTGTAGGCCCTCGAAGGCCGTGCAAAGTTTTGGATTTCATGTGTGGTCGGTCTGCGTGCCGAAGTATGAAATTATTTGTTGTAAAGAGTAACTTGTAAGGCCTTAAGGCCGTGAGCGGTGTGTGCTTGTAAACATTCCTGGTGTTGTATATAAATGTGTTATTTATATAGTAGTGGACATTCATGGATTGAGTTCGTGCAACTTTTAAACTTCCGTTAGAATGCTCTGGGTTAGGGTGCGATGGTATTTTGGTATTAACCTGTGACTACGCCGTCTGTTTGTGGCATATAATGTGGGTCCCCGGCCGGACCTTCTATTTTATGTTATTTAACGGGTCGGGTTATTACATTTTTGTATCAGAGGCCCATCGGTTTTTCGCTTTCGAATTCGTGGCCGAATTCTTTTGTCGGGTGGCGAGCACGTGTACGTGCGAACCGTTTTAACATAAACGAACTCAAGAATGTCGATTAGGAATGTGGGGGTTTGGGCATGTTTGTCGTTTTGGATCGGAGGTTATTGATATCTTGTTCACATATAGGTGACAAGGAGTGGTGCTGGGCAGTCTGAGCCCCAGCATTCAGATGAGAGTGCGGTGCCAGCTGAGGTGCCCACACCTCCTCCTTCTGCGGAAACCGTACGCCTAGTTGCGGAGGCGGTATTTGCTATGATTCAAGCACAACCTGTTGGGCAGGCAAGGCCTATAGTGGAGCCAGTTCGGGTTGATGTGAGGCAAGAGCGTGTTGAAGCTCGGGTGGACGAGCGAGCGACTGACGAGCAACTGAAGCAGTTTATGGATTTTCATTTGCCTACGTTTGTCGGGGCGAATTCCCCAACATAGGCGGAAGATTGGCTTTCAAGAGTGAAGAGGATCCTGACAGCGCTCAGGATTGATGAGGGGCAGAGAGTGACGTTAGCCACTTTCCTACTGGAAGGAGAGACGAGACTTTGGTGGGATGAAGTCGAGATGCACCAGTTGGTAGACAGAGGCCTGGGAGAGATTTTGATGGACTAATTTTCCGGATTGGTTTGGGCAAAGTATTTGTCAGTATCGCGGAGAATTGCTATGGAGAACGAATTCCAACGTCTGGTGTAGGGGGAGAAGTCTGTGGATGGTTACCTACATGAATTTACCAGGCTGTGGCGTTATGCGGGGTCGACTTTTGAGGAAGAAGCGCGAAAGACAAATAGATTCTATGAGGGACTCCGAGATTAGTTGAGATTGGCGCTTCAGAGTTCAGTGAACCAAGGCTTCCAAGCCATAGTAGATACAGCTTGTGCGCTGGAGAAAGATTTGAAACGGGTGCAGGACAAGAAGAACTTGGCGGCGGAAAAGTTGGAGTTCAAAGTTCCGTAGTTCGAACAATCGGAGTTTAGGAAACGTGATAAGAAGCGGTTCAGGCCTGCTGAACAAGCTCAGTCGAATGTTACTTCGGGTGCAACGTACGGGCAAGGACGTGTGGAGACACGTACGTGTTTTAACTGTGGGAAGCAGGGGCATATCGCCCGAGATTGTTGGAGTGGCGCCTCGAAGGGTGAGAAAAACTCAGGTGCGTCCTATAAGGAAAAGGGTAAGGCAGTGGCGGAATCATCTGCATCCCGGGCGCAACCGCTAGTGTACAATCTCGAAGTGCAGGAGCCGCAAAGCTCGCATCATGAAGGACAACAACCTCGAGTGTATAACCTAGAGTTACAGGAGGCTGTCAAGAAGCTGCTTAGAGACGCGGATGAGCGGAAATAAAGTGGAGTGTGCACTTTATTACTTGTGCGTTGTACTTTGTACATATGGTATGTTTGTGTGTTTGTGAAAACACTTGTGTTGGTGCGATGCCATGGGGCGAGACAAGTTGCGGCCTCTGAGCTCGCAACCCGGATCGTTTTTGTTTTTATTGCAACAGAGTGGTTGTGTTGGTATCTATGTTGTGCTAAATTTCGGGACGAAATTTCTGTAAGGAGGGGAGGATTGTAACACCCCAAAAACCCCAGAAACCATAAATCCCAAAATAGGGTCAGGCTGGGTGACACGGCCTAGGACACAGGCGTGTCCCAGGGCGTGTCAAGTGCACACGAGCGTGCCCTTTACTGTGTGCGTCGAGTTAAGTTCTCGAGATAGCACGGTCGACGATCGTTGAGAGACGACACGGCCTGGGACATGTGTTGGGTATTGCATCCACAATAGACCTGATTTGAAGAAGCCTCTGAACAAGCTAAGTGGAATTGACAATGTATTTGACGATTCTATCAAGTTGTGCTTGCAACTATTCCATGCTAAGTACATACCAATGTCAGGGTGCAGTGAGTCAATATACACGGGTCTGCGCAACGTAATCCCTCGTTGTGTAGATCAGTGTGTTGATTCACGTGTGCTCTCTCTATTGAAGTGTACTTATTTTCAAGTACAGGGTCAAGGTAGATTAAGAGCAGAAGAAGGAGCAAGGATGAGTCAAAGATTAAGTTATCAAAAGAAGAAAGAAGGAAAATTCTTCTAAGTCAAAATCGACGGGAATCGCTAGTGATTCCCGCCGACTTCGACGGGAGTCGTTAGTGATTCCCGCCGACTTCGACGGGAATCAATTAGTGTCTCCCGCCGACTTATTCCGGCTGGCAAATTTCAAACCGAATTTCTGCCAAAGCAGAATCGACGGGAGTCGAGAGTGATTCCCGCCGACATCGATGGGAATCACCAATGACTCCCGCCGATTTTGACTTAGGCAGAACTTGTCGCTTGCTGGACCGGTCCAAGTTGTCGTGCTCTGTTCGGCCATATGTCGGGATTTCCGTAGTGGGCCCCACAACGGTCTTCTAGGGTTTGACTTTGGGTATATATATACGGACTTATCTTCGTTGTCTACAGGACACACAAACTGATCGGAATAAGAAATACAAAAAGAAGCTGACGTCGTGACCTAGCGTATCGCGAAAACCGCCGATCGCTCGTAGCCGCCCGGAAGGAAGTCGCCGCCGCTGATCTCAGTTCATCTTTGATCTTCCGACGACAGAACCGAGGCAAGCAGCCGGTCTCACGTATTTCTCTCGAGATCTCTTGTCTTCCGATTCGTTGAACGAGACTTGTTCTCCCTTCCGAATCGGTTGAGACGTTTGATCCGACTGAGATCGTTCGAAGACCTAGCTTGCTTCGTCAAGAAGTTTGGATCTACAAAGCATCGCCGCCGCACTTACTTGCCGCCGCCGATCTTGACAAGATCCATTCCAAGTGAGAAATCCAGTAGTTGACTCTTCGTACTTTTTGTGCAAGCTTCAACGAACGAAGAAGTACATCGGAATCTCCAAAGCATTGTTTGTATTTTTATTTACATTCAATTTTGTTGTAAAGTAATTTTCATTCCTAGTTGTAAGGGTTGGGTGCAACCCGCTGTGGTGGAGTTGTGACTCCGTTGTAGGAAGGGTTCCTTCCGTGGTTAGGGGAGCGTTGCTTCTAGTGTGGGGATTGGATTTCAATCCATTTGAAGAAATGACCGAGTCGTCCCTTGGTGGGAGATAGGTCGAAGGGGGAAAGTGGACGTACCCAAATCGGGGAACCACTATAATTCTTTGTGTTTTCTGTGTTCTGTTTGCTTACTTGTGCAGATTAGTTTAATTCCGCAAAAGACTGCACGACACCTATTCCCCCCCATAGGTGGATTAGGTTGACACTAGATACTTTCAAGTAGTATCAGAGGGAGGTTACTCATCAATAAGGTTAACACCTTGAGTAAGATCTTGTGTCTAGTGTCAAGAAGAAAGAAGATCTCAGGAATGGACGGACTCAAGTATTCAGGAAAGATTCCAGTATGCACCAAGCTGAATTTTCCCATCTGGAAGGAAAGGATCAGGTTATACATGGAAGCAGTCGATCCCCGACTCTTCATGATAGTGGAGGAGGGCTCTTATATCCCCACTAAGGCCTCCACCATTGATTCGACCAAGATGGTGCCCAAGAAGCTCTCCGAAATGGATACGGATGAGATTGTGCTTGTCGGACTAGACAAGAAAGCTCAAAACATTTTAGTAAGCGCCGTCGATGATTCAATGATGCAGAATTTCAGCAACTACAGGACTGCCAAGGACATCTGGCACTGCCTGATCATTTTGATGGAAGGCACAAATGAAGTAAGGGATGATCGAAGATCCCTTCTGAACCAGAAGTATGAGGCCTTCAGGCAAGGTCCCAAGGAAGAAATCGGAGTGACATTCGAGAACTTCCTGAAGATCGTCAATGCCCTGAAGGGTTATGGCAGAGTGTTCACAAATAGTGAACTAAATGACAAATTCCTTAGATCCCTTACTAAGGAATGGGACACCAAGATCTGCGTCATCAGAGAGTTTGGCAAGCTGGCAGAAACTGATCCTCAGATCCTGTTTGGGAAGCTAATGTCCTACGAGCTTCAGCTGAACACCAAAAAAGCTGAAGAGGAGGTCGATAAGGCTGCTGCCAAAGAAAAGACTATGACCCTGAAAGCTAATAGCTCACGAAAAGGCAAGGGTGCAGCCTCATCCCGCTCTCGGAGAAAGGCTGAGGAAGAAGACTCTGAGCCATGCTCATCCGGCTCAGAGCTATCTAAGGAAGAATTCTCCTTCATCACTCGAGAGTTCAAGAAGTTCCTCGAGATGAGGAATTAGAGAAAAAAGGATGGCTCCTCCTCCAGACTTCAGAAGAAGAATTACTCTTCTGACAGGTATGAGTCTAAAAAGAACAAATATCGTTCTAGTGATATTATCTGCTTTAGATGCAATAAGTCAGGCCACGTCATTGCTGACTGCCACCAAAGCAGAAGAGATAAGGGGAAAGGAGAGGAGCACAAGTCCTCTAGAGATAAGAAGAAGAAGAGGAGCTACATTGCTAAAAAGCCAAAGACACTGAGTGAATCTGACTCTTCAGACTCCAGTGATGATGAGGAAGCCTACTTCGGGCTAATGGGTCGCCCCGACTCAGATGGAGACTGTCCCCCATTTACTGGGAAGGTAAAATATCGCACCCCCCTCTCTGACTCTGACTTTGACTCTGAGTCTCCTGAAGATGATCACGAGGACAGTCCATCTGCCCGTAAAACTGAACTCCTCGAAAAGTATGAGCTTCTGCTCAATACTTTCGAAGAGTGCCGAAAGAAGTTGAGCGCTCAGAAAAAGGAAGTCAAATTCCTTAAGGCTGAGGGTGTGTCCCTAAGAGAAGAGATCACTAGCTTGATTTCTCTCCGACAGGAACACCTAGACCTGACTTCTGAGCACTCAGATTCTCTAAGGCTCCTTGACCAAAAATAGGAAGAAATCAACAAGCTGGAAGAATAACTTGCGGCCGAGAGGAAGATTGTCAAAAGCTTCTCTATGCCCAAGACCGTTCTTCCTCTAGTTGATGAATTCTCTGCTCAGGTCAAGGGGGCTGGCTTAGGGCATGCGGCTGAGCCTGGTAAATCATCCAGGAGAAACAGAAATCAGAGGAAAAATAAGGCTACTAAGAAGGCCTCTGCTGTAGAAAAGGGAAAGGCCCCACTCGGTCCTATTTCATTCCGAAAGCCTAGCTTTCCATGCAATGAGCATGAATTTGAGTCAACCTATGACCACCTCTTCCGGCCCTCGGTTAAAAATCCCAAGAGCCGGTATGATGGTTGGACCTTCCCCCGCAACTACGGTGAGAGTGTCTTCAAGGCACCTTATGAGGAAATCCAAGTGAAGAATTATGGTCACTTCTCTAGCGGCCATAATAGAAAGCAGGCACCAAAGGCCAAGCTTGTTATACAGAAGGAACAGGAAGTGAAGAAATCGTGTGACTGCTGTCATCATGATGCCTCCACCTCCAGATCCAAGGCCCCGGCTAGACCCACCATTCCAAGGGTGAAGCAGGAGCCTAGGAAACGGTACAACAAGTTTGACTGTTGGTGCTGTGGCAAAGTTGGTCACTTTGTCGTGGATTGCTGGTTTAATCTAAGATACAATGAGACTCCTTATGTTAGCAATGTGAGACCGACCATTCGTAGGGTTAACCAACCGAGGGGGAGTGTGCTAATAAGGAATCTAGGACCCAAGTCCGATTGGGTTCCTAAGGGAAACTAATTCTGTTTTGCAGGTATGTCCAAAGGCCACCAAAACGCCAATCTGGTACTTGAATAGTGGATGTTCCCGGCATATGACCGGGACAAGAAGCATGTTGCGTGATTACTCCCCAGTCGAAAATGGACCCAAAGTCATCTTTGGAGGATCAGATCGAGGAGTCACCAGGGGTTATGGTATGATATCCAACGGTGTATTCTCTATCACAGACGTGGCTTATGTTGAAGGGTTAAACCATAACCTGATCAGTGTAAACCAGTTGTGTGATAAAGGATACGACGTTAAGTTCTGCAAGGAAAAGTGCTTGATAATATCGTGTGCCTCTTCGGAGATGGTATTAACTGGCATTAGGAGCAAAAATATTTTTTGCTTAGATTTTCTTAGCTTAGACTCTTCTACTCCCGCTTGCCTAGTAGCAAAAGATAATGCATCTCTCTGTGAACAATGGCACAAGAGATTAGCACATATTAATTTCAAAACTATTAATATGTTGTTCTCCAAGAATTTAGTAAGGGATGCTCGTACTATTAAGTGCATCAAAGATAGCCCTTGTCCTGCATGTCAGAAGGGCAAACAGACTCGGGCTACCTTTAAGGGCATTGCAGACAAAGGCTCTTACAGATGTCTTTATCTTCTGCACATGGACTTGTTCGGTCCAGTGCAAGTTCATAGCTTATGAGGCAAATCATATACGCTAGTGATTGTTGATGATCACTCTCGGTTTACGTGGGTATTCTTCTTGAAACGAAAGTCAGATACGTTTGACATCTTCACTAATTTTATCAAGCAGATTCAGAACGAACTTAACTACTCCGTGGTCAAAATCAGAAGTGACCATAGAACAGAATTCGAGTCTGGAGCTATGACAGAATTTCTGTGAAGAACATGATATCTTTCATTAGTTTTCCTCCCCGCGTACTCCTCAGCAAAATGGAGTTGTGAAGAGGAGGAATAGAACGCTCATTGAGGCATGTACGATAATGTTGAATGACGCTTCTCCTCTAGAGTACTTCTGGGCAGAAGCTGTCAATACAGCCTGTCACGTGCAAAACCGAGCCTTGATCAACAAGAATCATCGTAGGACGCCTTATGAGCTATTGAAAGGGAGAAAACCGGCCATGTCCTATCTAAGGATTTTTGGCTGCAGATGCTATGTACTCAATAATGGGAAGTACCCACGTACTAAATTCGGAGAAAAATGCTTCGAAGACATCTTCATGGGCTATAGTAGCAATAGTCGGGCATATAGGGTTTTCAATAAGAAAACTCTAGTGGTAGAGGAGTCCATTAATGTTGTATTTGATGAAGGAAGCCTGCTTCACAGCAATTCTTCTAGTGGTATTCTTGAAGATGCAGGTGCAAGGCTTGAACAACTAAGTCTAGATGAGACTGCTAAAGATGAAACTCCTAAGTACGTCAAGGTCTCCACCTCAACGCCAACTGGAGAAGATGACGGTCAGGATGGAGAAATTCTCCCAGAAGAGGGAGGAGCCCGAGAAGCTGTTGGAGCTCCAGATGCCAGACTCTTAGAGCTCAGACACGTGAGGGATCACCCAAGAGATCAGATCATAGGAGATCCTCGGGACGGTGTCAGAACTTGCAGAGGTATAATTAACGAGATTATACACCTTAGTTTTCTGTCACAGGTTGAGCCAAAGAAGTTCGACGAAGCGAACAAAGATGCGTCGTGGATATTGGCAATGCAAGATGAACTGCATCAATTCGAACGATGCAACGTCTGGACGCTAGTTCCCAGACCAAAGAAACAGAATGTGATCGGCACTAAGTGGATCTTCAGAAACAAACTGGATGAACACGTTGTCATCATCAAGAATAAGTCCAGACTGGTGGCTCAAGGTTACAGACAGGAGGAGGGGATTGACTTCGACCAAACCTTTGCACCAGTTGCAAGACTCGAGACGATCAGGTTGTTCCTGGCATATGCCTCGCACAAAGGATTCACTCTCTATCAGATGGACGTGAAGTCTGCTTTCCTGAATGGAAATTTAAAAGAGGAAGTATATGTCGCGCAACCCCCATGTTTTGTTAATCCAACACTCCCTGATCATGTTTACTTTCTTAATAAAGCATTATATGGCTTAAAACAAGCTCCTCGAGCTTGATATGAGACTCTGTCTAGTTTTCTTCTTGAGAACAAGTTCTCGAGAGGAAAAATAGATAAGACATTATTTCTTAAGGAAGTCAAAGACAAGATTTTGCTGGTGCAAATCTATGTCGATGACATAATATTCGGCTCAACGGACAACAACCTGTTCAAGAAGTTTTCCAAACTAATACAAGGGAAGTTTGAAATGAGCAGCATGGGAGAGCTGAAGTATTTCTTGGGACTTCAAGTGAAACAGACTGAGGATGGAATTTTCATTTCTCAAACGAAGTTCACAAATGAACTCCTCAAGAAATTCAGAATGGAGAGTGCAATCTCTATGAGGACTCCAATGGGATCCACTATGTCTCTGGACAAGGATGAGAAAAGGAAACCTTTTGATGAAATCAAGTACAGAAGCATAATTGGATCACTGCTCTACCTTACTGCTAGTAGACTGGATATTATGTTTTCCACGTGCGTTTGTGCCAGATATCAGGTGAACACTAAGGAATCTCATTATGTCGCTGCAAAGCGGATTCTTAGATACCTTAAAGGTACACCAAATCTTGGCTTGTGGTACCCAAGAAACAATGATGTCGAGCTGGTAGGCTTTTCAGATGTTGACTTTGCAGGAAGCAGGGATGATAGAAAAAACACTTCTGAGACGTGCTAATTCCTCGGAAGAAGGCTTATATCATGGAACAGTAAAAAATAGAACTGTGTCGCAACCTCTACGGCTGAATCTGAGTACATCTCAGCAGGCAGCTGTTGCGCACAACTTCTATGGATCAAAAATCAACTCGAAGATTATAACTTATAGTTCAGATAAGTTCCTATGTATTGCGACTCCTCAAGCGCAATTGAAATTGCGAACAATCCAGTGTCGTACAGTAGACCAAAGCATATTGAAGTGCGCTACCACTTCATTCGGGAGCATGTGGAAAACAAAGATATATCTCTCTGTTATGTCCCCACGGATAAGCAGATTGCAGATATCTTCACGAAGCCACTAGACGAGGCGAAGTACAATTTGTTCAAAACTGAACTCGGTATGCTGAACTTTGAAGATTGAAGATTGAAAGGCTCAAGGCTCTTGAATCAAGGGGAAGCATCTGCTAGACACTCAAGATCGGGAACGGATGCAAGAACTGAGGGGGAGCATTTTGCTCCAAGTGAAGTCTCAGATTTGTAGATGCCGAAAAGGGGGAGATTACCCTCTCGGCCAAGGCTAAGGTGGCTGCCACAAAGGCTATGATGCTCTCAAGAAAATGATAATGAATTCCACTCTCAACTGAATTTTCATTTTATGATTTTCATTCTCATCTGTTCTATTCACCTTAGCTTGTAGGGTTTAAGCTTCTTCAAATAGGGAGAGATTGTTGGGTATTGCATCCACAATAGACCTGATTTGAAGAAGCCCCTGAACAAGCTAAGTTGAATTGACAATGTATTTGACGATTCTATCAAGTTGTGCTTGCAGCTATTCCATGCTAAGTACACACCAATGTCAGGGTGCAGTGAGTCAATATACACGGGTCTGCGCAATGTAATCCCTCGTTGTGTAGATCAGTGTGTTGATTCACGTGTACTCTCTCTATTGGAGTGTACTTATTTTCAAATACAGGGTCAAGGTAGATTAAAAGCAGGAGCAAGGATGAGTCAAAGACCAAGTTATCAAAAGAAGGAAGAAGGAAAATTCTTCTAAGTCAAAATCGACGGGATTCGCTAGTGATTCCCGCCGACTTCGACGAGAGTCGTTAGTGATTCCCGCCGATTTCGACGGGAATCAATTAGTGTCTCCCGCCGACTTATTCCGGCTGGTAAATTTCAAACCGAATTTCTGCCAAGGCAGAATCGACGGGAGTCGAGAGTGATTCCCGCCGACATCGACGGGAATCACCAACGACTCCCGCCGATTTTGACTTAGGCAGAATTTACCGCTCGCTGGACCGGTCCAGGTTGTCATGCTCTGTTCGGCCAGATGTCGGGATTTCCGTGGTGGGCCCCACAACTGTCTTCTAGGGTTTGACTTTGGGTATATATATACGGACTTATCTTCGTTGTCTACAGGACACACAAACTGATCGGAATAAGAAATACAAAAAGAAGCTGACGTCGTGACCTAGCGTATCGCGAAAACCGCCGATCGCTCGTAGCCGCCCGGAAGGAAGTCGCCGCCGCTGATCTCAGTTCATCTTTGATCTTCCGACGACAGAACCGAGGCAAGCAGCCGGTCTCACGTATTTCTCTCGAGATCTCTTGTCTTCCGATTCGTTGAACGAGACTTGTTCTCCCTTCCGAATCGGTTGAGACGTTTGATCCGACTGAGATCGTTCGAAGACCTAGCTTGCTTCGTCAAGAAGTTTGGATCTACAAAGCATCGCCGCCGCACTTACTTGCCGCCGCCGATCTTGACAAGATCCATTCCAAGTGAGAAATCCAGTAGTTGACTCTTCGTACTTTTTGTGCAAGCTTCAACGAACGAAGAAGTACATCGGAATCTCCAAAGCATTGTTTGTATTTTTATTTACATTCAATTTTGTTGTAAAGTAATTTTCATTCCTAGTTGTAAGGGTTGGGTGCAACCCGCTGTGGTGGAGTTGTGACTCCGTTGTAGGAAGGGTTCCTTCCGTGGTTAGGGGAGCGTTGCTTCTAGTGTGGGGATTGGATTTCAATCCATTTGAAGAAATGACCGAGTCGTCCCTTGGTGGGAGATAGGTCGAAGGGGGAAAGTGGACGTACCCAAATCGGGGAACCACTATAATTCTTTGTGTTTTCTGTGTTCTGTTTGCTTACTTGTGCAGATTAGTTTAATTCCGCAAAAGACTGCACGACACCTATTCCCCCCCATAGGTGGATTAGGTTGACACTAGATACTTTCAAGTAGTATCAGAGGGAGGTTACTCATCAATAAGGTTAACACCTTGAGTAAGATCTTGTGTCTAGTGTCAAGAAGAAAGAAGATCTCAGGAATGGACGGACTCAAGTATTCAGGAAAGATTCCAGTATGCACCAAGCTGAATTTTCCCATCTGGAAGGAAAGGATCAGGTTATACATGGAAGCAGTCGATCCCCGACTCTTCATGATAGTGGAGGAGGGCTCTTATATCCCCACTAAGGCCTCCACCATTGATTCGACCAAGATGGTGCCCAAGAAGCTCTCCGAAATGGATACGGATGAGATTGTGCTTGTCGGACTAGACAAGAAAGCTCAAAACATTTTAGTAAGCGCCGTCGATGATTCAATGATGCAGAATTTCAGCAACTACAGGACTGCCAAGGACATCTGGCACTGCCTGATCATTTTGATGGAAGGCACAAATGAAGTAAGGGATGATCGAAGATCCCTTCTGAACCAGAAGTATGAGGCCTTCAGGCAAGGTCCCAAGGAAGAAATCGGAGTGACATTCGAGAACTTCCTGAAGATCGTCAATGCCCTGAAGGGTTATGGCAGAGTGTTCACAAATAGTGAACTAAATGACAAATTCCTTAGATCCCTTACTAAGGAATGGGACACCAAGATCTGCGTCATCAGAGAGTTTGGCAAGCTGGCAGAAACTGATCCTCAGATCCTGTTTGGGAAGCTAATGTCCTACGAGCTTCAGCTGAACACCAAAAAAGCTGAAGAGGAGGTCGATAAGGCTGCTGCCAAAGAAAAGACTATGACCCTGAAAGCTAATAGCTCACGAAAAGGCAAGGGTGCAGCCTCATCCCGCTCTCGGAGAAAGGCTGAGGAAGAAGACTCTGAGCCATGCTCATCCGGCTCAGAGCTATCTAAGGAAGAATTCTCCTTCATCACTCGAGAGTTCAAGAAGTTCCTCGAGATGAGGAATTAGAGAAAAAAGGATGGCTCCTCCTCCAGACTTCAGAAGAAGAATTACTCTTCTGACAGGTATGAGTCTAAAAAGAACAAATATCGTTCTAGTGATATTATCTGCTTTAGATGCAATAAGTCAGGCCACGTCATTGCTGACTGCCACCAAAGCAGAAGAGATAAGGGGAAAGGAGAGGAGCACAAGTCCTCTAGAGATAAGAAGAAGAAGAGGAGCTACATTGCTAAAAAGCCAAAGACACTGAGTGAATCTGACTCTTCAGACTCCAGTGATGATGAGGAAGCCTACTTCGGGCTAATGGGTCGCCCCGACTCAGATGGAGACTGTCCCCCATTTACTGGGAAGGTAAAATATCGCACCCCCCTCTCTGACTCTGACTTTGACTCTGAGTCTCCTGAAGATGATCACGAGGACAGTCCATCTGCCCGTAAAACTGAACTCCTCGAAAAGTATGAGCTTCTGCTCAATACTTTCGAAGAGTGCCGAAAGAAGTTGAGCGCTCAGAAAAAGGAAGTCAAATTCCTTAAGGCTGAGGGTGTGTCCCTAAGAGAAGAGATCACTAGCTTGATTTCTCTCCGACAGGAACACCTAGACCTGACTTCTGAGCACTCAGATTCTCTAAGGCTCCTTGACCAAAAATAGGAAGAAATCAACAAGCTGGAAGAATAACTTGCGGCCGAGAGGAAGATTGTCAAAAGCTTCTCTATGCCCAAGACCGTTCTTCCTCTAGTTGATGAATTCTCTGCTCAGGTCAAGGGGGCTGGCTTAGGGCATGCGGCTGAGCCTGGTAAATCATCCAGGAGAAACAGAAATCAGAGGAAAAATAAGGCTACTAAGAAGGCCTCTGCTGTAGAAAAGGGAAAGGCCCCACTCGGTCCTATTTCATTCCGAAAGCCTAGCTTTCCATGCAATGAGCATGAATTTGAGTCAACCTATGACCACCTCTTCCGGCCCTCGGTTAAAAATCCCAAGAGCCGGTATGATGGTTGGACCTTCCCCCGCAACTACGGTGAGAGTGTCTTCAAGGCACCTTATGAGGAAATCCAAGTGAAGAATTATGGTCACTTCTCTAGCGGCCATAATAGAAAGCAGGCACCAAAGGCCAAGCTTGTTATACAGAAGGAACAGGAAGTGAAGAAATCGTGTGACTGCTGTCATCATGATGCCTCCACCTCCAGATCCAAGGCCCCGGCTAGACCCACCATTCCAAGGGTGAAGCAGGAGCCTAGGAAACGGTACAACAAGTTTGACTGTTGGTGCTGTGGCAAAGTTGGTCACTTTGTCGTGGATTGCTGGTTTAATCTAAGATACAATGAGACTCCTTATGTTAGCAATGTGAGACCGACCATTCGTAGGGTTAACCAACCGAGGGGGAGTGTGCTAATAAGGAATCTAGGACCCAAGTCCGATTGGGTTCCTAAGGGAAACTAATTCTGTTTTGCAGGTATGTCCAAAGGCCACCAAAACGCCAATCTGGTACTTGAATAGTGGATGTTCCCGGCATATGACCGGGACAAGAAGCATGTTGCGTGATTACTCCCCAGTCGAAAATGGACCCAAAGTCATCTTTGGAGGATCAGATCGAGGAGTCACCAGGGGTTATGGTATGATATCCAACGGTGTATTCTCTATCACAGACGTGGCTTATGTTGAAGGGTTAAACCATAACCTGATCAGTGTAAACCAGTTGTGTGATAAAGGATACGACGTTAAGTTCTGCAAGGAAAAGTGCTTGATAATATCGTGTGCCTCTTCGGAGATGGTATTAACTGGCATTAGGAGCAAAAATATTTTTTGCTTAGATTTTCTTAGCTTAGACTCTTCTACTCCCGCTTGCCTAGTAGCAAAAGATAATGCATCTCTCTGTGAACAATGGCACAAGAGATTAGCACATATTAATTTCAAAACTATTAATATGTTGTTCTCCAAGAATTTAGTAAGGGATGCTCGTACTATTAAGTGCATCAAAGATAGCCCTTGTCCTGCATGTCAGAAGGGCAAACAGACTCGGGCTACCTTTAAGGGCATTGCAGACAAAGGCTCTTACAGATGTCTTTATCTTCTGCACATGGACTTGTTCGGTCCAGTGCAAGTTCATAGCTTATGAGGCAAATCATATACGCTAGTGATTGTTGATGATCACTCTCGGTTTACGTGGGTATTCTTCTTGAAACGAAAGTCAGATACGTTTGACATCTTCACTAATTTTATCAAGCAGATTCAGAACGAACTTAACTACTCCGTGGTCAAAATCAGAAGTGACCATAGAACAGAATTCGAGTCTGGAGCTATGACAGAATTTCTGTGAAGAACATGATATCTTTCATTAGTTTTCCTCCCCGCGTACTCCTCAGCAAAATGGAGTTGTGAAGAGGAGGAATAGAACGCTCATTGAGGCATGTACGATAATGTTGAATGACGCTTCTCCTCTAGAGTACTTCTGGGCAGAAGCTGTCAATACAGCCTGTCACGTGCAAAACCGAGCCTTGATCAACAAGAATCATCGTAGGACGCCTTATGAGCTATTGAAAGGGAGAAAACCGGCCATGTCCTATCTAAGGATTTTTGGCTGCAGATGCTATGTACTCAATAATGGGAAGTACCCACGTACTAAATTCGGAGAAAAATGCTTCGAAGACATCTTCATGGGCTATAGTAGCAATAGTCGGGCATATAGGGTTTTCAATAAGAAAACTCTAGTGGTAGAGGAGTCCATTAATGTTGTATTTGATGAAGGAAGCCTGCTTCACAGCAATTCTTCTAGTGGTATTCTTGAAGATGCAGGTGCAAGGCTTGAACAACTAAGTCTAGATGAGACTGCTAAAGATGAAACTCCTAAGTACGTCAAGGTCTCCACCTCAACGCCAACTGGAGAAGATGACGGTCAGGATGGAGAAATTCTCCCAGAAGAGGGAGGAGCCCGAGAAGCTGTTGGAGCTCCAGATGCCAGACTCTTAGAGCTCAGACACGTGAGGGATCACCCAAGAGATCAGATCATAGGAGATCCTCGGGACGGTGTCAGAACTTGCAGAGGTATAATTAACGAGATTATACACCTTAGTTTTCTGTCACAGGTTGAGCCAAAGAAGTTCGACGAAGCGAACAAAGATGCGTCGTGGATATTGGCAATGCAAGATGAACTGCATCAATTCGAACGATGCAACGTCTGGACGCTAGTTCCCAGACCAAAGAAACAGAATGTGATCGGCACTAAGTGGATCTTCAGAAACAAACTGGATGAACACGTTGTCATCATCAAGAATAAGTCCAGACTGGTGGCTCAAGGTTACAGACAGGAGGAGGGGATTGACTTCGACCAAACCTTTGCACCAGTTGCAAGACTCGAGACGATCAGGTTGTTCCTGGCATATGCCTCGCACAAAGGATTCACTCTCTATCAGATGGACGTGAAGTCTGCTTTCCTGAATGGAAATTTAAAAGAGGAAGTATATGTCGCGCAACCCCCATGTTTTGTTAATCCAACACTCCCTGATCATGTTTACTTTCTTAATAAAGCATTATATGGCTTAAAACAAGCTCCTCGAGCTTGATATGAGACTCTGTCTAGTTTTCTTCTTGAGAACAAGTTCTCGAGAGGAAAAATAGATAAGACATTATTTCTTAAGGAAGTCAAAGACAAGATTTTGCTGGTGCAAATCTATGTCGATGACATAATATTCGGCTCAACGGACAACAACCTGTTCAAGAAGTTTTCCAAACTAATACAAGGGAAGTTTGAAATGAGCAGCATGGGAGAGCTGAAGTATTTCTTGGGACTTCAAGTGAAACAGACTGAGGATGGAATTTTCATTTCTCAAACGAAGTTCACAAATGAACTCCTCAAGAAATTCAGAATGGAGAGTGCAATCTCTATGAGGACTCCAATGGGATCCACTATGTCTCTGGACAAGGATGAGAAAAGGAAACCTTTTGATGAAATCAAGTACAGAAGCATAATTGGATCACTGCTCTACCTTACTGCTAGTAGACTGGATATTATGTTTTCCACGTGCGTTTGTGCCAGATATCAGGTGAACACTAAGGAATCTCATTATGTCGCTGCAAAGCGGATTCTTAGATACCTTAAAGGTACACCAAATCTTGGCTTGTGGTACCCAAGAAACAATGATGTCGAGCTGGTAGGCTTTTCAGATGTTGACTTTGCAGGAAGCAGGGATGATAGAAAAAACACTTCTGAGACGTGCTAATTCCTCGGAAGAAGGCTTATATCATGGAACAGTAAAAAATAGAACTGTGTCGCAACCTCTACGGCTGAATCTGAGTACATCTCAGCAGGCAGCTGTTGCGCACAACTTCTATGGATCAAAAATCAACTCGAAGATTATAACTTATAGTTCAGATAAGTTCCTATGTATTGCGACTCCTCAAGCGCAATTGAAATTGCGAACAATCCAGTGTCGTACAGTAGACCAAAGCATATTGAAGTGCGCTACCACTTCATTCGGGAGCATGTGGAAAACAAAGATATATCTCTCTGTTATGTCCCCACGGATAAGCAGATTGCAGATATCTTCACGAAGCCACTAGACGAGGCGAAGTACAATTTGTTCAAAACTGAACTCGGTATGCTGAACTTTGAAGATTGAAGATTGAAAGGCTCAAGGCTCTTGAATCAAGGGGAAGCATCTGCTAGACACTCAAGATCGGGAACGGATGCAAGAACTGAGGGGGAGCATTTTGCTCCAAGTGAAGTCTCAGATTTGTAGATGCCGAAAAGGGGGAGATTACCCTCTCGGCCAAGGCTAAGGTGGCTGCCACAAAGGCTATGATGCTCTCAAGAAAATGATAATGAATTCCACTCTCAACTGAATTTTCATTTTATGATTTTCATTCTCATCTGTTCTATTCACCTTAGCTTGTAGGGTTTAAGCTTCTTCAAATAGGGAGAGATTGTTGGGTATTGCATCCACAATAGACCTGATTTGAAGAAGCCCCTGAACAAGCTAAGTTGAATTGACAATGTATTTGACGATTCTATCAAGTTGTGCTTGCAGCTATTCCATGCTAAGTACACACCAATGTCAGGGTGCAGTGAGTCAATATACACGGGTCTGCGCAATGTAATCCCTCGTTGTGTAGATCAGTGTGTTGATTCACGTGTACTCTCTCTATTGGAGTGTACTTATTTTCAAATACAGGGTCAAGGTAGATTAAAAGCAGGAGCAAGGATGAGTCAAAGACCAAGTTATCAAAAGAAGGAAGAAGGAAAATTCTTCTAAGTCAAAATCGACGGGATTCGCTAGTGATTCCCGCCGACTTCGACGAGAGTCGTTAGTGATTCCCGCCGATTTCGACGGGAATCAATTAGTGTCTCCCGCCGACTTATTCCGGCTGGTAAATTTCAAACCGAATTTCTGCCAAGGCAGAATCGACGGGAGTCGAGAGTGATTCCCGCCGACATCGACGGGAATCACCAACGACTCCCGCCGATTTTGACTTAGGCAGAATTTACCGCTCGCTGGACCGGTCCAGGTTGTCATGCTCTGTTCGGCCAGATGTCGGGATTTCCGTGGTGGGCCCCACAACGGTCTTCTAGGGTTTGCCTTTGGGTATATATATACGAACTTATCTCCGTTGTCTACAGGACACACAAACCGATCGGAATACGAAACACAAAAAGAATCCGACGCCGTGACTTAGCGTATCGCGGAAACCGCTGATCGCTCGTCGCCGCTCGCAAGGAAGTCGTCGCCGCTGATCTCAGTTCATCTTTGATCTTCCGACGACAGAACTGAGGCAAGCAGCCAGTCTCACGTATCTCTCTCGAGATCTCTTGTCTTCCGATTCGTTGAACGAGACTTGTTCTCCCTTCCGAATCGGTTGAGACGTTTGATCCGACTGAGATCGTTCGAAGACCTAGCTTGCTTCGTCAAGAAGTTTGGATCTACAAAGCATCGTCGCCGCACTTACTTGTCGCCGCCGATCTTGACAAGATCCATTCCAAGTGAGAAATCCGGTAGTGGACTCTTCGTACTTTTCGTGCAAGCTTCAACGAATGAAGAAGGACATCGGAATCTCCAAAGCATTGTTTGTATTTTTATTTACATTCAGTTTTATTGTAAAGGAATTTTCATTCCTAGTTGTAAGGGTTGGGTGCAACCCGCTGTGGTGGAGTTGTGACTCCGTTGTAGGAAGGGTTCCTTCCGTGGTTAGGGGAGCGTTGCTCCTAGTGTGAGAATTAGATTTCAATCCGTTTGAAGAAGTGACCGAGTCGTACCTTGGTGGGAGATAGGTCGAAGGGGGAAAGTGGACGTACCCAAATCGGGGAACCACTATAATTCTTTGTGTTTTCTGTGTTCTGTTTGCTTACTTGTGCAGATTAGTTTAATTCCGCAAAAGACTGCACGATGCCTATCCCTCTCATAGGTGGATTAGGTTGACACTAGATACTTTCAACACGGGCGTGTCCCAGGATGTGTCCTGCTCGGGTTGGTAACCTGGCGGCGTTGAGTGGAATGGCGTTGAGTGTGGTACACGGCCTGTGACACGGGCGTGTCATAGGGGGCGTATTTGGCACACGGCCAAGGATACGGGCGTGTGTCTTAGCCATGTTCTGCTCAGGTTGGCAGTCCTGTGTTGAGTGAAGGACACGCCCCTCAATACGGGCATGTACTTACTGACACGGGCATGTCAGGGGTTTGACACGGGCGTGTCTTGGCCCGTGTTCTTGTCTGGGTGAGTCGGTTCGTGTACCGCTTGCAGTACACGGCCTGTGACACGGGCGTGTCATAGGCCGTGTCAGCCGCAAAATTAGACTTTTCAGGTAATTTGTGGCCATTCGTTTCCCTCATCCTAGATCTAATGGCTCAGGGTATTTCCAGCTGGGTTTAACTCTGGGATTGGCATGAAGTTGTCATTTAATCCTTGGCCATTCTCTTTCTAAAGTGAAGAGAGAGAGGAGAGCTTGGAGGAGGAAAGGAGAAGTTTTCCGACTGCCGGTGGAGCTTCAACGGTCCGAATCGAGAGCCGAGTTCAACGTTGTGGAGGCAAGGCCGTCGCGGTGATTACCATCCGGCTAGTTTCTCCATGGCTCTGAAGCGATCGTCAAGGGTAACGATCTCCTTCTTGGACAAGTGAAGTCCTACTTTATGCATGTGCATGGGATCCTCCACCAAGAGGTGGAAAGCGTAAGCGATTCCAGCGGTTGAGTCTGCATTTAGATCCGGAAGTGTGTAGTACGGAATAGGCATGATGTGTGAAGCTCATCTGGATGGATGTCTGGATTGGTGATGCTGCGAACCGAAGAAGACTCCGTATATAAATCGATTAGCTTGCGGAGATTGTAAGGACGGTTGTGAATTGTGAGAAGGTTGTTTTGCATAGCTCCTTTGGTTGTATGCTCAGCACGAGCTGTATTGATGGAGTGGAAAATAGCACCGTGTGCCTGTGTTTTGAGATGGATTGCGAGCACCTCTGAGTGGATGGGTGCGAGAGGCCTCCAATAGGGGTTTGGCGGTTGATGACCACTCCCAACAAGTTGAGAACCTCTGAGTGGGTCGGCCACCCAACAAGATCAGTGTTAGGATCGGGTGAGCAGTCGATGGGTAGCATTGTAAATGGGGGATTTCGGACCTTCCCGGCATGTTGCACTACGCGTGTAGGTCGATGGATAGTGCTCACAGTTGCCGCGAGGTGAGTGCCTCTGCCAATAAGCTAAACACCTCGAATCGGTGGTTGAACCTTGAGGAGTTTGGTACACCATAATCGTGCCCTGAGTGAACGGAGCGCCTGGCTCTGAGGCCGGCGTTTGTGATGATGTGTGTGATATATATATGTTGTGCATGCAGGGAAGGAACCACTGCCCCGGGTAAGGGGTAGGGTCGTTATAATTGGTCAGCTGAATGCTGACCGTTGCTTTGTTTATCACCCATGGGGTGGATGTCCATATTCAAGTGCTGCCTTTGTTGATGATTAAATTGAATGAGCGAGCTGAAGCCCTTGTTGCTGCTGCTGTAGGCCCTCGAAGGTCGTGCAAAGTTTTGGATTTCATGTGTGGCCGGCCTGCGTGCCGAAGTATGAAATCATTTGTTGCTGCTGCTGTAGTGGACATTTATGGATTGAGTTCGTGCAACTTTTAAACTTCCGCTAGAATGCTCTGGGTTATAGTGCGATGGTATTTTGGTATTAACCTGTGACCTCGCCGTCTGTTTGTGGCATATAATGTGGGGCCCCGGCCGGACCTTCTATTATATGTTATTTAACGGGTCGGGTTATTACAGTAACAACGTGCGACTCTCCCCCATACTTATGTTATGTAATACAATCCAATGATATAACCATATAAATTACAATTGATGCTAAGAGAGAAGTTACCCCATGCTCAGAAATGAGCATACCATGCGATTGGTGTTAATACTGCGAAGAAAAATTCAAGTCCGCTGCCAAAAGGATCACCACCCTGCAAAAAGGAAACACCAAGCAATAACAGATATAATATATAAAGATGTTAGCATATTAGATAAGACAAAACTGCAAAATTGGGTGGTCTCCCATTAGCTCTTTTGTTTATTTTCCATAAGGTGGACCAAATACATGTATTAATAGTTATATAGTTATCTTAAGAATAAATAAGAAAGTCTACTAATTATTATTACAAAACCTATAGAGAAATAACCTATATGTTGATTTGAAGTAGTAGTTCGAAATGAACGTAATGGATCCGAAGACCCAGCGACAGTCAAGAGGATCATAAGCTTTCCATCTCCAATTTTCATCTTTCTTCATCCTCTTCATCTCCTCCAACCGGCTATCATCGATGAACTACCGTTTACCATCATGCACTCAGTCTTTCAAGGAAAACACAGGCAATGATGATGAAGTGGAATAGGCGATAGTTTTCATCATTGCCAACTACTTTCCTTGCCAAGATTATATCTCAAGATTACCCAAAAATGGGTCCATGCACTCATGCACCTACATGGAAGTAAATAAAATATCAAAAGCATTATCACGAGGAAAGCATGAAGAATGAACTTATCAATATCATTATTAAAAGAATTGTGATCAAGAAATAAATTAGATGAAGAACTAGAAGATTCATACAAAGAAGGAGTGGCCCTGGTTTCACTCCCGGCAAATTCCCAAGCCTGATCAATGTCAGAGTCGTAGGAATCATAGCGAGGCACATCTGAAAACTCGAATGCGTTGATGGTGCGGCAGATCTCCTTCACCAATGAAGAGGTGCACAGCTCCTCGTTAGAAAGGTCATCCTCGTCATCCCACTTTGGTGCAGCTTGGAGGTCCCGAACATCACCCTGTAAATAATCTTCGACCGGATCATCAAAAATATGTGTAGAAAGATATTGCAAAGAAACGGGAGGAATGTAACTAATTTCAATAGCAGGAAAAAAAAAGATCAGCCTCCTTCGTAATAAGATACACAGACACTTCCCACTGGAGAGAACACTCACCTCATCCCACTCTGGTGCATGCATGAGTTCCCAATCCTCTCCCTGTTGGCCAACAAATGAGTGATCATCATCAATAAGAGTAAAGCCATACACAGGGAATGAAGAACTGATGCAAGAAATAAACTCAGAGGGTGAGTGCTCGATGGCCTCCACGTGGAAAGAATGAGCGATAGGGACAATGTCATCATACGGATCAACAAGAACTCTGATGGGCATGTTTGCGGTAGTCCCCCATAGACAAGGTGGTGCTGCATACATGTCATCAGAAGGTTAAAGATTTAAAACGGAATTTGGGGTAAATACGATCCGGATGTCCAAATCATCGCAATCCCCTTTTTCTGCATGTAAAAACTAGGGCAGTCCTTCAAGACATGATCTATACCTCGGCAATACAAATATTTCCTAACATCATTTTTTGTCAGATACCTACATTGTTCGACACATACGACTCAAGATGTTGAGCTGATGACGCACATCATCAAACAGACTAAGTTCAGCACTTGTGATAATCGTGGGATGCAGATGTAACAAAAACTGAAATTCTTTGCAAAGAAAAACTACACATTCAATTAAAACTAAACTTTGGAACTTGCTTTACAATTTAAAACAGTGAAATAAGAAACACCTATAAGAAGTTACACAAAAAAAACAAACAAAATAACAGGGGGCTATACACATTGGAAGACTCCTACCTCTTAGTTTCTCTCAAGAAACTCACACGACTGTGTACCCCTACAACGACACCAAAAACTTGATGCGCATTCGACAAATGCACTTGTCGCTCAAGTAATAAAAAATATGGGCGTAAATCCCCAAGTATCGATCTTACGTGAAACACAATAAGGTGAAGTTCACTTTTGAGGAATGACTTGAGATTGAAGTCCTTAAGTTGGGGTTATAAAGGATGGTTTGGTTTGTGATGAGAAAAAATAAAATAAAACTAATTTAACAAGCTCCTATGCAGATCACTATGCATTCTTCGCTTGGCGGGATGGAGACTATGCAAGCCGCTATGCATTGCTTCGCGAGTCGGATGGACGAGTAGGTAAGTGGATGGAATGGTTTGCAACGACAGTTGGTTACACGGGTTGTTAACATCGATTAGCTTGACGGATGGAAGAGTAGTCTCACAGAATGAAGTGTGGGGTGATGGTGGAATGACATCACACTTCAAGCACAATCTAAACACAACTAATTTCATAAACACAAATTTAACATTACAAATCATTGTTTTAAAGTTATACATCACCAAAATATAGAAGATTACAACACACAACATCAATCCAAGAGACGAAAAAGGCAAGAGATACGACCAAATCTGGAGGCTTGTTGTAGATTCACGGTAGGAATCGTCGGGTCGTCAATCTGCGTCCTAGCTCGGTTCTAACTATCGTTTGGGGTAAAGGAGGATTGTCACTTCCTCCCAATGGATCCCTCACGGATGGGAGAAGAAGAATGGAGTCGGAGCTCCTAATGCGACGTCAATGGCGAATAGGTTCGAGGATTTTGAAATGACCTAAAATTCCAGCTTAAATAGAAAAACTGTCAGAAAATAGCCGCGCAAGGTCGATCGCACGGTCATGTTATCAAACTGCGCGATATTTACAATAAAATAAACACAACAGTCCAAGGCTCCGCCCATGCGATTTCCCTTCATGCACAGTTGCATCAACCATTCGTGAATAAAAATGTACGGGTAGAGACAAAACCGAAAAAAATAGGCCAAACATGAGCTCGTGCGATTTTCCTCTCTCACGGTTGAAATCAACTGTTTGTGAAAAAAATGCACGACCCAGAAAAAATCACCAAAAGTTTGTACAAGCAGGTACCCTGTGCGATTTTGTTCTCGTACAGTTAAAATAAATGGTGCACGACCAAAACACATGGGTAGCGGCAGAACCCTCATTTTCAGTATAATGGTCACGCACATGCGAAACACACGTGCATGAAGGAAAAATGCACGATCATGCGATTCCCAAGAATTCTCAAATTGGGTTGGGCACACTGACCACCTGTCCCAAACAACAATAAAACCACAAGAACACCTAGGGAGCATCATGTGCTTACCCCTGGCAACAACGGAGCGCAAAAGTGCACCACAATGTGCCCAAAACATGCACTTTGTGTGAAATATAAGCATTAAAGACTGAAAAGTGTAGTGCGCGCGTGTGAAAACTAACACAGATGAGTTCGAAAAATGCTATAAAAATCGGACTTATCACTACCCCATTCTTGTTGATTGTGTGGCCTAAGCATCCAACTTTTTCTAGCCAGAACTCGCACTTGCTGAATTTTGTAAAGAGTGAATGCTCTCGAAGCTTGAGTAACACCATCTACAGGTGTCTAGAGTGGTCTGCCTTGGTCTTCTAGTAGATCAGTATATCATCTATGAAGACGATAATGAAGTGGTCTAGGAATGGTTCAAACACCTTATCTTCAATGCCATGAAGAGGATGGTGCGTTGGTGAGCCCAAACGACATCACCAAGAACTTATAGAGGCTATAGCGAGAGCTAAAAGCCATCTTGGTAATGTCTTCTTCCCATATGCGAAGTTGATAGTAACCAGGTCTCAAGTCCATCTTGGAGAAGATAGACGCGCCCTACAATTGATCGAACAAGTAATTAATTCTCGGTAGATGATACGTGTTTCGTACAGTGAGTAGTACTGAAAAGAAAACTTTAACTGAAAAGAAATAACTAACAAGAAATAAAGGAACTGAAGAGGATGGTGCGTGTTTTGTGTTTGTGCAAGAATGGAGTAGTACTAAAAAGAAATAACTGAACTGAAAGTAATAAAGGAATTGGACTAGTACAAGACTAGAGTAGTATCGAAAAGAAAACTGTACTAAAAGTATTAAGAGCAACTGGACCAGTACAGAACTGAAATAAAAGAAAGTGCAATAAAAGTAAAGAGTTAGTAGTCCAATCGCTCCATTCTTGGGAGCCTTCAATTCAATCTTCGTTCATAGGAGGAATGCTCAGTTCCATCTCCGTTCACAGAAGAATTGTTCAATTTCATCTCCATTCATAGGAGGAATGTTCATTTTCATCTTCGTTCACAAGAGGATTGTTCATTTTCATCTTCGTTTTCAGGAGAAATGTTCAGTTCCATTTCTGTTATTAAGAAACTATTTTTGAGTTTCACCAATTATTAAAGTACTATATTAAGTTCAGTTGTGCCTTTAAATATGGATTAATTGGACAAGAATTTTTTTTTTTAGGTTCCATAATTTCTCGATATTTATTAAGCTGATTCGATTATCGAGAGAATACTACTCATTCGGGAATAAGAGCCAACTTAATTGCTCGTGTTGGGCGAAATCTGAGTATCTTTAAGGAAGTCGAATTTTCCTCAAACATCAACCTCGAGAATCATTTCAAAATAACGGGAGAAATTCCAACACCCGATTCGAGGTTGAGCATTATTGCTATACTCATAGCTCGCAATCCTCGTTTCCCGATTCTCTCAAATACTCGAGAATTACTTTTAAAAGGGTGCTTGATGATTTGCATGATCTTTGTAACACTCTGAGCTTTAAATCTCATCTCGATCATTCTCGTCATCATTTATTTGAAATATAATTCATAAGATATAACACGGTCGCAAGCCACGATTTCTTTTTCCAAAATATTTGAACACATAAAATTCAAAGCACAATCTTAGACTTCAAAAAATTGAAAAGCCTTCAATTTTCTCCCAAAGTTTCCAAATTTTTATACAACGTCAAAGAGGACCTAATTTGAGTCTAGAATTTTTCTCAAAACTTTTCAATCAATTGTGGGCAAATAATTTGGTGAGATATATCTTATTTAGGCCTTTAAAACACCAAATTAATTTATAAACAAAATTTCAAAATTTTGAATAGATCGTGCTCATTAAGGAGAAAAAATTGTGTTCAAAGATTTCTTCCTATGATCCTAAATTTCCCTCAGAAAAATTCCCAAATTTTCTGATTTAGATTTGGTCTGCATTTAGACATTTTAATTCAATTTTTGCGGCTGAGATGGAGCCGGACAGCGGATAAGGTCATTCTGCCCCCCACAACGAATCTGGCGCCGATCCGTCGTGGGGGTGCTGATGTTGAGGCGGGGCGAGGATTAATGAAATCCCCGTCATCCGATCTTCATCAAGAAGATCGGACGACACCTGTACTTCTTGGCGGTGCAAAGATGACAGTCTCTGCCACCACCGGCCAGCAACTTTCGGGCACCAGTGCCACCCCTGGTCAGCTCGTCGGGGGTCGACGAGTCATTTGGCGGCGGTCTGGCGGCCAGGCCCCACCGACCACTGTCAAAATTTTCAACCCGGGAGCAAGGTGGCACGACCTGCTCTGCTCCCAGCGATGTCGCGCGACCCTGCCTCTTTGGTGGCTTTCAAGCCACATCACCACCCCCGACCGACGTGATAGGGGTTGGCCTTTCCTATGGCAGTGACCCGACGACCCTGCGCTGCCGGTCGCTGCCGGAAAATCGTAAACAGAGGCCGAGAAAAATACTTTGTCTTCGGGTGCCACCGGAAATGCGTTTTCCAGCGGCACCACCGCCTCTTCCTACCTAAGGAAGGTGCTTCTGATGAGGTGGCACCCTCCCCGGGCCTCCGCCGACATTGGTCTAAGCCAGCCCTGCTTGCACTCCGCCCGAACCTGGAGCATGGTTCGTGTGGCGAGACGGCGCTCCGGTCGGCTGGGAGGCACGCGTAAGACGATGAGGAGATAGGGTAGAAGGAGGGGAAGGATTTCCACCTGCTATTAGGGGGTTTAGGAGGGGTTGGGCAGAGATACCATTGGAGGCGGTGAAAGGTGGCGGGTTCGGGTAGGCTGGCTCTGAGGAGGTAGAGCTTAAGCAGGGGGTCGGGGTGGCTTGATTGAGCTGTGTGAGCTTAGGCAGAGGGGGAGGGGCCCTTATATAGCCCGGGGAGTAGCTCCTCCCCTCTTTCGGCGGTGTGGGATTAACCCCACCCACGAGCTGTCCAAGGACAGCTGGATGCTGGAGCTTTTCCATCATGTGGAAAAGAAGGCAAAACCTTAATGAGCTTGGGCTTGTAATTGGGAAAAAAAAGGAGAGAATGGATATGGAGGAGGTGATCTCCTTTTATCCCAAAGCTCAACCAATTCCATGGGATTTGCTCATTTCTTGAGGCCCATTGGGGTAAGGGAGGTGGAGCCCGTGTTATTCAATGATGGTGAGGTGAATCCCTCGTTTGGGAAAATTACAAAAATGGAAATTTTGAGGGTTTGACCAAAGTCAACCCTAGGATTGATCCCCCCATGTGGTCAAAGTCAAAGTGGGTCAAAGTCATCGAGAGACGAGACAATCTCGGGGTAGTGTGGTAAAAATATGTTATGCACGTATTTCGATGCACAATAAATTTGGTTTGACCGTATGTTATCGAAATTGACTGAAACTAACTCCGTTGACCTCGTATTGATTATACGAATCCAATTCCACTGACTGAAGTCAAATCGAAGTTTATTTGCTCAAAGTCCGAAAATTGTGCTTCATGGCGCGCTATGTAACTCAAAATGGTCATATTTGTCATATGACCTCAGATTGCAACACAACGAGTCTCATCACACTCGTATCGATTATATGAGTTCATAGGAACTGACAAAACTAAAATCAGAGTTTTTTATCTCAATATTCCCCAACAAGGTTATCTCTCACCCCTTATGGGCCTTGGGTATAAGTTCAGTTCACTTTTATTGGGTTCACTAGGGTTCTAGTGACCCAATAAAAGTCGAGATGTTATACTAGCGCTTAACTCTCAATGATCACCGCTCATGTTGATGCATCTGTGAGCGCAAGAGAAGATGTCAGAAGAGCGCTTTCGTGTACGCTCCCCTTCAAGCGTCGTGGACGATCACCTTAAAGCCTCGCGGACTCTCTCATCCAAGCCCTGGGACTTAGCCAATTTTCTGCTCCAGGGGAAGGCGCAGAGGAACGCTGTGGTGGACGCTTTCATCAAAGTTTCGTGAACTTAGTTTCTTTTCTACTTTTTCTGCACTTCAAGCTTGTAACAGGGGGATGGTCGGTCACCCTCCGAGGAAACTCCCAATAACTTGTAAGCTCAAAGCTAAATAGTGGTTTTTGGCACGACATAGATCTAACAACATGGTTTTTAACCATTTCTTGGTTTCCCACAGTAAAAGAAGCCTCCTGTCATTGATGTTGGGTTCTCATTGACGGTCTGCGCGCCCAGTCCAACTCCGAGCTAAGGCTATCCGATCTTCTGACCTAGAGGAAAATCAGGTGACTCATAATAGTTTGGCGCCGTCTGTGGGAAGGTGTCCCAATAGCTTTAAGGAGTCTCAGAGGATAATGCTTGCCCCACACAGGCACTCCTAGCTAGCTACAGTAGCAAGGAGGAGTGCGCGCACCGCTAATGGTATGGCTCTGGAAGAGCGCGTTGATCTAGCCCCCGTCAACTTGCCTGCAAGCAACGCTCCTTTCTAAGGAGGACTCACCATTGTCGTGCCCGCAAACTCGGTCGGAGAGCGCATTCGGCTGATGGAGGAACGACAAGTAGAAGTGCTTACCCTTCTACGAGATCTAGGAGTCTCTTATCCTCCCAGCCCAGTTGTCACACAAGTGGTGCGACTAGCAGTCGCTCAGGACTGCGCATAGACCTAGGATGCGACTCGTCTTGGGGATCTTCCCACTGACATAAATGTCCAACGCAGTGAGCTCTATGCATAACGTAAGATGGTTAGAGCTACCAGAAAATGCTCCGCACAACCCTCGTCCATTGGATGCCGATACAAGGCAAAATGACCAGAGGCTCACTCGTCCGGAAGTAAGAAATATGATTGAGAAAGAACAAGCCAAGGACAGACACCGCTCTATAAACGCATAACACCCATGTCCCAACGGGTCCCTTCTCGCTCCTCACGTCTTGGTGCACCTAGTACCGTATGGATTCAAGTTGCCCACTTTTAGGCCTTTGATAGGATGAAAGACCCTCTGGAGTACGACAATCACTTCGAGACAATCATGTACATCTTCAATGTGATAGATCAATTGTTGTTCTAAGTGTTTCCCACAACTCTGAAGGGACAAACACGCATATGATTCCACTCCTTATTGGAGGGGAGATCAACAACGTCGGGGTGCTTGCACGTCTCTTCATCAACCAGTTCATAGTGAAACAGTGAATTATTAGGGAGCTCTCTCACCTCTCCAGCATTTGCCAGAGCGAGGGAGAGTCACTGAAGGAGTTTTTTTGAAGTTTCACTTCTGCAGCACGTCAAATCTCGGGAGTCGTCCCCGAGCTTCTTCGCGACATCTTTCTCAAAGGGCCCCGCCCAAGTGGATTCTACTCCGCGTTAATATGGGAAACAATGTTAAGCTACACAGAACTCATTCACCGGGTCGAGACACAGGTTATAACAGACGAGACCATCGAGGCTCATCGCCAATAGTTCAAGGGAACCTCCAAGCGGAAGAGGAAATTAGATTCCATAACACCGCAAGAATGCTGACCACTAGAGCAACCCGCACAAAGATTAGGGCTCTCGCTGGCACCATGGATTCACCCTCCTGAACATAGCTTGGACGCAAGTGCTTATGGCCATCCAGGACTCCAGAATACTTCACTGGTCTAAGCTACCAACACCAAACTGGGGAGACCAAACACAGTATTGTGAGTTTAACTACAAGAACGAACGATACACGGAGGGTTGCACCACTCTGAAAGAGAAAATTGAACGTCTCATCCGATAAGGTCATCCAGGGAGGTACTTGTGCATGGGGGCAGGCATATGGTTGGGGAAGTTGAAACCATCGCTGTTTCACACTTTCTCTTCACCCATGTCCCCCGTCACTCAACCAAAGAAGGAAAAAAAGGCACGAAGTTATTATCGGATACCGCCATCACCTTCCAGAACGAAGACCTGTAGGGAGTGTGCATGCCATACTAGGATCCCTTATTATCAACACAGGAATCGACAATCCCTGCTTTAGGGTCCGGGGATACTGATTGACAATGAAAGATCAGTGGATGTCCTGTTTGTATCCACGACATTAAGACCATCCCAAGAGCACCTCGAGCCGACAATGGGACCACTGTACAGTTTTGACAATTCCCCGATTCCAGTACAAGGGACGATCTCTCTTCCCATCAACCTAGGGGAATTCCCAAGGCAGGCCACCCAGGACGTTGAGTTCATGGTAGTCGACACCAGCTTAGTATACTACGCAATTTTTAGTTGGTTGCTTTAAACGCTCTTCGAGACGATCCCCTCTATTTCACAACTAGCTATGATGTTCATCACTCCTGAAGGGATAGGCGTCGTGCAAAGTGATCATGAGACGACATGAATCTGCTACCTACAGCAGACACACCCCGGTCAGGACCCGAATAATAAAGAACCACAAGAAGCTTAGGCCAGGCTCGGGGGGCAAACACTCTCCGTACTATCTATTGCTTTCCGTGCTTTCACAAGAATAAGCCGTGAGAGAAAATTCACGAGCACATGTATCTTCCCTTCTAATAACAAAATATTTACGTTACCTTTCGCATCAAAGGAATCCCTGGAAAACAGATGGACCACGATCCTCCTGAGGGGTGAACGAATAAAGGTTATTCGCCACCTCCACTTGGATGGACCCCGATTCTACTGAGGTGCGAATAAACAAAGGTTCTTCTCCAACTCCACCTGAACGGCCCCGGTCATCCTAAGGTGTAAACAATATAGGCTCTTCGTCGCCTCCACCTGAACGGACCCTGGTCCTTCTATGGCGTGAATGAACAAAGGTTCTTTACTACCTCCACATGGACGGACCCCAGTCCTCCTGAGGAGCGAACGAACACAGGTTCTTTGCCACCTCGGCCTGGACAGACCCCGGTCCTCCTAAAGAGCGAACGAATACAGGTTATTCATCACCTCCGTTTGGACGGACCCCAGTCCTGCTGAGGCGCAAATGAACAAAAGTTCTTTGCCACCTCCCCTTGGACGGACCCCGGTCCTCCAGAGGCGTAAAAGAACAAAGATTCTTCATCACCTCCACCTGGACGGACCCCGATCGTCCTGAGGCATGAACGAATAGAGGTTCTTCCAAACCTCCACCTGGATGGACCCCAATCCTCTTAAGACACAAATGAATAGAAGTTCTTCCCCACCTCCGCCTGGATAAACCCCGGTCCTCCTAAGGCGCAAACGAACAGTGGTTCTTTGACACCTTTGCCAGGACAAACCCCAACCCTCCTGAGACGAGAACAAACAAAGATTCTTCTCCACCTCCTCCAGGACGAACCCCGGTCCTCCCGAGACACGAATAAAGTGAGGTTCTTCACCACCTCCTCTAGAACGGACCCTGGTCCTCCTAAGGAGCGAGCAAACACTGGTTCTTCGCCACCTCTGCCTAGATGGACCCGGGTCCTCCCGAGATCACCTCTACACGGACGGACCCCTAATACTCCTAAGACCCGAACGAATAAAAGTTCTCTGCCCCTCCAACCAGACGGACAAATGTCCTTCACCATTACTAATGGAACTAACCCTGATTCCTTCTGAAATGCAAATAGACAAAAGTCCTTCAGATTTCGAGACCACCCACTCCGCCAAGGCAAGGGGGCAAATGCCCCCCCTCAACATACTTAAGCAATAAGTCCCCGACATTAACGCTCGACGACAATTGCCAGAGATAGCATGCGACGCACAAGGAACGTAAAACATCAAAATCTTTAGGACCATCGTAATGCGTAAAGCCCAGAGTAAGAGGACATCTCCGTAAAACACCATAAGGGGCGCCAAAAGCGCAGAAGCAGGTTGCAGCGCTAAGCTAGGCCCACGACGACAGGGGCAAAACATTAACAAAGGGGATAAAGTGTGCACACGACGTAAATGCAATCAAGTAGTCCTCCGACGTCAATACCATCTTTCAGGGCATCGCCTGTTCAAGGGGCGTAAAGCCCCCACATCCATCACATTGCACAAAACCCTCCACCAAGTGCAAGACAGAGCTCAATAACGCTTATCCTGCCTTGACAGACCTACCTTCGTGACCGTTGCCTCGGGGCCCGCTCAGTCGTCCGACACTGCTCCACTCCAAGGCTCTAGAGCTTTCTGTGTTTCGCAATTATAAATGCTCGCATCATTCCAACATCCTGAGTACATACGCCATCAACGACCTCCGACTAAAAAGGCCTTGTCACAACTCTTAATAAGAACGAACACCAAACCCTTCTATACATTCGCGTGAGAAATGACACCAAGTCCTTCTGCATCTCTTAGTAGTAACAAACCTGCCGGTCCTTCCGCATCTTCGAAACAAGGGGCAAAAGGTGTAACGTCCCAATTCGCGCTAGGCCCCTTGATTGCGTATTTGAGTCAAGGGGGCTGTGGTGAGCCCAATGGGGGTGTGGGTGAACAGGTGCGAACGTATGGGAGATGAGGAAAACAAGGCAAAACGGTAATTTTGGCCGACACGGGTATGGACACGGCCGTGTCCATACCTGTGTGCCTCATGCCAAGATTAGGCTTATCAGTCAGAGAGGTACACGGGTATTGGGACACGGGCGTGTCCCTACCCGTGTGCTGAGGACACGGGTCGAGACACGGCCGTGTCTCTACCCGTGTGCCGCAACCCCGACACGGCAGAAAAATATTCTGGGATGAACACGGCCCTAAACACGGCAGGCGACACGGCCGTGTCACCTGAACACGGGTAGGAACACGGCCGTGTGCCTACCCGTGTCTGCGGTGTATAAAAACGAAAAAGATGTGAAACCCTAGCATTTCATCCCCTTTCTTCTGCCCCGAAATTTTTGAGAGAGTTCTCTTGGCTGGAGGAGGAAGAGGCTTGCCGGAGCCATCCTTGGAAGAAGATTGCCGGGCCATCCTTGGCGGAAACGAAATGCCGCTACGAAGGAGTGCGAGGCTCATGGCCGGCCATGGTGGTACCGCTGGACTTGAGGTGAGCTTTCTACCCTCTCCCTTGGTGCTAGATCTGTAGTTATTTTAGGAGAGACATCGACTCCATAGAGTCTTGATGGTGAGGAGGAGAGTTCTTAGGATAAGCCATGCCTAGGTTTTCTAGGCTTAGTCTCCCTCAACCTTCTCATCATTCAAAGTGGAGATGAGAGGGGTTTTCGTTGAGGGTTTGGCTTTGAAAGGAGAAATAAGGTTGGGTGTGATTTCTGGAGAAGTTTATGCGAGGTCGATGCAAGGAAGAAGATGAACGGATGCCGTTCATCTCGCCTTAAGATGCGTGCAGAAATCTGATTTCCGCACGCGGCGACCTTCGTGGCCAATTTCAGAGGTGTTCTGGCCAGATCTGGGCGATCGACTCAACACGAAAGTCGTAGCCCTTGAAATTACCTTTCCAACGAGTGGTTGCAAGTTTCCATGCGATACCTGTAGCCACGGGAAAGCTGGTTCGAGTCTGCTGCGTTCGGGAAAATCCTGTACAGGAAACTGTTTCCTGTACGTATTCGAGTTGAATTTCTGGTATGTTGCGACCAGATCTGGGCGATCGACTTAACACGAAAGTCGTAGACCTCGCGAATACCTTTCCAACGAGGGGTTGAGCATTGTGATCGGATTCCTGTAGCTCCGGGAATCCCAGTTTTAGTATCGGGCTATCCTATGTTAATGCACTTGTTAATTTACAATGTTAGCACTCTTGCAATGGTTGCGATTTGCTCATTTGTTATCTTGCTCCCATATATCTATAATGTTGTTGTTACTGTAATTTAGCATGGTTACTCATTTGGTTGTGTAATAAGGAATAACCATGTATTGGTAGAGAAATGGATTGGATGAGAAGGCTAGAAATTAAGAGTTGAGATTGGTATAGAATATATTTATATAGTTGGGTGTTGAACATATCTATTATGCGTAGTGTTGAGGTGAATTCATTGAATAGGTGGGCGTGAATATGATGGACACTATGTGAAGAGTATTTTGTAACCGTAATCCGAGCCCAAGGGGTTTATTAACAACCGATGCTTAGAGTTGAAGCCTCCCTACGGGTAGCATCGAGTGAGTTGTTTTGGGGCATGCGATGTGCGACGATTCATCGTGTCGCGATATTGAGATAATGACTGTGGCAGGTCTACGGGTTCGCCAGTCGTCACACCGATGGGAGCCAATGGGTAGACCTTGGGCGGTAGGGTTAGATACTTGGTGTCCATAACCCGAGATCTCCTCCGCGCCATGAGAACGGTTGGGCTTGCACCTCGTGCGTTTCCGAGGTTCCATCCGGTTCGAAATCAAAGGCCAGGTTGGGCTGTGTTCTTGGTGCACATCTACCCAAGACCCCTTCTGAGCCGTAGTACGCATGTGAGCTCCGCTGTTGTGTTTTTAGCGTTGAGGCGTACGGGGGCCTAAGATAGGTAGTGTGATACCACCTAGTAGTGGAGACGCCCGCTCCACTGTCGCCGTCTGGCCACGACGGACGATGCCTGAGAGGTTAGCTACCTGCTCGAAAAGTGGGAACTTCAAGTGTGTATCGACATAGCAACTTGCATGTGCGTGCGCATGATTCGGTCATAGCATAACATTCATATCATGTCATTCATTGCATACACAAGATCCTCATCGTATAAGTTTGTATGGACACTCTTATACGATGAGTTACTTTACTGTTAAGCCAATCCTTAACTTATAAGTTTGTATGGGCACTCTTATAAGTTAAGTTACTATCCTGATTAATTATACCTGCTGTCATATATTATAGATATTTGTAGAACTGCTAGTTGTGTAGCGTAGTTTATACTCCACCATATTTACAGTCACCTGTTTGTTTACTTGCTTATATATATATATACATTGTACCTTTGTTCCTTTCTCCGCCCGGTGCCGAGGAGTCGCCGGGGGAGCGGATGTGAAGCCACTTAGTCTTATGACTAACGGTTGCTACGTCTTCCTTTTTAGGAGGAAACCCCGCAGGTAGAGCAGCGACGGACTATGCAGCAGGACAGCCAGGCCCGGACGATAGGACCTGAAGTGGTGGTGCCATCGGCACCGTCAGTGACAGTCGTGAGTGTTTTCATGTAGCCGTTTGACAAAACATTTCTAGACTCTTGTTCTTTTGTACAAGCCTGTTGTGCTTGTTATCTTCCGCTCTTTTGGACTTAAACTTAGCTGTGAATTGAACTGCTTTACTTTTCTGTTATGGTTGGGTTGGCATAGTTTATGTGATATGGATTGTAGCCGGCGGAATAGGCGCCTTATGGTAAAGGCTAACCCGTGTGTTAGTGCTACCGCAAGGCGGCTATTTCGGGCATAAGACTCCCCTCGTGCCGTGTGTTGTGTTCCGGGAGGGGGGTCTTACAAAAGGCAACTGCTCAAACTAGTGAGCTGCGTCATACTCGCGCGTTCATACACAGGGAACACGAAAAGCAACACGCTTCTGCACAGAGTAGTGCGCGAAGCGCAAAACAGCACGTGCCACATAATGAGCAAGGGTGGTGCATGAAAAATCAATTGCAATACTCGCTGTCTAGGTATCCACTACGGAGCCTTCTTCCCTTTATCTTCCGACGGTTCCGAGCTCCACCTCCTCCTCCTCCCTCTTCTCCATCTCTTCTCCTCTGACGGCTCCGAGCTCCACCTCCTCCTCCGCCCTCTTCTCCATCTCTTCTCCTCCGGCGGCTCCGAGCTCCACCTCCTCCTCCGCCCTCTTCACCATCTTGTAACTTCCGACGGCTTCGAGCTCCACCTCCTTCTCCGCCCTCTTCTCCATCTTGTCACTTCCGGCGGCTCCGAGCTCCACCTCCTCCTCCTTTTTCTCCATGGTCGGAGATACAAAATCATTTGACATAAATGTATATTATATGGGTTTGGAATATATAAGTTCAAGTTTTTTTAAGCCTAAAAAATCTTAAGCTATTTCTCTCATAATATATCTCGGAATTAGACAAATAATATATGCATTTTGTAGCCAAGAACAAGATCTACAACTTTCATGTTGAACATTTTTCCAAAATATGCACGGTTTAGCCGTAATCTGCCCCAAAAGGTTGCTGACTCGAATTTTTAAATTTATTATTATTATATTCATTTCGAGCCAGCAACCTTTCAGGCGAGATTCCGGTCAAACCATGCAAATTTTGAAAGAATGTTCAACATGAAAGTTTTAGATCTCGTTTTTGGTTATAAAATGCATATATTATTTGTCTAATTGCACCATGTATTGTTGGAGAACCAGCTCAAACTTTTTTAGCATTAAAAAAGATGAGCTTATCTATGTTATTCTGATATTATATATAGTTTATATTATATTAAAAATTTATAATTAAAATAGTTATAAAATAAATATAGTTTTATTTATATAATATTTATAAAATAATGTTTTATTAATAAATATATTATTATTTATATAATATTTATAAAATAAAATTACTAAACAACATGACAAATGCTGTTCTTCCAAACAGGTTCACAGGTTCAACCACCACTCTGCAAAACAGCTGATTATTTCACTCTTGTTTCCCATCACTACTTCTCCAGTCGTTACAGTCGCGCCAAATAAAGCCTTAGTAAGATCTGTATGATCCAAGATCAAACCGAACAAACATAGAAAATCTTTAGCTGAGCAAACTATATAGCAAGATCTGTATTTAATTCTTTATTTTTCCAGAAATAACAGAAAAAATGAAGAACGAAGAACAAACATTTCTCATGGATAAGCTCTAGTAAGAAAACTTTCGAAATCACTAGATCGACAACTAATTTAGAGGGTGAGATCACGATCGGGAACAGAGGCGGTGGCAGAAGTGAGGCGACCTGCATAAAAACATGAGAGTTAGGATCGGGAGGAATAGGAATAGGAAGCCGAGGAAGAGGACGACGAGTCGGGGTCGAGAGCTTACCAGGCGGGGAAATCGCGATCGGGGATAAAGGTGGATTCAGAGTCTGGATCAGAAGTGAGAAAGAGGAATAGGAAGCCGAGGAAGAGGAATGAGAGTCTGGATCAGAAGCTTACCAGACGAGGAAATCGCGATCGGGGACAGAGGCGGAAGTCACGATACGGACGAAATCCAGGGAAAACCCGTGCAAGAGGATAAGTTTTGGGGGATCGAGTTTTTAGGTTTATATGAAAACCGGTGTTTTTGACTTGAAAAACCAATGCCATTTGAATTCTATCGCGTCGAAAAGAAAAATTGAATTTTTGGAAGACAAAATCAATTCCAGAAAGACAATTCTTTCGTGCTGAATGTGCCATCAACATGTAATGTGCTATAAGAGTGTATTTGGAGGGCCAAAATGACAATTTGCTCCTTCAACCGGACCAGCTTGGACCGAACCGGTCGAGCTACCGTGGTCCGGTTTTGAAACTCGGAACATCGAGTTCTTCTCGTTAAAATACTGATGGGGGTTTGGGAGGGTGCTTGGCCTGCTGGGGAGTCCAGAAAGGGAAAGCCGAAGGTGAGGCAGACCGGACAGAGGGAGAGAGAGTTATCGGGAGAGGTGCGTCTGGAAGCGGCGTCTTCTGTATTGAGGGGCCAGTGGCTGAGCGAGGCAAGGCGGCGTTGGATTGTCGTCGGAGTGGATGTCCGACGAGAGAGACGGCGGAAGGGATGCCGGCGTCCTCTTCATCTCCACTTGTTTCACTCCATAGATGGTAAAAAAACATAAACCCAGTTCTACTTCTTTATTAGATACGAATGCTCATAATTGATGAAGCTAGATACTTATGTATGCGCTTGCTAATTGAAGTATAGATTAAGATGATTTTATTTTGATGTAACGTGCAGGGGAAGACTCTATAGATGTTATCTTCATTGTTTGAGAATGATAGTTTCATATGTTTAAATTTTGGACTTTGATTTGGCTCTAGTGGACCTCTTCTTATTCCTCGGAGCAAATTAGGTAAACCCTAGTTTTTTTGGTGCTAGTGAACGCCTAAGAACTAGTGAACTTCTAAGAACTAGTGAACCCCTAAGAAGCGAGCACACTGATTGAGATCAAAGCCCACCAGAAAACACATCTTAGGAGGAGGTCCTCATGCACATACGAGAGGTCTCCCATAGTAATCGCCAAATTAGCATAACCATCCTCCATACTATTGACAATGCGATAACTATGCTTGATGGCCCCAATCTCTAATGTCTAGAACTTTTCCCCTTCTACTGTCAAACCAGACAGCCGTTGATCCACTGGATAATCTTCATTGCAAATGAATTCAAATATAATGCTTTTATGCTATCCTTAAACTAAAGTCTATTTTTCATGATTTTTGAAGGATATTGTTCATGCTTGGAATTATAATACCTAACCATAGGTTTTCTCTTAACTTGTGAAGGTGTGATTATACATTATTTTTTGTTGATATGGAAATATATAATTTGGGGTTCATTGCAAACATCTGTTGAAGCTTAATAATAGATTAGAATTACGTGTTCATTTGGATTGATACTTTAGTTTTAACAATAGATGGTTGATCTATGTATTGGAGAGAAATAATCGTGCAAGGAGAGCTTTATAAGGCTTCCGGAAGAATTGAATGGATACATGGTTAGTGATAATCTACAAAAATGTCCATGATTTGTGTTATTGTTCATATAGTTTACTGGTATGTCTTGTTGGTAAGTGGCGATTGCTGGTTAGTGATTGATACTTTAGTTGTAACAATAGATGGTTGATCTATGTATTGGGGAGAAATAACCATGCAAGGAGAGTTTTATAAGGCTTTAGGAAGAATTGAATGGATGCATGGTTAGTGTTGATCTAAAAAATGTCCATGATTTGTGTTATTGTTCATATGGTTTACTGGTATGTCTTGTTGGTAAGTGGCGATTGCTGGTTAGATGGTGTGATATTTGTAGTTATAGATGATTGATCATGTAATGGGTAAGGTTCCATTTTGCGCTATATTTCACGTGGTTACATTAGAATTTAATTAAGGTTAATGATTATTTGCACATATATTCATTTTTGTATATTAAGTTAATAGGTTTATGTAAATAATTTATTTTAAGTCTAATAGGGGTACTAATTGAAAAGGAATGGTGACATTAATCTACCTCATGCTAATAAGAACTTTTTGATTTGATTGTGCATCTTGTGCTATTCTTAATTGAATATTTGTCTTATAAGTTTGATAAATATTGACGAGGAGTTGAGATTGATTTGCAAGGGCACATTAAATATTTGGGTAAGTTATTACCTATTAGTTGGGGGATAGATGCACTCTTCCTTTTTAATATACAATATTATCGCTTACAATGTACTTAAATTTTTTTGTTGCAATTCAAAAATGATGATTTAATAATTGTTAAATTTTTTGCGATCAGATAAAGTCAAGGAGCTCGTGACCAACTTAATGAGCAAATAAATAAGGTAGTTAACCTAGGGCTTAAAGTGTTACTCTCAAATAACCAAGGCTTGAATGCCATGAAATTATATTCACTGGGAAAAAATGAAAGATGAACAACACAATAATTTCTAATTAACGACAAAGAGACAATTATAGTTAGGGAAAGTTTGGAAATTATAAAAATCAATTAAATAAAGCATGATATTATTCTAACACGACATGTGCGAGAGCACAACGAGAGGTATACCTTCGGTTTGTTGGAAGTATGTCTAAATGGACTTGGACCATTCCTGGAGACCGGATGTGGACTAGAGTAATGGGGGGTCCTGATTGTCTCGGAGCTCTTCAATGGCCGATCGGTGGTGGAAAGGGAGCTGGTTGCCGATTGAGGGTGGATGAACGATGAGATGGAGGTGGAGGAGTTTTGAAGATGGCTATAGGACTTGGTTTGTGACTGTGGGAGACAGAGCGAGGGGAGATCCTTGGAGGCTTAGAATTTGGTGTGGAATGAGGGAGGAGTGGTCACCGGAGCCCATGTGGGCGATTAGCGGCGGTGATGTGACCGGCAGAGGAATCGCGACCGTTGGAGGGTGATTCGGCCATAGTCGTGCTAGGTAGACAAAGAACAAAGATGTTATTTGTTCTCATTAATTTCTTAAGTTGTCCAAAAAACCAAGGAGGGCTAGGCTCTTAAAGGAAATGAGTTATTAATTTTGAGGCTTTATGGATAGAATCAGTGGATTGATTTCTTACAAAAAAGTAAAATGAAACATTCATTGTATAGTTCCTCATTAGATATTTGACTATTTCTAAATGTAAGAAATAATATTTATTTTTTCTTTAATTTCATAATTACCTAGTTTTTCTAAAATACTTACTTTCAAATACAAATTTTATTGTTTGCTCAAACATCGCTAAACCTAATTTGACGGACCCTTTTATTCATGGTCTTATTGATTGGTTATGCCAATAAGCCGCAATAACGAGCGTGAATGAGATTTACGATACCAACATGGCTGCATCACTTTTGGCTATAACACATTAGTCATGGAATAATATGTGTGCTTAACTGCTTATGTGCATGATGAATGATTGTTAGTAATAGGCTCTTGTTGATTTACTGACTAGCCACTCCGATGGGCATACACGGAACAATTCTATTCTATTATTACGATCAATTAACCTTTGATGCAATTATAATTATAAATGTATGATTTAAGACTAATTTTATGCAATCCTAGGTGCCTGAATAGATTGGAGAACAATTAGAAATTTTGGATATTAAATCAATCTCGCAACGAGTCAATCAAAACCAACTAAAACAACAAGTGCTCAAGAAGTTCCCTTGGTAAGAAAGTGTTAGATGCACAATGAAAGCACAAACTGCTATGGAAATGCGGTTTAAGTTATGCAAGAAAAGATCTCACCAATAGTGAGGAAACAATAAACATGTATGTAGAACTGAACGATCTTGAGATAATTCTTCAATCAAATGCTCCAAAAAGTCGCAAGTATTGGCAGTAAATGCAGTAAAAATAATATAATGGTTACAATTTGCTAAACTAGCATTCATCCATAGAGCAGAAAATTAGGTAAGTTTTTTGCATGAATAAATTAGATAATGCACATAACCAGTCACACGAATGCAAAACTATTCACATGACTGCTACATCGATATTTTCATTTCTGTTAGAAGACATAAAGATAAATGATGTAAAAGCTCATTTATAGGCTCCTTTCTTCCTTCTCCTTTAGTCCCACATCTATTGTATAGGATTCTTCCTTCCTCTCTTCTCCTATATATTTGTATTCTCTCTTGTATTTGATATACGAAAGAAGTATATACAAGGTTAGCCCGTTGTTTTCTACATGGTATCAAAGGGAACCGGTCCGACCTGTTTTCTAACCGCTCGGCTTCCCTATCCGCCCTGTTTCTCTTCTTGACCGGGCGGCTTGGTCTTCCGCCTGGCTCTCCTTTTTAATCGGCCGGTTTGTTCCTGCGGCTTCCCGCGCGGTCTATTGTTTCTGGCCGCTCCTCTTCCTCTATTTCGTTGCCTCCACCTCGTCTTACCCCCCCTCATTTTTATAAATCTCTCGGTCTGGTGGGCCCTTTCCCCTAACCGACCGGTTTTTTCTTTCTTCCCGCCTGGCTTCTCGCCATCTCGCTGCGGTTTCTTCCTCTACCCACAATCTCTCCTTCTCTGCTCTTATCGCGCGACTTCTTTTCCCGCTACGGGTACTTTCGAACCGCTACGAGCACCGCGTCTGGTCGCGACACTGTTCTGTGCCGCTGGTGTTATTACCGAGACCACACAGTTTTCCTTACCGCTGCTGCTCTCCTACCCGCTGCGGTCTCCCTTCTTCAATCTCTGCAGGCGTACCGCTTGGCGCTCTCTTAGCCGCCGCGGCTTCTCTCCCGCTGCGAGTTCCGCTCTTGGTCGCGACATTTTTTCTTGCCGCTGGTGTGCTCACTGTGACCGTGCGGACTTCTCTCGCGATTTCTTCTCTGCTTAGTCGCTGCGACTTGTCTTGTCGCTAGCAGCCTCTCCTCTCTGCTGCGGGCTCCGCATATTGGTCGCGACATCCTCCTTGCCGCTGGTGTGTTAGCACTGAGACCGTGCGACTTCTCCTCGTGTCTCGACGTGACGGCTTCTTCCATCTAACCGCTCCGCATCTTGGTCGCGGCCTCTTGCCGCTGGTGTGTTGACATCAGGACCGTGCGGCTTTTCTGTCTCTCTAGTCTTGGCGGCTACTCTTCTCTTACCGCTCCAGGTCTTGGTGCGGTTTGTCTCTCCCGCCCGGTCTTGTGCCTGTTCGCTGGCCTCTGTTCTTTCTACCCGCTGCCGCTCACGGTTCTACCCGCCGCGGCCTGTTTCTTTTCGCTACGGGCTCCCTTCTACTCGCTACCTCTCACACGATCTCCTCTAGTCACGTGCGACCTCGTCTTACCGCTGGTGCTCGCGCGGCTTTGTTTCTCGTTGCCCTCATCATTCTTCCGTACTAGCCGCTGGTTCTGTCCGGCAAGCCGTCTGCTTCCTTGCCGCCTGGCTTCTGTGCCTATTTGCAGCTCAGGATTATGGCATCTGGTTCCACCACTGCTGATGATATTGCCACGTTGCGTGCTCAACTCCATCATCTTCAGGAGGTGGTTAGTCGCTCATCTGACTCTGTGGCCTCGATCTTCACGGATGGTATATCATGCTTCTCACACAGCTCTCCCTGGATTGTGGACTCGGGTGCTACACATCATCTCTCTCCGCACCAGCCACCCAAATACTTAGATACTGCTTACCCCAAGCACATCACCGTGGCCAATGGTGACAGGATCCCGGTTTCTAGCGCTGCTCATCTGCCTCTTACTCCTCTCTCCTTATCCTCGGTTCTTCATGTTCCGGACTCTCCTTTTAATCTCCTTTCTGTTAGCCATCTTACGCAAGACCTTGATTGCTGTGTTACTTTCTCACGTTCTTCCTTTGTGGTGCAGGATCGACTAACGCAAAATATACTTGGTAGAAAGCGACTGTCTAACGAGCTATATCTTCTTGATGTTCTTCCCACTGCTCTCACTACTGTCTCCACAACTGATTGACATCGTCGTCTTGGGCATGCCCCTCTTCCAATTCTCAAGAAAGCTCTTCCTACTGTCTCTCTTCAAGAGTTCTTTTGTGAATCGTGTATTTTCGGCAAACAACACCGTGTCTCTTTTTCTCCTTCATGTATCCGGAGCGATGCTCCTTTATCCTTAGTACATTCTGATATCTGGGGGCCCTATAAGGTCCCTATTGTCTTTGGGTATCGATACTTTGTTACATTTATCGATGATTACTCACGGGTAACCTGGTTGTATTTATTTTGTGATCGTACCGAACTCCCAATCACTTCCGTACGTTTCTTACAGAAACTCGCACTCAGTTCTCTACCTGTGTCAAAACTCTTCGTACAGACAATGCTCGCGAATATACTGGTCGCACCTTTTCCAATCTATGCACTGAGTTCGGTATTATCCATCAGACTTCATGTGCCTACACCCCTCAATAAAATGGCATTGCGGAAAGAAAAATCGCCACCTCCTTGATGTGGCTAGATCTCTTATGATCCAAATTCAGGTTCCTCCCCCCTATTGGAACTTTGCAGTCTCTACTGCTTGTCACCTCATCAATCGCATGCTTTCGTCTGTCCTCAACTTTGTGGCACCCATTACTCTCCTTTGCCCATCCACGAATATCTTCTCTCTCACACCTCGTGTCTTTGGGTGTACCTGTTATGTCCGCCATCTTGGTCCTTCCACTTACAAGCTTGCCCCTCGTGCTACCAAAGCTATGTTTGTTGGGTACTCACGCACTCAGAAGGGGTATGTCTGCTTAATCCTATCACTGAAAAGGTGGTTGTGTCTGCTGATGTCTCTTTTCATGAAGACCAACCATATCGCGCTAGTCCTTCTGATCCTCTTCTTCCTCCTGCGCTACCTCGACCCATCATCCCCGTCACGTCTCTGTTTCCACCACTTCTCCCTACTCCTCTGCTTCCGATTCCTACACCACCACCAGTACCCTCCAAACCCGCCCCCTCCAAACCTCCTATCATTGAAGTTTACACTTGTCGTCCTCCACGTCCAGCTGCCCAGCAACTGCTTCCCTCTACCGGTGTGATCTCGCGGCCTGTTGATCCGACATCCTCCTCGACGACTCATCCCTTGGCCAATTAAGTCTCTTTACATCGTTTCTCTCCACCTCTTCTTACCTTTGCTCTCTCTCTCTCTCTCTCTCCTCTATCTCTATACCTAACTCTGTGCAGGAAGCTCTCCAGCATCCGGCGTGGCATGCTGCCATGGATGAAGAAATGACTGCTCTGTGGGGTAATCATACTTGGGATCTTGTGTCTCCTCTTCCTAACCACAGTTGTGTTAGCTGCAAGTGGTTCTTTACAATCAAACATGTCGCAAATGAGACAGTTGATCGCTTAAAGGCTCGGCTTGTGGCACGGGATTTTACACAACAGTACGGGCTTGTTACGAGGAAACGTTCTCCCCCGTTGCGAAATTAAATACGGTTCGGGTCTTGCTCTCCCTAGTTGTTCATCGCCACTGGCCCCTCCACCAGCTGGATGTCAAGAATGCCTTTTTGAATGACGATCTTCTTGAAACTGTTTATATGCAACAACCGCCCGGGTTTGAGACCACGGGGGAGTCTCGTGTCTGTTTACTTCGCAAATCCATTTATGGTCTAAAACAGTCTCCACGGGCGTGGTTTGGAAAATTCAGCAAGGCTGTTTGTGAGGTTGACTTTAAACAAAGCTCGGCAGATTCCTCTCTCTTCACTCGTCACCAATCAACGGGGACTATAATATTTCTGGTTTATGTGGATGATATTTTGATCACTGGTGATGACTCCGCTGTGATACAACATGTTAAGCGGCATTTAAATTCTATCTTTCAAATCAAAGATCTGAGAAATCTTCGGTATTTTCTTGGACTAGAGGTAGCACGACGACCTGATGACCTTGTCTTATCCCACCGTAAGTATTGCATTGACCTTCTGAAAGATGCTGGTCTCTCGGGTTGCAAACCAACGGAGACCCCGATGGAAGTCAACCATATGCTGTGTGCTCAGGGATCTGAGGCTGACTCTCTATTTCCAAATCCAGAATACTATCTTCGTCTTGTGGGAAAACTGATATACCTAACCGTTACGAGACCAGATATATCATTTGTGGTTGGAGTGGTTAGTCGGTTTATGCATACCCCACGGGTTTCTCACCTTCAGACAGTGGAACGGATTCTCAGATATCTGAAGACTTCCCCTAGGCAAGAACTTGTGTATAAGCTATCTTCCTCCCTTTCTCTTATTGCATACTCTAATGCGGATTATGCGGGCTCGTTGGATGATCGACGTTCGACTACTGGTTTTGTACTTACTTTGGAGGAAATCTTATCACATGGCGTAGTAAGAAGCAGACAGTGGTTGCTCGCTCGTCTGCTGAGGCTGAGTACCGTGCGATGACAGCCGTTACATCAGAACTAACCTGGCTGGAAAGTCTTCTAATGGATTTGGGAGTTAGGTTGTCCTCACCGTCGACGTTGTTTTGTGACAGTCAAACTGCAATACATATTGCGAAAAATCCTGTGTTCCATGAGCGGACTAAACATATTGAGGTTGATTGTCACTTTGTTTGGAAAAAGGTTCAGTCAAAGATGCTAAAGCTTGAACATGTTCTTGCGTCTGGGCAAGTTGCTGACATCCTTACCAAGGCATTACCTCGCAAATTATTTTACCAGTTCTTGTCCAAGCTTGGTGCCTACGACTTGTACGCTCCAGCTTGTGGGGGAGTGTTAGAAGACATGGATAAATGATGTAAAAACCCATTTATAGGCCCCTTTCTTCCTTCTCCTTTAGTCCCACATCTATTGTATAGGATTCTTCCTTCCTCTCTTCTCCTATATATTTGTATTATCTCTTGTATTTGATATATGAAAGAAATATATAAAAGGTTAGCCCTTTGTTTTCTACAATTTCATTAATAAATACATCTGTAATGCAAAAGTTCTTCAGATATAATTATATGATGCTCATAATCTGAGGCATCTATAATCTAACTAGATACAAAAGACATCTTCATACTAGTACTTGCAAAAGGATGGTGCCTTAGTAGTACATCTTCATGCTAGTAATTGCTATGATGAACAGTGTTTTGTCATGTTATCTTGGTTTTGCCCTTTGTCGATGTGCTGTACAGTTTTTTAAAAAATGACTCGCATGTTTTGCTCTCTTAAAATTTTGAAAAGAAGTTTCTTAGAGTAACTCTGGCCTCCAAGTCGCAGGAGATATAAAAAAAGGATGGTGCCTCTGCCTTTTGGTAGCCGTCACCAGAACTTAGCGAGTTGATTGTCTCCCCTTGCAGTGGTGCCGCCTCACAACCTAGGAGATATTGAAGCTCTGAACACCTGATAATTTTTGTTGCGGGTTGCAATGACTTCATTAAATGATTGTGGGAACTACCAGGGCTGCTGCAACAAACAAAAGAAATAGCAGACTGACTTCATTGAAATTTTCTTCACACTGTTCTTCACAGTGGCTTCCAACCACTCGGCGTGGCCGACCACCTTTGAAATGACATGTCTTCATTGATGCTTTGACACGCCGTTTGACAACATCACCTCGAGTCTCATCTCCCTTGACATCACCTTCCTCGACCTAGACAAGATCATCTCCTTCGCCAACTTCCTCTATAGCTGCCCCAAGCTTCTTGAGCTCGCCTCCTTAAAATTTCTTCCCGCGATATTTTACTGTGCCATTCCATCTTCTCGACCCGAGGGACCTCTGGTTCCTCCTGAAGTCATGATAAGCGGATCCTGATGAATATGAAGATTGAATAAATAAATATTATTATAATATCATAAATTTAAGTTATTTATAATGGGAATTAAGCGGACGAACAATGTCTTATGTTGATGTGTCCATAACATTGATTCCTAATTTTGCCCGGGGATGCTTTTTGTTTTTTTGGCACTCAAATATTACTCTTAGGCTTAGGCGAGGCTAAGTATGGGGAGGAGAAACCAAGAATTGGATGAGAAACCGAGAATGTTGATAGTTCTAGGGCGTGTGGATAGCTGAGCCCCAACAAGGGTCATCCGTGGTGCATGGAAGGTGGAAAAGTTAATGGTGCTTATGTTGCCAAGTTTTTTGTACACTTCTCTCACCTTTTCATTTCCTCTTTGCCTATTTGGCAAGTTATTCTAAGCAAGAAGGAAGAAGCATGAGGAGGCACGACATGGACGGGTGGGAGCTAGAGTAGCAAACTCGAGGTTGCACGACAACAATGGTCACAATGACAAGGGTTGCAGTAGTGGCGATGGCTCCCACAGTGAGGATGTCCGCGGCGGCGGCTATGATAATGTAGTTATAGTGTTTTATTGAATTTTGTTATTTAAATTTTGCTTTATTATTTTTGTCTTTATATTTATTTTATTTTAGTGAAAACAAATGATAATCATATTTTTCTAATTAGGTTAATTATGCACTACTAAATATTCACTTAGACGTGTAAATATTCTTAACAACAAGTAATCTGACACTTTTTTATTATTTCTAATTTTTATCTTTATTTGATTATTTATCATTTGAAGGGGAGCCTTGGCGCATCGGTTGAGGTGTTACCGTGCGACCTTGAGGTCGCGGGTTCGAGTCTTGGAAGCAATCTCTTGCAAAAAATGCAAGGTAAGGTTTGCCTACATTTACCATTGTGGTGGGACCCTTCCTCAGGCCCTCGCTCCGCGGGGATGGATGCCTTGTGCACCGGTCCGCCCTTTGTTTATTTATCATTATTTAAAAATAGTTCTAAATATATTTGACTTCAAGTAAAATTAGTTTTTGTAAATAAAACTTTATTTCTAAATTTTAATTTTTACTGTAGTCTAGCCGGGGATCACCATGCCCTATGACTCAATACTCTAGTCGCTCGCAATCTATACACGTACTCTTATACTAGTGACATCGCACGGGGGCCCGGCTGTAACAGCACCTTCGCCGCTCACCATTGCAATGGATAGTGTTCAGCTACACCAGTACTGGACTGTCGCTTGACATCTCCGTACACAATATAACACCCCAACAATACTGTTCTTTCCTCGACATCCTAGCCGCTCGTCGTCCACCCAAAATACATAAAAATAACTAAAATTCCTAAGTCTACGATCCACACAAGATGAACAACTCTGATCGTCATGCAGACCCTTGTATAACATAATCTCCATCACCCCTCCAGGTTTTTGTTTTTGTACATGCATGTTAACAATGTAAACTTAGAGCGAAGCTGCGGAGGTTTTGATAATTTTGAAAGATTGAGGAAGGTCCTAGTAAATGATCCTATTGAAGTATGTATAACGTGGAGACATGAATGTTTTAGCATGTAAAAGATGGTATTCATTGAAAGTCACTCTTTATAAAAACCATTCATGAATTTCAGTGTTATTATCATCGTTGATTTGTCCTTCTTCATGTGGTGTTAGTTTCTTGGAATGTTGATTGTCTTTATCAATATTTATGATCTGCTATTAGAACATATTTAATTGATCATATTGTATGCACTACTTGATGTTTATGCTTTGCAAAGTTATACCCAACATGACTTGTCCTTCTTCCAATAGTCTCCCTCATGTGATGTTAGTTTCTTGGAATGTTGATGGTCTTTTTCAATATTTATGATCTGTTATTAGAACACGTTTAATTGATCATATTGTATGCACTAGATGTTTATGCTTTGCAAAATTATACCCAACAATTTTATGATTTTCAAATTAGCAATTGGACAATCTTGAGCAACAAGTTTATAGACTCATGTTGCAAGCAAGTGAGAGGTGGTTAGGTTTACAATAATTGATTTGGCTTATTAGTTAAGTTGTCTTTCATGATCTGGATTATTGAAGGGTTGATATTCATTTGAGTTTTTGGTGAATCAAATACTGTGATGTTGCATTTTAGATGCTCTTATCATATTTTCGCGATGCGTTATGTGGACAATTTATTAATTTAACATCCTACTGGCATGCTATTGAATATGTCCGGCTCATTAAGCGGTCCATCACAACCAATTTCCTTCAAGTTTTAGTTTCCCGTCTTCCTCCCGACACTTGGTTCATGCATATGTAAACTTCCTTTCTGAGAAGTTATCCTCGTACACTTATCTCTATTTTCTCTTTGGCTTTGTTTGGATGTGAGTAATTTGAGAGGAAGGAAATGACAAAGGAGTTAAAAAAATCTCATGTCAAAGGGTCACTCAAAAATAAAACCGTAAAATTGTCCCATTTTGCACTTCACTTTCCTCCAATCCAAATTTAGAATTGGTGGTTAATTGTGCTTGTGAATTCAATTAACAGCAAAACTTTACCCATTGAGCATATTTTATGTTCCATTTTGATGTAAACCAAAATTAGGGCTTCAAAAGTAAGATATTTTTGCGATCGATTTTAACTTAGAGTGGCGCACATTAGATTCGTCGAATAATAAACAGTGGTAATCAACTTAGTGTTCGTAAGACTCGTGTAAGGATCTAGCAATCGTATGTAATTAGCAACTTGAAATACGTCATCCACAAGCACGTAAATAAAAGATGAACAGTAGAGTTTTTCAAATTGACGACAAATAGGTAAAAATAAGAATCAAGGCAGTTGATCATTTAATCATAAGCATTTAATTAGATCTAACAAAATATGAACAAAAAAGAGGGAGAGGTATACAATAGGCTCAAGCACAACTTCGATCCAATCCCATGCTTGGTTGAGGAATGAAAATGAGGATTGACACAGTAACGAATGGGCCGCTAGTAGTAGTCGGGCATTGGGAAAAATAGGAAGGGGATGAGAGCTGGTCGGAGAGGGAGGAGGTGAAATTTTGGAGGCCAATCAAAACAGTAGGCACGACCTTTGGCGACAGAGGTGGCAAGGGTGGTCGTCGACTCGATCGACAAAGATAATACTCGAACCCGTCAAAGGATGGGCGGTAAACTGGGGAAGGTGGCAAAGGGAGGGCTTGTGTTTGTTGAAGTAGAGGTCCGACAGTTGTCTGGAAGAAGAGCAGTGTACTACACCGTGAGGGAGGCGGCTGAAGGAGATGAGACAAAGGTTTTCTGTCTTGTTTTCTATTCCAGGTTGGTTGTTTTGGAGGGTGATTTAGCCTTTTAATAGGTAATATAATTTAAGTAGTTTAATAAAAGAAAATAAATTTTATAATAGGATATTTCAAGGATCAAATATAGGGATTTCAAAGGATTTCTTCTCTTACTAATTTTCATCATAAATTAATTCTGAAAATAGAAATAAATTTTAATTTCAACATAACCTCAATTTAAATATCCTTAATTTTGATAAATCGTTTTGAGTGCTTTCCTTAATTAACACCATACTTAATTTGACGGATTTTTTTTATTAAGGGACTTATTGAACGATCACTTCAATAAACCGTACAAACATGCGCGAGTGAGATGCGCAATAAAATACATAACTGGAGAATAAAAGAAACGAACTTGTGCGAAAACATATGCTACAAAATAAAATATTGAGGTGTAAACAGAGTCAAAACGATGCGGTGGTTGCATCCCATTCGTAGATTTCTTCTTTTCTAACTTTAAATAATTAGTTGTATTTTTGGTGTGTAGTTCTTTTCTTGGTTATAAGCAACATGCAAATTAGTCTTTACATTTTTATGTTCAACTGAAGCATTCTTTTGTTCATATACACAAAGGCGTCTTTACATCCTTGCATTTTTTATGTTTAATACCTTGGCTTTACCCTCCTTCTCTCTCTGCAAGTGTTTTTATTCATATACACATAATTCTGTGTGGTATAGATTGGTTCGTAGGTGTATGTATGTATGTGGAAGTATGTTCACAAGCATGCATTTATTATATACTTCTACTTTCTCTTACATACTCGTTGTACTAATTCATGCATTCTTTATATGCTATAACCAATGTTGTAAATATCGGATGTCAGCGACATATCAGATTGATTTTTTAAATATCGGATGTCAGCAACATATCAGATTGATTTTTTAAATGTCGGATGTCGAAAGTCGGAGACATGTCAAAAATATTTTAAAATATCATATTTCCATGTCTCATAATTTTATTTAATTTTTAAGTATACTAATTCTAATTATATGTTATAAAAATAGAAAAGTAATATAACAAATACATAAAAAATGAGTCATTTATATTACAAATAAAATCAAATAGTATTTACGATAAAAAATTATTAACAAATACAAAATAATACATTGTAAAATATATTTAATAGTATACAATAATTTTATTTTGATAACAATAAATTTATTGCAAATAAAAAAATTTTAAAGTTAATTTTTTTGATTGATTATAAGTCTTTTTAAGCTTCTAAATTTATATTAAAAATATGCAAAAATCAACTAATAAATGTATTAAATACTTTCATAGTTGTAATATGAAATTTTAAAACTGTGAAACAATTATACAAAATTGCTTGTGAGAATAAAATGTTAAAATAATCGAAACAATAAGTCTAATCGATTTATACATACATAATATAATATATATGTGCGATTTAATCATATGCTTCTAGTCTGCTAATAGAATATAAAATAAAATACTGGACGATATATTTAAAAGTCATGTCGGCCGATATATTGAAAAAAATCGGACATGTCGACCTATATTTTACAAAAGAACATAATTTATTTGTTTAGAAAAACATATCGTTTTGCCCTTAAAATGTCATGTCGGGAGACATGTAGGACATATCAGAGGACATTTAAAACAATGGCTATAGCTGTCAAAATACTCGGTACATACCATTTTTTTGTTTTCCAAATTTCTAATTTTAGAAATTATAATTGATGTTATTTTCATGTTCCGTGTGGTGGAGATGCAGTTTATACCTACTCACTATAGTATTCTTTTGTATGCAGCAGGATGGAGAGTAGCCACTTGATTGTCTTCTAGAAGTTTTGCAATTTTCCTGCGGCAGTATTGGCTTCAACAAATTATGTGGACCAATGTTTTCAGAGTTGTATGTGCTATTCTTTTAAATCATTGTGCTCGCTAGATTACTAGTAATACCTTCAATGCTTACCAAATTCTCAATTTTATTTTATTTGTTTGTAAAATTGCAATTTTGCTGTGTTGTACTGTGGGTTTAATTATGTGAAGGGTGTTCTTATACCATTGTTTGATTATATGTAGTAAATTATTAGTTTTTCAGTTGCACAACTGTGGTAGATTAACAAGATATATTTGTGAGAACACAGCCTGAGAATAGAGGTCTTGGTTTATAAGTATTTTATTGGTAATTGTCAAAATTTTTTTACAGTAATAATATTACTGTTTAATTACACGATTGACAGTGCACGGCCCCGCCCCTTGTGCAGCCGTGATTGTACCTCGGTCACAACAATACCTCCGCCGGTTGCGAACAAGTTTTGGCCGTTCGCGAGTTTCGTATGGTCTCTGCCATCCACATTGATACAAATGAAATGTAAAAAGGCAGATATAATGTTTTGAGCAAAATATCCTATTGAAAAACTACAAAATGAAAGAACGGTGAAAAAGGCAATAAAAAATTAGTACAATTACATACGAGGAATACCTTCCATTGCAACTTGGAAGTGGAAGTCCTAAGTGCGGCAGAACATACTGAGACCCTGGCGAAAATCAGAATCAGAAGCTAAGAAAAAGGGTAAAGTTCAAAAATAAATAATTCATGAACACTAACAAAAACAAGAATTGCAAAAATGCACATTCATAAAGGTTGCAAAAGACCGATATTTTTTCCCTCAAACTTTCAATACAAAATGCATATTGAATTAACAAAGCTTGCAGCCAAATAGATACCTGAGCAGTAAATGTCTATCATAGAATGAAGAATACCGAGCTAAAAAAAATGTTCTCTATATAATTCCCAAAACTGCACACAATTTCATCTGCTGCCATCATCCAAGTAGCTGGTGTTGTCTTGAATAAGTGTAAAAATATATTACATATGATCCAAATAAGTCTAGTAACTAAAGCTGCAGTGGTAAGATATAAAGTAAATACCAAGATTTGTAAATGAACGATCATTTGAGAGCAAAAAAAGGCCATATAACTCCATGCCAAAAAATGCAGCTATGGTAAGTGTAGAGAAAGTTCCAAACCTTGTATATACTTCTTGAATACCGAAAAACAAGTATGAGTACTGTAGAGAGAGCTCAAAACTTATATGTATATCTTGTGTATCAAAATACAATGAGAGAATACAAATATATAGGAGAGAGAAGGTGAGAAGAAATCCTATACAAGATGTGGGACTAAGAAGAGAAGAAGAAAAAATAATAAAAGGGGCCCAATAATGGGCCCATTACATGGGCTTTTCTAACACCCCCACAAGCTGGAGCGTAAGTCGTATGCGCCAAACTTGGATAGGCAATGATAGAAGAGGGTACTAGGCAGAGCCTTTGTGAGGACATCTGCAACTTGTTCAGTGCCCGGAACATGCTTTAGTTCAATCTTCTTCATGTGAACTCTCCCGGATGAAATGACAATCCACTTCAATATGCTTCGTTCTTTCGTGAAAGACCGGGTTCTTGGCTATATGTATGACAGCTTGACTGTCATAAAGGAGGAGAGCTGGTGAAGAAAGTTTTACCCCAAGTCAGCAAGAAGACTCTCAAGCCACGTGAGTTCCGAAACCACAGATGCCATTGCCCGATATTCTGCTTCAGCTAAGGATCAAGCAACCACCGCTTGTTTATTGCTTCACCAGGTGATCAGATGTCCTCCAAAATATGTGCAAAAACCGCTAGTTGATTGTCGATCATCGAGTGAACCCGCATAATCAGCATCAGAATATGCCACCAATGTTGGGGTTGAAGATGAGGTTTTATATACTAATCCTTGGCCAGAAGCTGTTTTAAGGTATCAGAGAATCCGTTCAACGGCCTGGAGATGAGAGCTTCGAGGAGAATGAATATACCGACTGACGATAGCAACAACAAAGGATATATCTGGTCTTGTTACCGCTAGGTAGATCAGTTTCCCAACAAGACGACGATAGTATTCCGGATTTTGAAGCAGAAGATCAGAATCCGAGGCCTGAGCACATAGCTTGTGATTTTCATCCATTGGAGTGTTCACAGGCTTACAGCGAGATCGAAACAGTACTTTCGCTGAGAGAGGACAAAGACATCTGGTCGTCTGGCAACCTCCAGACCCAAGAAGTACCGAAGGTTCCCCAGATCTTTTGTTTGAAATACGGAGCTCAGATGTTGTTTGACCGCCTGTATTCCGTTCGAGTCGTCTCCAGTAATGATGATGTCGTCAACATAAACCAATAGGAGAACCGTTCCCGTTGCCTGATGGCGAGTGAATAACGAGAAATCTGCCGAGCTCCGAGTAAAGCCAATTTCCCGTAGGGTCTTACTAAACTTGTCAAACTATGCCCGAGGGGATTGTTTGAGACCATAGAGTGACTTCAGAAGATGACAAACCCGAGACTCCCTCGTGGTCTCAAACCCGGGAGGTTGCTGGTATCAGAGGGAGGTTTAGGGTTTAGGAGGAGTCGTGCGGTCTGCAGAGGGGTTAGCCGCCTGGCCGGTGGAGGCAACGGAGGAGCTCATAAAGACCGGAGAGTCCGCATCGAGCAGGAAAGGGCGCTGCGGTTCGAAGAGGTCGCCGCGGGTTGACGAGGTCGCAGCGGGTTGACGAGGTCGCCGCGGGTTGAAGAGGTCGCCGCGGGTTGACGAGGTCGCCACAGGTTGAGGAGGTCGCCACGGGTTGAGGAGGTCGCCGCAGGAGAGCACTCTTGCACGACAAGCCCGCGCGGTTACACGAGAGGCCGCAACGGGTAGTCAAAGCGACGAGAGCGAGCAAGGGCGCTGCGGTTTGAGGAGGTCGCCGCGGGAGAGCACTCTTGCACGACAATCCCGCGCGGTTACACGAGAGGCCGCAGTGCATAGTCAAAGCGACAAGAGCAGCGAAGAGCAAGACAGAGAGAGGGAGGCCGCGACCTGAGTGCGGAAAAACAAACCGCACGGTCACAGTGAGCACACTAGCGGCCAGAGAAAGAGCGACAAGAGAAGTCGTCTCGAACAGAGAAAGAGAGAGGTCGCAGCGGTGAAGGAGAGACCGCGCGGGAAGGAGAGGCCGCGGGTAGGCCGAGCGGCAAAGAGACGACAACGGCTAGGAGAAGCCGCGAGAAGAATAGGCCGCGCGGGAAGGAGAGGCCGCGGGTAGGAGAACTCGAGCGACAAGACCAGGCAGTGGCTAGCGCGGGTAGACCGAGCGACTAGCGAGAGAAGGCGGGGCCCATCTGGCAGAGGGTGGAGAGCTATTAAAAGAGAGAGCCAGAGGGATGGAGGGAGGACAGGAGACAAGCGCGGTTAGAAGAGAGAAGACCGCAGGGAGACCGGCAAGGAGACCCGGATGACTACCCGCGGATAAAAAGCTGGTAGACTAGGAGAGTCCGCAAAAGCGGACAGGAAAGGGAGGCGGTCTGTGGGCGGGTAAAAACAGGGAAACCGCCTGTACCGGAACCTGACTCTGATACCATGTAGAGAGAGATCAAAACTTGTATGTATATCTTGTGTATCAAAATACAATGAGAGAATACAAATATATAGGAGAGAGAAGGTGAGAAGAAATCCTATACAAGATGTGGGACTAAGAAGAGAAGAAGGAAAAATAATAAAAGGGGCCCAATAATGGGCCCATTACATTGGCTTTTCTAACAAGTACAAATATATAGGAGAGAATAGAGTAAAATCTAGCTATACAAACAATGTGAGACTAAACACTAACTCCTACATGAGTCAATACATCATTTTTCATAGTATTTTCTAACACTCTCCCGCAAGTTGGAGTGTACAAATCGTAGGCACCAAGCTTGGACAAGAACTGATAATAGAGATGCCGAGGTAAGGCCTTGGTGGGGATATCCACAACTTGCTGAGCAGCAGGAACATGTGTTAACTCTATCTTCTTCAACCGAACCTTCTCCCGAATGAAGTGACAGTCAAATTCAATATGTTTTGTCCGTTCATGGAAGACCAGATTCTTGGCAATGTGTATAACAGCTTTACTGTCGCGCAATAAAGTTGCGGGTGAGGAGAGCTTGACTCCTAGATCATCAAGGAGACCCTCAAGCCACGTGAGCTAAGACACAACAGCTGCTATAGATCGATACTGAGCCTCAGCAGATGAGCGAGCAACCACAGACTGTTTCTTGCTGTGCCATGTAATAAGATGTCCTCCAAAGTAAGTGCAGTATCCACTTGTGGAACGTCGGTCATCCATGAGCCAACATAATCAGCATCAGAATAAGCAATCAGAGATAAGGGAGACGAAGAAGGCTTGTATACAAGCCATTGTCCAGGAGCAGTCTTCAAGTAACGAAGAATACGTTCGACAGCCTGAAGATGAGAGATACGTGGTTCATGCATGAATCGACTGACAATTCCAACAACAAATGATATATCAGGTCTAGTAACAGTGAGGTATATCAGCTTTCCCACAAGGTGACGATAATACTCTGGATTCGGAAGGAGCAAATCGGAGTCCGAGGCATGAGCACAAAGTTTATGATTGATATCCATTGGAGTGTCAGCAGACTTGCATTCAGAATAGCCCGCATCATGAAGTAGGTCATGACAGTACTTTCTCTGAGATAGCACAAGCCTATCAGGTCTTCAAGCCACTTCAAGACCAAGAAAATATCGAAGGCTTCCCAAGTCCTTTGTTTGAAACACAGTTGTTAGATGCTGTTTGATCATCTGTATTCCTGAAAGATCATCTCCTATAATCAGAATATTATCCACATAAACCCAAAGAATTACTGTGCCTGTTGGACGATGACGAGTAAATAGAGAGAAGTCGGCCGAACTTCGAGTGAACCCAACAACACTAACGGTCTTGCTAAATTTTTCAAACCATGCCCGAGGAGACTGTTTGAGACCATAAAGAGACTTCTTCAGACAACAGACAAGAGACTCCCCCGTGGTCTCAAACCCGGGAGGCTGCTGCATATAAACGGTCTCCTGTAAATCGCCATTAAGAAAGACATTTTTGACATCCAGTTGGTGCAAGGGCTAGTGGCGGTGAACAGCGAGGGAGATCAACACACGATTAATATTGAGTTTAGTGACTGGAGAAAAGTCTCATCATAATCCAAACCTTGTTGTTGAGTGAAGCCGCGAGCTACAAGAAGAGCTTTCAAACGGTGAATCGTCCCATCCGGACCCTGTTTGACGTCAAACATCCACTTACATCCCAGACAAGATTGTCCAGGAGGAAGCGAGACCAAATCTCAAGTGTGGTTTGCCCAAAGAGCAGACATTTCCTCGTCCATAGCCGCCCGCCATCCAGGATGCTGGAGAGCCTCTTGTACAGAATTAGAGATGGAGATAGAGGATAAAGAAAGAGCACTTTGTCGGAGTTCCAGAGAGAGGCGGTGAAAAGAGACATAGTTGGCCAGCGGGTGGGCAGTGGAAGTTGTTGGCGGATCCACAGGCTGCAAAACATCATTAGAGCAGGGCAGCTCTCGTAGGGCAGTATACGAAGAAGGACGTCGAGTGTACACATGAATGACAGGTGGTATAGGTGTTTAGGTGGGATTGATGTGGGAAGAAGAGGAGGAAGGTTTGAATGAACAAGGATAACATGCCGCGAGAGAGGTGGGGGGAGAGGAGAATCAGCTGGTTGAGAGTAATATGGTTGATCTTCGAGGAAGGTGACATCAGCAGAAGTAACCACCTTGCGATCCTTGGAAGAAAAACAAACGTAGCCCTTCTGAGTCCGAGAATAGCCCACAAACATATATTTAGTAGCACAGAGAGCAAGTTTGTCAGTGGACGCGCCAAGATGATGAACAAAGCACAGACAACCAAACACGCGAGGGGTGATGAAGAAAAGAGGTTTGAAGGGGAAGAGAAGATTGAAGGGAACCACAAAATTGAGCATGGAGGAAAACATGCGGTTAATAAGAGTGCAGACGGTAGAGACCGCAAAAACCCTAAAAGTTTGAGAACATTCATTTGAATCATAAGAGAGCGGGTGACCTCAAGTAAGTGTCGATTCTTGCGTTCAACAACGCCATTTTGTTGGGGGGTATAGACACAGGAGGTTTGATGGATGATCCCAAACTCAGCACAGAGGAGAGCTAAGGCATGACTCATGTATTCACGGGCATTATCTGTGGGAAGAGTTTTAATTGTTGTGGAAAACTGGTTGGGAGTTTCAATGAAAAAGGTACAGAATACACTGGGTAATTCAGAGCGGTCACGAAAGAGATACATCCAGGTCACCTGAGAGTTGTCATCTACAAATGTGATAAAATAACGATATCCAAAAACACTCGCAATTTTGTAGGGTCCCCAAATATCGGAGTGTACTAGATCAAAGGGAGCATGACTTCGAGTAGGATGTGGTGAGAACGTAGACCGATGATGTTTCCCATAGATACAAGACTCACACGTGAACTCTTGGAGGGACACGTAGGGGAGAGATTTTATGAGGATGTTTAGAGGAGCGTGACCTATACGTCGATGCCAATCAACAGAGCTAATAGAGGACAACACCGTTGGGGGAGAGGGGTCAAGGATATAGAGACCATTCAACAGATGCCCTTTTCCAATGATAGTTTGCGTCTTGCGATCCTGCACAACACATAAGTTAGAAGAAAAAATAACATCACAATCAATGTCAGTAGTGAGTCGACTAACAGAGAGAAGGTTGAAAGGAGAGCCCGGAACATAAAGGGCAAAGAGAAGAGTAATGGAGGGAGTGAGGTGAATATCTGCCGCGCCAAAAACGGGAATTGTGTCCCCACTAGCAACAGTAATGAACTTGGAATTTACTTATTCAAATATTGTGGTGATTTCTGCGAGGTAATGTTGTGAGAGGCCCCAGAATCCAAAATCTAGGATGAGCTTTGAGCAAGACAGGAGGTACCACCATCAGAAATAGACACCACAGAGCCCGGAGGACAGCTGATCATCTTGCAAGGAACAGTCCACATCGGTCACGGTGACAACGCACCAGCGACAAGAAACGACCACGGCCAGCGCTGTAAGAAAAGAGTCTGCATCGGATAGAAACACGCCGCGACGGTTAAAAAAAAAACCCGAGCATGCAGCGCGGTTAGGAGAAGACCGCAACACGAAGAACGACGTAAACGAGAAGCCGCAGACAGACCGCGCGAACAACCAAGTCGAGAGGGCAAGACACCTGGGAGGGCGGCAACCAGGGAACACAAGGCAGAGGCCGGCGAGCAGACACTCGACCGGGCGGTTAGAGGTAGACCGCAACAGGAGCACAAGCCGACGAACAGGTACTAGACCGGGCGAATAGAGGTAGACCACAACCAACAACCCAAAACGGTTAGAGAAGAGAGGCCACCTGGAGATAGAAAAGGAGAAGCCGCACGGTCTCGGTGTCAACACACCAGCGACAAGAGGCCGCGACCAAGATGCGGATCCCGCGGCGGGTAGAGAAGCCGCAACGTCTAAGGAGGCCGCATTGGTTAAGCAAAGCCCGCGCGAGAAGCACGCAGCAATAGGGGAACTGCAGCGGGAGGGGAAGCCGCGGCGTGTAAGGAAACCACAATGACAAAACAACGAAGACCGTACGGTCACGGTGATAGCACACCAACGACAAGGGAAGATGCCGCGACCTAGATGCGGAGCTCGCTGGGATTAGGGAAGCCGCAACGACTAAGAGAACAAATCGCGGCGAGAAGAGAAGACGCGATGACTAAAGGCAAGTCCCGACGAGCAGGGAGCAGCGCAGCGAGAAGGCCAGAACTCGGCGGGTAGACAAGGAGACCGCAACGAGTAGCGACTAAGAGAAGTCGCGGCGAGAAGGGTGGAGAGCAGCGAGAAGGGAAGATCTCGGCGGGTAGACAGGGAGACCGTACCAAGTAGAGGGAAGCGGTTAGCCGGGATGAAACCGCGCGGGCAGAGGAAACAAGGGAGGGAAGGCCCCACCTGTTAGAAAGGTTATAAAAGGGAGGAGGAGGAGTGGAAGCCACGAGAGAGAGAGAGAGAGCAGAGGAAGTGGTTAGAACGACCTTAACTGCGCGGGAAGCTGCGGTTAACAAAAATTCTATCCACCCGGAAGCGGTTAGAAAGAGAGCAGGCCGCAGGACACTGCGGCTAAGCAGGAGAACAAGCCGCCCAGTAAGCAGGCGGAGGAGGCGGTTAGAAAAGAACAGGCCGGACCGTATCCCTCTGAGACCATGTAGAGAAAGTTCCAAACCTTGTATATACTTCTTGAGTACCGAAAAACAAGTATGAATACAAATATATAGGAGAGAAGAGAGTAAAATCTAGCTATACAAACAATGTGGGACTAAACACTAACTCCTACATGAGTCAATACATCATTTTTCTTAGTATTTTCTAACAGTAAGCGAAACCCAACTATTTTATAACATGACACAGAGATGTAGTTCTTAATTTAACTGCAACTAAGATTCAAGAAATAGTTTTCAATTAACAAAAGTTCTTATGCGAAAATATTTAATTAAGAGAATAAACATTAATGAACACAATCTTAAAGGAAAGAGCAAGAGTCGATTAATAGAACAAAAAATCACCAACTCTACAACATACCATAAATTTCCATACTCTAATTGTGCGATAAAGATATGCTTTTGATTTAAATATAGAGTTGACTAAGAAAGGTTCTTAGCATTTGCAATCTTAATAAGAAAACATTATCAATAGTTGCGAAGTAACTAAATTAAGCAATCCCTCAACTTAGAGCCACTGCCGGCACCTTCAGTTTTCTCCAGCATGCACTGGTCTCTTATACAAATTGTAGAAGCCATCCTTGATGTATTTTAAAACTTTGTGCAAAGGTACTAATTCAATTTTTTAATCCACATCTTCAACACCTCTGTTCCAAAATAATTTATGATTGTGACAATAAACAACCGAGCAATTAAAGATAAGGTAAAAAAGTGGGTGGAATAGATTATAATAATTTTTCATCGTAATTTATAATGCAAAAAACTAATGAGGAACAAGGCAATCAAATGTAAGAATGATCTAGGAGTTAATATTCATGGAATTCATTGTCACGACCATGAGTGGACGTAAAGATGAAAACCATCTGCATAAGCGCAAAAAATGGAGTCGAAATGGAGCTTATATTAAATTTTAATTCTCTTTTAAGCATCAATATCAATGATTTCCTCTACTTTCAGGGAATTAATTTTAGCCCTCATAATGTAAAGTTCAGCACTATGCATTTCAAGTTCTAACCACATGGAAATACATTTTAAACAGCGAATGTAGCTCAAACAATACTTTTTTTAGAAGGCGCACATAACTCTCCTTTAGGCATTGTAAAGGCTATTGTTTTCTAGAAAAAATCAAGTTAACAAAATATTTGAGATAAATGCTAGAGCTTGTTGGCTAATAGTAAACATTGAATTGATAATTGCAAATTACTTGTCACTGGAAGTAAATTGCTAAAAACTGAGGCAAAAAATAGGGCTAGCTCTAACCTTGCTCTTTAGTAACCACAACAACAACTTCACTGTAGCCCACAAAATCCTTGGCATTTTTGTTTTGCTTCTCCTTGAGAAACCTCAGGACTTCAGCTCTTGGCCTTAGGGTTCCATTCTCTTCATGGTTTTGCACTAAATCATCAACATCCGATAATACATCTCTCTGAAGCAAAACATCAAATAAATGAACCACACAAATTGTACAACCTTAATAATGTCATTCCCCCTCTCCACAAAATAACCTGCTTGATCAATGACATTTAACTCTACTAGCAATATGCACGACTCTTCACCCGATCTCATAATGGCGGCCCTGATCTGTTTCATCCTCCATTCTTCGTCGCAAATATAATGCAATCAGAGGAAAATAGAAATAATGACTTGCCTCATATTTTTATCCCAATTGATTCTTTCCCGGAGTTTGCACGGAGAGAACATGAAACAATTGAAGCACATAAGGTTAGAACAACTCATTAAGTACAATGCACACAAAACTGTCACTGTTAATGAACGATGTAGATCCATGGCTGCAAAATGAGTAAGGAATCCTCAACCTTTTTGTTGGTTATGAGAGCGACACAGAAAGGTAACACAATAGAATTTTCCTTGATGAAACTCTTATAAGTGATTATAGGGGTCTAGTTGATGTACTTTGCTGAAACAATTGTGCTAGAAAAATGAAATCAAAATTAAGAAATCACCAAGGGAATGCTCAATTATGGAGATTGCCTACTTCTAAATTTAGTAGCTGCATAATCATTCTTGAGAAGTCACCACATTAGGTTGTTTATCAATTCATCGATTTCATGGATCCAACTCACAAATTGTAGTATAATTCAATCTATGAATCAGTTTAATCTAGAAAAATAATAAAACAATCTAATTTACATCTTTGAAAGAATATTTCAATCATAAAATGAAAGTAGAACTGCTAATTACCTCAGCAGCACATAATTTAACCTGCTTAGACAAAGGCCATCAACAGATTACCTCCTTTTAATCACCACCAATTGACCACAACTGCAGTGGATTGTGTGCAATCAAATGAGTATTAGAGACATAACATCAAACTCTTGTGAGAAGGTTAATAACCCTGGAAAAAAAGATAACTACTTAAAAAAAGAAAGTAGAGACATTCGTGAAGCAAACTGCGGACATAGACCAAGCAACAACTCTCTTCCTTCTCTCTCTCTCACTCCCCGCCCTTCCTGCTCCCATATGTAATTTTCCTTCATCCTTGTGCGCCAATATGAAAAGTGGAATAGATCAGTCAACTTTTTGGAATTTCAGCAATCTGCTTCGGTCCATACCGTCGGCATCTCGAGCCTTTCCCTCATAAGCCGCATATGGTCATATCCACATCTCTTCACCACCAGCTGGAGGATAGAAGTTCGCTAAAATACCGACGGAGGGGTTCCCTAATGGCAGCTTCAACAGAGAAATCGCCTTCTTTCCTAAACTGAAATACCCAATGGTAGGCACAAGAGGAGCTAGGGTTTTGAAGGCATCCTCGGAAATGAAAGCCGCAGGGGGGAGAGCTTGATCTACTTCTTGCAAGACTTGTGGAAACATGATGTAGAGTTAAGGACATGATGTGGAACCCGAAGTACCAAATGCAGCAGCCGGGATGGGAGATTAGACAAGTGTTTCATCTGGAGATTGAGGAGTCATAGAAGCGAGATTCCGAAGGGGGAGTACGTGCGGAGGCATGAGGAGAAATCGTAGTCGATCGAGGGAAGAAATACTCATGCGATCGCCTTTGTGGCCCTAGTTCTGCGAGAGTAGAGGAGCGGGAAATGGTAGTGTATCGTTCAACGTAAGCATACACAAATTTGAAAGCCGGAATTTAAAATCTCTCTAATCTGACGACTGAATGAGCACAGAAGGATCCAATTACCAGGATCAACCTGATGGCTAGCCACCATTATGCCAAAATCCTCTTAAGAGAACTTATAGTTGAATCGAGAGAAAGCTTGCTTTATTCTCCCACAACGTGGGAATATATAAGGACTACAATGATATATAACAACAAGACTCACGGTGTGGGACTAAATCAACTTACACCCAATAATAATAAATAAACCTGGAATATACGACTTGTATAATAACTCTCAAGTCTCCCCCTCAAGTCGGATGGAAGATGCCAGTCATTCCAAGTCTCTTGATGTTATCCATGAACGAGTCACTTCCCAAGCTCTTAGTGAACACATCTGCTAGTTGATCTTTAGAGTGTATGAACGGTGTGACCACTGTCTTTTTATCCAAGTGATCTTTGATGAAATGTCGATCCACCTCCACGTGCTTTGTTCTGTCATGTTGAACTGGATTGTGGGCTATGCTGATGGCTGCATTATTGTCGCAAAATAAGGAGAAGGGGGACGTCACGGGAAACCCCAAGTCCTGTAGAATGGTACACAACCATAGACCCTCACACATGCATTGGGACATAGCACGGTATTATGCCTCAGCGCTCGATTTGACCCCTACGTTTTGCTTCTTACTGCGCCATGTTACCAGGTTTCCTCCAACATGAACAATAACATGTTGTAGATTTCCGATCGTCACGACATCCGGCCCAATCAACATTGGTGAAAACTTCAATCCTCAGGTGGTTGTTCTTGGAGAACAGAAGACCTCGACCTGGGGCTTTCTTCAAATATCGTAACACACGGTATGCTGCCTCTTGATGTCTGGCCCTGGGTGCATGCATGTATTTACTCAGGATGCCAACTGCATAAGTAATGTCCGGACGAGTATGAGACAAGTATATTAGGTTCCCAACTAATCTCTGGTAGCGAGTGACATCGGTCTGGTCACTGTCACCGTCTTCACTGATTCCTTGATTTTCTTCCATCTGAGAGTTTGCAGGAACACAACCAAGCATACCGGTCTCCTGCAGCAAATCTAGGACATATTTCCGCCATGATATAAAGATACCCTGTTCGTAGTCTTCCCAAGTCTTTCACCTCAAATTCGGCAGCTAAGAGGGACTTGAGATTTGCGATCTCTTCCAAATCGTTACCTGTGATTACAATGTCATCCACATAGACAATAAGGACCACAACACCCTGAACACGCCTCCGAATAAACATAGTGTGGTCCGACTGCGCCTTGTTGTACCTAAATTTGAGCATAGTCGTGAGCAATCTGCCAAACCAGGCTCTGGGGACAGTTTCAGGCCTTATAAGGACCTCCTTAGTCGACATACAAGGTCTTCAGCTCCTTTTTTTATGAATCCCGGAGGGGATTTCATGTATAGCTCTTCATCGAGCTCACCATGGAGGAACGCGTTCTTAACATCCAGTTGATGAAGATCCCAGTCCATGCAAGCCGCACAAGACAACAGTACCCGAATAGAGTCCATCTTAGCCACGGGGGAGAAGGTCTCCTGCCTGAGCAACCAGCCGTGCCTTGTACCGTTCGACCTTCCCTTCTGGATTCTGTTTGACTGAAAATATCCATCGCGAGCCAATGACCCTTTTGCCAGGAGGGAGGGGTGAGACATCCCAAGTATGGTTCTTGTCCAAGGCTGACATTTCCTCTTCCATAGCCTGAGTCCAGACCGGAATACCCAATGCTTCCTGTCATTTCCTGGGAACAACGACCGTCGAGAGAGAAACAACAAAGGCCTGGTGGGCCGGGATAAGGTGATGGTAAACCACGTGGTTAGAAATAGGATGTTTAGTACATGCAGTCTTACCTTTCAACAGAGCAAGCGAGATGTGCAAATCTGCATCATCAGAATCTGAGGCAGTAGCGGGCACTGGTAGAGGCGGAGCCTTATTAGCCTGGATACGGGAGGAGCGGCGGTGATATACATGAGGAAAAAAAGATATCGGAGTATCAGGCAGAGGAACAGGGTTATGGGGTCCCTATTCCTGAGACACAGGAGGTTGTGGTGGTAGAGAAGGAAGAAGGGGAAGAGGGACATCCATATCGCCAGTATTCTCCCCCTGACGAGGAGCATGAGTCGATGGCAAAAAAAAGGATTCCCATTCCCGAAAGGTAACATCCATAGTGCAGTAGACACTCCCAGAGGGAGGGTGGTAACACCGATACCCTTTCGTAGTGGACGAGTATCCGAGGAACACGCACCGGAGGGCCCGAGGGTCCAATTTGTCACGGTGGGGCAAATGGTTGTGGATGAAACATACGCAACCAAAGACACGAGGAGGAAAGCGGGAAGTATAGACCACAGTCATGATAGACAACCGAGCAAGGGGAGTAGCATAGCTAAGCACACGTGAGGGAAGCCGATTGATAATGTGTGCAGCAGTAAGAACTGCATCACCCCAATAGGACTTAGGGAGTTGTATAGCACTCAGAAGACAACAGACGACGTCCAATAGGTGCCGGTTTTTCCGTTCAGTAACTCCCTTTTGGGTAGAGGTGTGAACACACATGGTCTGGTGCATGATACCATGACTAGCGAGGTACGAGCCAAAGACTCTCCGATCGTCATACCCCCCCATTATCACTCCGTAAGACACGAACCACACCCTTAAATTGGGTTTGAACCATTTTGTGAAAAAGCTGAAAGCAAGGGAAGACTTCACTTTTTTTTGAGCAAATACACCCAAGTTGTATGAGAAAATCAGTCAATAAATGTGACAAACCAACGAAACCCAAAGGTAGATAAAACAGGGGACGGTCCCCAAACATCAGAATGAACAATATCAAACGGAGTGCTATAAGGAGAAGCTAAATGCGATGAACTATATCACACATGCTTAGGCTCATCACAGATTTCACAGACAAAAGTTTGTAAAAAGAGGAAAAAACAGGAAACAATTTCTGAAGGTAGATAGGAGAGGGATGTCCAAGCCGCAGGTGCCAGCGACGAACATCATCAGCTGTAACAGGAGCACAAGAGAGGGCTTGAGAAGGAGGTTGATCCAGGTAATACAGTACACCGCGGTTCCTACCACAACCAATCTTCCGCTTCGTGCCCAGTTTTTGAAAAACACAGGAATAAGGAAAAAAAGTTACAGAGCAATTAAGAGAACGAGTAATGTCACTGATAGAAAGAAGATTGCGCGAAAAGGAGGGGACATGAAGAACAAATGGTAAAGAGATAGAAGGGGAACAAGAGATCTGACCTTTCCAAGTAATGGGAGACAATAAGCCATTAACAGAGATAACTTTGTCCTTACCAGACAAAGGGGTGTAAGAGAGGAAACCTGAGGAAAAGCCGGTCATGTGGTGAGTGACACCAAAATCAATCACCCACTTAGATGGGGAGGCAGTGACAGCATGAGCATGCGGCATTGCAATAGTAGCAATGGAAGTGGAGGCACCTGGAGACTGATCAGACTGAGAGTGCAACAAACGACGTAATGCATCCAACTCAGGAGTAGAAAGAGGCCCGAGCACAACATGGGGGGTCTCGTCGTTGACGTCTGTAGAGTAAGCAACATCATGAGGTCTGGAACCACCCGTGCGATGGCCCCCTTGTCCAAGCCCTTGTCCACGACCACGACCACGAGGGACAAGATGAGGGTGGAGCTTGTAGCACACCTCCCGAGTATGGCCTCTGCGACTACAATAATCACACATAAGAGCAGACGGGCTAGGGCTGAGGACTTGTCCACGACCAACGCTAGTGAGAGCAGAGAGATCAGGAGGGGCACTAGCACTGAGAGACCTCCGACGGTCTTCATCACCCAGGATCATACTGAAGGCCTCGCGAAGGGACAAAAGCGGAGTGCGGTGAAGAATATGCGTCCGTACCATGTCAAACTCCATGTTCAGTACGATCAAGAAAACATGGAGACGAAAGCGATCCTCCCATTGTTGTAGCTGGACAACATCCGCAATACAGGCTGGAGTGAAGTGGGAGAAGTAGTCCAACTCCTGGTATAGCCGCTCGAACTCGAAGAAAAAGGATGACGCCGTCATAGATCATTGTCGTAGTTCCAAAATGCGGCGAGTAAGTTCATAAATCTGCGTAGAGCTGCCGATCTGGGAATATGTCTCCCGGGCACGGGTCCATATATCAAAAGCAGAATCCATCAGCATGTAACTCCGGTAAACCTTCAGAGACAGAGTGAATGAGCCAGGACACAACCATGGAGTTTTCTGAGTCCCATCGCTTCCAAGAGGGATCAGTCAGTTGGGGCTCCTTAACAGTCCCATCGATGTAGCCATACATCCGGTGGCTACTGATGACATGTAGAGCCGCCCGGGACCATTCAAGGTAGTTTGTGTCATCTAATGGGACGGTGGTGATCTTGAGGGAACCAGAGAAGCCATGAGACCGCTGAGAGTCGCTCATTTGAGGCGGAATCACGCATGGGGACGACACCGAAGAGTCACCTTCATCGGGGAAGGAGCAACCATGAAGGAAACAAAACGTAATAACCCGTAGCCAAACGTAGAAGTGGCGGCCGGAGAGACTGCGGCCTGCCTCAAGCAGAGGAGACGACGGCCGGGCTGCAACAGGCAGAGAAGGCGGCAGTCGGGCGGCAACAAGCAGAGGAGGCATCAACGGGCTTCATCACGGAGAGGAGACGACGACGACAACACGGAGAAGAGACAGCGGGCTGCATTATGGAGGGACGACAACGACACCCCTCTCAGCAACCGGCGGTGGTATGGGGGCCGCCCGACATCTAGGTTGGTGCCGAGCGGGGCGGCGCTGAGCCCAACAGGACGGACCCGTGGCGGGGAGGGGTAGGTCGGAGTCGAGACGACGCGGGATTAGCGGGATGAGGGAGACGCGGGATTTGGAAGACCAAAATTAGGTTTTTTTTGTGTTTCCCTCTGATATCAAGTTGAATCGAGAGAAAGCTTGCTTTATTCTTCCACAACGTAGGAATATATATGGACTACAATAATACATAACAACAAGACTCACGATGTGAGACTAAACTAACTTACGTACAATAATAATAAATAAACCTGGAATATACGATTTGTATAGTAACTCTCAAGTCTTATATATATACTTATATATATACATATGTATATGTATATATATGTATATATGTATTCATAAAACCAGGATCATATAAATATGTATATGTACGAGTGACAGTGCACGGTGGGCCCCCCGTGCCCCGCGCAACAGTACCCGAGCTGCGGCGGCGGGCTTCGCTCTCCTTCGACGGGCTTCTCCCTCCTTCGACGGGCTTCGCCCTCCTTCGACGGGCTTCGCCCTCCTCTGGCAGGCTTCGTCCTCCTCCGACGAGTTTCGCCAGGGCGGTCGACCATGGAAGCTATACATCTCTTGAGGAGACTCATTGGCAATTACCGAGAAAGAAAACAAGATTTGCATATGCTGTTTGTCGACCTTGAGAAGACTTATGATAAAGTTCCAGCAGAGATCTTATGGAAAATCTTAGAAAACAAAGGTGTAACTGTATCATATATTGACGTAATCAAATATATGTATACAAATTCAGTGACAAGGGTGAGGACATCTGGAGGATTAACACAGGAATTCCCTATCAATGTTGGCTTACATCAAGGTTTAGGTTTAAGGTCTTATCTCTTTACCCTTATCTTAGATGAGCTCACCTAACATATCCAACAAACAATACCTTGGTGTTTATTATTTGCGGATGATATCATTTTGGTCGATGAGACGCGCGAGGGTGTAAACGCAAAATTGGAATCTTGGCGAGACACTTTAGAAAAGAAGGGTTTTATGTTGAGACGGACGGTGAAGATTGATCTAGATCCATGGTTTGCGTTCAATAATTTTGCTCAGCTTATTTTTGAGCACTTTGTGGTTTTATTTGCATGGTCATGGTCTTGTAACCGATGTGAAAATTCATTGTATAGCTCTAGCATCATTACTCACCCACTGTTATTTTTATCCTTACCTTGATTTTTGACACCTCAAACAGTTGATTATTGATTTTTTGAATATGATCCTGGTTTCTTTTAGTGTTAGATCAGGATGAATGAACTTGACTTTCATGATCAAAATTTACGGGGATAACAAATATCAAGTTTCACTTAAAGAGGACAATAGTTAGCTCTCATATTTGTATATCGATATCTCGTCATCATTAGAGCCTTCATTCTCTCGTTCATTTACATTTTTTGTTACATGACATGTTAGACTAACTATTTGATTTTTTTTTTTGAACAAGCCTGCTACGTTTATACTTTTTATGGAAAGCTCCTGTTCACGATACTATTAGTTTTTGATGGAAGTACACATAAATGTAAGATTAGATCTTGGTTAAATTACACTCGGGCCTCAACTATTGTCCAACTATGTCTCCCAGCTCTATTAGTTACATGTTTATTGTTGAATTATTAACTAGCCTGCAGTTTGGGTTATCCTTTACAACATACTTTCTTATTATCTTTCCCTGAAAGGTAGCATTGTGAGTTGGAAATATTTTACCCCAAGAACATGTTTTTCTGTAACAGTTGTAAAACAGTGTAGTTGGTTGGAAATAAAAGTTCATTGATTGAAGTAGGCCTTCTGCGAGTGAAATATTGTACTTTATGCACCTCTCATTCTTTAATGATTGCAGAGAAGTTAAGTTAGCTGGAATTGAAATTGTTATTTACTTGATACTTTTGATCACATCCCTTTCAGAAAATACATATACATTTTGGTGATTTAGATCCATCTGATTCCTTCCAACAGAGTGCATTGAGATCTGAAGAAGAGAACAATGGCTGAAATGAGTGGCACCTGAAATATAATATTAGAGGGGAGAGTTAGTGTATTAATTACATTGCATACTCCCTTGTAAGCCATTTTTAGAACTTACTATGCCGGAAACCAATAACAATGGCATCCTAGTTTCCCTCGCCTTTTGTTGCTGGAGATATTTATGTATATTTTTAATCCTCAAAGGCTAGAACCGATGATAGAGAAGGGTCCCAAAGCTGAATGTGGGCAAAATCTATGTACGGAAAATTTCATCACATGAAATATCGACGACTCTATATTCTGAACAACCAAATGGGAAGTTCAAAAATTAATGATGGATAAACTTTTTGTTATATAGTAGACAATTTGATAAAATTGGTGGATCATAATGATGATTCAGATTGAACATTAGTTCTTGATTTACAAGCTAGAATTTGATGTAAATGGAAGCTTCAGTTGCTTTTGATGCAGATAGACAAGATCGATGTAACTATAGTACTAGGAGGAGCAAGAACAAAGTTTCGAACTCGAGAAGTGATAAACTTGTGAAGATTGGTGATCTCAGGATTATGGAATTGGGAGGAGCAATGGTGGTGAGTAAACAACAAGATCGATGCAGGCCGGGATTGGCGACATTGGTGATGGAGAAGAGTACAAAGATAGAGATGATTACTATATCGAAATGAGGTGCATTCTTTGAGTAATGAAGAGGCCGCCACAACTTGCGAAAATAGTGTCGTTAAAGTTGTAAAAACAATAATTGGAGCTTAGGGACAAGGAACAATCATGTTATTAAAGGCATAAAGCGCACTGAGGTGCAAATGGGTTCTGGAGCTTAAGTGTAAGGCACAAGCGTGTAATGAAAAATAATAATATATAATTTATTAAATGTAAAAAACATAACATAAAACTACCACCATATCAATACACTAACATTAATGCCAACAATGTGTAATGCCATGCAAATGAAGAACACAAAATATTATTAAATGCAAAATATTAAAAATACAAATAATTTATTACTCACAAGTTGTATATCAACTAATCATCCTCAGAAAAGATTATGTCATCATCATCATCTTCGCTGCCATTATAACCTTCTTCATTGTATTCAACTTCCTCATCATCTCTTTGGACTATTGGAGTAAGAACCTTTGTTTTAGATGTGCTCTGTGCTCCCCTTTTCAACTATCTTTGTAGAGATCACATTCCTTCCTCTTGAAAAGTGCATGCGGTAAATATCCTCTTCAACTCTAGTGAATCTAGCAACTGCTCCCCAAGTCGAGTACTCGTCATCAAAAACCAATTCCTCCTTCTTAGCCTCAGTATCTTCCTCCATTCTACCCTTTAGCCATTCATTGCTACTGACAATATCTGTCAACGAAATCGAATCAATGCGATCACGTGCATCATATCAATGCCCGATTGTACTTCACAAATACTAAATCGTTTAGACATTGCTGAGCTAGCCTTTATCTTTTTTTTGCTATGAATTTGCAATATAACCAATTATTCTCACAAATTAATAACACGATGATAAGGATCCATCAGACCATGCTTTAGGAGGGGTTCGCTGCAAGGTAGGACCCACGTTCGTGTATTTGCGCAGGAAGGCTTGATTGGATCGCCGATCGGTCTCCGCGGATGTGTCCGAATCCGCGTCGCGAGTCAAAATCATATGTTACTTTATTTTATTTTATTTATTTTAGTTGGGTGGCCCCACCTCCGACCAATCATAGCCGTTGAAGGTGGGATGCCATAGCTTTTATTTCATTATATATAGTCTTGTACCGGGCTGGTTGAGGTCATTGCAGATTTTGGTGATTGTATTTCCGGAATCCCGCAATCCCGCAATCTCGCCACGGTGTCGACTCCGTGGAACCCAAGGTGGCCCGTTGCATGCAAAGGTCGATAAGCTTATGTATGAATCTTATTTAGATTACCTTTGTAATAAGATCAGTTTGGAAGAGCCTTTTGGGCTCAATCTATTTCTCTAATCTTCTCCCCCTCCTCTATCGTCTTTCCCCTCCTTCAAACCCCACCTCCTAACTCAAAAACAAAAAAACACGCACGCAAGCGCACAACTTACTGTTATCTTGCGCTTAGGCCGCACTGTCACACTATGTGCTTTGTTTATTTTTATCATTGGAATCACGTGACCTTGCACCTGATTCTTGTATAACAAAACAATATACTCGTTACCATAGTTGCTTTCTTTCCCCTTGCTCTATGCGCAACAACGCTCACTCCATTTTTTTCCGCACACTATTCCTCCGTTGAGTCTAGTTGCCACTTTGTCCGGGACGCTCAATCACTGGCTCGTGTTCGCCACCCACTCTTCCTCATCTACCCCCTCCCTCTCTTCATCTTATCCACCACTTCCATAGTGATATCCTTCACCCATTCATCCCTAACCATCCACCTCAGTGCCAACCTCGATGCATGAATCATTATAGTTATAATCTTTGAATGCGTGCGAGGGCTTGTTTGGCGAACTATAATTAATGAAGGAGGCAGATGACTAGGCTGATAGTAATTTGACAGATTTAAATAGTGCTTTAAAAAGATGGAGTAATGTGAGGCGCCATGCATATCTCTGGGATTATGCAATTTATGTTTTTATACATTTCTGCACATAAATTAAGGGTTCATTTGGTAACACGTTTTTGGCTTTTGCATGTTTTAAAAACGCTGAAGTAGGCCGATAAACCATTTGTTTTTCCGCCTGTTTTTCAAGCCGCCCCGCGTTTGTGAGCCGGAGAAAAAGCCGCCGGTCGAATACTTCATTTGGTAGAGCGGTTGCGGTTGTAAAATGAGCCGTTGTAAATGCAGGTTTGTAAATGGAGCTGTTGGAAACTGATTTTTGGAAACAGAGATCTGTTTGGATAGTATGTGTTTGCAGAGCTGTTCAAAATAAAGAACCGTTTGACAAAACTGCGGTGACGTTTTGTATATATTATTTATTTTTTTTAAATTTTATTATAAAATTTTTTAAATTATTTTTTTGTAATATATGTATATATATTTTTAAATGTTGAAAATGAGAATCTAGCAAGATATAATTAATTTATAATTAACTTCCGGCGGTGACCGTGACCGTGAGGCCCAGTTCAAACGTATAAAGTACTCCAAATACTCCAAAATATTTGTAAACATCAAAATATCAAAAACTAGAAATACAACAGGTGACTATGCAGATACTCCAAACACGTTCAAGCTCTGTGTAGTTATTCGGCAATGGTCACGCAATGCGACCATCTCATCCACCCCTACCCGAATCCCTCTAGCATGGTTTCCACTTGAGCTTTCATCAATCTGCCCTGTTTTTCTCTGATGGCCCGCTGGGTAAATGAAATGCTCGTCTTCATCATAAGCATGGAAATGAGTGTCTGAGCGGGATGGATGACTGTGAATTTAATTATGCAGTGTCATTGTTACAATCACAATGTCTCTTTACTTTGTCAAACTGTATGACGACATATCTCTAAGTATCTTCGACTTCTTTTTCCATACTCCGAATGAACGTTCTATGACACTGCGCAAGGACGAGTGAGTCTGGTTGAATATTTCCCGGCGCCCTTATATAGGCCTACTGCCCCTTCTAAAATTCGGTAAATTATACCGTGTACCTGAATATGGTTTTAAAAAACCACGTTGTAATGGATATCCGACATCCACTACATAATATTTTTCTGTAAAATTATATATTATTTATGTGTGAATAATATTGACCGTAACCAAAATAATCTTACAAATTTCTTATAAAAAATGGTCTCAAGATTTAAAAGGCTCACCTGACTGCGGATACGAGAAATTATAACTCGGGTCCATAAGAGCACGCTGAAATATACGACTATCATGAGTAGAACCCTCCCAACCTGCTAATGCGAAAGTGAAACACATGTTGAAATCACAAACCACCATCACATTTTGCGTTGTTGTGCAATGTCGACCAATGTATGAAATTTGTACATCAGCTGGAACTCGAGCATCCACATGCGTTCCATCAATAGCTCTTATACAGTCTTTAAAGAATGACATGTATCAAACATCATTTAAGATTTGTGGGAGAATATTACTGAAAAGATGATCTACATACCTAATGACATCAGAAGATAGTCTCCTAATTGCAGTAATACCCTTTGCGAAGAATCTACTTATCGTTTCTGTAGAGTGTTGAAATCGTTTACTTGCCATTTGCATTGATAGATTGTGGCCTAAAATGTACAATGTAACTGCAAGCATTTCACGTGGTAGAGTTCTTCTGGATCCTTGAAATGCATATTGAAGTGTGAGAAGTGTAAGCAAATCACCAAATATCACCATCGACATTCTGAAGGTACTGAAAAATCTAAGCGTGTGTCCATCGAGAAGTTCAGCTACCCATCTAGCCCATGTTTGCCCAAATGTCATGCAAGATTTAGTAGTTGTAGTAGTCTCGGTTAATTGAAAAGCCACATATGTTATAAATTGATGGCCATCGAGTGCTCTATTATGATAAAATAAATCAACTACTTGCTGCTGAGTCTTCTCATTAGAACTGTTGGAGGATGATATTGTACATCTGTGACAAATAGATGAGAATGAATATATGAGCATGAATATAACATTAACTATCACTAGCCTACACATAAATGAGAATCTAGCATAAATTGCATCACATAATTAATACCATAATGCCCATCACATAGTGCTTTGCGTCAAAATAAACAGTAGTCCTAAAGAAGAAACCAACACACACAACAACATAATATCATCCTAGCGTAGAAAAAACAAAACCCTACTTAGCCGCTCGTTTTTCATGACGAGCCTTCAGTCACCTAAGACGCCTGTCCTTGCGAATGCTCATAAACGTTTCTCGATTTTGTTCATCTTTCAGAAGCATGGTGGAATTGTCGTAGAAATCGAACTGCGACTCATCCATAGCCTCCGTCATACTTTCGAGCTCTGAAATGACCTCAGCAATGGTGAATAAGGATGAAGATATCTGGATTCGAGGTGGCTTTTGCATGCAATGCCCAACAATGTGTGATGTTTCGACTAGCTCATCCATTGCTGAACTCCTTGCATTCTTCGCATTATTCTTACGTTTTCCCTTAGATGCCCTTTTTCCTTAGCTGCGGTGGAATGTGGAGACTCGTTGATGTTCTGTGCATCATCCCCAGCAGATCCGTCTTGTTCGTCGATTGACTCATGCTTAAAGTTTCTAGAATTTGGCGCCCATGCAAGATCTCCATTTGCAATGATCTGGATAAACATCATATGATATGCCAGAGAACTGAAACTTCCTTGCACTCCGAAGAACCTAACATGAAAAAGAGTACGTATTAGACATATCATCCGCCGTAGTGTGTAAAAAACAAGGTGCTCAAGTAAAAAAAAATATGTACTTTGAGGCGTTCTTCCCACCAATCTTCTGAAGCAAAAATAGTTTTGCGAATAAGATCCCAGCACAACCCTGTCTCACGCCCCTTAAGCTCTCGCCACAACTTCCAGTCTTTCTTGAGCAGATCTCACTTGTTCTTCATTTGGTTTTGATCGTACATCTTTCCCTTAAGCTCCAGTCGTTCACGCCCCTTAAGTTCTCGCCACAACCCTGTCTTACGCCCCTTAAGCTCTTGCCACAAGTGGGATCTGCTCAAGAAAAGTTGGAAGTTGTGCCGAGAGCTTAAGGGGCATGAGACAGGGTTGTGCTAGGATCTTATTCACAAAACTATTTTTGCTTCAGATGATTGGTGGAAAGAACGCCTCAAAGTATGTATTTTTTTTTAACTCGAGCACCTTGTTATTTACACACTACGGTGGATGATACGCCTAATACGTACTCTTTTTCATGTTAGGTTCTTCCGAGTGCAAGGAAGTTTCAGTTCTCTGACATATCTCCTGAGTTAGAGGAGAAGCTTCATATGCTGTTTATCCAAGTCGTTGTAAATGGATATCTTGCATGAGCGCCAAATTCTAGAAACTTTGAGCATGAGTCATCGACGAACATGACGGTTCTGCTGGAGATGATATATAGAACATCAACAAGTCTTCACATTCTACCGCAGCGAAGGAAAACAGACGTATAAGGGAAAAAGGAAGAATACTGCGAAGAAGACAAGGAGTTCAGCAATTGATGAGCTAGTCGAAACATCACACATTATTAGGCATATCATGCAAGAGCCTCCTGACATCCAGATATCTTCATCCTTATTCACCATTCCTGAGACAATTTGAGAGCTCGAAAGTATGACAGAGGTTATGGATGAGTCACAATTCGATTTCTACGGCTATTCCACCATACTTCTGAAAGATAAACAAAATCGAGAAACGTTTATGAGCATTCGCAAGGACATGCGTCTTAGGTGGTTGTAGGCTCGTTATGGAAAACGAGCGGCTTATTAGGGTTTTGTTTTTTCTGTGCTCGAATGATATTATGTTGTTGTGTGTGTTGGTTTCTTTTTTGGGACTTCTGTTTATTTGTTTATTTTGATGCAGTGCACTATGTGATGCAATTTATGCTAGATTCTCATTTATTTGTTAATTCTGTGATGCAATTTATGCTAGATTCTCATTTATGTGTATGCAAGTAATAGTTAATGTTATATTCATGCTCATATATTCATGTTCATCTATTTGTCGCAGATGTACAATGTCATTCTCGGACAGTTCTAATGAGCAGACTCAACAACAAGTAGTTGATTTGTTTTATCATAATAGAGCACTCGATGACCATCAATTTGTAACATCTGCGGCTTTTCAATTAACTGAGATTATTACATCAACTAATTGATCTTGCATGACATCTGGGCAAACATGGGCTAAATGGGTAGCTGGACTTCTTGATGGACACCCACTTAGATTTTTCAGTGCCTTCAGAATGTCGAAGGTGATATTTGGTGATTTACTTACACTTCTCACACTTCAATATGGATTTCAAGAATCCAGGATAACTCTACCACGTGAAGTGCTTGCAGTTACATTGTACATTTTAGACCATAATCTATCAATGCAACTGACAAGTGAACGATTTCAACACTATACAAAAACGATAAGTAGATTCTTCGCAAATGGTATTACTGTAATTAGGAGACTATCTTCTGATGTCATTAAGCATGTAGATTATCTTTTCAGTAATATTCCCCCACAAATCTTAAATGATGCTCGATACATGCCATTCTTTAAAGTTTGTATAAGAGCTATTGATGGAACACACGTGGATGCTCGAGTTCCAGCTGATCTACTAATTTACTACATTAGTCGGCATGACATAACAACGCAAAATGTGATGACGGTTTGTGATTTCAATATGTGTTTCACTTTCGTATTAGCAGGTTGAGAGGGTTTTACTCCCGATAGCCGTATATTTGAACTTGCTCTTATGAACCTGAGTATAGTTGTCAAGGCGCGCGCCTAGGCGCGCCTGAGGCGCCGGGCGCACCAGGCGCAGCCCGCCGTGCCTCAGCACAGCTGAGGCGGGCGATGTGCCCCAGGCGCGCGCCTTACAGGCGCACCAAAGCCGCGCCCAGGCCTTTCAATGTATTTTTTTTAATTTTTTTTTGTTATGGGCAAAAATTGGTCTTAGACGCACCCGATGCACCCCTATTGAGCGAATTGGGCGCCCAATTCGCTGAAATTTAGCGAATTGGGCGCCCATTCGCTGAAAATCAGCTAATTGGGCTCCCAATTCCCTGAAATTCAGCGAATTCGCTCAATTTCAGCGAATTGGGCGCCCAATTCGCTCAATTTCAGTGAATTGGGCGCCCAATCCGCACAATTTAAGCGAATTGGGCGCCCAATCCGCACAATTTCAGCGAATTGCGCGCCCAATTTGCACAATTTATTCGCTCAATTTCAGCGAACTAGGCGCCCAATTCGCTCAATTTCTTTTTCCCCCAATTTTTGCGCCTCACGTGCCTCAGGCGCGCGCCTGCGGCTTGCGCCTAGGCTCCAGGGGCCCTTTGCGCCTCGGTGTGCCTTGCGCCTTTGATAACTTAGGACCCGAGTTATAATTTCTCGTATCCGCCGCCAGGTGAGCCTTTTAAATCTTGAGACCATTTTTATAAGAAATTTGTAAAATTATTTAGGTTACGATCACTATTAATCACGCATAAATAATATATAGTTTTGCAGGCAAATAATATATTGTAGATGCCGAATATCCACTAAAACGTGGATTTTTAAAACCATATTCAGGTATACGGTATCATTTACTGGATTTTAGAAGGGGTAGTAGCCTATATACCAGGGCGCCAGGAAATATTCAACCAGGCTCACTCGTACTTGCGCAGTGCCATAGAACGTTCATTCGGGGTATGGAAAAAGAAGTGGAAGATATTTAGAGATATGCCGCCATACAGTTTGACAAAGCAAAGAGACATTGTGATTGCAACAATGACACAACATAATTACATTCGCAGACATCCATCCCGCTCAGACACTCATTTTCGTGCTTGTAATGAAGACGAGCATTTCATTTACCCAGCGGGTCTTCAGAGAAGAACATGACAGATTAATGAAAGCTCAAGTGGAGACCATGTTAGAGGGATTCGGGTGGGGGTGGATGAGATGGTGGCATTGCTTGACTCCATTGCCGAACAACCACACAGAGCTTGAACGTATTTGCAGTATCTGCATAGTCACCTGTTTTATTTCGAGTTTTTGATATTTTGATGTTTACAAGTATTTTGGAGCATTTGGAATACATGTATATGTTTGAACTGGGCCTCACGGTCACGGCCACCGCCGGATGTTAATTATAAAATAATTATGTCTTGCTAAATTCTCATTTTCAACATTTTGAAATATATATACATATATTTTAAAAAAATAAATTTAAAAATTGTATAATAATTTTTTAAAAATAATTAATATATACAAAATGCCATTGCAATTTTGCCAAACGGTTCTCTGTTTTGAAAAGCTTTGTAAACACAAACTATCCAAACAGATCTCCGTTTTCAAAACCAGTTTCCAACAGCTTCATTTACCAACCTACAGTTACAACATCTCGTTTTACAACTGCAGTCGCTCTACCAAATGAAGCCTAATAATTACGCACTCATAATTGTACAATAGTTTAACAGTAGTATAGTTTCTACTAATTGTCTATATTGATAATTTAGAACTCTTTTGCAACGTGAATACAACAAAAATGTAAATCTCTGTTGTTGTTTTGATTGGTTACTTCATCCATCTAATTTAACTTTTTTTTTGATTAATTTCATCTTATGGTGGAACTAGAGAAATTATTAGTGTTATTGTTCTAACCTTTAACAGGGTGAATTCCAAGTTATTTCTTGGTTTCAGTTTCTTTCTAGTGAATTGGATCCAACATCTTTGCACGAAAAAAGGTATCTTCTTGTAAAAGTTATTCTAAAACTTTATTTAATGTTTCTTTATGAATAAAGTGCATTTTAACTGCACCTTTTCTTCTTTAGTTCAAGGGCAGAGCAGAAAGATGCTGTCACCGGCTCCGTGCTTTCTGCCCACCTTAAGTTACAGAATGATGGCTTTCTTAGCACATGGACAAATTCCTTTGTTGGCCCTTGGGATCCTTCCCAGGGAGTGCACAACCCTGGTAGGTCCTTACCTTATTCTTATCATGCATAACATTGCCTTTTGAAACTTCAAAGGCGTCTTAAATTTTGTTGAATCAGCAGATGATAAAATCAAGCTTTGGCTTTTTCTTCCTGGACGCCAATCTTCCATTGTGGATGCTGCTCAAGCTGCAGTGTCAAAATTGAGAGGTTTGATCCATCCTCATGGTTATTTTGTGGAATATGTTTGTTGATACATCTTCTTTATCTTTTTTTTTACTTTGCTCCATTTTTAACAATTTTGTTATTGCATTGATGCATCCAAAGTTGTTGGACGTGGAGTGTGGTTCGCACCTGGGGATTCTGAAGAGGTTGCCGTCGCACTATCACAGGCATTGAGGAATTCAGTAGAAAGGTTTTACCCTTTTTGGGTCAATTTATGTGTTTCTTTTCATGCATTTCTTTTGTTGCATTCTCATGTTTCTTTTATTTGGTTTGATAGAGCACTCAGAGGGCTTTCTTATGTGAGATATGGGGATGTTTTTGCAAAAAGCCACTGTTCTTCATCAAGTGGGAAAACTTTCAGGTCGCTTTTCTTAATTTTTTTCCTTAATGAGTTTTTCCTGTCTGATCAAACAGTGCCAATTTACTTCCTTGTGAAAATGTTTTCATGAAGTAGATGCTGTACATATTCATGCACTTTTTAATGAATCAGTTCATGAAAGCACATTATAAATTTGATAGATTACAGTTAGTTCTTTTAAGTTTGGGCTTAATAATGTCTTCTCACATTTGAATTTACATTTTCACTAGTTAATCTTACTGTTATACTGAAATCAAATTCCCTTACTCTAGTTTCCTGCAATCATTACAATTTACTTGATACCAACCCTTGGGAGTCCAACACTTCCATCAAATATGACATTTGTAGTAGGCACGATCATGCGCATTTATCACTATGCTTGCCCTTTTTTTTGTTGAAGACCATCCCATTACCATCCACCTAGACTAAATAAGCCAAGCAATGCCGACTATTGTGTTATGTTAGTAGGGAGGCCATATTCTAGCTTTGATGCTATTGTTTCTGTTAGAATAGCCCATGTATTGGGCCCATCTTTAGGGCCCATTTTTGTTCTCTCCTCTTTAGTCCCACATCTTGTATAGGATTTATTCCCTCTCTCTTCCTCCTATATATTTGTATTCTCTCCTTGTATTTACATACACAAGCAATACATACAAGTTTTGAGCCTTCTCAACATGGTATCAGAGGGTGTGGTCCTATAGCTGCGGTTTCCCCTTTTCTAACCGCCCAACTCGCCCTCCTCCCTGTCCGCAGATTGCTTTGCGACCTCCCTTCTCCTACCCGCCTATCTCCGCGGGTTCTTTTCCTGCGGACTGCGGGTCTTTCCGCTCCGGTCTCCTGCGGCCTATCTATCCTGTCCGCTCTTCCCCTTATCCGCGTGGCTTTTGCGGACTGCAATCTCTGCATCCGCTTCTCCTCTCTCTCCGCGGTTCCACCCTCCTCAGGATTCTTATAGCCATATTCTGCTCTGTACCGTGGGGCCCACCTCTCTTATCCGCTGCGGGCTCTCTTCTTGTCCGCTGCGAGCTCCTCTCCTCCCTTGCTGCTTGAGTTCTTCAAATTCGCGGTCCCTTCTTATCCGCTGCGAGCTCCTCTCCTCCTCTTGTCCGCGCGGTCTCTTCTTCTGTCCGCTCGAGCTTCTCTACTCACGGACTCCTCCTTAAACCGCTGCGAGCTCTCCTCTTCCTCCTGGCGCTCGAGTTCTCCTTGCGCCAGTCTCCTTGCGGACTGCTCCTGTCTTAACCGTTGCGGGCTAGGGCTTCTCTATCCTAACCGCTGCGGGCTCCTTTCTCTTGCAGACTGCTCCTGTCCGCCGCAGTCTCTCTCTCCCTTCTTGCCGCTCGAGTTCTCGCGGCTTCCTGTGCTCTGATCGCTGCTGTATTCACCTAGACCGCGCGGACTCCTCTCTTTCCGCATTTTGGTCGCGATTTGACTAATCGCTGGTGTCCGGCGTGACCGTGCAGACTGTTTCCTTCCCGCATTTTGGTCGCGGTCGTCTCCTGTCCTTCCCGCTGCGGACTTGTCGTGCGGCTTCCTGCTCTTCTCGCGGCGGTCTCCCTCTGGGTTTTGATTCTGCGGTTTGCTCCTATGGGTTCTTCTGGTAACTCCACTTGCTCGGCGGCCAGTCCGCCTATTGACCGTCCGACCTGTCCTACAGACCCCCGGTTTGCTCTGCTGAAGTCCGTGACGAGCTGAGGATCACTGCCATCTCTCTTTCTGGCAAGAAAAACTTTATCCCTTGGGTGCACTCAGTTAGACGGGTTCTTCAGGCCAAGGGCCTTCTGCCTCACCTTCTTCAGGCACCTCCGTCTCCTACTACTGATGATTGGCTTCGCAATGATGGTCGCGTTCAGACTTGGATCCTAAATTCATTGGATGGTGAGCCTTATCAGATGGCTATGTACCACGACACCGCCAAGGCTATGTGGGATGAGCTGCATTCCTTATACTCAGGCCGCAACAGCCTTCAACATCTCTACGACATACTCACTGACCTCTTTGCTCTCGATGCTAGTGGGGCTTCAGATATGACCTCTTTTGTCGCTCGGGCTAAAACTCTTGCTGAAGCCTGGATCCAGCATCAGCCGCCCACCAATGATCATGCTGCTCAGCGCGCTCAGAAGGAAGCCGCATGCATTGCCATCATAATGGCCCGTCTTCCATCTCACCTTCAGAGCATTCGTGCTCAGGTCCTGGCTTCCCCCACCACACCATCTTTCTCTGATGTATGCTCCATGATTCTCCGTGTATCACCTCCTCCGGATACTTCTGCTCCTTCCCCCCCGACCCTTCTTCAGCAGGCCCCTCCTCTCCTACCATCCCCTCCTACTTCTGCTCGGGGGGGGGGGGACGTTCGGGCTCTCGGGGGGGGGGGGGGGGGGACGTTCGGGGTCGTGGCCGTGGTGGCCGGGGTCGGCCGAAGTGTTTTTACTGTGGAAAAGATGGTCATCTTGAGGCAACCTGCTCAGGAAAATTGGTGATCCTCCTCGTCCGACGACATCTGTTGTTACTGACGCCAGTCCTCCTGATCTTGAGACTGTCCGTCTTCAGCTCCATCATCTCCAGGGCCTACTCAACCCACCATCTGCCTCCATCTGCCTCCGTTTCCAACACAGGTACTGCTTGTCTATCCACCAGCCTGGGCTGGATTGTGGACTCTGGTGCCACTCATCACATTACTTCGCAACGGCCTGCCCAGTACTCGGATTCTCCTTATCCGAAGTCTATCACTGTGGCCAATGGGGCGATGGTTCCCGTCTCCGGCTCGGCAGATCTCTCTCTCAACCCGTCAATCTCCCTTCGCTCGGCTCTTCATGTTCCGAGTTCCCCGTTCAATTTACTCTCTGTTGGACGTCTTACGAGTGATCTTGATTGTTCTGTTATATTCACCTCCTCTTCCTTTGTTATACAGGATCGGCGAACGCAGACTACCATTGGTAAAGGTCGGCTGCAGAACGGGCTCTACCTTCTCGACGACTCTCTCACCATTCTGTCTTCAGTCTCTTCCACTGCGTGGCATCGTCGCCTTGGACATGCCCCTCTGCCGGTCCTCCAACGGGCTCTTCCAAATGTCTCTTTTACTCCTTTTCAGTGTGACTCATGTATCCTCGGCAAGCAACCGCGTTCTTCTTTTCCTTCACATTGTACTCGGAGCGCTGCTCCCTTTGATTTAGTGCATTCTGATGTATGGGGCCCTTTTAAGATTACAAGTATTTCTAGTTTTCGCTATTTTATCACATTTATTGATGATCACTCTCGCACTACGTGGCTATACTTCGTGATCGCTTCGAGCTTCCCCGTATTTTTCGGGCACTTGTCCTCGAAACCCGTACACAATTCCACACCACCCCCAAAATTCTACGCACCTACAATGGTCGTGAGTACACCAACCACGAATTTATCGCTTTGTGTTCTGAATTCAGGATTCTTCATCAAACCTCTTGTGCTTACACGCCCCAGCAAAACGGTGTTGCCGAAAGGAAGAACCGCCACTTACTTGATGTAGCCCGCTCCCTCATGCTTCAAATGAATGTTCCCAAGCCTTATTGGAACTTTGCGGTCTCGACTGCCTGTTTTCTCATCAACCGTCTCCCTTCCTCCGTCCTCCACTATGCTACTCCGTTTAGCCTATTGTTCCCCTCCACTCCGGCTTTTCCTCTACTGCCTCGTGTCTTTGGCAGCATCTGCTATGTCCACCGTCTGGGGCCATCCTCGGATAAGTTGGACTCTTGGACGGCTAAACACATCTTTGTCGGCTATTCGCGCAGCCAGAAGGGCTATGTTTGTTACTCTCCAACTACTCGAAAGATCTCCGTTTCTGCTGACGTTACCTTCCGGGAAGAACAACCGTTTTTTCCTGCTCCTTTACCCACTGATCTACCCCCACCTCCTCTCCCGCCATCCATCCCACGCCCAGTTATTCCCGCTACTACACCATCATCGTCGGTTTCCCCTGCACCGGCTCCTGCTCCCTCCAAACCACCTGTTATCCGTGTCTACACTCGTCGTCCTCCCAGTTCCGTTGCCCCTCTACAACCGACCTCTACCACGGATACTCCGCGTCCTGCTGATCAGGTACCGCCTTCCACTGCTCATCCTCTGGCTAACTACGTCTCTCTTCATCGCCTCTCTCCCCTTCTATACATATTTGCTACTTCTCTCTCTTCGGTTGCTGTTCCTAACTCTGTGCAGGAGGCGCTTCAACATCCAGGCTGGCGGGCAGCCATGGAGGAAGAAATGTCTGCTCTCTTGGCCAACCAGACATGGACCGTCGTCCCCCTTCCTCCGGGTCAGAAATTGGTTGGGTGTAAGTGAGTCTTTGTCATCAAACATGCTGTTGATGGGATAATTGACCGTCTAAAGGCTCGTCTCGTGGCTCGTAGTTTCACCCAGCAACAGGGACTCGACTATGAGGAAACTTTCTCTTCGGTCGCCAAGCTCAATACCGTTCGAGTCCTCATCTTTGTCGCTGTTCATCGCCAGTGACCCCTCTTTTAACTGGATATCAAGAATGCTTTCTTAAATGGGGACCTCCAGGAGACGGTGTACATGCAATAACCACCCGGGTTTGAGATCACAGGGGAGTCTCAGGTCTGTCGCCTTCTAAAGGCTCTGTATGGTCTCAAACAATCTCCACGAGCATGGTTTGAAAAATTCAGTAAGGTCCTTCGTGATATCGGTTTTACTCGAAGCTCGGCCGACTTCTCGCTGTTTACTCGTCACCGACCAACATTGACGGTCCTTCTGTTAGTATACGTTGACGATATCATCATTACATGAGATGACTCACAAGGGATACATACAGTCAAAGTACATCTAAATTCCGTCTTTCAGACAAAGGATCTGGGACCTCTACGATATTTTTTGGGTCTAGAGGTTGTCAGATCTGGAAAATTGATCTATCTCACGGTTACCAGACTAGATATTTCTTTTGCTGTTGGTCTTGTCAGTCGATACATGCACTCTCCTCGAAGATCTCATCTACAGGCTGTTGAACGAATTCTCAGGTACCTTAAAATAGCTCCTGGTTAAGGACTTGTTTACCGGACCTCTTCTTCTGCTCCAACTTTGGTGGCATACTCAGATGCTGATTATGCTGGTTCTCTTGATGACCGACGATCTACTAATGGTTTTTGCACCTACTTTGGAGGACATTTGGTTACATGGCGAAGCAAGAAACAAGCGGTCGTTGCTCGATCATCAGCTGAGGCAGAATACCGGGCAATGACATCTGTTGTATCGGAACTGACGTGGCTTGAGTGTGTTCTCACTGATCTGGGTGTAAAATTACCGTCACCGACTCTTCTCCTTTGTGACAGCCAAGCTGCTATACATATCGCCAAGAACCCAGTCTTCCACGAAAGAACGAAGCACATTGAAGTCGATTGTTACTTTATTCGGGAAAAAGTTCAAATGAAAAAGCTCGATGTAAAGCATGTCCCAGGGTCTGAACAAGTTGCGGATGTCCTCACAAAGGCTCTCTCCAAGGCACTTTTCTATCAATGCTTGTCCAAGCTTGACGCATACGATTTGTACTCTCCAGCTTGCGGGGGAGTGTTAGAATAGCCCATGTATTGGGCCCATGTATTGGGCCCATTTTTGTTCTCTCCTCTTTAGTCCCACATCTTGTATAGGATTTATTCCCTCTCTCTTCCTCCTATATATTTGTATTCTCTCCTTGTATTTACATACACAAGCAATACATACAAGTTTTGAGCCTTCTCAACAGTTTCCTTTTCATCTCAAATGTAAGCGCCCACTTAGCAAATTTGCATGGTCATACAACAGCCAAAGTAGTAGTTGTTGAAGGCAATGTTGCAAGACATCAAGATATCTAAGAGGTCAGAAGCGGATGGATCCTAAAGTCACCTGTTGGTGACGGGTCTGTTTAGGGAATGAATAGATGAGAGGGTAATCAAATAGTGTGAGGTGCTACCAAGATAAATGGAGTTGGGGGTAGGAGTGATGAGTAGTGATCTAACTAAGGGGCATCGAAGCGGGAAGAATTTGATGACTATAAGGGGCAAAAATTACTTGAACCAAAGTAATTCATCATGAGTCATCATTCAAGGACAATGCTAATGGCATTTGATTTACTTAATCATTTATCTGGATGCATGTCAATGGTTTCTTTACTTTTTTTGTTCCTAAAAGAACATGAATTTTGGGCGTTAATATTGAAAAGAAAAAATTGCGGGCTCTAATTATTATTAGGTCTAAATATGAGGAGTTGAATGTAATGTCTTGTTAGTTTTATGCTGTTCTAAACGAAGTGATGATGATAAAAAGCTTATTTCTTGAAGAGGAAGGGGATAATTAGAAGAGAGCTAGGTGAGAGGGCTCCCAATGGGAGAAGTAAGGCATGAAAAAGAGGAAGATGATGATGAAATGGAGATTACAAGCCAAATGTTCATTCATTCATCAATTCTTATCATACTAGTTAAGGGTTCCTTAGACAGAGAGGGACCAAATACCCATGCTCCTAATGACAACTGCATGGAGTAGAATTAGACAAACTAATAAAACACGCATATACCACCAGACGAACATAAGAAATACAGACCCATATTAATGAAAAGAACTCTAATTATAACAACATCTATACTATATTAAATGGGAAAAATACCGTTTGGTTAAACATTCAACTTTCCCATTTTACTCATATTTGTTACAAAATTTTCAATTCCTTTAATTTATTTGTTTTTTCTTTAATTCTTAAAAATATGCTCTCAGATAGGCAAAGTCCCTAATTACAATAAGAAATGTGCTCTCCCCACCGCTCGCAAACCTTTGTGCACAAGAAAAAATGAGTGACAAACGAAGTATAGTGCTCAGAGGTTTGCGAGCGGCGGGAACGCCGTCATGCCGGGGCAATGTCATGGTTGGAGTATTGTTGCACAGGGCACTGGGGGTCTCCAGTGCACTGTCGCTGTCAGGGTACTGTCGTGGTTGGTCGTAGAGGCGGAGCCCCGTGCTTGTCACTCATATAATAATACGGCAAATGATTGCATGAGTCAGATAATGATGCCCATTTTATGGTGTGTCAAGTACTGCATCATAAAGTCAAAAAGGAACTCCTCTCCTAATACTTCTCAAAATGTAGTCCAATGGTCATTCCAATGGTCGATTTATCATGTAGTAATATTCAGGACTATCATCTAGCCTGGTGTCCAATCAGAACTCTTGAATCCAAGAACATTCATAATGAGAGAACCCCACCTCCACGAGTTGGTACAACCCTTAACATAACCCATTGTATCAATGTTTCATTTATATCGTTTTCATTTCAGTCATTCATTCATTTCCATTTTAGTCATTCATTCATTTTCATTTTTCAGCATTTTAGTAATTTAAGGATATTGCATTGTTTTTTAGTTCTCTTTAAAGTTTCAATGTTTGTCCTTATCATAGCTAAACATGTAAACATTAAAACATCATAAGCAATATCAATAAAAATACAGGAGTAAGAACTCACCCTGATCTTTCCGTTTCCCTTGTCCTTTCGGTGATCATATCCCTTCCTCCACGGGACACCATGCCCTACACAATTTAGTGCGTATTAGAATTAAAAACATCATATGTTTAGTTTTCCACTTTCTTTCGCTTACATGCAAGTTACATTTGCGCGGTTTTTAAATCCTAATGTCCTTAGGAGGGTGGATGTACTACGCTTGTTGAACCCGAAAACCACGGCTCAACGAGTTCGGACCGGAGGTGTAGCTAGCTTTTACTTCTCCCGAGCCGGTGTCTTGGCCAAGTACTTAGAGTTTGGAGACTTGTTCAGCGGAACCACCTCAAACAGACCCCGAGTCGCAGTGAGGAGGTCCCGCCACACACCCGAAAGATCTTAAATTACTTTCCCTCCCAATCCAATGCTAGATCGGGTACCTTTGGAGGGCCATACGAGCTCCCGACCACTCACCTGAAAACCACGGTTAATGATGAGTTGAAGCTCTTGCCAACCAAAGCTAGCCAAGGGAGAGGAAAATCAAGAAGTGGTCCTTTCCAAAGTTGTCCTTAGGGATCTATTTATAGTTTTCTGAGAATGGTCTGCCAACAGCGAAACTCCGCCTTTTTGTTCTACTAAACGCAGCCCAAAGTGGTATGCCAACAATGAAACTCTTCTTTTTGGAGAGGCTATTAACAAGCCAAAATGGGATTACAAGAAAATGCGGATCACTCCTCTTGACAGGCGAGACGGGCCGAGCTGACCCACTCGCACAGGCGGCAAGTGCGGGGCTGGATTGGGCACTCGCCACTCGCCCGTTTCCTTGACGACAGGTGCTCGGTGGAACTGGGCACTCGCCTCCCAGCTACGGGTGAGCGGGAGCTCGTCTACTCCACTCGCCGAGGACCCCTCACCAGGCGGATAGCGGATGCCTGGTGAAGTTGGGAACTCACCTTCCGCCACGGGCGTCGGGTTGGTTTGGGCCACTCGACAAATACGGGGTTGCACAACGCCCATATACTAATGCATACTCGTCTAAACATTTACGACATTTTTTCTCGTGTTACAATTGTTGCTCCTTATTTTTTTAGATATACATCAATTACCCTAAAATCAGTGCACTACAATTTATCGAATGCAAAGAAATATGCTTAAGCTTTTGCTTATTTGCACCAGTCTTCCCCTCTTTTGTTCTCATATTTAACCTAAACTGATTGAAACCACTCAATTAATTTGATGCTTTCCAATTAAGCCCGCATGCTGGCTACCCACCGACTATTAAAGCCTTTATGTAGGTTTCAATTGACCTAATTCCGTAAAATCTGTGATAATTGAACTATATGTTGTCTGCCCTTCCACAAGACCACTATTTTTTGCTTGAGATACACACACACGTTCCAACCCTTCTCCATCCCCTGGACTACTTAATATGAGAAATATTCGTCATTCCACCGTTAGGGTTTTCTATTTTTGGATGGAATTGCAAAAGAACTAGAGTATTGACATCAAATTTTGTTTCAGAAACTTTCTTTAATCTTTAGACTGAAAGGAAGGAAGAAAAACCAAAGAAATCCAAATCTAGGATTTTCGGCCCTAATCAATCCAAGTAAAATATTTACATAGGAATGTAAAGGAGTGGAGAGGGAGAGATTACATTGCTATTGAAGGAAGAATCGTGCGATTTGGAGTTATTTTGGGCCGTCGGGAGGCTTTGATGTCATGCGAAAGTCACCCGGAGTTTGTGTTGGGGAGCACAACATCGAGAAACGAAGAAGGGCTCAATCTTTTCCCCCATATCGTGACTCAACTTCTTGATCCTGCGACATGCTAGCAGCGGACATCGTGAGTCACATCTAAACCGCTCCATCCTTTTCGCAATCCAACCAGCTATTTTAATTTAATTATTTTGTTACTAGACCTTTAAGTGTTTAACACTTATACACATTGAATATTTTGATATGATTTCAAACTTAATCACGTACATATCTCAAATCTCGTTTAACCTACATAGACGTACTAAAAATTATGTTGTCACATAGATTTTTTTAATTAATTCCAAATTACATCGACGTGCAATTTATGTAACATACAACAAATCATTTATTTTTACCTGCTGAAGTTGTCGGTGTCACACTGGAATTTGTCCCATTTGGGATGGCAAGTTGTTTGGTTATCTTTCTTTTCATGTGCTTTATAGTACTAACACAACAGTTAATATTTGGACAATAACATGCCACATCGATGTTGATCAGGCGAACACGTCAAGTTCTCAATGAGGCTCTTCATTAGTTTACATTTTTTTGGTAGAAAGATCCACGTTAAGTTGCATGGTTCTATTTTTTGATATCACTCTTGTGGTCACAGTCTCTTCAACATCGTTTGGGCGTGCCCCTTATACAACTGACATGTTGTGCGGTGCTTAATAAGTTAACTGACATCCTATTTCATTTTTGGCCAATAGTACCTAGCACTGGCAAGATCTAAAAATTTAGATTGCCCTCATATCCTCCTAACCCTGATGAGTGTTGACACATATGTTGCGTCTTTAGAAGGGGTCCTTCACAGATGCAACGACAAGTTCTCTTGAATAAATATCTCTCACTCACCACGTATTTTGTGGTAGGATCATCCCTACAACCATTACCCAAGAGGCCTTAATGACCCTAAAGAAAAGGTCAACGATGTATAAGTCATGTTGAATATAAGTCAGTAATGCGAGGCTGAAGGGGTTATTAGTAAGTGTTGAGTGGCGAATAAGGGCATTGGCTTCTCGATTAGTGATTCCGAGTTTGTACTTAAGGTGAAAGATAAAATTTTGAAGAAACACAACCAACTTGGCACGTCGCCTAATCTCTCTCTGAGAGTTCATATGTTTCAAGGCCTCATGGTCTGTGTTCAACACTAAATCACACTGAATTAGGTAGTGTCTCTAATGATTGAGAGTCTTAACAGTTACGTAGAACTCTATTTCGTAAGTGGAATGCCCAGTTTTCGCTTTGTACAACTTGCCATTAAATATGCTATGGATCGACTCATCGACCCTCCTATCCCAAAACTGTGCCAATGCCTATAATGGATCTATTACAATCAACCTTATTTTTTTTTATCAAAATCAAGCAGAGCTAAAATATGTGTAACACCCCAACATAGTTTAACAACAAATCAGCAGCCCAACCGGGCTCTGTGATACGAAGTAAACTAAGCAACAATAATAAAATTGGTATATAGAAGACATTAATAAAAGTACTAAGAGAAAACTTACAATGGAAGTAAGATAAAAAGTTAAGCGTAAACAAGAGTACCTCAATTTTGATTCACAAAGCCAACTAATAAAGAAAATTTTTATAAAATCTGAATCACTGAAAGCTTATATAATGTCTCTTACATTGAAAACATTTGACAATTCTAGTACATGGAGTTCAAAGTACAAGCACAACAACTGAACTAAAATACAACTGAAGGAAAAGACAAACTAAAATGAAGAACTGTGATGCTTATCCTAAGCACGACTCCCGGCTAGTTGACCCCTTTAAAGAAAATGTCCGAAAACGGGTCAACCCAACTAGGGAGTAAGAAAGATTACTCCCAGTAACACTAAAAAATACATAATTAGTTCGTACAAAAAATATGAGTTTTTGATTATTAATGTATGCTTCTGAATAATCTGGCTGTAGTCTTATAAGTTATCCGTAATGATGTATTATGAATTCTGTCTTATTATATGATTTCTTGTCTGCACGGAGTTTTGATACCCTGAATTTTTTCTAAAGATTTAGTAATCAAATTTCAGGTTTTATAATTTATTACACTTATTCTGATTATGAAGCCCAAATGATGGCCCAGAGATGCCCTAAACTGAAGTGCTCCCTGATGGAACACGAGCTTGAAACTAAAAATTTTCAAATCTGTAACAATTGTTGACAACCCTATGTTTAAGGCTCATACGGATTGCAAGATTTTACTTATATGATTTATTGTACTTAATCTGATTATAGAGCCCAAATGACGACCCGAAGATGCCCTGAACTGGAGTGCTCCCTGAGTGGAACACCGAATCACATTTGAAAATCTCCAAGCCTGGAACTATGGCCGACGACCCCACGTATGAGGCTCATGTGGACTGTTGGGCAGACGAGAATGAGGTCACTGATTAGTTTATTATGTGTTCTGAGCTTTTGCGTTTAACCTAGTTTTAATTAATCTTTTTAATTAATCATGCTTGTGCCTTGGGTATTTTATTTTATATACTCTGTTCTGAATGACAATTTACATTAAATTAATTGTCAGTTAATACTTATCTATGAGTTGTACTTGACGTGATCTGATTTGTATCATGTAAATATATATATGTTTATATATCTTACTGTTGATATCTACTTAAAGGAGATTCAAGTTCTGCTGTTTGCATGATTTTCTGGAGTGAACTGGACAATAATTTAATAACAATGATATGTCCTGCCAAGATAAGTCGAATTTCTTACAACGGTTCTGTGGCGCTCGTACACTAGACGCGATGACATATCTTCCTTTGAATAAGGTCTACTTTGAGGTCCTTGTAGGATCCTCACCCCGATCATCACATGTGATTTATTTAAGATTTAAAATTATTTATACACTAGGCAATATAATTAAATCAATCTAGGGTTTCGCCGGAAAGTACTCTGACAACCCAAAGTTGACACCAAAACCAACAAAAACACCAAAAGTAGAAACACCTGATGGATTCGACGTTATGCTCGATTCCTGAGTCTGGTAGAGCCTGAAGTAGAAAGGGAGTTGATCGGTTACTAGCGAAGGAGCGACGCGGAAACACCAGAAGGATTCAATGTTACTTACCGTTGATCCTTAGCGCCGTCGAAGAAGGATCGTTGAATTCCCTTAATTTAGCGCTTGATTGGGAGGAAAAAACAGGTATGCGCAAATCGTTCGGTTACACTATTTGTGGGGGAGAGGAAGGAAACCACAAATCATTTTTTAAAAAGAGGTATGTTATTCATCTTAACAGTCTAGCGATACGCCCTCGAACAATACAAAAATGCGTCGACACCAAAATTTCTAAAATTTCACAATTAAGATTTAAAAACGAGGAATTACTGGCATGGAAATTTGTACATATATATCTGAACAAAAATCACTGTCGATCGGACCCTGCAAATTAAAAGTATTTTTTTATTAAAAATTAGGGTGTTACAATGTGTGCATTAGTGAGTTTATCTTTAACTAATAGTAACATGTGCTCTTGCTCCTTAATCCAAATAAATTGTTCTTTTTTTAGAGCAACCAGTAATGAGAGCAATTAGTGTACTGAAATTTTGAATACAGATTCAATAAAGAGCTGTTAGCTCATGAGATTCTGGAGCCTCAGTAATCGCCCGAGGGCTGGGCCATGATTCAATTGCTTTAACCTTCTCTCTATCAACTTTAATACCCTCAAATAAGATAATATATTCTAGGAAGGTCATACTATCAGTTATAAAGCTTCATTTTTTGAAATATGCATAATATTCCATACAGGATTTTGAAAATTGCCTAAGATGAATCAAGTGTTAATTGAGATCAGTACTATACTCAAAATAAACCATTATGCAAATTCCAATGAGTGGTATAAGTACTTGATTCATCATTCTCATTAATGTGCTGTGTGCATTAGAGAGATCAAAAGACATCCCGGGCGGATCCTGGTATGGTGGTAACCCCTCTTCAAGCATACCTTTGAAAATATACTAGATGCACTAAACATATCAAGCATATTCCAAACAGGGAATTAAAAAGTGTTGTTTGATAGAAATTTCATTAATTGCTCGACTCTCGATGCACATTCGCCATGTCCCGTTTTTTTGGGAACTAGTAATGCGGGTGCGATGATGCACGAACTCATGCTATGCCTAATATGACATTTCTATATTAGATTGGTCACTTGAATATAGAGTTCCTCCTACTTTTCAGACTCATACTAATTACTATTGTGGGGTAAATGAGGTACGTTAACTCCTGACATCAAATAAATGTAGTACTGGATATCTCTCATCGATTGAAGCTGATCAGACAATTCCTCTGACATAATTTTAGAGAACTCATCAATAAGAGATCACAATGTGCTATAGATGCTAGGAGTGTGGATCATCTATTGTCACCGACAACAAAAATTCACGTTTAACTTCTCTTCTCTGGTGTTCAATCCAAAGAGTGATCCTTCGTTAGATTGTACGGTGTCCCAACGAAATTCCTGTTATGGTAGGCGCGCCTGTAGAGAATGTTAGCTGAGCTTCCCCATCACAGGCCATTTGTGCACGTATATGGCATGGATCTCGTGATGAGAGTGCGTGGATTGATCACATCATTTGATACGATCACGGATAAATTCCAGGAAGAATCCGGCAAGGGGAAGGGCCGACGAGGGTGAGCGTGAATGAAGGAGGACGAGAAGAGATGAAATTAGGGAACAACCCTAGAAACCTTCTTACATTCCAAGATAACTTCCCACATAAATCCCTCCCCCTTATATAGATGAGGGAGGACAACCAAACAAGGAAATAAAAAAGCCACTTAAACAAGGAAATACAAAAGGCAATCAAACAAGGAAATACAAAATAATTAACTTAATTAATTGCTATTAATTAGTATGGATTAATTAATATCAATTAATTAATTCTTAGAAATTAATTATAAGAAGGTCGATCATGGCGGCTTCCATATGTGCGCTCCATAAATTATGATGTGGGAGGTCCACTTGAGTGAATGTGTCCGCGACCATGAAGGCTTCCATATGTGCGCTCCATACATTTTGACGAGCGGGGTCCACTTGAGTGAATGTGTCCGCGTAACACTATATCGCCCTTGGAAATCGACCTTGTACTCAAGGTCGAGGCCCCAACCCTTGTCGGGATCTTGAAGAATTTTGATGGCGTGCGGTGAGCAGCGGGAAGTCATCTGCTCCGTCCCCATAAGGGCTTTGTCACCGAGAGAACGATAGAGGATCGGCAGAGCCGGTGCGAGTTAGACGAGAGTATCATCACGTACCTTGACCTCCCGCCAGAACAAGGCCTGGAAGTGTGTAGCAGCGGCGACGGTGTTGGCGAGTAGCGACAGCGCCACAAGAACGATGGGTGATGAAAGTAAGGGCTTCCGCAAGGTTGGTGGAGCAGTGGTGAGCAACAACCACAAGGATGTCGGAGACGCGATGGCCGACAACAAAAACGGATCCGTCGGGGTCAGCGGAGCACGAGGCTTCAGAAGAGGCGGCGATGCGGCCGGTGGAAGAGACAAGGACGGGGCCGGCGGGGCACGAGCCGGGAGAGGAGGCGGTGAGATGGCCGGAGGGGGCCGCAGGACTTGGGCCGGCGGAGTAAAAGCCGGTAGCGGAGGAGGCGAGTTTACCGGAGGCTGCGGGGCGGGTGACCAGAGAGGTGGCAGAAGCGATAGAGGGACGACCACCGTGGAGACAGGTGGTACATCAACGAACGGTGTACTTTCGACGGGAGGATCAACTGCAGGGCGGAAGGGCCGGTTGGTGTCGTAGTGGAATGTTGGGGACGACATGACATGATAACTCTCGCATGGTGCAGGCGGCAGCCGTGGTGGAGGCGACCTAGGGAAGGGAGCCTTGAGGGAGGTGCGAAGGTCTGTTTGTCGAGAGCGAGGAACTTTGACGTGGAGAGAGGCGCATGTGGCCAGGATTTGTGCAGCGACGACAAAAATCCAGTCGAGGGTTGGTGTCCACCGATGGCAAGAATAGCGGCCTGGGCACGACCGATTGGGCGGCGAGCATGTTGCTAAGGAGGTAAACTGGAGATGATTCCAACCGATTGGTGTGTAGAAAGGGCAGATATGGCGGGGAGCGGCCGATAGGGGGCTGACTTGATGAAGACGATGGTGGAAGCTGGGTGGAATTCGGAGGAACGGCGCGGGAATGACCGTGAGCGGTGGTTCTGGGTGGAAATGAGCGTAATCTGGGCAGAATCGAGCAGATTGGCGTGACAGTGGGCGAAGGCCTACGGATCTGGGCGGGATCCAGCGATTCCGGGCAGAGGCCGACGGATCTGGGCGCGGAAACCAGCAGAGAGGAGAGAGTAGACGGGGTAGGCGGTCTGGTGGGGCTTCGGCGGAGCAGGGTTGCAGAACGGCGGACAGGTGCGAGTCGGGATCGGGACGCGAGCGGCGGGGGATTGTGGGATGACACGTCAATGATTTGGCTGAACAGGCGCTGGCACTGGATCGGGCGGAAAACTTGCGCGGTTTGGCAAATGCGTGCTGTAGCTGCGTCCTGGAAAAGAGTGGAACAACCGTGCACTAATATTTGGTGCACCGACGGCAAGATGGCGGGCGGTGTGACAGGTCAGACCAATTGTTACGATCACGGATAAATTTCAGCAGGAATCCGGCAAGGGGAAGGGCCGACGGGGGTGAGCGAGAATGAAAGAGGACGAGAAGAGACGAAATTAGAGAGCAACACTAGAAACTATACATGCCATAACGGGTCTCTACATGCGCTTTTACATGGGCTAAGTCAAGTCTTATACAATTAACAAATGCGAATTGTGTGCCCTTTATACCGACATATTGAAAATCTGTACTCATAATCTTTTGGTGCCGTCTTTATTGTTGAGCATCTTGCATAAAAGGTTTAGTTTGCCTTTCAACGGGAAATACCACTTTTTGTGACTTTCTGCAATAGGTCTAGATGGGTATTTACATATGCAGGCGCAGTCTTAACCATAAGGGGCCATTTTCCTATGTTTATCTAACCAGTAGAGACATAAATTTTTACTCTTGGAAGTCCTGAGGTTTTAGAAGTTTTTAATAGAGTGTGTTTTCAGCTGGAATTGGTGCAAGATAGCATTGAGGTTTACCTGTCCCATAGTGGGACATATTGAGTTCATATTGAAATATCTACTTTTTTTTTTCCTTCTCTATCTTATCGTTTGTCTTAAGTTTAACAAATATGTTATTTGTCCTGTTAGGTATTGGGCATGTTTAAGTTGGGAAAATGTACGCAATCATGTTTCAAAATACTGACTTAATACATTGCTCTTTTTCCAGGAAGGTTCAGCTTACCTGTGAGTTCATATTTGCTGCAACTGAAGAAGCAATTTATATACATGTCATCATATCAGCAAAGTTCGTAATTCTTTTAAAATTTAGCTTTATCTAACACTTTTTGAAATTTGTAAGATTTAATTAGAGATTTTTCATTTCTACACATGTTATCTAGGCATATTCGAAACCTCAGTGGTGATGACATCGAAAGAGTTTTAAAAAATTCTTCATCCAATGTCGTTGGGAAGGGACTTCCAGGTGTGTGTGCATTTTCTTTAGTCTATGTTTTATTGACATGATTTGATTGCTTAACAACTTTATAAGAGCTTGTTTGAGTTCTAAACTTAGGCATTAAAAAACTCCCTCAACTCCCCACCAACCCACTAATGCATCCTCACCCCTAAACATTGTTTAACCATATTTTTGCATGGGTTTCTGTTATGGGCTTATTTTAGCAGATGCCAGGAGGTCGAGGATATAAGGGAGCTGAGATCACCCGAAAGGGGATGAAAGAGAAGAAGAGGAAGAGAGGGAAACTTGCTCAACTCTAACTCCAGAAGAGGAGAGGGGGAATGAACTAGAGAGAGGGGAAGAGTACTTTTATAATTTCTTGTATCCCTTCATTCATAACCCTAGTGGTCTTCAAATAAGATTACATAATGGCATAAGCGCTATAAGTTCTGAAACTTGGACTTATTATAAAATACTAAAACGCCTAACATAAGCTTGTATAATAAACTGACTCATGACATTGATGCTGAACGTAGACACATGATGACACTAAATAACACACTAAATAAATATACGCAATAACTGATAATGGATAACTGGTCGTGGGAGACCATAACGCAATGACGCTGAACATGGATACAAGACAACACTAAATAATGGCACACAATAAATATGCGCAATATCTGATAATGGATAGTTTATCATGAGGGACCATAACAGTGTCACAATGGCATTCTACATTGTCGTTGTTTTCGTCGTAGATTTAAGTGCCTTGTTGAGACGAGTTTTTTTTTTAAATTTTTTCTTTAACTTTCTTAAATACTCATGAAGATATAGAGTACACCTGAGGATCTCCTAGGTATTTTTTACTCTCATGTTTTGGTTTTAGGGTTCCTACGGAAGAAAACATTTAATAGAAAATAGTTATAATTACAAATATCTCATGCAGAGCTAATTACAAAAAATAACATTGGTTTGTTATTTCTCCACAACTCTCAATTTCTCACATAAATGTTCGTAAATTTCACAATATAAATAATTTGCCCACAAGCTTCTCAATGAGTGATAGCAACAATAAAGATAATAAATTAACGACAAACACGACATATGTTAATTTTGGGCAAGCAAACTTTGAAATTATAAAACAGTCACGTGCATTCATGAAAATTGACGAAGAGTAAACGAGATACAAAATGAGATGAGAATCATTCAAGCACCGTGTGTAAATGACAAAGCTCAGCTATGTAGAAGTGGAGATTTAGGGGTAGAATTCCCTTGGTATGGATCTGGAACAGTGGGGGAAAGCTCCGAGGGAAAGGTCTCGGCCAGGGAAAGCACAATCATGGAATGGAAAGGTGGGGAGCTGGTTGTTGGTAGCCAAAGGTGGTGTCCTGGCGACGTGGTCGGAAAAAACAATTGAAGAGGACTTGGATGGCGGGTGCGGATCAGGGCGCGGGATCTCCGAGTGACTGAAGGCATCAAAATTGAAAAAGATCGAGCCTGTCCTCAACGAACCATCTAGCGACAGGCGTAGTAGGAAGCACCGGGACGTTTCTCTGGCTGCGGTTGTGGGAGTGGAAGTCGACCGTCATGCATCGAGAGCTGAACTGGGCGAGGGAGACACCTGTAATACCGAGCAGTGGAGAAAGTCTCTGGTCGATTTATAACTTGTCCCTTTGATTTCCATGGGGTGCCAAGACTGTTTTGGCTTTAGGAAGGGTTGTGGAGGTTTTAATGTATTGAATGAGAATACAAGTTGGATTCCAAGAGTTTGTATATTTCCCCTAAAAAAATAACTTCCAAATATTTATTAAAATTGTTACTTTCAGAATGAATAATATTGAATAATTGTATTTTCTTGCTTGCCCAAAGTACCGCTAGTCCTTATTTGACGGACCTTTTCATTCACGGTTTTATTAGTCGGTCACACTAATAAGTCGTACGATCGTTGTGCAAGCTTGGTATAAAACAGACATATGCTAATACCTAATAACTTGAAAAAAAGACAAACTTGCGCAAAGACATTCGCCACAAAATATTAATAATGAGTAAAAAATAAATTAACGATGCAATTCAGGCTGCATCAAAATATTAATAAATAAACTCGACCCTGTGGAGACTGATGGAACCAATTTGCTCGACCAATTTGAAGGAATTAATTTGATGGAACTCGACCCCATCGAGACTGTGATGTATACTAAAATTAGGGCTTAGATTTTAAATGTATATTGTGCGATCTCTTTCAAAATAATGTAGTACAAGCTAGAATTTCACGAACAAAACCATGCATAATCGACCAAGGAGCTTGCAAACGTGCAAAATATATAGCATTCAAACACTTATTTATCATGTTTTATTACATTCTACAAGGGACATCAAGTAAAACGAACAAGAAGCTTTTCAAATTAAAGGCAAATAGGCAAGTGATAACTTTTGCAAGCTCTGATATTTTAACGATTAAAATAAATATAAGCATAAAATTAATGTACGAAAATGAGAGCAAAATATAGTAAGCATTGTACCTCAGGTTGTCGAACATGGAGGAATCAACAAACGGAACGAATTCAAACCGAGGAGAAGAGGGTGGATCCCTGTAAGAGAGCTAAGGTGGCTGCTTGACAATGGAGTCGATCGGGACTGCCAATGATTAGATTTTACTGCTTGGGCTTAGATCTCCCCAGCACTGGTCGGATACGGGCGGGAGGGGGTGGCGGAGGCTCGCCGGAGGAGGAGAATGCAGTCGAGGCTTGTGCACTAGGAAGTGATGTGGAATAGAGACGAGAACCTGCAACAAAGGACGAGTTTTGGGCCCGTTCGGGGCTGATTGGTGACTTTCCATCTATGGCGTGCCCGGATCGATGATCGGACTCCGCGGATGCGTCCGGATTCGCGTTGCGAATTGATTTCATATATTAGTTTATTATATTTGTATTTGTTTTGATGTATTTGTGTGGCCCCACATCCGACCAATCATAGCCGTCGATGGTGGGATGCCCTAACCTCCTTTTATTATAAATAGATCATGTAGGAGCTGATTATTGGCATTGCAGAATTTGGAGAAGAACATTCCCGGATTCCTGCGATCCCGTCATGGTGCCGACTCCGTGGAACCCTAGGTGACGACTCCTAGGTGCGTATCTCCCTCCTCAAGTCTTCCCCTAACCCTAAGCCACTTCCCCTCCAAAACCTCTTGTCGTCACCCTCAACCCCCTTAAAATCCAGCCACAGATTGCTGCTGTTCAATGAAATTTTCTGTTGCAAACATATTGTTTCCCTTCTTTCCTTTCCCTGCCGCCTACTTCTCCCCCTCCTGAAGCCACGTCCGCCTCCCTCAGCCCCTACCCTCCAGGCCGACCACTCCTTTCCCCCCTAAACTACCGCCGCCTCCGGCTCTCTCATCTACACTCACCACCCCTCTTAAACCCCTTCAACCTCCTTGCCGCGAACCACCCCTTACATGAAACCACCACCCAAAGCCCTCCTCCTCCTGGATCTGCCCCGATCTAAAAATTTCAGCCCCGATCCGATCTCATATTGTCGGATCTACTCCTCCCCGCCCGGATCTATCCATACTTGGCCGGATCTATCCATTTCGATTTGATTGCATCTTCCACCGCCGAGGACAGCCACCTACATCGTTTTCCACGCCTCCGGTTCCACCTCGGATCGTCGCACACGCATCTCCGACTCTGGATTCTTCAGTGCCTTAGTCAACCCACTATTTGGTGAGATTTCGTTGTACTGGATTATTATTTTCAGCATATTTATATTGGACTGGATCGTGTACTTGTTTTGGATCTCTTGTATGCTAGTTGTTTGTTTGGATAAATATTGTGATTTGCAGGGTTTATTTTCTGCGCGTTCTTGCTTTGACCCTGCACGTGGAGGAAACTATAAGCTTGTTTCACCCGAATTAATTATTTTGCCTTGCTGTAAATTTATTTGCGTGGGGATGTTAATGCTTATTATCTAATTTGTGATTAATCCGTCAGACTTTACATAACATGTAGGGTTAGGTCACAGTTTACCCGCTGCCTATAGATTCATCCTGCGTCAGGAAGGTGGCATAATTTGCAGTTGGTTGGAGACTTACATAAGGGTTTACTAGAGCCCTAGGTGGCTGGCGGCAGCGATGTGAGAGGGACGGGCTGTAACAACCCGATCCGTTAAATAACATATAATAGAAGGTCCGGCCGGGGCCCCACATTATATGCCACAAACAGACGGCGAGATCACAGGTTAATACCAAAATACCATCGCACTCTAACCCAGAGCATTCTAGCGGAAGTTTAAAACTTGTAAGAACTCATCCAATGAATGTCCACTACTAATATATAAAAAGCTCATTTATATATAGATAACACCAGGAATGTTTACAACTCAAACGCTCACGGCCTTAAGGCCTTACAAGTTGCTTTTTACAAAATATGATTTCATACATCGGCACGCAGACCGACCACACATGAAATCCAAAGCTTCGCATGGCCTTCAAGGGCCTACCAGTAGCATGGGCTTCAGCCCGCTCAGTCCAATCCAGCCCGCTAGCACCTGCAAAAGGACATCCACCCCAAGGGAGATCAACAAAGCAACGGTCAACATTCAGCTGACCAATTATAACGACCCTACCCCTTACCCGTGACAATGGTTCCTTCCCTGCATGCAATACAATCACAACACATATATATATCTGCCACAATCACATCACAAACGCTAGCCTTCGTGCCAGACGCTACGTGCACTCAGGGCACGCTTACGGTGTACCGATACATCCTTAGTACACCACCGATTAGAGGTTCTCCACTTTGTGGCCGAGCACTAGTCTACTACAATACGCGTTCTGGAGACATCCTCGCCCGTCTCACTCAGAGGTGTTCACCTCATGGCAACCATTGAGCATTATCGATCGACACGCCGGGAAGACCCGCAACCCCCCATTTGCAGTGCTACCAACCGACCGCTCACAACGATCTTACCACTGAACTTGTTGGGTGGCCCACCCACTCAGAGGTTCTTAACTTGTTGGCCATGGGCATCAGCCGCCAAACCCCTGTTGGAGACCTCTCGCACCCATCCCACTCAGAGGTACTCGCTCAGAACAATCCTACCACTGAACTTGTTGGGTGGCCACCCACTCAGAGGTTCTTGTATCCATCTCTCAACACAGACACATATTGCCACTTTCCAATCCATCAACCAGCTCATGCCGAGCATCCAACCAAAGGAGCTATACAAAGCATCATTCTCCCAATTCACAAGCGTCCTTACAATCTCCGCAAGCTAATCGATTTATACACGGAGTCTTCTCCGGTTCGCAGCATCACCAATCTAGACATCCATCCAGATTAGCTTCACACAGCATGCCTATTCCGTACTACACACTTCCGGATCTAAATGCAGACTCAATCACTGGAATCACTTACGCTTTCCACCTCTTGGTGGAGGATCCCATGCACATGTATAAAATAGGACTTCACTTGTCCAAGAAGGAGATCGTTACCCTTGACGATCGCTTCGGAGCCATGGAGAAACTAGCCGGATGGTAATCACCGCGACGACCTTGCCTCCACAACGCTGGCCTCGGATCTCGAGTCGGACCATTGAAGCTCCACCGGCGGCCGGAATCCTCTCCTTCCTCTTCCTCCATGCTCTCCCCTCTCTCTTGCTTTGAAAGAGAGTGATCTAAGTCCAAAATGAGAAAGCCATCTCATTCCACGATCTTATCACTGCAGGGAGGAGCTTGGACCACAGGATCCAAATAGAAGGAATTTGACGGCCAAGATTTGCCCTGGAATCACTTTTCCTGGGCTGACACGGCTTGTGACACGCCCGTGTCACAGGCAGTGTTCCCCTAAGCGGCAAGGAACCGACTCACTCCAGACCAGAACACGGGTTAAGACACGCCCGTGTCAAGCCCTGACACGCCCGTGTCAAGCCCTGACACGCCCGTGACCGAAAGTACACGCCCGTGTTGAGGGGCGTGTTCCTCACTCGACACAGGACCAACTCTCCCGAGAAGCACACGGCTAAGATACACGCCCGTGTCCTTGGCCGTGTGCCGAACACGCCCTTGTGACACGCCCGTGTCACAGGCCATGTTCTACACTCAACGCCACTCAACACCACTCAACGCCAATCCGAGGAGGACACGGCCTGGGACTCGCCCGTGTCCCAGGCCGTGTCGCCTCTCAACGCTCGCTGACTTAGTGTTCGTCGAGCTCTCGCGACACAACCGAGTACCCAGAGCTGGACACGCCCTGGGACACACCCGTATCCCAGGCCGCGTCACCCAGCCTGAACTCCAAATTGACATTTGGGGTATTACAACCCTCCCCTCCTTACAGAAATTTCGTCCCGAAATTTAGCGCAACGCAGATACCAACACAACCACTCCGTTGCCATAGAAACAAAGACGATCCGGGTTGCAAGCTCAGAGGCCGCAACTTGTCTCGCCCCACGACATCGCACCAACACAAGTGTTTTCACAAACACACATACATACAATATGTACAACTCAAAAGTAATAAAGTGCACACACCACTTTATTTCCGCTCATCCGCGTCTCTCAGCATCCGCTTGGCGGCCTCTGTTAACTCCAAATTATGCACGCGATTAGGATGCTCTTCACGATTCGAGCTTTGCGGCTCCTGCAACTGGAGAGTATACATTCGAGGCTGCGCCCGAGATGCAGATGACTCTGCCACGACCTTGCCCTTTTCCTCATAGGGCGCATTTGACTTTTTCTCACCCTTCGAGGCACCACTCCAACAATCTCGGGCGATATTCTCCTGCTTCCCACAGTTAAAACACGTACGTGTCTCCACACGTCCTTGCCCGTACGTTGCTCCCGAAGTAACATTCGACTGAGCTTGTTCAGCAAGCCTGAACCGCTTCTTATCACGTTTCCTAAACTCCGATTGCTCTGACTACGGAAGTTTGAACTCTGACTTTTCCGCCGCCAAGTTCTTATCGTATACTCGTTTCAAATCTTTCTCCAGCGCACAGGTTGTATCTACTAAGGCTTGGAAGCCTTGGTTCACTGAACTCGGGAGGGCCAACCGCAGCTCATCACGAAGTCCTTTATAGAACCTATTTGTCTTCCGCGTCTCTTCCGCATATGTCGACCCCGCATAATGCCCCAGCCCGGTGAACTCATGCAGGTAATCATCAACAGTCTTCTCACCCTGCACCAGACGTTGGAGTTCGTTCTCCATCGCAATTTTCCGCGATACTGACAAATACTTTGCCCAAAACAGTCTGGAGAATTCGTCCATCGAATTCTCTCCCATGCCTCTGCCTGCCAACTGGTGCATCTCGACTTCATCCCACCAAAGCCTCGCCTCTCCTTCCAGCAGGAAAGTGGCTAAAGTGATTTTCTGCCCCTCATCAATCCTGATCGCTGTCAGGATCCTCTTCACTCTTGAGAGCCAATCCTCCGCCTGCGTTGGGGAATTCGCCCCGACAAACGTAGGTGGATGAAAATCCATAAACCGCTTCAGTTGTTCGTCCGCTGCTTTCTCATCAATCCGAGCTTCGACACGCTCTTGCCTCGCCCCAACCTGTACTGGCTCCACTGCAGGCCTTGCCTGCCCAATAGGTTGTGCTTGAATCATGGCAACTATCGCCTCCGCAACTAGGCGTACGGTTTCCGTAGAAGGAGGAGGTGTGGGCACCTCAGCTGGTGCCACACTCTCATCCGGACGCTGGGGCTCAGACTGCCCAGCTCTGTTCCTTGTCACCTATACGTGAACAAGATATCAATAACCTCCAATCCAAAACGACAAACATGCCCAAACCCTCACATTCCTAGTGGACATTCTTGAGTTCATTTATGTTAAAACGGTTCGCACGTACACGTGCTCGCCACCCGACAAAAGAATTCGGTCACGAATTCGAAAGCGGAAGACCGAGGGCCTTTGATACCAAAATGTAACAACCCGACCCGTTAAATAACATATAATAGAAGGTCCGGCCGGGATCCCACATTATATGCCACAAACAGACGGCGAGATCACAGGTTAATACCAAAATATCATCGCACCCTAACCCAGAGCATTCTAGCGGAAGTTTAAAGCTTGTAAGAACTCATCCAATGAATGTCCACTACTAATATATAAAAAACTCATTTATATATAGATAACACCAGGAATGTTTACAACTCAAACGCTCACGGCCTTAAGGCCTTACACGTTGCTTTTTACAAAATATGATTTCATACATCGGCTCGCAGACCGGCCACACATGAAATCCAAAGCTTCGCATGGCCTTCAAGGGCCTACCAGTAGCATGGGCTTCAGCCCGCTCAGTCCAATCCAACCCGCTAGCACCTGCAAAAGGACATCCACCCCAAGGGAGATCAACAAAGCAACGGTCAGCATTCAGCTGACCAATTATAACGACCCTACCCCTTACCCGGGGCAGTGGTTCCTTCCCTGCATGCAATACAATCACAACACATATATATCTGCCACAATCACATCACAAACGCTGGCCTTCGTGCCAGACGCTCCGTGCACTCAGGGCACGCTTACGGTGTACCGGTACATCCTTAGTACACCACCGATTAGAGGTTCTCCACTTATTGGGTGACCCACCCACTCAGGGGTTCTTGTATCCATCTCTCAACACAGACACATATTGCCACTTTCCAATCCATCAACCAGCTCATGCCGAGCATCCAACCAAAGGAGCTATACAAAACATCATTCTCCCAATTCACAAGCGTCCTTACAATCTCCGCAAGCTAATCGATTTATACACAGAGTCTTCTCCGGTTCGCATCATCACCAATCTAGACATCCATCCAGATGAGCTTCACACAGCATGCCTATCCCGTACTACACACTTCCGGATCTAAATGCAGACTCGTTCATTGGAATCGCTTATGCTTTCCACCTCTTGGTGGAGGATCCCATGCACATGCATAAAGTAGGACTTCACTTGTTCAAGAAGGAGATCGTTACCCTTGACGATTGCTTCGGAGCCATGGAGAAACTAGCCGGATGGTAATCACCGCGACGGCCTTGCCTCCACAACGCTGGCCTCAGATCTCGAGTCGAACCGTTGAAGCTCCACCGGCGGCCGGAATCCTCTCCTTCTTCCTCCTTCAAGCTCTCCCCTCTCTCTTGCTTAGAAAGAGAGTGATCTAAGTCCAAAATGAGAAAGCCATCTCATTCCACGATCTTATCACTGCAGGGAGGAGCTTGGACCACAGGATCCAAGTAGAAGGAATTGGACGGCCAAGATTTGCCCTGGAATCACTTTTCCTGGGCTGACACGGCTTGTGACACGGGCACAGGCCGTGTTCCCCTAAGTGGCAAGGAACCGACTCATTCCAGACCAGAACACGGGTTAAGACACGTCCGTGTCCGAAAGTACACGCCCGTGTTGAGGGGCGTGTTCCTCACTCGACACAGGACCAACTCTCCCGAGAAGCACACGGCTAAGGCACGCGCCCGTGTCCTTAGCCGTGTGCCGAACACGCCCCTGTGACACGCCCGTGTCACAGACCGTTTTCTACACTCAACGCCACTCAACGCCAACCCGAGCAGGAGACGGCCTGGGACACGCCCATGTCCCAGGCCGTGTCGCCTCTCAACGCTCGCTGACTTAGTGTTCGTCGAGCTCTCGCGACACAGCCGAGTACCCAGAGCTGGACACGCCCGTGGACACGCCCGTGTCCCAGGCCGTGTCACCCAACCTGAACTCCAAATTGACATTTGGGGTGTTACAACAGCTCAATTGGTGATGAGATGTGAAGGAATTCCATAGTTAAGCGTGCTTGGGCGAGAGTAGTACTGGGATGGGTGACCTCCTGGGAAGTCCCTGTACGGTCCAACTTAACTGTCGAGTTCGCTCATCAAAGGGAGGCTGTAGCCACCAACAACGCGCCAGTGGGCTGGAGAGGGGTTGAGGTGCTTGGGCTGCAGCCCGGTAGCGATACCATGGGGGGCTATGGGCCAAATCCCGGGTCGTTACACGGGCGTGAGGCCTCGACCTTTGTGAAACAGAGAATTGAATACTCTATTCCCATATTTGTCCAAGCTGCATGTTTTCTGGTTTGGGGTTGGCTTATAAAATTAGTTTTTAATCTGATATTAAATAATGTATTCAATAAGTGCGGGTGGGGGATTCCAACGTTACTGGCAGAAGAGTTAATGTGCAATAGAGAATTTAATGGGCAGATGGACTGACAGTTTTCAAGTGGGTGAAAATTCAGTGGTCAATAGAGAAGAAAAGTAGGTGGATTTTAATGGTAATAAAGGGGGAGATAATCAAGATGCAAGGGAATTGAATTCAGACACTTAAATTTCCCTTATAATTTTGGAAAATGTTGATGTTTTCATATAATTTTGAAAACAAAATGTCGGAAATTTAAATAAAAAATATAATTATAATTTTAGAAAGTTAAATTTAAATAATTATATTAAAATATAATTTCAATGCTTGCCCTATTTTAGACCCGCAATGCTCTATGGTTCTGAGTATTGGGCAGTGAATTGTGTACATGAGCAAAAAATGGGAGTTGCGGATATGTGAGTGCTTAGGTGGATGTGTGGACACACGAGACTGGATAAAGTTAGGAATGAATGTATCAGGGATAAGACAAGAGTAGCACCAATTGCAGAGAAGATGCGAGAAACTCGACTAAGATGGTTTGGAAACGTACAGAGCAAACCATTAGAGGCACCTTTTAGGCGTTGTGAGAGTCTAGTCATTAGGCATGTTAAACGAGGGAGGGGTAGACTAATTAAGACTTGGAATGAAACTATAAGGAAAGACATGATGTACTTAGGCATTAGTGAGATTATGACAAAAGATAGGGCACAATGGCGACAAAGGATCCATATAGTCGACCCCACTATAGTGTGATAAAGGCTTGAATGTTGTTGTTTGTTGCCCTATTTTATCACTTTACCTAATTTGACGGCTTTTTGGCACTCTGCACCCCCCAAAATACAACTTTTGGCACTTTGCTCCCCAAAAATTTAAATATTGCACTTTGCACCCCCCAAATCTCATTTATTTGGCACTTTGCACCCTAGGTCTGTTAATTGAGGGGTAATTTCGTCCTTAAACTATATTTAGGTTTCCCAGCCCTCCCAAAATGATTCTAGCGGCTGCCTCCCGATTCCTTCTTTCCTGTTTCTTGCCGCCTGCTTCCTTCCGGTCCGACTCCGGTGTGGGTTTTGCCCGACGAAGACAGTAGTGCCGCCGCTTTTCCCCTCTGCCACCGTGGTTTGTTCTCCCTCTCAACCCACGACGATTTCGTGGTCATCGTCACTTCCCCGGAAGCCGTCAACGCCGCTGCAGCCAGATCCAATTGTATATTTGTAGGCCTTTGGCATGCCAAAATGTGTGCTTTGCTTATCTTTTTTTGTAAGGAAAGAAAAACCTCCCGCTCTCTTCCTTGATGATTTTTTTTTTTCATTTTCTTTGGTCAATATATGAATGTGGTAACATGAATGTGGACATTCATCCGTGCTAGAGTTTAATGTATGAATGTGTACTCCAATTGTATATTTGTAGGCCTTTGGCATGCCAAAATGTGTGATAGAGTTTTATGTATAAAGTTAAATCTCTTTACTCTTATATGTGTGGTGGATGTGGTACCATACTTAGAGGTTTGTTCTTCTGCAATTGAAATTTTATCCTCTATTTCTGCTTTCAGTTTTGAATAGTCCATTCGTCCGTGCAGCTAAAGCGCATTCGCTCAACGGACGAAATTTGAGTACTATATCTGCTAATCCTGCATCTCAAAATTTAACTGGCATCGATCCTTCAAGCAATGAATCAACGAATATTGGTGAGAAGACTGATCTCGATGTTTCCGACTCCAACGACAAAATTATTTCGATGGAGAAGTCCCTGGAGCATGAACAAACTGAATGCAATAAAGTGCCTAATCCCGAAGACAATGAAGAACTGGAACAATCTGGTAAAGTCAACCTGAAATCTAGTCTTAAATCAAGTGAGTCCTCAGAAACTATGGAGCATTCGACTACTTCAGAGGAGGATGCAATCAAAATGGAGTTTGCAAATGGAGTTCATTTCAGAATGAACACTAGAATATCCACTCTTGCTTATGATGGAAGTGCCTCTTCCACCGATGAAGACGGAAAAGATCATCTTCCTCGCAAATTCCATCTATCTCGAAGAACTTTTCGAAATAAATATGCGTCAAATTCTCTTGACAGTACAGAAGCAGGAGAAACCTAAATACAGTTTAAGGACAAAATTACCCCTCAATTAACAGGCCTAGGGTGCAAAGTGCCAAAAAAGTGAGATTCGGGGGGGGGGGGGGGTGCAAAAGTGCAATATTTAAATTTTTGGGGTGTAAAGTGCCAAAAGTTGTATTTTGGGGGGTGCAGAGTGCCAAAAAGCCTAATTTGACGGACCAATTTATTCAGGGTTTTGTTTGTCGTTCATGCCAATAAGTTGAAAAATGTGCGCCAGCAATATGCGCAAAAACATACGGGCGCACCTAATAACATATGCAAAATAAATCGCGCTATTTAACCTTTGCAGAAATAAATGAAACTGTTAGGTTTTGGCTTTATTTTATTTTATGCTTGTATGTTTGTCACTCCTATATTTTGAGGAGTGTTTCATGTTTCCAAATAACATAATTGAATTTCTCTGAAATCAACATGGTATCAGAGCTTGCGTTGCCTAATTGGTCCTGTCTGATCCCGCCACCCTCGCTCGTGCCGCCCTCGCTCGCTCCGCCCTCACTTGCACCATCCTCACCCGGTTCCGCCTCCCCTCTCTCTTTCGCCCCGTCGCCATTCAAGAGGCTCCCGTTTCCGCCTCCCTCTCTCCCGTTTTTTCCTTCTCTCTCCGTCTGGGCTCTGGATGCCGTTGATGCTTCTTCGAATGCCTTCTTAGGCCCGATCTCTTCTTCTGGCGTCCAATCCTTCTCCTTGCGTGGATGAACCCCTCCTTGGTTCCTTTATTGGTGTTCTTGGTTCAGAAACTTTGTCGGGCTTGCTTCTCTTGTCACTTTCTATGTGCAGCGTTTAATATTGTTCGCCTTTGTTTTCGTGTGTGCTTTTGCGTGGTTTATATCCTCAGGTTGATATGGAAGGGAGTGTGGATCTCCCCCGTTGTCGTCTGGCTCCTCCCCGGTATCTACATTGGGCTTCGACCTCTCTCTCCTTATCATGAGACTTCTCAGATTAGAACCATGAAACTTGATGACATCAACTATTTGCCATGGACCCATTCTATTACTCTTGCCCTAAAAAGCCACTGTATGCTTGCATATGTAGACACTACGCTTGCTCCTGCTTCCACCTCACTTGAGTTGTCTCAATTGGAGTCCGGAAACTCCCTGGTGATGTCCTGGTTGCTCAACTACATGCAGGAATGCATTGCTCTAAATTGTCTATTTATGGATACTGCCGCTGATATTTGGCAATGTGTCGAGGCTACTTATTCCTGTCGGAACAATGCTGCTCAGATCTTTCAACTTTGACACCGGATTTTCCTGTTGCGGCAAGGCGATAACTCTCCGTCGTCCTATTACCTGCTGTTTACTCAGTTATACCAAGAGTATGATCACTTCGATGCACTTACTCTCGTCTCCCCTGAAGACAAAGTTCTTGTTCGAGCTCGTGAACAACGTAATCAGATCTTTGAGTTTCTCCATGACCTGCATCGTGATTTTTATCAAATTAGTGTCCAGATTCTTGGGCGGTCTCCTCTTCCTTCTCTGTTGGATGTTTACAGTCTTGTTCAGCAAAAATTCGATCGTCGCTAGACTTTACATTCCGACCTTACCTCAGAAGGATCTGCTCTTGCCACTCATTTTCACCTCGGTGGGTGTCCTCCTCGTGACTTACCGCTTAAGTCTGGGGAGAAGGATCATCTAATCTGAGATTATTGTGGGAAGGCCCGTCATACAAGGGAAACCTGTTTCAAGCTCCACGACTTTCCTCTGCCCAGAGGGGGTTCTGCTACTCTTGGTGGTCGTGGCTATGATCGCCCTTCGGGCCATCATCTGCAGTCCCGCTCTGTTCATCTCTTTGATGCTTCTGATGATACGTCCTCCCTGACAGCCCCTCTAACTCTCTCTTCAGACAAAATTCTTGTATTTCGTCGTTTAATGCACGACCATCATTCAGAGACTTCTACTTCATCCTCCTCATATGCCCACTAGTGGCCCCCGGGTGCTCATTCTGCTACCAGTCACCCTTTCACCCAGTGGATCATCGACAGCGGAGTCACCGATCATATGACTGGCACTGCTTCAGGTTTTGTATCCTACTCTCCTTTGTCGGGTCGTGACAAAGTGAGTGTTGCTGATGGTTTCTTCTCCTCTATTGTTGGCAACAGAACCATTCCCTGCTCTTCTTTCACTCTCTCGTCCATTCTTCCTATTCCTAAATTTACTCAAAATCTTCTTTTTATTAGTCAATTGAGTAACTCTATGTACTGCTCAGTGACTTTTTTCCCATGTATTTTTCAGAACCTGACTACGGGGAAAGTGATTGGCTCTGGTAAGATTGTATATGTTTGTCCCCTCCAGCTTGACTCCTATTCCTCTGTGCGCTCTTCATTTGGCTTCGCCTTCTACTTTGGATTTCTGGCACTATCTCCTTGGACATCCCTTTATCTCTGTTATTAAATTATTGTTTCCTACTATGTTACCATCTATTTTTAACACGTTTTGTTGTGATGTATGTGAACTGGGTAAGCACAAACAGACTTCTCTTCCTCACATGTCCCCTCCTTGTGCTATGCCTTTTGAGATTATTCATTGTAATGTTTGTTTCCCTAGCCCGGTTGCTTCTATTTCTGGGTGCAAATGGTTTGTTACTTTTGTCGACTATTTTTCTAGGTGCTCATGGTTTATCTCATGAAAAACAAATCTGATATTTTTACCTTTATTTCAGCGTTTCTATAATATGATTACCCCCCAATTCAATGCCACCGTGCGAGTATTGCGAAGTGATAATGGTTGTGAGCTATGAAGCACCGACACTTCAAAATTCCCAGTGTGTCAGTGTCGGACTCTCCGACACTCATCCGTCTCTCCGACACTCTCCGACACTCGTGTCAAAAGTCCGACATGCTGGTTCATGTGGGACTCGCGTGCCCCGGTCAATCGGACACGCGTGTCTCCTCAATCGGACACGCGTGTCTCGCTCAATCGGACACGCGTGTCCCTAAGCTAGTTATTCATGATGAGGCGGGATACAATTTGTCTTTGAAATACAATTTTTGTGAAAAATGTTTTATAAATTCATATACAAAAGTGAGAACATATTTGTTAATGATTAATGAAAATGAGTTGAAAAGTGTGAAAAAGTCATAATGAGTGATCTATTTGAGGTAGAAAAAGTAGAAGAAGAGGTGAATGCTAGGATAGTGAGTCTTGCTCCTAAAAAAGTGTATTTGTCCCCTTCTAGCACTTTAGGTAGTGAAGGTGGATCTACTAGTGGGGTGGATATTTTCTCTAGAAAAAGAAAGATTAAAAGTGAAGGAAAAAGTTTCCTTGAGTATCTATTATTTTTACTAATGATATATAATGATAATGTGTTAATGTTCTATTATTTTTTGACCTTTTGTTAAGTTTTGCATTTGAATATTTGATGAGTAATATTTAAACATGACTTAGTTTATTTGAATATTTGTTAATTGTTCATTTTTTTGTTAAATGTTTAAGGATTTTCATTATTATAAAAAATAAATATTTAATATACGTGTCCCAGCGCATCGGAATATGATATTTTTTGAGAATTCACGAGTCGCGTCGTGTCATATCGCGTGTCGGTGTTGGTGCAACATAGGTTGTGAGCACACTGACTCTCACTTTGTATACTACCTTTGTGACTTGGGTATCATCCACTAAACTTCTTATTTGTAAACTCCTGCCCAGAATGGGGTCGTCGAGCGAAAGAGTCAACATCTTTTGGAGGTTGCTCGTTGTTTATTACTTCAGATGCACCTATCCAATTGCTATTGGGTGGACGCTGCCCGCACCGCTATGCATCTTATTAATCGCCTGCCAACTCGTATCCTAAACCACAAAACTTCGTTAGAAGCTCTCAATATTCTTCCTAGTAAACTCACACCTCATATCTTTGGATGTGTGTTTTGTCCATGTGCATCACACCTCTAAGCTTGATCCCCGAGCGCTTCAGTGCGTCTTCATTGGATACTCGAACACCCAAAAAAGGTATAAGTGTTTTCATATTGTGACCCGCAAGACTTTTGTCTTCATGGATATCACTTTCCATGAATTCGAGTCCTATTACCGGAGCTCTCTTCTGGGGGAGACTGCTACCATGGAAGTGAGCTCCCCTGCTATTCCCCTACTTATATCTTCTCCATATCAGCCTACTATCCTACCCGTGGTTCTGTCACTGTCTCTGCCTCCTCGCCCTACTCCTCGGTTTATACTCGCCGACAAAGGGGCACAAACAACCAGCTTTTGCACACTATACAAAAATCCACTCCTGATTTGTCTACCGGTCCTCAAGGTAACCGTGCTTCTACTCGACAACCCTTATCTCATTATGTGACTTATGACTCATTATCAATGAAGCACAGATACTTCCCCGAAGGCAGCGTACCCGTACCGGATACGTATCCGGTACCGGTACGTACCCGATACTCGATGGATACACCTATGTGGACACACTTGGACTTAGCACATCATTCTACATACTGTGATAGGAGTCTGTTTTTCTAGAGTAAACAAATGTTGGCTCTATACTAAGAAGCGTTGTTACGTCCAATAAGTTGTGCATATGTACTGAGTATGTTTCTGGTATCGGTACCTTTGTGTTACAAGTACGTGTATTGAACGTGTTGATTCAACGCAAGTTATTAACAAAATGGCTAACTTGTCTTTAGACTAACCATAGATTGAAGATGTTGATCTCCAACAATGAAGAAGAAAAAAAACTGATAAGTAACTTAAGTTTAATTTTATCTCTTTTGGCTAAACATATAAGATGTTAAATTTTGTAATATTTACGAATGCTTAATGTTTGAAAACGTCATGTTATGTTGCATTGGTTTGTGAACTTGTACTTCAAGTGATGATTTATGTTTAATGTTTCGATATTTTGAGAACTATTTATTGCACTTGTGATATGAAAATATATATTATATTTGTTATAACGTATCATGACGTACCCGTATCCTTGTTTTTAAAATTTTGTCGTACCGCCGTACCAGGTACGTATCGTATCCGGTACCCGTACCCGTACCGGTGCTTCGTAGCTCATTATCTTCTCGGCATAGAACCTTTGCCACTTCTCTGTCCTCCATTTCCATATCTTCGTGGCAAGAAACTCTGAGGCATCAAAAGTGAAAAATGCTATGCGGGAAAACATGATAGCCCTTGAGAAGAATTGCCATGGGACCTTGTTTATCTTCCTCAAGGCACAACCGTGGTTGGATGCAAGTGGATTATTTTGGTGAAACAAAACTCCCATGGTTTTGTGGACCGTTACAAGTCTAGGTTGGAGGCCAGAGGATACACCCAAACGTCCGAGATTGATTATTAGGAAACCTTTGCTCTAGTTGCAAAAATGAATTCTATCCATATTCCGCTCTCGTGTGCTGCCTGCAAAAGGCGGAGTCTGAACCAGTTGGACGTGAAGAATGTCTTCGTTCATGAAGATTTGGAAGAGGAAGTTTATATGTCTCTACCTCCTGGTCTTACTTCTGAGAGATCTGAGGAAAAGTATGCAGACTAAAGAAGGCTTTATACGACCTAAAATAATCCCCGATGGCTTTGTTTGGGAGATTCCAACAAACAATTGTGACATTTGGGTATACTCAGAGTAATGGTGATCATACCATTACTCAGATTCCAACAAGCACTGACAAGGGAAGTTGACGGTGTTGATAGTTTATGTGGATGACATTGTCATAACTGGGGATGACATGGAAGAAATCAAAAATTTGAAGACAAGATTTGCTAGTGAAATTGAGTAAAGAATCTTGAGAATCTCAAGTACTTTTTTGGCATTGAAGTTGTTAGATCCAAGCACGGTATCTTTATCTCACAGAGGAAGTACATCCTTGACCTGTTGGAGACTACGGGGATGAGCGGGTGTAGACCCGCTGACACCCACATTGAAGCAAATCATTGATTGGGGAGGGATGATGGAGAACCTGTCACAGATATCAATGACTTTCAACGACTGGTGGGGAGACTCATCTACCTATCTCATACTCACCCAAATATCTCATATGCTATTGGAGTTATTAGCCAGTACATGTAATCTCCCAAATCACACCACTTGGATGCTGTCCATCAGAGTCTCAGATATCTCAAAACCTCTCCTAGATGTGACATCTTGTTCTCTCCGAACAAAGAATTATCCTTTGAAGTTTTTATAGATGTTGATTGGGCAGGGTTAGTTGATGATCGTAGATCCACTTCCGGGTATTGTACCTTGGTTGGGGGAAATCTGGTGACTTGGAGGAGTAAAACACATGTTGTTGCCAGATCCAGTACCAAAGGAGAATTTAGGGCTATGACCCAGAGAATATGTGAAAGAATGTGGATTCGATCTCTTTTGCTTGAACTTTGGATTCGAGCAAAGGCCACATCCAACTATACTGTGATAACAAGGCCGCCATTAGCATCGCTCACAATCCTATTCAACATGACCGCACTAAACATGTTGAAGTCGATCGACATTTCATCAAGGAAAACATAGTTTGGGGAGTTGCTAGCACTCAATTTGTCCCCTCTGATCAACAATTGACTGATGTGCTTGCAAAAGTTGTCTCATAGGTGTTTTGGTAACATTATGTCCAAGTTGGGTGTGACAGATATCACAAGCCAAACTTGAGGTGGAGTGTTTGGTTTTGTCTTTATTTTATTTATGCTTGTATGTTTGTCACTAATAAAAAAGCGGGTAATAAAAGTGAATTAAGATGTTACTCAGGTTGCATAAATTTTCCCGACATTGAAAGAGCTCAACCCCGACGAGATTGTGGTGTGACTTGCTAGTAGAATGTCCAAACGTTGATCTAACACGACTCTGCTACCTCCATGCTGCTGAATAATCAAGACCAAAACTAGCTCCTCCAAAATAAATATGAAACTGAAGCAAGGTGTGAGAAATTATGGGTTGTGGTAGGAAGTGTGGCAAAGGAAGGATCCTTTGCTCGAGCTCATGACCTGTAGTCAAAACCTCTTTTGAAATATATAGGAAACCATTATCTTCCTGAAAAATATAATCCCCGGTGATAAAATCAACCATGAAATTATCGATTTCCGAAGATGCTCCCAAACTATTAGTTGTAATTTTATACAAAATATTTAAATGACTAATAAAAATCAGAGCATAAATGAGATGAGTATCACGAAGTGGAATCAGTAAATTTTATCACATCATACACTCTTTGCTGGACACTTATAAACCTCTACTAAACCAAGATTAGTTATCCCAATAATATCACTCATTAGAGTTTGACTAGCGCGACAAAATTTAAATTGGATTCCTATATTCCATTTAAAAATTTCCAAAAAAATCTCTTAAAACACGCGTCTCTGTGAGGAGTAATTTTTTTAGGGATCTTTACTACCCTCTCAACATGAATCTTCCTACACGGGGAGAAAATGTGATGATAAGTTTGTCGTGCGTTGCTAGACTCATAGGGTAGCGAATTCTAATAAGAGTGCGATCATCAAACACAAAGTCAACATAGTGTCATGACTCAGATGTCAAAGGTGAGTAGACAACTAATGCAATATTTATGGGCTCAAGTGTATGCGACTGTAGTAGACTAGGTGGGTCAGAAAATGCAGAGATCATGTCTATATCATCTAAGATGAGTGACTCATTGCTAGCCAATTCCTTCTTCGAGAGAATTGAGATTGAATCCTTGTCACCTAAGATGATTGGCACATCACCAGCAAGTTCTTCTACCTGAAGCAGGGGCTAAGGAATAAACTCGGTGGCTAAGGGTTGCTAATTGTGATATAATGGGGACATGTGGAGTCTCAATATTTGTGGGAATGATTGGATAAGGAGGTAGAAACTCTCCTTCCCGGAGATGAGGTACAAAAAAAGCTCCTCGACCGAAGGTAGTGCCATGGTTGGGATAGGTGTTGCCAAGGTGCTCGTGGGGGAAATGGAGAGACTATAAAGAGGACTAACAATAGATCTATACCTGGATTCCACTCTATGATACATGGTTGAGAGGTAGTCAGCGTAACGCTTGTGCATTGCCACTTCAAAGTTGTGTACAAAGGATCACAATCCATTCATGTTCTGCTTTATGTTTGCGGCGAGGATCTCAACCTTCATTAAATTTTATGACGTTCATCTAAACTACCAACATTATGCTTTTACGTGATTCTCCGTTTTGAAATAATTTTTAAAAACTTAAAGATTTCAAAATAACTTATTTTTTTTAAAAAAAGATAGATCTAATGTATAAAATACTCTAATTTTTTTTTAAAAAAACCTTTTTTTAAGACCCTAAAGATTTTGTTTTTATAATAAAGATCATTTTTTTTTGTCGCTAGAAAGGGCGCATTATGTATATTTTCAACTTTAAAACACAAAAAAATATTTCCTTCTTAGTATTTTTTTTAAATTAACGCCTCAAGGTCAGAACGTTCCTCTTCGAAGTCTGGGAAGGCGGAAGCTCCATAATCACCTGTTGGTGTTCGCACAGGCTTGCGCCTCTTCGCCGAGGAAGTGCCCGCCTTGCCTTGGGTGAGCGCGACATCCATCTGTAGCTCTTGTGCGTGTTGTTTCTCGCCATCCGTCAAGGCGTTCCCGACTGGTTGTAGTGGTCTCGAGGCTGAAACCATCAGGACAAATGCAAAAGGAAAAAGACAAGTCAACACCGAAACGCACAATCATTTTCATTACTAACCTCTTATACTTACTGTCATCCACAATAAGGTTCTTGACTTTCTGCATGCGCGGAGTGTAGTAAGCCACGTCCAAAGAGGCGCGGTGGAGGAATTCGACAATCCACCACTCAGTTACAGTTAGCTTGTGCGTCCTAAAGGCATCCTCCTCTTACGGGTCAGGCACTGTGTTGAGGCCGCAAAAGTTGCCTTTGACGATGATAAAGTGCGCCTGCCAATCGCGAGGCTTGTCAGATTCCAAGTATATCTGCCCATGATTGCGCGCCCTCACGTGGAACAAGTGCGAAAGACTTCCAGACTGAAGCAAATGCCCTCCATCCTCAGATAAACAATAGATGAAGTAATTGAGACTGAAACAGATGTCCACCATCTCTGGGAAGATGGGGATGGTCCAACCCGCATCAAAGTGGTCGAACACCATGATCTCGTCCTCTAGAATGATGGCAAGGCGCTCTTACCCTGGGTAACCACACCCTATATCTGTCATCTATTTGGTGCCGATACTGGAATCGCCGTGCTTCTTCTCTCCTTTCCGGAGCCGCTGTTGTCCTCTTCTCCTCTTCTCCTCTTCTCTCCGAGGCCTCTCCTGCCTCCTCCACTCTACTGCCCTCCCGGGCTCTTCTCTCCTCGTCTGCTCTTCCCTTCTTCTCTCCACCTGCCTCTCTGCCACCACTCCAAACCTAGCCTCCGAAAATCCTCCCTTGCCCTTGCCTCCGAGCTCTTCTCCATCCAGCCTCGTCAAGAAGTCTGGATTCTTCTCCTCTCCTTGGACGAACGTATTCGCCCGCTCGATCATCTCTTCAAAAGACCTTGGGGGCTTGGACCCGATCTCAAGACTGAAGAGACCCTGCTTTAGGCCAAACTGCAGGGTCAACATCAGGGTGAAGCTGTCCACCTCCTCAACTTCCAGGACCTCCTGGAAACGGTCGATGTAATGACCGAGGCTTTCTTGCAGCCCTTGCGCGATCTTGAAGAGAGTAGTTGTTTCCTTCTTCCTCTTCTTGGACGCTGCGAACCTTGCCATCAGGCCCCGACGTAGGTCCTCGAAGTAGTAGATAGAGCCGACAGACAACTGATGTATCCAATCTCTCGCATTACCCTTGAAGGTAATGGATAAGAACCTGCACTTGAAGGCGTCTGTCATGTTGTCTAACCGGGTCATTTCTGCCGGAATAGTAGATCAGGACGGGCTCCCTAAAACCCTCGGGACTGGGGCTGCGAGGATCTCGTCACAAAAGGGGCTCCTCCCTCCCTGGCGGTGGCGAGTTTCATCCTCGCGAGTACCCTCGTCATACTCGCTATCATAGCGAGTATCACGATATCTCGCCGGCTGCTCCATATCTCGGAACCTGATCCCATAGCTGCTCGCTGGATAGTGCCGCGACTGCATCGGTCGCTCCTCTCTCTCCCTGGCCTGCTCCTTTCCTGGTCGCCTAGGCAGCGCTTCCTCATCCGACGGTGTCACGCGACGGGGCGAGGTCGCTGTAACATCGGGGGAGTATGGAACCCTGCGAGGATGCTCCTCTCTATCCTCCTCGCAAACTCTTCGAACGCTGCCACCGTCACAAAGTCGCTTCCTCGCGCCAAGTTACTAACTTCGGCCGAGTTGCCGACTATCTCCTCATGCTCTCCTGCATTCACCATTTCGCCTACTCGCAAAACTTTCTTCCTCGGCTGCGATCCACGCTCACCGCACCAAAGTGTTGAGGCCGGGAAAATTCCTACTCCAAAATTCAGATCAAGGTAGCCTAAGGTTACCGGTTCAGCTGTCAGGCTCGACGACTAACGGGCTAAGACACGGAAACTAGTAGACAAAGGATCCCTGACGCTGCGGCAGGGAGGTCCCACCATGTATTCGGAAGCTTAGAAGAAACAACCCCTCCACAACCAAAAATGATCGAGCAGGGTACGAGGTAGACTGACTTACAACAAAGTCGCGGCGACTAACAGGGATAGTCGCAAACTCGCGGTCTGTCTCTCTGAATAAAGGGTTCAATGGCTCAGCTTGCTTTCTAGGAAAAAGGTGGTCGAGATCTTTTGCGAGATTTTCGAAGTTCGTCTTCTCGTACCCCTGGGGTCCTATTTATAGGCCAATCCAAAGAGGGGGTGGGGTCTTATTTATATCCCCACCCCCCGACGACTAGGAGACTTCTTGGGAGGAGCTCGCCTGGCTGTGCGAGTAACCGGTCTAGTCGCCCACCTGGCGAGTATGCGAGGGGAGCTTATCATACTCGCCCAAGCCTTTTGCCGCCTTGCGCGTTGACTCTGACTTCTGTTTTGACTTGCTGACTTTGACCATTGCTGACCTGGCTCTTGGAGAGGTCCATCCTCGACGAATATGGGTTGTACAATGACCACAATGTTCATGACCTCCGCTGCCGTGCCAAACAGAGCCCATGTTATTCTCACTATTTTGGTAAGTCCAACATTTACAGACACATGCAGGGTTTCTATGAAAATGGCTAAGATACCCTTGTACACGCACACACATATACAACTTGTTATCTCAATTTTGCATAATGGTGTCTTTGCGTGCCATGAATAATGAGAGGCTCCGACTGTGTTTTATTGCATTTCTTTTTGTGGCCGTCTTTTTGCATGATCCTGGCAATTTCTTTTTCTTTCAGTTTTGGTTATGATTTTTCTTTATTTTGCAGTTGTTGTTTCTCCCAATGGAATGAGAGGCAGGCTTACTGGTTGCTGTCCTACTGATCTTGTGAAACAAGTGTATATTAGGTACATCATTTATACGGGATTCTATGGTTTTTTTGAAATATAAGCCAGATTGATGGTTCTAGTTGTCATAAGTTTCATTCTGTTAATTTTCCTTTCTATGTAAATTTATTTCATTGCAATTTTTTAATTTTTTGAATGAAAACTTGTTGATTCTCCTTTTTCTTTCCATGCTAATAATTTCAGCAAGCAGAAGTCCACTAATGAATGTGCACTTGGTTTATCCTCTATCACACGGTCGTCAGACTGTCAATTGAGGGGCCAAAGTTGCTATGTTGAAGTCACACTTGGCTGTCCATCTACATCCATTGAGGTGACTCAAGAAAAAAACAGGGTCCAAGAAATAAATACTATCAAACTTAATTCTGAGGAGCCCTGCTTGGTATCTTCTGGCAAAGGTCAGCAAGTTGATCACTTTCCTGTACTTGAAAGGACTTTCATTTACCCTGCAGAGTCTGTGCTAGTTCCTGTTTTGCACAGAGCATTTGCTAGATCCTCTCTGAAAAGGTACCTTCTTTTATTCTTAGTCATCCCAATGTCATTTCGTGGGTTTGTGCATTATATTCCTTTTTTGGTGCAGATTCTTCCTGAAACGTTGGACAGGGACATCACTTGATGAGCTATGGCCATTTTGGAAATTTTCCTGTTCATCACAGTTTGAACGTTAGTAAGTTATTGATTTCTATGTCCTATTAATAACCATTTGTTGATAGTTAGCTTTTTACCAGATGGATTTTCCCTCATAGTTGTTTTTGTTAATTTCCTAGCACTGTTGTTTCTTAAGATCTTGATTTGTAGAACCAGTTCTATAAAGCAATTTTATTTTTTAGTTGACTTTTTTCTTATTAGTATTTTTATATTCTACATATACTTATAAAAACACAATATATATATATATATATATATATAAATATATAATTTTAAAATAAAATATCAATGTATAAAATACAATAAATTTTTTAATAGAAATTTAAAATGGGAGGGGACTATGCAACGCCTGAAGGTGCCGCCGCCTCCCGAATTGTACTGCATGACCACCTATTAGAGTAATTTCACGGTCATACTGTGTTCAATAAATTATTATTATCACAGAATTCTAGAATGTAATACAGACACACGCACACACATATATATGACCATTTTTTGGGATCTTCCCTCTGACATTGCATAATTACCGGCACCTCCCATCTCTCTTTCAAAATTGCCAAAAACTCTCTAAATTTACACTGTTAACATACATAAAATAACTACAGGTCCTTGTTTATATTGTTACTGTCACAATCTAAATGGAGAAAAAATACCTCGTACGTCAATGAGAAGTATGGAGTCTTAATCATATTAATGATTATAGGACCTTATACAATATTTCTGTAGAAGAACATCAAAAAAGAGAGGAATAAAATATAATTTTATTAATTTCTCAATCAAATCTCCCGTAATACAACATATGTATTTGTACATATATATATAGGAGGAGAGAGGAGAGCTTAAACACTATCCCAAGATGTGGGGCTAATTCCTAAGAGAGCTTTACATGAGCCTTCAAGATGGGCTTTTGTTATACTTTCTTCAACACTCCCCTACAAGTTGGAGCATACAAGTCGTAGGATCCAAGCTTGGACAATAACTGAGAATATAAAGATCGTGGTGGAGCTTTTGTAAGAATATCAACGACTTGTTCTGTTGCTGGAACATGTCTCAAGTCTAATTTTTTGAGTTGAACCTTTTCCCGAATAAAGTGACAGCCAGCTTCTATATGTTTGGTACGTTCATCGAACATATGCTTTTTGGCAATATGAATGACAAATTGACTATCACAAGACAAAGTGGCAGGAGAGGAAAGTTTGACACCTAAGTCTCTCAGAAGGCTTTCTAGCTATGTGAGTTCAGAGACGACAGAGGCCATTGATCGATACTCAGCAACGACAGATTGCTTCTTGCTTCACCAGGTAACTAGATGCCCACCAAAAGTATGTGCAAAAACCACTTGTGGAACGACGATCATTAATGGATCCAGCATAATCATCATCAGAGTAAGCAATGAGAGATAGAGACAAAGAGGGCTTATATACGAGCCCATGTTCGGGAGCAGACTTCAGGTATCAGAGAATGCGCTCAATTGCCCGGAGATGGGAAGTTTGTGGTGCATGCATAAACCTACTAACAACCCCAACTTCAAACGATATATCGTATCTTGTAACTGTCAAATATATCAACTTTCCCACAAGGCGACGATAATATTCTATGTTTGGTATGAGTTTATCAGAGTCGGAGGAGCATGCACAAATTTTGTGGTTGACATCCATAGGTGTGTCAGTTGGCTTGCAACCAGAGTAGCCGACATCATGATGAAGATTAAGACAGTATTTTCTTTGAGATAGGACAAGATCATCAGGTCGATGAGCTACCTCGATGTCAAAAAAGTATCAGAGATTCCCTAAATCTTTGGTCTGAAATACGGAGACCAAGTGTTCCTTGATCATTTTGATGCCTTTCGATTCATCTCCAATAATTATGATATCATCAACATAAACCAAGAGTATTACGGTGCCTGATTGACTATGTCGGGTGAAGAGAGAGAAGTCGGCCGAGCTCCGAGTAAACCCAACATCACTAACAACCCGACTGAACCTGTCAAACCATGCCCAAAGCGACTGTTTGAAACCATAAAGAGATTACCTGAGGTGACATACAAGTGATTCCCCCATGGTCTCAAAGTCGGGAGGTTGGTGCATGTAGACAGTCTCAGGAAGATCACCATTGAGGAAAACATTTTTAATGTCTAACAGATATAGTGGCCAATGTCGATGAACAGACAGAGAGATCAAGACACAGACAGTGTAACAGGGGAGAAGGTCTCTTCATAGTCAAGATCACGTTGTTGAGTAAAACCACGGGCGACAAGGCGAGCATTTAGCCATTCAACTATCCCAGTAGGAGTATGTTTGATAGTAAAGACCCATTTGCAGTCTACACACGTCTGGACATGTGGGAGAGGGATCAGATCCCAGGTGTGATTGACCCATATGACAACCATTTCTTCTTCCATAGCCGCCCACCACCCCGAATGTTGAAGAGCTTCATGCAAAGAATTAGGGGTGAAAATCGACGATAATGAAGTTGCGTAGGTATGAAGAAGTGGAGATAATCGATGCAAAGTAACAAAATTACTGATGAGGTAAGCTGTAGAAGGCATTTCCGGATCAACAGAGCACAGAGTGTCATTAGTAGATGGTAATGGGCTATGGGAATTAGAATGAGAGGGAAGACGAGTGTACGCACGAATCAAAGGAGGTTTTGGCGGTTGGGGTGGGAGTGGTGTGGCGAGGAGAGTTTGAAGGGGCGAAGTAACATGAACAACTGGCTGCAGAGGAGGAGACAGTAGTGGTAGTGGAGGGTCATGGGTTGAGAATGATATGACTGGTTTTCAAGAAAGGTGACATCGACTGATAAAACAATCTTTCAATCAGTGGGAGAATAACAGACATAATCTTTCTGAGTATAAGAGTACCCAACAAACATATATTTGGTGGAACGCGAGGCAAACTTGTCAATAGACGGGTCAAGATTATGAACATAGCAAACACAGCCAAAAACACGAGGAGTGACCGCAAAGAGTGTTGTGGAGGGAAAAAGAAGGTTAAAGAGAGCTTCAAATTGAGAATAGAAGAGGCCAGACGGTCAATGAGACGCCATACCGTAGAAACCGCAAAATTCCAAACATAGGTTGAGAACATTCATTTGAAACACAAGGGTACGGGAGACCTCAAGAAGATGACGATTCTTGTGTTCGACAACACCAATTTGTTGAAGAGTATACACACGAGAGGTTTGATGGATGATACCAAACTCCGTACACAAGTCTGTAAACACATGACCTGTGTATTCACGAGCATTATCGGCGCGGAGAGTTTTAATGATAGTAGAAAATTGGTTGCGAGTCTCAAGGATAAAGACATGAAAGTCACGAGGTAGTTTCGATCGACCATAAAGAAAATACAACCATGTCATACGAGAGTAATCATCAATGTAGGTAATGAAGTAACGATAACCAGAAATACTGGCGGTTTTATATTGTCTCCAAATATCTGAATGAATTAAAACAAGAGGAGCATCGCTCCGAGTATAATGTGGTGAAAAGATAGACCGATGGTGTTTGACGTAGATACACGACTCAGAGGTGAAGTCAGTGAGGGACAAATCTGGAAGAGCTTTCTAGAGGATGCGGAGAGGGACATGCCCAAGACGCTTATGCCACTCGACAAAAACAATAGTGGAGAGAATCGTGGGGTGGGCGTCCAAGATATAAAACTTAGTTTTCCTTTACCAATAATAGTCTGCGTCCGTCGATCCTGCACAACACAAGAGATGGAAGAGAAAGTCACATAACAATGAAGATCTTGTGTGAGACAGCTAATAAATAGGAGATTGAAAGGAGTGCCCAGAACATGAAGAACCTAGTAAAGCGTGAGTAATAAGGTAAGAGTGACGTCACTTGATCCAACGACTTGAGTAGTGTCCCCATTGACAACAATAATGAACTTGAGATGCATAGAGTCTAATTATCAAGAAGGTTTCTTCGGGGTAATATGATGTGTTGCCCCAGGGTCCATAATTCGAAAGGAACTGTTGGCAAGACAGGAAATACTCAAATACCCCCATCAGAAATAGACACAACAGAGCTGGAGGAATGACAAATCAGCTCTTGAAGTTGCTGGAGTTGGGTGCGCGGGGCATCAATGCCAGCATGAACACTGTTTGGTACCGGATTAGTGCGACCAATACCCTTAGAATCAAGGTTGTAGATGTCGGATATCAGGGACACGTCGGTTTGGGTTTTTTATGTCGGTTTTAATATATCGAGGGATATATCAGGGATATTTCATATATCGGGTTTTAATATTTTATTATTTATAAATTTAATATTTTTTAAATTTATATATATTAGTATATTAATAATTTGATATTTATTGAACTCTTAAATTTATCAAACTAATATAAACATTTTGTGTTACACAAGTATAATGATATAACATGTGAAATAAAACAAGAGGAAACAAAATGTCGGGAGTTGTGATGATAATGGAATATAAGAAACCTTTAGTCCATAATTCAAAGACCATGCATAATTGAAGTTCATGACAGACTTGAGTAAGGAAGACAACGAAAGGAAGGAAAAAATAACCTAAACGATGGAATAATTTTGGTCTATTATCTATTAGACCATATACTCTGATTAAAATACAACAACAACAGCATTCAAGCTTTTATCCCAGTATACTCTAATTAAAATAAATTGAAAAAAATACAGTCGATAAAATATCAGGATATATCAGCTGGTATATCAGTGAATATATCTGTCAATAGCAGACATATCAGAAGATATATTTCAAAATGATATTTTGCAAAAAGAAATATCGGAAACGTGACGTTTTGTCCATGAAACATTTATATCGGCCGACATGTCGGCCATGTCGGAGGATGTCCACAACAGTGCCTAGAATAGATACGACCTCCATGAGAACACGGTTGAGTCAATAGAAACGGAGTAGGAGTGGACATTGAAGAAGATCCAAGCAAACGAGAAGCCACTGGATAAGATCCAACTAAAGTAGAAGCCGCCAGACGTGCGTGGGATGGAGATTGCGCTAGCTCGGCGGGCAGAAGAACCTGCAGGAAGGGGCACTGGGAGCGGCGGTATGCGAGTAAGATGAGCAACGACAGGGTAGAACAGTGGCTAAGCGACTAGCACCGTTGGCAAAAGAAGCAAGAGCAGCAATGATCAGCACACACGGCTAGCAGAGCACAAGAAGCATGAGCTGCCTGACGATCGAAAAACGCGATCTGCAGGTAATCAACAAGCAATGGACCTGCTGTGTCTAGTAGCGAAGGACCTGCGGTCTGGATGTTGTGGCAAACTTGAGAAAACCGTGCGGTAAATAGCGGCGATCAGGCGGCTGGCCACGACAAGCTCCGACTAGGCGAATAAGACAGCCTGACTAACGAGCAGATACCACAGACAGAACTGGCGGAGAAGCTACAACGAAGAAGCGGCGAACAAAATCTGCGGCAAGAACATGCGGGGAAGAAGCGATAAGAGCAGAAGGCCTTTGCGGCACTTTGAGCAGCTCCTGTGGGTAGGAGCAAGCGGCGACAAGAGCTGCGGCGACAAGAGCTGCGGCTAGGCAAGTTGTATACAGTGGGCAGACGAACTGAATGCCATAACGACGACAAGGAGCAAGAAAGCAGCGGGAAAGGGCTGCAGAGAAACTGGCGGCCAAGGACGAGCGACAAGCGATTAGAAAACTACCCAGAGGAGCTCGCAATCACGGGATTGGCACGACGAGCTCGGAGACGACTCAATTGGCAGAGGAAGGCGCGACAGGGAGATGACCAACAGTTTAGACTGGAGACCGCCGAGGATGGTATACTGGCGGGGACCAGTGTCAGTTTGGAAAGAATATAAAAGCAAAGGGAGGGGGGCAGTGGATAAGAGAAAGGTGTCTAAAGGAAACCACAAAAAAAGGATCCGCAGTTATGTTAAAAAAGAGAACTAAAATAAACCGCAACACAACAATTTGAAAATTAATCAATTTTTATTTCCAAAAAATCTGAGAATTACAGCTGTATGATCTCCCTTATATAGAATAGAGGAGAAGAGAGCGATTACAATTTGGTGATGTGAGACTAAAATACACAGATACAATTTGGCAGTTTGGGTGGCTAGGAGATTCAGACCGCTGTGGTCGCGCAGTTAGACAATCTAATTGCCCAAATTTACGGAAGTGATATCAAGGAGGAGATCGCATTGACTGGAAGTCGTAGTCAACAGACCGCGCGATTAGAATGGTCTAACCGTCAGTATCTTAATGATTCGATAAGTTTCACCAACAGTCCGCATGAAGCAGCCTGACTGAAAGAAGCAGCGGTCCCAGTTCGCGCGGTTAGGAAAGTCTGACCGCTCGTCACTTAATTTTGAACACTCCCCCTCAAACTGTAGCATATTTATCAATAATGTCCAGCTTGTCACATATCTCAGAAAATGAGGAGGATATATGTTTAGTAAAAACATCTGCTAGCTCGTTTGAGGAAGTGACAAATGGAGTGTAGATTTGTTTCTTCATAATTTCCTCTATAATGAAGTGACAATCAACTTCAATGTACTTTGTTTTTTCATGAAATACTGGATTATGTGATATGTATATGACTGCTTTGTTGTCACAAAACATCGGTAACAGATAATCATAGACTTCTCCCAAGTCTAACATAAGAGCCCTTAACCACTTCAATTCGCATATGGTTGAAGGCATGCTTCTGTACTCAGCCCCAACGCTTGATCCAGATACAAAAATTTGTTTCTTGATTTTCCAGTTAACCAGATTTCCTCTTACAAATGTACAAAAACCCGACGTCGATCTCTGATCATTTCTGTCATCAGCATAATTGGCATCCGAGTAAGCTTATTTTTTCAAGTGATTGTTCTTTTGAAATAGTAGTCCCTTCCCTGGTGAGCGTTTCACATATTCTAGGATTTCTAGTGCTGATTGCAGATGACATTCCCTATAAGCTTGCATGAACTGACTAACCTTTCCCACAACGTAGCAGATATCAGGTCTTGTCACTGTCAGATAAATGAGTTTGCCCACCAAGTGTCTGTACTTAGTGATATCTTGAAAAAGAGGCTAGTCCTCATTCCAACATTTGTCATCACCCACTGTCATTGGATATCTAGCCTGTTTAGCACCAAGTAGTCTTGTCTCTTTTAAAAGGTCAATGACATATTTGCGTTGCAAGAGAACCACTGAGCTATGTTTTTGTGAAATTTCAATATCCAGAAAATACTTAGGGAGATCTCATATCTTTTGTGACAGAATGTTGAAGAAGATGCCTTTTATTAGAGCGATGTCTTCCTTGTCGTCTCCAATTAGGAGGATGTCATCAACATAGACAGCCAGTCTGACAAGACCGTGAGAGGTTTTGCATATGAAGAGAGAGTGGTCTGTCGAATTCCGTGCAAAACCAATAATAAAGACAACCTTACTAAATTTTTCGAGCCAGACCCGACGACTTTGCTTAAGGCCATAAATGATCTTGTTTAACTTGCAGACTTTAGACTCCCCCCGAGCAACATATCCAGGAGGTTGCTCAATGCATATTATTTCTTGTAGATCCCCATAAAGGAAGACATTTTTGACATCTAATTGGGACATTGACCAATCCTTTTTGACAACAATGACATGCTTCGGGTACTCCTAGAGTAATGAAGATCATATCCTTTTCATCAAAAACAATAAGGCTCCGTTCGTTTCGCAGGAATTTAGATGCAGGAATTGAAATTGACTTCAATTTCAATTCCCACAAAAATTGGAATTGAAGTCAATTCCAATTCTGCTGTTCGGCTAAATGCATGAATTCTGTCATGAGAATTTGAATTAGTAATTCCACTGTTACGCTCCATATTAAAAATTTTCCGTCCGAGCGCGTATTTTTCGCTTGGGAACGCATTTTTTCGCGAGAGCATATGTTTTTTTCGCCCGGGCGGGCATTTTTCAAAGGCGGGCAATTTTCTCCCGACCGCGTTTTTTTTCGCCCGGATGCGCAGTTTTCGTCCGAGTTTGCATTTTTTCGTCCGGGCGCGCAATTCTGCCATTCCGCAAAAATGCGCCATTGTGAAAAATTTGCGCCTGCCGGCCGAAAAATGCTCGCCCGGGCAAAAAAATCGCGCCCGACCGAAAAATGCGTGACCGACCGGAATATGTGCGCCCGGGCGAAAGTTGCGCGCCCGGGCGAAATGCGCGCACAAACGAAAATGCGTGCCAAAGCGAAAATGCGTGCCCAGAAATTTTTTCATTTAATTGTTATTTCATAATTTGTTCTAGGTTGTATCATATTATGTGAATGGTGAATCCAGACATTTTTTCAGAACTTCAAATTTCTCTGTAGAATATTCGAATTTATAGAAATCTACAGGAGAGAAAAATAAAAGGATTTTATTAATTTTTTTGAAAATGTTCCCTTGTATAATACATGTATGAGTACACTTATATATTTGAAGAGAGAGAAGATTCCCAATCCTAAGATGTGAGACTAAAGTAGATTACAAATGGGCTCCCATTTGGGCCTCAATAATGAGCATTTTTACATGTCTTTCTTTAACACCCCCCGCATGTTGGAGCATACAAATCGTAAGCAGCAAACTTGGACAAAAACTGATGATATAGTGGTCGTGGTAAGGCCTTGGTGAGAATATCCACAACTTTTCCGGTAGTAGGAACATGCTCCAATTCCAAATTCTTTAATTGAACTTTCTCCCGAATGATGTGACAATCAACTTTAATGTGTTTGGTTCGCTCATGGAATACGAGATTCTTGACAATATGTATTGTAGCTTGACTGTCACAAAAAACGTTGCTGGTGAGGAAAGTTTGACTCCCAAATCTCCATTGAGACTTTCTAGCCAGGTGAGCTCAAAGACAACAACCACCATCACATGATACTCAGCCTCAGCAGCTGAGCGAGCAATAATAGATTGCTTCTTGCTACGCCAGATAATAAGGTTTCTACCAAAGCACATGCAAAAACCAGTCCTGGAGAGTCGATCATCATGTTCTCATCTTGCACTGAAAAAGTGACTTAGAAATGTCGAAACTTTCTTACTGAGCATGTCCTTGAAACATTTTAATATGCATAGTCAGCATCAAAATTTATAATCATAGATAGTGAGGAGCATGGTTTGTACACAAGCACTTGTCCAGGAGTATTCTTCAAGTACCTGAGGATGCGCTTAACAACTGGAGATGATAGGTCCGTTGAATATGTATGAACCGACTGACAACTACAACAACAAACGAGATATCGGTGCATGTAACCGTTAGATATATCAATTTTCGTACAAGACGTCTATAATATTCTGGATTTGCAAGTAGTGGATCAGAGTCAGACTCATGAGTACAAAGCTTGTGGTTGACATCCATAAGAGTGTCAGTAGGTTTGCATCCTGAATAACCAGCATCCTGAAGGAGATTAATACAATATTTTCGTTGTGATAGAACAAGACCATCATGTCTTCTTGCCACCTCAAGTCCAAGAAAGTACCGAAGATTCTCCAGATCTTTAGTTTGATAGACGGAGTTTAATTGTTGCTTAATTTGTTGTATCCTAGTGAAATCATTTTCAGTAATCAGAATATCATCAACATAAACAAGGAGGATAACTGTGCCAGTTGGTTGATGACAAGTAAAGAGAGAAAAATCAGCCGAGCTTCGCGTGAAGCCAACTTCACGAACAACCTTATTAAACTTGTCAAACCAAGCTCGAGCAGACTGTTTGAGTCCATAAATTGATTTTTTGAGATGACAAACACAAGACTCCTCTGTGGTCTTAAACCCAGGAGGTTGGTGCATGTAGACAGTTTCGAGAAGGTCCTCATTGAGAAAAATATTTTTGATATTCAATTGATGTAAGAGCCATTGTCGATGAACAGTTAAAGAGATCTGGACCCGAACAGTATTTAACTTGGCTACTTGTGAGAATGTTTCATTATAGTCATGGCCTTGCTGTTGATTAAATCCCCAAGCCATAAGCCGAGCTTTTATGCGTTCAACTGTCCTGTCTGGAGCGTGTTTGATCGCAAAGACCCACTTACAACCAACACAAGTCTAACCTGGAGGAAATGGTACAAGATCCCACGTGTGGTTAGCTCAAAGAACAGTCATTTCCTCATCCATGACCGCACGCCACCCCGGATGTTAGAGAGCCTTCTGTAGTGAGTTAGGTATAGAAATGAAAGATAACACAAATTTTAGGAGAGTTGGAGAGAGGTGATGTTATGATACATAATTCACCAAGGGATGAGTCGTAGAGGTGTATGCCGGATCGACAGGCCGCGAAATAGTGCTGGTAGAGGGTAACTACTGTAGGCCATTAGATTTGGGAGGACGACGAGTATGCACACGAAGAGGTGGTTTGGGTTGAACTGGTGTCGGGGTTGGTGTGGGAAGAAGTCGGGGTAGAGGAGACGTGACAGGGATGGTAGGACGAGGTAGAGGAGGAGGTTGATGGAGATTTGAAGAAGAGTGAAACGGGGTTGGTTCTCGAGAAAGGTTACATCTGCCGAAACGACCAGTTTGCCATCAGCTGAAGAGTAACACACATAACCCTTCTGAGTGTGAGAATATCCAACAGACATAAATTTGGTAGCGTGAGGACCAAACTTGTCAGTAGACAGACCAAGATTATGGACATAATATGTGTATCCAAAAACACGAGGTGTAAGAGAAAATAGGGACTTTAAAGGAAAAAGAAAACTAAAAGGAGTCGCAAAGTTGAGCATGGAAGAGGACATGCAACTAATGAGATAACAGACATCAGTAACAACGAAGTTCTAACATAATGTGGGAACCTGCATTTGAAACATGAGCGACCGGGTGACGTCAAGAAGGTGATGATTTTTTCACTTGGCCCCACCATCTTGTTGAGGAGTATAAGCACACGAAGTTTGATGGATTATCCTAAACTCGGTACACAGATTTGAGAAGTTACGGCTGGTATATTCACGTGTATTGTCGGTGTGAAGAACTTTTAGGATAGTGGAAAACTTAGTTCTAGTATCAGTAATAAAGACACAAAAGATAGATGTGATTTCGGTATGACCGCGAAGTAAATGCAACTAGGTTTTGCGCGAGTAAACATCAATAAAAGTAACAAAGTAACGATATCCATAAATACTAGGGATTTTATACGGACCCTAAATATCAGAATGCACTAAAGAAAAAAGGAGCATCACTTTGAGTACAAGTAAGACTGAAAGATACACGATCCTGCTTGCCAAAGATACATGATTTACAAGTAAATTTAGAAAATAAAACATCAGGAAGAGCTTTCTTGAAAATCTGGTGGGGAGCATGCCCAAGATGTCGATGTCAATCAATAGAAGAGGCTGCAGAGAGAACAATAGGTGGAACATCCAAGATATATAACCCATTAGACATCCGCCCCTTACCAATGATATGTTGCGTTTGTCGATCCTGCATAACAAAGGAGGAAGGTGAGAATGCTACAACAATCAAGTTCTTGAGTAAGACGATTGACAATAAAACATGTTAAAAGGTGATCCCAGAACATGAAAGACCAAGGATAGAGAGAGGGTTGGAGTGAGAGGCATATCGGCAGCACCAAAAACCGAGGTGGTGTCACAATTGGCCACAATGATGAACTTGAGATACGTGGATTGCAAGTACTGAGACGGTTTCTGCGGAGTAATATGGTGTGTGGTTCCCAAGTCCACAATCCAGTGGGAGCTTCAGGAGAGATAGGATGTACCTTCATTGTAGATTGACGTAACAGATCTTGATGAGCGACTGATCACCCCTTGGAGATGTTGGAGCTGGGTGCGTAAAACATCGATGTCAGAACGGGTGGAGTGAGGATCAACTATAGTAGAAGCAGTGAGATGTGGAGGCAAACCATGCTTACGATAACAGGTGGCCTTAAGATGACCATTCCGACCGCAATGAGTACATTTAAAAGGTGTTTGTCCAGCACATCCCCGCCTCCAAGAAGTTGAAACACCCCAACCTAGTTTAACTGGAAATCAGCAGTCCGGCAAGGCCCGCGATAAGAAGCAAACTAAGTAATGATACATAAACTGATGTAAAATAGGTAAATTAAAAGTGCTGAAAGAAAACTAACAACAAAAGTAGAGTAAGAAATATAAATACTATGGGTAAAAGTGTACCTTACAAACACTGAATTCACAGAGCTAACTAAAACAGTAAACAACACTATGAAATATATATACTATCAGTCTAAAGTAAACGAGTACAATAAAAGATTAGTACGGTACAACAAATACAAATGTCTGTAAATAAAAGCAAAATACAACAGTGGTACAACTGAACAAAACTATCGACTGAAAACTGAGCCGCCTATCCTAAGCAGATCCCCTGACCTGATTCCCCTGTAAAAACAAGTTCCAAATGGGTCAGTCCCACTGAAGAGTAAGAAAAATTACTCTCTCCAGCAACACTTAAAGAAAAAAAAATATTTTAAGTGATTATTACTTGAATTTAGATTATGCATAATTTTTTTTAATATAAAACTTGGCACTTGATATCATAAACTGACATAAAATCGACCTATCGTGTGATCTGACACACTAATTTCTGAATTTTCTAAATCATTGTTTTTTGAAGATTTGGAATCGCGATTGTTATAAGTATCAACCAAGTTCAACATTATCTTATTAACATTTGTCATTAAGGACGACTGTGTGCAACTAGAAACTATAGCTTGAGTGGCAAATCTGATGGTGCTCTGAACTGGGTGCCCCTCAAGTGGGACACAGACTTCTATCTGCGGAGTTCCATATCTATAACAAGGGTCATCGACCCTGAGCTCGAAGTTCGAGTGGTGGCCTGCTGGCCATGAGACTAGTGTTCAGTGAGTCAACCTCGGTGTAGCGCTCTAGCTAACTGTACTGGGCTTAGGGTTTCATGACACTGAATCTACTAATTTGGCCTAAGTGTATAAGTACTTCTTTGACTTGGTTCTGACTATATGAACTTGTATTAAATACGTACACTGATATAATTAAACATGAATTTATGTAGTATGAAATGTTCATTAAAAGGAGTCGAGTTTCTTACCGCGGCGTTTCGACCTCGTACACACGATGATGTGACATGGTTCTTCTTTCAAGAGGTCTGACCACAATAAACTTCTTCAATTAGGAACAAAATATCCCTTTTTCGAATGACATGAAATCCTAAAATAAAATCCATAAAATTCCTAGGATTAGAATCGATTCCTATGCGAGTTTAGCCCACTAATTAGAATCTCACTGAAAGCAAAGGTAATTGGAGATAAGGATCTCACCACGAATTGGTGGTAAATTGCAAAACTTCTTCGATTCTCGACACCAACACCTCAACTAATGTGAGACTAGGTGGAAAATCCCTATGAAATTAGATCCCACAAAATTAGGATTACACTAAAACTTGCCAAAATGAGCGGGACAGAACTTAATTGGAAAGATAAACAAACAAAAGTCCAATCCCTTGATCTCACGACAAGGGTTTACTCCAAGATCGAACAAGCCTTAACACCCGGAAATGCCAACCCCTACAATTTCTGAAATCGCAAAGGCACTAGGGTAAAATCGCGATATAAGAGTGAAGAAACCCTAGATTAGAAAAAGAAATGACAAAACACACTCATCGGAACAAAAAACGGTGCTTCAGAAACTATTCCCGTCGGCTAGGGTTGAAACCGAAACTCTTACGACACTTGGGAAGAGAGATCGGAACCGTCTAGGGCTACGGAGGATGGGGAAGGAGCAATCGTCCGTTCTCAGCGAGGAGTTGATTTGGGATTACACTACCGGAGATTCAGGCGGTATCGGGAGTCGACACGATGAAGATGCAACATATTTCAGAGTGAATACCGCTCGGCAGGCGTTACACGATACTAATGGGGCACTTACGGTTTTCATAACCGTGAACCGACTATTAAAAGGGGTAATAAAAGAAAAATCCCATTTTCATTTCTATTGTTATTATATATATGTATATATATTTTTTATGTGCTAATGCACTTCTACTAAGAGTGTAAATTAAAAAAAAGAATGTTACCTCCAAACTCCGCCGGCTCGACTAATTATGCTCGTGATCGGCCCATGAAATTTATTTTAACGCGACGTCAAAATTGGGATGTTACGAATCTTCCCTCCTAATAAATTTTTCGTTCTCGAAAATTACAATCATACCTGAATAAAAAAGGAACGCATAATCTTCAATGTCACGAAGTTTGTCCTCTCTTTCCCAAGTATACTCTGGTCGACCACAATTCATTTAAAGGATCTTACCATACAGATCTCTCTATTCCTGATCTTCTGAATCCTCGAGTCCACAATCCTGACTGACAAAATACTGATACTCAGATTTGGTTCAATCGGTGCACCCTCAGTACCGATCACCTGTCTAGGATCTCTGACTGCTCTCCTCAAATAGAAGATGTGGAATACGCCATGCAATCCACTCATATCCTTGGGTAAGACCAACCTGTATGCAACCTTACCTATGCGCTCTAGGACCTCGAATGGGCCGACATATCTGTGACTCAATTTTTTCATCCGCTTAATCCTATAGACTCCCTTGGCTGGTCTCAACTTCAGATAAACGTGGCCCCAACCTTGAATTCCACTGCTCTATGTCTCTAATCGTAATATTTAGCTTGTCTGTCCCGAGCAATCCGCATACGCTCCTGAATGAGTCTGACTTGATCCGTGGTCTTATCCATCCATGATTCTTTGCTAGAAGCTCTCTCTTCGCTTTCCTCCCAACATAAAGGTCTTCGACGTCTGCCATACAAAGCCTCGAATGGTGTCATGCTGATACTCGCCTAAAAACTATTATAGGAGAATTCCACCAAAGTGACATTTTTCTCTCATTTGCCACCAAAGTCCAAGATACACATGCGAAACATATCCTCTATGGTTCTATTTGTACGCTCTGTCTGCCCATCAGTCTGGGAAAGGCTGTGTTGAACTTCAACTGAGTACCCAGACGCTCCTGAACATATCTCCAATCTATGACGGTAAATCTACCATCTCTATCTGACACAATAGACTTCGACACACCATGAAGATGAACTATCTCATTCACATACAACTGGGCCAACCTTGGACCTTGATTGGTCCTTTTATTGGGAATAAAATGTGTAACCTTGGACAGTCGATCCACGATCACCCAAATCGAGTCATTCTCACTTTGGGATCTAGAGTGGTCATGCACAAAATCCATAGAGATGTTTTCGAAATTCCACTCTGGAATAGGAAGAGGTTGCAGCTTTCCTCCAGACCTCTGACACTCCGCCTTAACCAACTTGCAAGTCTCGCACTTCCCTACATAATCTGAGACATCTCCCTTAAGTCCTGACCACCAAACTGACTTCTTGAGGTCTGCAAACATCTTCGTTCTGCCCGGATATAATGGAATACCTGGAGTTATGAGCCTCAACTAAAATATCCTCACGATGGTGTCCGACATCAGGAATGCACACTCTGCCCTTAAACAACAACCCATCACGAACCATGAAATCATCTCTCTGACCCGCCCGAGTCAAATTAAAAATCTCTGTCATCTTCAGATCTTAGGCAAGGCATACAGATCCTCTCTTTGACGTCGCACGTTATCTCAATCCACCCCAAACTGACAGGGCCAAAACTAGTGCGTGACACCACACTGATCTCTAGACTTTTGAAGGCTCACACAACTCTTCCTACTGGGTGAGGAGAGAATAATTAGAACTCCTTCTGCTAAGAGCATCCACTACAACTTTGGCTTTTCCCGGATGGTATTGAATAGTCACATCATAGTCTGCTAAAAACTCGAGCAACCTACACTGCCTTATGTTGATCTCCTGCTGATCAAAGATGTACTTGAGGCTCTTATGATCTGTGAAGACCTCACATTGTACACCGTAGAGGTAGTGTCTCCAAATCTTCAATGCGTGGATAATGGTTGCTAGTTCCAAGTCATGCATTGGATAATTTCTCTCGTGATTCTTCAGTTGTCTTGACGCAAAAGCTATAACCTTCCCATGCTGCATGAGAACACAACCCAGTCCTTGACCTGAAGTATTACTATAAATCTGAAAGCCATCTATGCCTGAAGGAAGACATAGTACTGGTGCATCTGACAATCTGGTCTTCAACTCCTCAAAATCGGACTCGCACTCTGAGGTCCAACTAAAAGCCCTTTCATTCCTGGTAAGCGAAGTCAAAGGAAGGATTATTCTCGAAAAATCCTTAATGAATCTCCTTCAGTAGCCTGCCAAACCCAGAAAATTACGGACCTCTGCAACTGTCTTTGGCCTGGGCCAATCTCTGATTGTCTTAATTTTTTTTGGGTCGACGACAAGTCCATCTCTACTAACCACGTGACCCAAGAATGCCACTCTGGGAGCCAGAACTCGCGTTTAAAAAACTTAGCATATAACTGATTCTGCCTAAGAGTGTTCAAAACTATCCTGAGATGCGTGACATACTCCTCATTGCTCTTGGAATACACTAGAATTTCATCGATGAAAACAATCACAAACCCGTCCAAGTACTCTCTGAACACCCTGTTCAGCAGATCCATAAATGCAGATGGTGCGTTGGTCAACCCAAACGACATAACCGCAAACTCGAAGTGCCCGTATCTGGTATTAAACGCTGTCTTCTGGATATCCTCGTCTCGAATCCTCAACTGATGGTATCCCGACCTGAGATCTAACTTGAAATATATGGAAGACCCCTCGTGTTGATCAAACGAATCATCTATCCTGGGAAAATGATATTTATTCTTAATAACAAGTTTATTCAACTCACGGTAGTTAATACACAACCTCAAATTGTCGTCCTTTTTCTTCACAAAGAGTACTAGAGCTCTCTACGATGACGTACTGGGTCTGATGAATCCCAAATCAAGCAACTCCTGTAACTGGATCTTTAACTTAGCCAACTCTCTGGGAGCCATGCGATAAGGAGCTTTGGCCACTGGTGTAGATCCAGGAATAATGTCAATCTGAAAATCAATCTCTTTGAAGGGAGGAGCGCCATGTAGTTCCTCGGGAAAAACATCGGGAAACTCACAGACAACCGGTACCTCCTCCAAAATGGCTTTGGCTTCCTCATGCAACAATACGAAAAAGGCGAAACACCCTTTACTGACGTGCCTCAAAACTTTTACCGACGAGATGATCAACTTGGAAACTCTTTTCAAATCTCGAAAGGTGATAAGAGACTGATCCGGTCCTTCAAGCTGAATCTCCTTACTTTTACAATCCATCTTGGCATTCACGTCTACCAGTCAATCCATGCCCAAAATAAAATCAAACTCAGTAATAGCCAAAAGGGATGCCTCCACTACGATTTCTGCTTCTCCGAATAAAACTAGAGCCCTACACTTACAACTGGTCTGCATCACCGAACCGTTAGGCATCATGACATCTAACGGAGTCGGGTTGGTGACGACTTATTGGCCAAGCTTACACGCAAAACATTTTGCTATGAACGAGTGTGATGCACCCGTATCAAAGAGGACATTAGACAGTATGCCATGAACTATGAGGATACCTATATGCAAACTTATAATATTATTTTTAAGTGATGTAACCTCAATTTAGGTTTTCAAAAAATAAATGTTTTTTGAGCAAATATTTTACTTGTTAAATAAAAAAATAGATTTTTAAAGTTTATGTTGAATTTAAATTTAAAAAGGGCCGAGCGGCCGAAATCAAGTTTGCGCGCGTAATCAAACTCCCCGTTTAAACTTTAGAAAATTCATTAATTTCGTTCGAGTAGAATTCACACGTATTTCCCCGATCAAGCCTTGCACGAGATTAGAACAATCACAAGCAAACACACAATAATAATTTATGACTAACGGCGATTTATTTAGTAAGAACATTCAACGACAAGCTCATGATTATTGTCGACTGCATAAAATTAAAGTAATTTAGTGCGAGCAAGAGATCGGGCAAGAATACCACTGTGGAAATCGGTTTGATTCAAATTCGTCATGCACAGGAACACCTCTCTGCAGTTGAACGTCCTTGGGTGAACCGGAATGGGCAGGCGGTGGCCGGTTCGATTTATTGAGGACGTCGCTGCTCTGGACCGTCGGAAAGAGTGTCCGTAGTCGATGATGTCCAACAACAGTGGCGAACTCGGGCGGAGAAAACTGCGTCGGCCGGCGTCGTGAGTGGGAGAGGCGCTGCCCCGGATTGTCGGAATAGGGCTTCGATGGTCGACGACGATCCAACAGCAGCGCACCGTGCGAAAGGCGACGTTGGCTTGCGAAGCTCGCTGAGATTTGGTCGGAGCAGGTGGCTTTGAACTGGCGGTAGGACTGCACTGGTAGAAGGCTGGACCGGCAATACAGGGAGAGGAGAGGTGTTCTCTTCCCTGTTTCTACCCGACTGCTTTCTTCTTCACAGAGGGCTGTTTTAATAGGATGAATTGATTTGATTTTCTCGCTTGAATTTCCTTCCAAATGAGCACCCAAATATTTGCACTTGAATTATTTCCAATTCTATTTCAATTCATGGCTGTACATTTCCAAAAAGGTTTTCCTGAATATCAAACCATATGCTGCATTTTTCTCTTGCTATTAATTTTAATTCCATGCAGTTTTTAAATACCTTAAGCTTGCCCCTACTTGTCCTAACTATTTAAATTGTTGGACCTCTTTATTCAGGGTCTCACCGGTCGGTCAATCCGACGAGCCAAAACTTAAAGTGACATCAATGCACGAGAAATAAAATGACATAAATAACATAACAAAAAATAATAATAATAGTAGCTGTCGCGTGATGATATCACGCGGTCTCGAGGGCGATGACGGTCACATCATTAAGTGTTACTGGGAGAAGGAGAAATAAACATTTTAAATTCTAAGGTTTCAAACCTGTCACCCAATTCTCCTGCTCCTTGGCCTCAAATGACTCCCGACCGCAATGAGTACATTTAAAAGGAGGTCGCCCAACACGTCTCCGTCCCAAGAAGTGGTGTGACCTCCACGAGTCGAAGGAACACGAGCTGTAGGAGGAGTAGACAGGGGTTGTTGGAGGAGGACCGAAGATAGATTCCCAGGAGCATCCGGTGGTGGTGTAACCTTTAAGAGCATAAAACAAACATTCGACAAAGAGGGAGTTGTAGATGAAGAAAGAATTTGAGCCCGAACACTGTGATGATGTGGTGGAACACGAGCGATCATCATGAGAATCCCAATTGATTTTTTCTGGGCCCGCTGTGCAGTCAGATCCATCGTGGGAGGCTGATGTTGTATCCACGCCTCAACACGAGACTTGGCTTTTGCAACAAAGCATGTCAAGTCACCTGTTGCACCGGGTTCAAGCATTTGAAGGCCAATGATGATGTCGAATGGGTGCTGGAGGCTTGCCTTGCTTGATAGTGGGAGTGAATTTCCTCCGACATAGCTTTGGCCGTCTCATGATACATTGGTTGAGACCAACCCCGATCTGGACGCCGCAAGAGTACCTGACGCCGCACCCGACCTGTCTCCTATCGGCCCTGGATTCCGCCATTTCCGGCATAGAATCGACCTATCGTATTGATGTTGAATGTTTGATTGTTGTTAATTTCCCGTTTGTGAAGTTCTGTAGCTGTACTGGTGGAATGTTAAAAAATTTGCTTGAGAAATTTTTTTTGCTGTGCGAGATGGTTGATTAACGTATTAAGTTATAGTGAGATTTTGAATGTGTTGGCTGCTCATTTTTCTTCCTTTGGTGGGTTGATGTTGTGAGAGACCTGAAGCTTGCTGCTTCTTGTAGGAATTCAATGAGATTAGAGGTTGTTTGCTTCCCGCTTTTAGAATCCTGTTGGAGAAACAAGTGAGTGTCGTGAGTTATTTTCGTTGGAGCCACCTTGTAAAAGAGACAAGAGAGATTGGCTTGCCGTGAGTTGTTTATCTTAGAGTTAGAAGAAATTAATACTCGCTGATTTAGCTTCCGTGAACATCGTAGTTTAAAGAAATTGTGTGTTTGGTTTTGTGGTTTCTCAAAAACTATTGAGTGTTAGAGATTTCGTGGAACCACTTTCGTGTGAGAGCGAGAAATTTCTCCGTGGTGGCCATGTGCGATAGCGGCCGACCTCGGAGCGGGTGATCGAAGGTGACGAGGAAATTTCTCACGGGATCGCCGCCAACTTTGATTGTGGAAAGACGCTTCTTTCCGTGGGTACTTGCTTCTATCTCTTTCTTTGTGTGCGTCTACAATTTCTCTTAGGATAATTAGATTTTTTGCTGGGTTTTCGTCCGAATTTCATCAGCGAACGCTACGTCAAAAACTCCAAACGGAAACGTATTTGAAGTTCACGATTTTCGTTTTGCTACGACAAGAGGAACGAAACGAAAGTTGCGAACTTTCTTCCCCGGATTTAGAACTGAACCATTTTTTTTAAGAAAATTCATTTTAAACAAAGTAGTTATTTTTGGTGCTTTACAAAATCTAAGTTGTTTTAATTTCATAGTCTGTGCAATACCCGCTAAAATCTTTGTAAAAATAATCATCATTCATTACACACATTTAGGGTTTCCTAGAAATAGTCGGCATGCACGCAAACCCTACGCGCCGTCCTGCATTAATTTGGTATCTGATGCAGGTTCCAAAATTTTCTAAGTTTCGGAATCTTCCCTGCGTAGAATAGGAACCCCACATAACATTTATATTTTTACAAAAAAAGGTTTTTTTTTTGCATACCATACATTCGCATTTAATGGTTTTTTTGCATGCATCTGCTTAGTAGTAGATTAGTGAGTATTGAGTTCACCACATCACAACTCACCACCTGAATATACTCAAGAGGTAAAACTTTGAGATGCGACAAGTTGAACGTGGTCAACCGAGTCGTGTGAACGAAGGGAATGAATCACCCCCGTGATTTCTACCTTTCGCCTACCTAATGACGGCGTTGGCCGAAAGTATACACCAAGTGCGAGAAGTGTTCAAAAACCTTAATGTTAGGATGAATAGTCTAGAAGTTTTCCCTCGAGGTTTAATGCCACCTCCAAATCGAGATGAGCATTCCGTTAGACCTCATCATGAAACCCCACACCATTACTTTGAACGGGCTATACACTTAGGAGGAATTCTCTTTTTGAGGATTACAAATCCACTTACATAGTTACACCCATTCCCGTAGAGACCCATCAATGAGATCTTTACGATACTTCGATGATTATCCTCAATCACAGTACATCACTTATAGAGAACGTGTTGATCCATCGATACGATCTCATTATGCTAGAGACGATCGGTATGATGATTGTCGTCGCTATTATCCTCGTACTCAAATGGATCCTATTGGTCCTTCAACACAATATTATGATGATAGAGTTCGGTATCACTCCAGTCATCGACATTACACGTCTCCTCTTTTTGAGGAGCTTGAGTCTGTATATGTGCAACCACCATCATACGTTCGTAGGGCTCACATCCAATCACGATCACTACATGATTTTGTTATGGACGATCGCCACGATTATCCTCGAAATTTTTATTAAGTTCACTCTCGTCAAGATTACATCTCACTTAGTGATTCTCCTAATATTCCGAAAACGAACATGACGGTGGCCGAATTTCAACTCTTTGATTATCTACACACTCGCATTTCCACCATTATGGGCCGACGAGAGCACTCCACTTCTCAAAGCAAGGAAACTTCACCCACTCTGTCTGATGTTCTAATACAGAATGTGTGGGGTCAACCCCCACGTGATTCTGCTCAACTTAGTGAACCGCCCTTTATTCCATATCTAATAGCTCTCTATTGAGTATAGACTTTTCACACACTTCACCCGATGGCGCACCGAGTCACATCACAATTGGGAGCCGAGAGATTTGTAGTGATCTCGAGGTTGCCACCTCTTCCTTTTCTGGGAACACGACTCATTCTATGGTTTGCTTCTGGAGGACCATCACTCTACTAATGGGTTCTTTGACGACCCTCCTATTAAGCCTCCAGATGAGTCTCCTCATCCTTGTGTGGATAAGAATCATGTGAGTAACACTTATGAATTTTAAGACATTGACACATTTTCCCTTATCGCCCCTGATGTCGATATTGTTCCAGAGAGAGGATTTTGAGTATGACATCCATATAGCGGGCTTGATTATATACATCTGGTCACTTACACTCTAGATGAGTTATGGGACGTACCACCTGCGGACCCATCACATGCATTCTTTCTTGTGATGAGTACTCACCTTAGTCTAGAGTCACGTTTTATTATCAGTGAATGTTGTTATCATTTTGAAGACCATCGTATTCGCGATGAGTTTTCATATGTCCCACCTAGTGAGCCTCCCGATACCTCACATTCCCTTAGTAAATTTATCACGATTGTCACACTTCACGTACATTATCGTTTATATGAGAGCACTCTATATGTTTTTGGAGCCTACGTTGGTACTCATCACATTTGTGATTAATTTTATTATACCCCTCTCGGTGAACCCCCAGATGAACTACATATGGGTTCATCACACATTTGGGATGTATCTATCCTTAGTAGCACTGTCGAGTTTGAGGGTACACTCACTGATTTGTTTATTTTATATCATATCACCCTTACTTGCAGAGACAGTTCACACACCGTGTTGGCACATCTTATCACTGTTGTTTTTGATTTTCACTTGAGTATTCATCTCCCTCGCGATGAATTCTTTTATGATGCACCTTCCGAGCCTCTTGATCATGTACCTATCTCAAAAGTTGTTTTTAATATCTAAAACCTCCGGTTTGTGGAGTTATCGTGTTAGTAGTTCATCTTTTGCATTTGCATGATTAGCATAACAAAATTGAGCGGATATTGCATAGTACTTATGAGTTATATACAACTCAAGCTAACAAACATACAAAACTTACTAGTTTCAAAATGGATGAAATGGTGATAGTTCGACTAAATCCGGGATGGTTACCTTTAGGTATCTTAAAGAAGCTAACTAACCGTAGAACTGGACCATTTCAAGTAGTGAAGCAGATTGAGCAAAATGCGTATGAACTTGAGATGCCTCCCGTTTGGGGAGCAAATCCGGTTTTTAACGTAGTCGATTTGACTTTATTCCATGATCATCCTCGCGAGTCTTTAGATTTTCCCCTGCCTTCTCCACCATTTGATTCTTCTGGGTTGGGGTGTGAGAGTGAGGAGTCACATTCAAGACATACCGACATTCGTACAGCTACTGACACGTCCACTTCGATTCCTCCTGTTTCCGCTGATAATTTTCAGGCAGAGCATGTGAAACCGGGTGATACTACTATACCAATTCCCAGAGCCGCTGACAGACTTTCGCGACAGATCTTAGTTCTCGAGTAGATATTTGATGACGAGCCAATGACCACTACGAATGGTGGTTTTCAGAGATACTTACTTTGTTGGTATGGCACACCAGAGACCGAGACCGACTGGGTCTTGGCCGAGGATTTACAGCGTATGAATGCTGATCTTCTACAACACTACTGCCCGGAGAACTCACTAGAGATGAGTGATTTTTAGAGGGAGAGTGTTGGTGGAGACCAACCCCGATCTGGACGCCACAAAAGTACCCGACACCACACCCGACCCGACTCCTATCGGCCCCGAGTCTTGCATATTTTTTTATATGCTATTTTGCATAATTTTGTAATTTTGCAATTCGTATATTTGTATTTGTTGTGTTGTTTATATATAACATGCTAAGCGGCAAGCATGTGCGGCTAAGTGGCAAACAGGTGCGGAAAATGTTCCGGCGAGCAATACCGCGCGGTTAGAGACTTAGGGCAGAGCAATTCTGCGGACAAAGGCAGCAAACCATGGCGCGAGCAGTCAACAACCGTAGAAGGAAGGACGTGGCGAGCAAGCAACGGCGGCCTGATAACTCCCATAGCAGCGAGGAGAGAAGATAGAAGCAGAATGCGGCGAGCAGTCCTTGCAGCAAGAAAGACAAAGACCGCAACGAGAAGGAAAGTTAGTTGGCCCCACAAATCAGAGGAGAGAAACTATAAAAGCAAGAAGCAAGGAGTGGAACTACAAAAGGGAGAGAGGCTGCGGGTAGAACCAGAGAGGTCGCAGGAAGCAGGGGGACTTGCGGTTAGCAGATGTCTAACCTTCAAGAGAATCCAATGAAAAAAATCGTCGGACCGGATGACTCTGATACCATATATAAATCCGCAGGAGAGAGAATAATAAAAAGATTTATTAATTTTCTCGAAAATATTCCCTTGTATAATACATGTATGAGTACACTTATATATAGGAAGAGAGGAGGATTCCCAATCCTAAGACGTGGGACTAAACTAGATTAAAGCACCTTGTATCTATTGCTTGCACAATTAGCAACTAATTTTCCTGTTAGTGGCAGTTTCAGGATCCACTTTATTGTGTACGTTTGCTATTCACGTAAAAAATGAAGTCTGAAAGGAAGGGAAAATAGTATAAATTTTTTGATGCTGTAGTGATACTTTTTACTGGCATATTTTTGCTTATATCTTTAGTTTATTTAATTTTCTATACACATTGAAATGTGTAGCTAATTATTGCAGATTCATTTGATTTTTAAGTTTATACTCTTGAGCTTTTCTCCAGTTGATGTATCTGCAACACCATATTATTTGACTGAAACATCCTGTAATTTGATTTATTTTAATGGCTTCATTTGAACTTTCTTTTTATTCTGTTTTTGCGCTGGCTACTTCCTAATTCTTAATTTGATGCAGTGAGTTCTTGGAAGCACTGGGGATTGATTTCAGTGGAGCAGACCTGAAGAGAAAATATAATAGCAGTAGTAATAGTACCTATAGTAGCACCAGCAGCACTGATAGCACATCCACTGGAAGTGAACATGCTGACGGTACTGTAACTGGTGATCTGGAAGCTGATGCTGATTCTTTAGCATCTAGGCAGTCTGGGTTGTCATCCAATGATCAGTTTGATAACGATGGAAAGAAGTTGGTAGTATTAACTTCTTTCTTTTCTTTAATTGCCTTGAAATTTAGTGATCTGTTCGATATTCATTCAGCTTTCTGCTGTTTATGATTCAAACTTGGAATAATTACAGTCTAATGCTCTGTTCAATATTCATCCAGCTTTAGGCAATTTATGATTCAAAGTAGTATTTACATTCAATGGAATATTTTCCTAATATATCTCTTGTTTAGTTAGGTGTAAATGCAGAACTTGAATCTTGGCGAGACACTTTAGAAAAGAAGGATTTTAGGTTGAGTAGGGCAAAGACGGAGTATATGAAGCTTTAAATTTAGCAGTGCTAGAAGGATGAATGACTTCGTTATTAAGTTGGGTGATCAAGATATTTCCCGTAGTGAGTGTTTTAAATATTTTGGATCGATAGTTCAAAAAGATGGAGGTATTGATAAGGATGTGACAGAATCCAAGCGGGTTGGTTGAAGTGGAGAGGCGCGTCAGGGATCTTATGTGATCGTAAAGTACCTTTAAAACTTAAGGGCAAGTTTTTACCGTACTGCAATTAGACCAGCAATGCTCTATGGTTCTGAGTGTTGGGCAGTGAATTGTGTACATGAACAAAAAATGAGAGTTGCACCAATTGCAGTGAAGATGACTGAAGCTCGACTAAGATGGTTTGGACACGCACAAAGGAGACCATTGGAGGCACATGTTAGACGTTTTGAGAGTCTAGTCACTAAGCATGTTAAACGAGGGAGGGGTAGACCAATAAAGACTTGAAATAAAACTATAAGGAAAGACATGATGTACTTAGGCATTATTGAGATTATGACATAAGATAAGGTACAATGGCGACAAAGGATCCATATAGCCGACCCCACTATAGTGGGATAAAGGCTTGAGTGTTGTTGTTTATATTTTATTTAGTTGGACTACTGTTTTCAAGCATTTGCACTTTAATTACTACTCCTGTCTGCTGTTATTGTTAAGGGCCACTTTGTTAGAGAAGATGACTTGCTGTGTTTTTGCATTTCTGACAAATACTTAAAAATCTTGAGAAGTGCAAGAAGAACACATTATAAGTATTCCTGTTTGACTGTACTAGATGTTAACATATTATAAGTTTCCTTCTTTGATATGTTGGGGTGCTAGTCAAAGAGAAGAATTTTTTAACACAGGAAGTGATGGTGGAACCCTTCCACGGTCCCTCACTGCACAGGGATGCTTTGTGCACCAAACTTCCCCTTTTTTGGTATTTTGAAAATTTGATTAAATGATCCAATATTGCGAGCTAAGCCATCACAAACTTTCAGAGTTTGTCCTCCACATTGAAGCCGCTCGGACAAGGAGAAACCCTCTGCGCGATGCTGCGCATGAAATCTCTCATGTAGGTGTCAAAACCTCCGACCACCGCCCCTCTCATTACCCTTGTCTGCCACCCAAGCTTTCTTCTACAGTCCAGGTTGTCACTCCTTTCATTTTTGTCAACCTTGTTCCTCATACCATGCTACCCGTCCCTTGCAGAATCATTCCTAGTTTACAGATAACTGTCCCTCCCGCACCCCTCCTCCTCTCACCAAGCTCCACCGCACGTCCCAACCTCTTTATTGACCATCACATCTTTCCTTACACCACCACAAGCCTTTAGTCCCCTCACTGATCACCATCCCATTTACCACACCCCTTCAGGAATCTTTCCTACTTTGCAAGCCTCTTCCCCTTCCCGGGCTCCATTCTCTCCCCCATCGTTCTCTTGAACTCTTCTCTCCATCCACGGCATTATCGACTTCATTTTCTACTACTTCAGCCATCCCCCATGTCATCACCACCTCAGGCTCTCGTTCCAACACCTCTCTCTAGTGAATTCTTAGTTGTTTTCATCTTTTCTGTACTCCTTATTTCATTGGTCGCACTTTTTATGTTAATTTAGTGGACGATTTTTTTGAAGGGCCAGCTACAAAGGGCTGATTTGTGGATTTTGTTAAGGTTGGTTAGCCTTTCAAATTTGAAAGATGTTGTTAATGATAAAAAAGCATTTGTTAATTTTATTGAAGTATAATTGAATCCTGGTTACCTTGGAAAGGGGGTTTGTGCATGGTTTTTATTGGGTTGGTTAATTCTGGGCAGTGGAGGGTCTTCAAGAAAGAATACATCTGTTATAGTATCCGCGAATTTCAAGAATAGAAAGTGAGAATAACATGAATATGATATGGCCCACCTTCCTCCGTAGATGGCCCCACATGGAACTGGAAGCAGGTTCCCCATCGGCACAATGGGTGCCGTACCATGCTCTGCAGGGCGGCACAACCCAACCCAACTCATCTCACTATCTGTTCTTAGTAGCGCAGGTTGTTGTGGCGGGGGATCGAACCCACAATACCTTGATGAAATGCCTTGATTGCTTCTCCCATCACCGAGCTGCACTTTTATGATATGTCCCATCATCCTCCGCAGAGGGCCCACATGGAACCGGTGGCAGGTTCCCCATCGGCCCAGTGGGTGCCGTACCATGCCCTGCAGGGCGGCACACCCCAACGTATCTCAGTACATGTTCTCAGTAGCGCGGGTTGTTGTGGCGGGGGCTCAAACCCACAATACCTTGATGAGAAGCCTTGATTGCCACCCCCATCACCAACTGAGCTGCGGGTTCGTGCCCCCACCACAACAACCTATGCTTTTGAGAATATGTTGCAAGATGGGTTGGGGTGTGCCGCCCTGCAGGGCATGGTATGACACCCACTGGGCTGATGGGGAACGTGCCCCCAATTCCATTTGGGGCCCTTTGCGGAGGATGGTAGGCAGTATCGGAATACCTTGAAAGTGATCTATTTCCCATCATTGAATCTCTTGACAAATGTGGCTGCGACTAATTATTCCTATATATCCTCATGCCTTTTTAAGTTCTAGGCCCACACTTGTAAATTTTAATTTTTTCTCTATTTGTAATGAAATATGAGTGCGTGTGAAATTATCATCTTATAATTTACACAAAATGTTTTCATGCTATTAGAAATAATTGCCTTGCTTGAATTTGCGTGTAACTGCCCATCCCGCAATACCTGAGATAATACTTGCACATGAGCACGCTTAACTGGACAGTTCTTAACAAAACTCCACACTTGATATGACAATTCGCCTCTTATTTGGACCAAATTATTACTTAGTCTCAATAAATTTTCTACAAATTCCATTGTATAATTCAGATTCAGTTCATTATCACACCTACTTTCACCTAGAAGCGTACCGTCCTAGCAATCTGTCAGGAGCTGCCTGTGAAGACCCTCATTCTGGTCTCCACAGTGGAATCCAGAATCGAGTGTAGTTTCATTGAAAATGCCGCTGCAAAAATCAATATAAGGATTCACAGTACAAAGAAAAATAGCATAACATTTTATTCCTTTATTTACACATTTACAGAAGGTGTTTACTGATAAAAGAAATATCTAACTATATTCATTACAAAAAGCACACTCATAATCTTCACAGGTAGCTTTATGTTTTTCTTGCGCTTCCTCGATCCCGATAAAGATCTTTAGACATACCTTTGCAAGATCCTCAACACACTTTCGTTTCTCTTCTTCTATTGGGGGAACCCTTCACGGTGCACTCAGTGATGCTCTTGTTGCCTAAAAAAATGGGTCCACAATGCGTTAGTCATAAAAATATGACTATGCGAGCAATGTATTTTGTGAGCTGTTATACATACAGACAATGAGAGATAACAATATATATACATAACAATAAGTAATTTTCATCATTTGCTCTCAAAATTCACAATGTTTCCTGATCCCCCTTGATATTTATTTAATTACATAATGCCGGAAATGTTAAGGCATGCAATGTAAATGATCCTCACCCCTTTAGGGAAAAAATGTAGGCAAACCTCCAACTGGGAAATCCATCAGTAGGGAAAGTTGAATTGAGAGAAAACGTGCTTTATTCTTCCACAACGTGGGAATATATAGGGAGTACAATGATATGTAATAATGAGACTCACGGTGTAGGACTAAACCAACAGTCGCATAATAATAACAAATAAATGCGGAATATAATGCGGAATATACGACTTGTATAATAACTCTCAAGTCTCCCCCTCAAGTCGGATGGAAAATGTCTGTCATTCCAAGTCTCTTGATGTTATTCATGAACGAGTCACTTCCCAAGCTCTTAGTGAAGACATCTGCTAGTTGATCTTTAGAGTGGACGAACGGTGTGACCACTGTCTTTTTATTCAAGTGATTTTTGATGAAATGTCGATCCACCTCCACGTGCTTTGTTCTGTCATGTTGGACTGGATTGTGAGCTATGCTGATGGCTGACTTGTTGTTGCAAAACAAGGAGAATGGGGATGTCACGGGAAACCCCAAGTCCTGTAGAATGGTACACAACCATAGACCCTCACACATCCCTTGGGACATATCACAGTATTCCGCCTCAGCGCTCGATCTGGCCACTACATTCTGCTTCTTACTGCGTCATATTATCAGGTTTCCTCCAAGAAAGGAACAATAACCTGTTTTAGATTTCCGATCATCACGACATCCGACCCAATCAGCATCGGTGAAAACTTCAATCCTCAGGTGTTCGTTTTTGGAGTACAGAAGACCTCGACCTGGGGCTTTCTTCAAATACCGTAACACCCGGTATGCTGCCTCTTGATGTCTGGCCCTAGGAGCATGCATGCACCTACTCAGGATGCCAACTGCATAAGTAATGTACAGACGAGTATGAGATAAGTATATTAGTTTCCTAACCAATCTCTGGTAGCGAGTGACATCGACCTGGTCACTGTCACCGTCTTCACTGATTCCATAATTTTCTTCCATTAGAGAGTTTGCAGGGACACAACCAAGCATACCAGTCTCTTGCAGTAAATCTAGGACATATTTCCGCTGTGATATTAAGATACCCTGATCAGATCCAGTAAGCTCAATTCCCAGAAAGTATTGTAGTCTTCCCAAGTCTTTCACCTCAAATTCGGCAGCTAAGAGGAACTTGAGATTTGCGATTTCTTCCAAATCGTTACCTGTGATTACAATGTCATTCACATAGACAATAAGGACTACAACACCCTGAACACGTCTCCGAATGAACATAGTGTGGTCCGATTGCGCCTGGTTGTACCCAAATTTGAGTATAGTCGTGAGGAATCTGCCAAACCATGCTCTGGGGGACTGTTTCAGGCCATATAAGGACCTCCTTAATCGACAAACAAGGTCTTCCGCTCCTTTTTTTATGAACCCCGGGGGGAATTTCATGTACACCTCTTCATCGAGCTCACCATGAAGGAACGCATTCTTAACATCCAGTTGATGAAGATCCCAGTCCATGCAAGCCACTCAAGACAACAATACCCGAATAGAGTCCATCTTAGCCACGGGGGCGAAGGTCTCCTGGCAGTCAACTCCCTGAGTCTGAGTGTACCCCTGAGCAACCAGCCGTGCCTTGTACCGTTCAACCTTCCCTTCTGGATTCTGTTTGACTGAAAACACCCATTGCGAGCCAATAACCCACTTGCCAGGAGGGAGGGGCGAGACATCCCAAGTATGATTCTTGTCCAAGGCTGACATCTCCTCTTCCATAGCCTGAGTCCAGGCCGGAATGCCCAATGCTTCCTGTCATGTCCCGGGAACAACAACTGTCGAGAGAGAAACAACAAAGGCCTGGTGGGCCGGGGTAAGGTGATGGTAAGCCACATGGTTAGAAATAGGATGTTTAGTACATGCAGTCTTACCTTTCAACAGAGCAAGCGAGATGTGCAACTCTGCATCATCAGAATCTGTGGCAGAAGCGGGCACTGGTAGAGGCGGAGCCTTATTAGCCTGTATACGGGAGGAGCGGCGGTGATATACGTGGGGAAAATGAGATATCGGAGTATCAGACAGAGGAGCATGGATAGGGGGTTCCTGTTCCTGACGAACAAGGGGTTGTGGCGGTAGAGACGGGAGGAGAGAAAGAGGGATATCCATATCGCCAGTATTCTCCCCCTGACGAGGAGCATGAGTTGATGGCAAAAAAAGGATTCCCCTTCCCGAAAAGTAACATCCATAGTGCAGTAGACACGCCCAGAGGGAGAGTGGTAACACCGATACCCCTTCGTGGTAGACGAGTATCCGAGGAACACACACCGGAGGGCCCGAGGGTCCAATTTGTCACGGTGGGGTAAATGGATGTGGACGAAACATACACAACCAAAAACACGAGGAGGGAGGTGGGAAGTATAGAACAGTCAATGTCGACAGCCAAAAGAGGGACATCAATCACCCACTCAGACGGGGAGGCAGTGACAGCATGAGCATACAACATAGCAATAGTAGCAATGGAAGTAGAAGAACCTGGAGGCTGATCAGACTGAGAGTGCAGCAGTCGGCGGAATGCATCCAACTCAGGAGCAATAAGAGGCTACAACATGGGAGGTCTCGTCGTAGACGTCGGTAGAGTAAGCAGCATCATGAGGTCTGGAACCTCCTGAGCGATGGTCCCCTCGTCCAGGCCTTCGACCACGACCACGAGGGGAAATGTGAGGGTGGAATTTGAAGCACACCTCCCGAATATGGCCTCGACGGCCACAATAATCACACATAAGAGCAGACGGGCTAGGGCTGAGGACTTGGCCACGACCAATGCTAGTGAGGGCAGAGCGATCATGAGGGCACTAGCACTGAGAGATGTCCGACGGTCTTCATCACCCAAGATCACACTGAAGGCCTCGCGAAGGGATGGAAGCGGAGTGCGGTGAAGAATATGCGTCCGAACCATGTCAAACTTCATGTTCAGTCCCATCAAGAAGACATGGAGACGAAAGCGATCCTCCCGTTGTTGTAGCTGGACAACATCCGCAGTACAGGCGGGAGTGAAGTGGGAGAAGCAGTCCAGCTCCTGATATAGCCGCTCGAACTCAGAGAAAAAGGATCATGCCATCATAGATCCTTGTCGTAGTTCCAAAATGCGGCGAGTAAGCTCATAAACCTACGTAGAGCTGCCAATTTGGGAATGTCTCCTGGGGAACAGGTCCATATATCAAAAGCAGAATCCATCAACATGTAACTCCGATAAACTTCAGAGACATAGAGTGAAGAAGCCAGGACACCACCATGGAGTTTTCTGAGTCCCATCGCTTCCAAGAGGGATCAGTCAGTGGGGTCTCCTTGACAATCCCATCGATGTAGCCATACATCCGGTGGCTACGGATGACATGTAGCGCCGCCCGTGACCATTCAAGATAGTTTGTGTCATTTAATGGGACGGTGGTGATCTTCAGGGAACCAGAGAAGCCATGAGACCGCTGAGATAACAATAGGCGGGCGGCAACAAGCAGAGGGGGCAGCGACGTGGTTCATCACGGAGAGGGCGACGACGATAGGATGAAGGCGAGACAGCGACTGCATCACGGAGGGACGGCGACGACACCCCTCTCAGCAACCGACGGTGATATGGAGGCCGCTCGACATGTGGGTTGAGGCCGAGCGGGACGGTGCTGATTCGAGCACGACGGGATTGGGCGGGATGTGTTAGGTCGGGATTGAGGTGAGAGGGATGAGGAGACGCAGTGTTGGAAAGAAATTAGGGTTTTTTTCAGGTTTCCCTCTGATACCAAGTTGAATCGAGAGAAAGCGTGCTTTATTCTTCCACAATGTGAGAATATATAGAGACTACATTGATATGTAATAATGAGACTCACGGTGTTGGACTAAGGCAACACTCGCATAATAATAACAAATAAATGCGGAATATAATGCAGAATATATGACTTGTATAATAACTCTCAAGTGGGAAACATCTACATCATAGGATTCAATCTGATCCTTAACATTTCCCTATGCAGAGTTTTATTGTCTTTTTATCTTGTCTTACTCTTGAAAAACGTGTGTTTTGAAATAGGATTTCCCCTCAGAAATTGTATCTCTTTTATTTCCCCCCACATGTATTTCATAATGATATATCATTTAGTTAAACTCAGATGCACAAACAGTGTTATCTTAAAGAAGTAAAACAAGAAATCCCGAAAGTATTTGAATAAAACATAACTCAAGAAATAAGAAACTCACCAACGGTTTTCCTTTACCCATATCCTTTTTTGCCTCATCGACACGTCTATCTTGTGGCGCCATCCTCTGGTTTCTCAGCTTTGGAAACCACTGAAATAGTACACACTTTAATTGGGTTGCGTCTATTTGATATTCGTAGTGTTGATGTTAAAAGGAGTAACGTTTAGAAAATATTTATTTTTACTATCCTCCCACAACAGTACTAAAAGTGAAGGAAAGAATTTGACCAGCCATAAAAAGTCCTAAACAAGGCTGTTCCGCACGAAATCGGCCCCCAAACATGGCTGCCAACACGAAATCAGCTCCCAAAACACCCTTAAAACAGCCACCAGCCGGCCACAGAATGTAGCCACAAAATAAAAATTAACAAGGAAAGCTAACAGCCAACTATATGAAGCACAACAGCCCACCAACATCAGTGAAAACAACCAACTATTGTAGTGAAAACAACCAACTATTGTAGTGAAAACAACCAACTATTGTAGTGAAAACAACCAACTATTGTAGTGAAAACAACCAACTATTGTAGTGAAAACAATCAACTATTGTAGTGAAAACAACCAACTATTGTAGTGAAAACAACCAACTATTGTAGTGAAAACAACTAACTAGAATAGGGCACATGCGCACAACAAAAGTGAAATTTTTTGTAGAAAATAATAGTGGTTGGCTATAAACTATGACATAACAGCAGTCCCAAAACAGCAATGCAACAATAGCATAAGCAAAATAAAGAGAAGAAGAGGTTCCTTACAGTGGGAGAAGGAGGAAGGAAATGCTTGCACGACTGATCCTTCTCTGACACGTAGAGGTTCAACGAAGTTCTTCCAGAGACTCCAAAGGAGGAACTGAAGTAGCCACGTAGCAGAGGAGAAGTGTGGTAGCAGCGGCAGGAACTCAAGACTAGCGACCAGGCAGCCTTAAAACAACGACTCAAGAGCAGCGACACGACATCAGAGGCAGCTGCAGGTCGCTGGAAGCAGCAGCAGCCACCAAGTGAAAGAGGGAAAGAGAGGGAGAAAGAGCTTGCTGGAAGTGGGAGGAGAAGGGGCCGAGAAGAAGAAACAGCGGCACACGCAAAGCCGGGAGCAGGAGTTGGGGAAAAACGAAATGCGAAAGACGGAAGGCTCGACCGGTTTTTATTAACGCAGATAAGCGACAGCGGAGAGATCGGGCCAACAAAATTAATGGCACCGCTTGTAACTTAGCTAGGTGTCACTTGATTAAGCCCAAAGCAAAGCATCCACCTTCTCAACAGCTCAACATTTATTCCAACTCAGCCACAACACTTTGAAGCCACATGTGAATATCACAGGCCAACAACACAACAACCAACTTAATCAACTAAGTGACCCAAAACTAACATCGCTCACATAATCACACGATTAGCACCCCAAATGACATATCAAATAATGAAACAAAAAATCAAATAATAAAGTAAAAGAAAACTCGAAATAAATATTACACAAATTTCGTACTGCCTTTTTGTTCATCATCGGGAAAATTAAAAAAAATAATGTTACGCATTATTTGGGTCATCACACTGCCTTTGTCCAGAATTTACTTCCACATAGACAGTCCTCATTATTTGGGTCATCACACTGCCTTCGTCAATGAATCATATATTGTACTGCAAGAGTCTTTCTATGATACCATTTGTTATAACCTGTTAGCAGATAGTGAAAAACTGTGTAAAAGCTCATTGTAACTGTGACCCATTTATGAGCCCACATTTGTCTTAGGTTTAGTCCCACATTGTTAGTCTTGAGATTTTTCTCCTCCTCTCCTCCTATATAAGTGCATTCATACTTACTGTTTATACAAGAAATACAGCCTTCAAGGTTCCTTGCATCTTTTTCTACATGGTACCGAACTCCCCTCTATATTCCGAACGTTCGTTACTGAACTTCGAACTCAGTTCTCTTCCCCGCTTAAAATTATCCGCACTGACAATGCGCGGGAATATACGTGCCGAACGTTCGCCGCTATTTGTGCTGAATTTGGCATTATACATCAAACATCTTGTGCTTACACTCCTCAGCAAAATGGTATTGCTGAGCGTAAAAATCGACATCTCCTTGACGTTGCCTGCTCCTTAATGCTCCAAATGACGGTACCCATCGAATACTGGAACTTTGCAGTGTCGACTGCCTGTCACCTCATCAATCGCCTACCTTCCTCCGTTCTCAACTTCGTCACTCCATTTGGCCTCTTATTTCCTTCTCAATCTATGTTTCCTCTCCCACCTCGGGTGTTCGGATGTGCTTGTTATGTGTGGACATTGGTCCACCTACGGACAAATTTGCCCCCCTTGCAACGAAGTGTATATTCGTAGGGTACTCTCAGACTCAAAAAGGGTATGCGTGCTACTCTCCTATCGACCGAAAAGTGGTTGTGTCCGCTGATGTTACTTTTCTGGAAGACCAACCCTTTCTATCCTCCACTTCGATACCTTCTTGTGGACAACCCGTGTCTCTTCCTGCTATTCCGGTCACGACTTCTTTACCTCCTCTTTTTCTGACGCCCCACGTGGACCGACCAGCTCTCACTCCACCATCAACCAATCCGCCAAACACCAAACCACCTCTCATCCGTGTTTACACTCGCCGAACTCCGAACTCCGGAGCCCCGCCACTGCTACTGTCTACCAGTACGATCTCGCAGCCAGCTGACCCTGCCCCCGCCTCAACAGCTCATCTGATGGCCAACTATATTTCCCTACATTGGCTCTCTCCTCTTTTGCGAAAATTTGCTCTTGCTCTTTCCTCTATTTATCTACCTAACACTGTGCATGAGGCTCTTCAACACCCTGGGTGGCGTGCGGCCATGTAAGCTAAGATGTTAGCCCTGTGGGCTAATCATACTTGGGATTTGGTACCTCTTCCGTCTGCCCAGTCCTGTGTTAGCAGTAAATGGATCTTTGCCATTAAACATGCTCCAGATAGGTCTATCGATCGCCTCAAAGCCCGTCTTGTGGCTCGTGGGTTCACTCATCAACAAGGCTTGGACTATGAGGAAACTTTCTCCCCGGTCACCGAGCTAAATTCTGTCTGGGTTCTTATCTCTCTTGCTGTTCACCGGTGCTGGCCTCTACATCAACTGAACGTTAAAAATGCTTTTCTTAATGGTGATCTCCAAGAGACGGTCTACATGAACCGACCTCCCGGGTTTGAGACCACGGGGGAGTCTAGAGTGTGCCGACTGCGGAAAGCTATCCATGGTCTCAAACAGTCCCCTCGAGCTTGGTTTGAAAAATTTAGCAAGGCTGTTCGTTATATTGGTTTTCAGCAGAGCTCTGCTGACTTCTCTCTTTTTACACGTCATCGAACAACAGGGACGGTAATTCTTCTAGTCTATGTGGATGATATTTTGATAACTAGCGATGATTCGACCGGGATACAACAGATCAAACAGCACATAAACTCTGTTTTCCAAACAAAAGATCTGGGAAACCTTCGGTACTTCCTTGCACTTGAGGTTGCTCGAAGATCGGATGGCCTTGTCCTATCTCAACGAAAATATTGTCTTGACCTTCTTCAGGATGCTGGTTATTCCGGATGTAAACTCGCAGAAACTCCTATGGATGTCAACCACAAGCTGAGTGCCCATGGAGCCAAATCAGATTCTCTACTTACAAATCCTGAATATTATCGGCGGCTTGTGGGAAAATTGATATACCTAACTGTCACCAGGCCCGATATCTCATTTGTTGTTGGAATGGTAAGTCGCTTTATGCATTCACCAAGGACATCTCATCTACAGGCTGTCGAACGCATCCTCAGGTACTTGAAAGCTGCCCCGGGACGATGACTGGTATACAAGCCATCCTCCTCTTTATCCCTTGTTGCATACACTAATGCTGATTATGCGGGCTCTCTTGACGATCGTCGATCCACCACTGGTTTCTGTACCTATTTTGGAGGAAATCTCATCACATGACGCAGCAAGAAGCAATCGGTTGTTGCTCGCTCTTCTGCTGAAGCAGAGTATCGTGCTATGACTTCTGTCGTGTCTGAACTTACCTGGTTAGAAAGTTTTCTTTGTGACTTGGGCGTCAAACTCTCCTCACCTGCTACTCTATTCTGCGACAGTCAGGCAGCTATACATATTTCAAAGAATCCTGTGTTCGACGAGCGAACAAAACACATTGAGGTTGACTGTCACTTTGTTCGGGAGAAGGTGCAACTGAAGAAACTTGAATTGGAACATGTTCCAGCTTTCGGGCAAGTTGCTGACATCTTTACCAAGGCTCTACCTCGGCCATTGTACCAACAGTTTCTATCCAAGCTTGGTGCTTACGATTTGTATGCTCCATCTTGCGGGGGAGTGTTAGCAGATAGTGAAAAACTGTGTAAAAGCCCATTGTAACTGTAGCCCATTTACGAGCCCACATTTTTCTTAGGTTTAGTCCCACATTGTTAGTCTTGAGATTTTTCTCCTCCTCTCCTCCTATATAAGTGTATTCATACTTACTGTTTATACAAGAAATACAGTTTACAAGTTTCCTTGCATATTTTTCTACATAACCCAACCTATAATACTCGAGGTATTACCTTATTTGGTTCATTCCAACTCATATTATAACTTTATGATTTTATCATTTTCAGAAGGTGTCCTCTAAGTACTTCCCATAAGGTCACCCATCACAGAATTACTCCCACCAGTGCTGTAACGACCCCCATTTGTTGGAAAACGCCGCTATTTAAACTTTTATTTCATTTTATTTTATGTGTCATCAGAGGCACAAAATGAGAACCTTTAACATGCATACAATAATTATCATTTCATGACAGAGTACTGAAAGAAAAGTACCGGACAAAACAAATCATTTCATTAACTTTCTTTACATAATACATAACAAGTCTTATATATGGTACACAAAAGTGAGGGCTTACAAAATGGAAAATACATCAACTACACCACACTATCCAACATCTAGTGTATATACATCACATATAGATGCGACTAATCTACATAAACTAAAACCTGAAACTCTTGTGAGGGAAGTACAGGTCCTTGTAGCACTCACGATGTTCATCTAGACCCAGTATACCGAGTATGACTACAGTCCCCACCACACAAAGGCGATATTTCTTCTTTATTTGCAGCTTCTTCCTCTCATCGACGTCAGGGGGCACATTATCTTTATCCAATATTAATTTAGTTATATAAATAATTAGTCAATGACTAAGTAAATTCCTAACTTCCTTATAAAAGTGTTAGCATCAGTTTATAAAAAAGGAAAGTACATCATTTTCTTTAATCTCTTAAAGATATTTTTCTTGCATTATCATTCATTAGTTGTATTTCATCATTCATTGTATCATTATTCATCGTCTCTTTGACTTTCTTTATTTGAGCAATGTTAACAATAAATTTCGTTCATTACGTGTTTTTTGTTTAACACATTCATATTCTTTCAGATTCATGGTTATTGTCTACTCTGGTCTCCAATTAGGACGCTTGAATCTAATAACATTTATAATAGAAGGGCATTCACACGCCACCTCCACGAATTGGGTTAACTCTTTACAAAGCCCTTGCATCGATGCTTCATTTATATCGTTTACTTTTTTCATCATTTCTTCATCTTTTTGTAGTTTTCGTTTTGCAGTTCTTATCATTTACCATGAATTGCATTTACATATAAGCATTTAACTACAAACATTCATAATAGAAATCAATACAAGTAAATTAGTAAGAACTCGCCCCAATCTTTTCCTTCCCTTTGCACATTAAAGATAAACTCTTAACCTTTGATGACTTAAATCTATTTAAAAAAATTACCTTTGCATAGAAGTTTGAAGGAGCTACTTTCTTCTCAGGTTTCGTGTTGCAATTCATCTTCATTATATCTGATGGATTCACTTAGTTCCTCTAAACCCTTGGCTTTGTTTGATTGATAGTTAGCTAGTTTGATGAATCATCAATTCAAGAATCTTTAGCAAGCTTCTTTATGAATGTTTGTTGGGTAATTAAGTGGATTAATCTAAGTGGGGCATAATACTTGTTTATTTTTATAATTATTCCCCCTCCTACTTCATAAAATAGTACATATTTTCTAAATGATTTTGTTTCCCTTGTTTTTATCTTGGAACAACATTTTTAGCCAGCTGGCTGAAACGAGTCTAGCTGGCCATGCAACACTCAAGATTTCTACTAGCAATTTGTTAGATTGTTTACTTTTTTAAAATTTCAACATAGGTGAAACTAATTCTTAACTATAGGGGTGGATAACACTAGTTTTCTCATAACTTTTGGAACATAAAATAATGTTTTACTTATTCAGTGCCATTGATCTTAGTTAACCTTTGTTCAATGTAGGGTTCTAAACGTCTCCGCTCAAGTGTGACTGATATATTTGGTCAAGCAGCTAATGTTGCAAGCGCAACTGCACAAAATTCAGTCAAATCTGAATTTAGCATCGCTGATGCAAATAATTCAGCAACTACTGGGTCAGCATATGCTCAAGTTGGTTCTAGTTGGGATTGGGATGATGAGGACAGAGGAATTGGTATAGATATCCAAATACTTCTATCGGAATTTGGAGATTTTGGAGACTTCTTTGAAAATGATGTTCTAAATTTTGGTGAGGTATGGCTTTTTATTCATGGACGATTACAAAACTCATTTTTATTTTTTTGGTAGTATTTTCTTTGTTATAGACTATTCTATGTATAAATGCTTAAAATTTTGTATATATCATTTCGTAGCCTCCAGGGACGGCCGAATCTCAAGCCGTTGTATGTCCATCTGTTGAATGTGGAGATATTAGTGGTAGTCCTTGTACTGGTGGGATTGATAGCCCAGACGTTAGAGTATCAGCCGTGGGTCTTACATCTTTTGAGAATTTTAACCAGGCATATTCAACATCTACAGAGGACACTCAAAGTAGAAGTTTAGATGCTACTAAGGATGCTAAACCATCTGTTACAGTAAGTCATTCTTTGGTGTTATCCAATGGAAAGTTTGACAATTTGACCAAAGCAGAGGCCATACTTACATTTGCTCCAGAATATGCAGCAGTTGAAATGTTTTCTCATGAGTTCTGCACTTCAATTTTCAGAAACCCATACTTACCTGGTTCTAAAAGAGTTGAAAGTTCTCCTTTATCCTCTTGTGTTTATGTTTACAGTGCAATACCCCCTTCTCCTTCCCTATCAGATATGGAAGAAAGCCTTGAAAAATCTTCAAAGTTGAAACCTGCTACTGGGCTGTATTTGGGAAGTACTACTGGTCAGCTTGAAAAATTATACTCACATGTGCAAAGTGCAAGTAAAAAGATTGAAAGGAGGTTGTTCAATGATGGCATTCCTTCACATAAAGGACAAATGCCGTCATCTGTTTCTGTGGTGAATTCATCTGGCGGAACTTATACTCCACAGAGAAACAATGATAATACATTTGAGGCAGGCCATTTTCTTCTTTCCCTGGAGACCCTGCTTGCTACTGAATTTGAGTGTTTAATGTTCCAGGTTGCTATGTGCAGAATACGACATACTTTATTATCTTTTAGCAACCGAGTTCCTATTGTCTTTAATAAACTGACTAGGAATTCTGTGCATGATCTGATTTCATATGACTCTAGTACCATGCCTGATATTATTCCCACTAAGCATGAAGGAAAGAAGAATGATATTCTACCAATTGCAGGTGATAATAATATTGGAATGCTGGATTCATCAGTAACCACATCAGTTGGTGTTTGGCGTTCCGTTGGTGTCCCGAAACCGACAAAGCCTTTAAACACCAATCTTTCTAAAAATTCACCATCTTTGCCTCATAATTCGTCAAATGAAGAAGTCTTTGGTTTCCATGGGAAAGTGCATCCTCTTCAAGAACTTCTTAATGCAATTGGCCTACTTGTTCAACAATCTGCTTCCCTTGTTGATGTTTCTCTTGATATGGATGATGTTGATGGCTCCTTTTCTTGGCTTGCGTTAGAAGAGCAGCAGAGGCGTGGATTCTCATGCAGTCCCTCTATGGTTCATGCTGGATGTGGTGGAATCTTTGCTTCATGTCACTACTTGGACATTGCTGGTATTGAGTTGGTAGATCCGCTATCAGCTGATGTAAGTTCTGTTGATTTTTATCTCAACTTCGGGAGAAGTATTCTTGGTTCACTGTATGATTTTATTTATCTAGTTTCTAAAGTCCATAAGAAAGTTCATTTCCCACTATACAACTTCTTTCATCCCTTCTGGTCCTTGGTCTAAAGCTTGCTATCTCTTCGCATGTTATGTTCTTCCAACTTCAAATATTGAGTAATATTTTTCTTCTATATAATAATTATGATTGTCAGCGGAGATGAGAATGCTTAGGTGTATGTGTGGATACACGAGACTGGATAAAATTAGGAATGAATATATCAGGGATAAGATAACAGTAGAACCAATTGCAGAGAAGATGCGAGAAGCTCGACTAAGATCTATGGTGCATGGGGATGGAAACGGGACACCGTATACGATACGAAACGGATACGAAAAACGTGATTTTTCAAAAAATAAGGATACAGGAAACATTTTTAAAATTTGTTAATTATTTTAATATAAATATTAATTAATATAAAAATAAGATTAGTAACAAACTAAGTGTACATATTTTGAATTATAACGAAAAAATTTAATAAGACTTTAACATAGACCATAATATGATAAATTCTAAATAATATGTTATGCATTGATTGACCATGTTTAGAGATAGTACACAAGACAATTATAATGTATTATGCAATGCAATTGACCTCTTTAGAACTGAAATCAAACGAATACTAGATGCATTGATTGACCATGTGGAGACATTTTGTACGAATATAACATGATAAAGTTGCATTTGATGGATTGAAATTTATGTATCATGCCTTGACATGCCGGAATACTCATCTAAAATTTTAGATCATCAAAATATAACTTAAGCCAATCCCAAGAATAATAACTACACAAATATATCATGAAGTTACACTATTAGACTGTTTCTATAGGAATAAATCTTGGACATCTTTCTAATAAAAGCAAGATATTGGAAATGACAATGATCAAACTCGAAAGAAGAAAAAGAGGAAGAAGAAGTAGAAGAAGAAGAAGAGGAAGAAGAAGAGGAAGAAGAATAGGAAGAAGAAGAGGAAGAAGAAGAGGTGTAGGGGGAGGAGGGGAAAAAAGAAGAGAAGAAGAGGAAGATGAAGAGCTTACGAGCAGGATTAGATCGAGTGCAGGGAGTGGGATCTGGAGCAACAATGGAGCAGCAACAAGAGAGGGGAGAGCTTCGACGGGCGTGATGTCAGAGAGTTTCCACTCAAAGACCTCTCCTATCGACGACGGCATGATGCGAGAGAACTTCGGGCACACGATGAATAGCGTAAACCTAAAGTTAAGCCGTGAAATGAATAAACAAGACTTTTACAACATGAGAATCGCGTTTCCCTCAAGCGGGATACGCGATTCAGAATTATAAATTTTTTTTTTAAAATGCGTTTTCTAGAGTTTCGGAAATGCGTTTTCGTGCGTTTCCGGGCATTTCCCGTATCCGATACACGTCCGAGCCTATACGTAGATCATTTTTAAGTATCTGTGCTTCGTAGAATAAGATGGTTTGGACACGTACAATGGAGACCATTAGAGGCATCTGATAGGCGTTGTGAAAGTCTAGTCACTAGGCATGTTAAACGAGGGAGGGGTGGACCAATAAAGACTTGGAGTGAAACTATAAGGAAAGACATGATGTACTTAGGCATTAGTGAGATTATGACTAAAAATAGGGCTCAATGATGACAAAGGATTCATATAGCCGACCCCACTATAGTGGGATAAAGGCTTGAGTGTTGTTGTTGTATAATCATTATGATTTTCTATCCTTATTATTTCACCTTGATTCATGTTTACAGTTGCGTTGATATAATTCTAGCTATTGTTTTCTTTTTGTTTAGTTTATGTATACTAATTTATCTTCCCAGTGATGTAGGGAAAATCTATAGGCGGCAAAAAATTGGTTTTCTAACCTTACATGATATGCAAATCCGACGGTTAAGCCACAGTTAGATAATAATTAAAACATCCCACGCAGATAAATTCACAGCAAGACAAATAATTTATTAGGGCAAACACGCTTAAACTTTCCTGCACGTGGAGGGCCAAAGCTAGAGCGCACGACGAATAAATCATGCAAATCACGATAATTATTTAACAAACTACCATACAAGAGATCCACAACAAGCTTAAAGATCCAATCCAATATAAATATGTTGAAAATAATAATCCAGTACAACAAATACTCACCAAGTAGTGGGTCAACCAATGCACTGAAGATTCCGGATCCAAATGCATTTTGACGGAGATCTAATGTGGAACCGGTGGCGTGAAAATAGCGTAGGTGGCTGTCCTCGAGATGGGAGGTGAAAATGGTCTGAAAATGAGTAGATCCGGCGACATATGGGTGGGTCCGGGCAAGGGAAGGATTGGTTCGATGTTTAGGAGCAGATCCAGGTTAGGGGATGAGGAGCATGTGAGGAAAACGGGTAGATCGGGGCTGGTTTGTCCAGATCTAGACAAACCCAATAGGGATGGTTGTGAGGGTGGCTCCACGGGGTGGGGGAGGCTTGGAGGCAAGGAGGAGAGGCCTGGGGCTGAGGGGCGTCTGTCGTTGTAGATGAAGGAGGTGTTGGAGGTGCTGTAGAAGGGAGGGCACTGTTGGCAGTGGCTTCAGGAATGTGGAGGGGCAGGAGGCGGTGGCTTCAGGAATGTGGGGGAGGCGGACGGCTGAGGAATGCCTCGAGGGGTGGTTGTGGCACAGGGAGGGGAGGGAAACTATATGATAGGAATAGTGTATTCCATTATTGAACAGTGAATTTAGGAATTCGATTCTTTGGACCGCCCTCTGATAGTGGCATTTGGGAGGAAGTGGGTGGGTGTGGGAGAGGATTTGGGAGGGGGAAAGAGGGCTAGTATTAGGGGAAGGTTTTGGGTGGAAGATACCAACCTAGGAGTCGTCACCTAGGATTCCACGGAGTCGGTACCGTGGCGGGATCGCGGGAATCCGGGAATACAAATCTCCAAATTTTGCAATCGCTCTAGTCAGTCTACTAACATCCTATTTATAATAAAATAAAGGCTAGGGCATCCCACCTTCGATGACGATGATTGACCGGAGGTGGGCCACTCAATACAATGATAATAGACCAAAAATACTAAATTAATATATCAAATTGATTCACAACGCGAATCGGGACGCATCTGCTAAGTCCGATCGTCGATCAGGGCACGTCATATATGGAAAGTCACCAATTGGCCCCGAACAGACCCAAAACTCGTCATCCACTGCAAATCCTCGTCTATGTTCCGCATCAATCTCCCCGGCTTGAAAGAATTCATCTCCCGATGAATAGGGATCAGAATTCTCTCGGTGTATGTCAGGTAAAACTCAAAGATGTCCACCAGAGATTGCCCAAGTGTCGCCGCTGGAAGTGTCCTCACCAATCAACTGTCACTGACTAAAAAGCTGTCATCTGCGGTGAATGGAGATGGTCGTACTGAAGTCGAAGTCTAGGGACGAATCAATCAAGATCTGTTGCAAGTACCCAGGTGTCATCAACGTCTATAGTAGGAATGTACTGGCGTAGTCTGGTCTCCGTGATGCTCTCAACGCTCTACTCACGAGTGGTGGATCCCGGTGCGATCAGCGACGTTGGAGGTAGAACCAAAAAAGAGGAGTCCCCAAGTGGGTATCAGAAGTGTGTGAGTAGTGGTGGTCATCAGACGTCGGTGGGCTATGAAGGTGGCAAGACAACGAAAATGGAGGCGTGGGCGGCTGGAAGTCCCCACTGCTTGGGATCACATACTCACAATACTCGTAGTACGACGTCATATCTTCAACATTAAATACCAAATGAATACTCATACTTGCAGGGATATCAAGATCATAGGTGTTTGATTCGATATGTCTCATGGTTATATAGGGGTCACTCGCCTAATGCTCAAGCTTTTAGCAAGCCTCGCACGGAGCCTCACAGCGCAGACTCTCACCATCACCTGCTCGCCTTCATGAAGTACGTGCTCTTGTCAGTGAACATCCGCATGTAACTTACAAAATTTATTATCTTTATAAATTTTTCGTTGGACCAACTCATGACACACATGCAAACAATCAATAAACATCACAACAGACTCATGCAAATGATGAAGAAACGACTCAACAGACTCTTGCAAATGATGCAAATGAAACACGACAAACACAACATGCTCTCTATGAGAAAATCTAATAATGACCTTAAAATCTATTAAAGGAGGTGACCTATCCGGAGGCTCTCTCAGTGGAATGTAGAAAAACTCATCACGTGTGTGACGAGTGCTCAGGTGACCGTGCAAAACTTCTACACTCAAGGGTGAGCTCATAAAGAGCCAAATGTCTCTCAGGGAACGTGGTACATCATGGAGCTCACTTGGGAGTATGTACGAAAAGTCATCGCGGATAAGACGACCACCTGAGTGAAAATCGTGTACATCGACTAGAAGACACAGCTCTATAGAATGATGAGTGTACCCAAAAGTAAAGAACTTGTCTGGTGCGTCAGCAGGTGGCGTATCCCAAAACAAATCAAGAGTTTTATGTGTCATAGAGTAGGTTCTCAAGATATGGGTATGCTTAAGTGCACTCAAGGAAGGCACTATATACGTCATGCTCCACTCAAGACTTATTTACGGGGCAATGCTAGAGTTGATAATGAAAGAGACGTCAATAACTCAAAACTTATACACGAACAGCTCACCTGAATCGCATCCTCACCGGGATGTGGGGGCTCATCAGGAAGCTCAACACGGGGTCGTCATAGTACTCGTCACCAGGGTCATGATCCTACATATGGGTACCATCGTAAGGGGTAGTGTCCCCATGAATGGGTGACATAACCACTACGAGATCAAGACCAGGCTCTGGGCTCTCGGTCGTGATGTGACTCAGGAAAATGACCATGGGAGAGCGACATAGGCCTACACTCAAGAATGGATATGTGGGTGCGGTGTCAAGAAATTGGTCTGTGGTTGGGGTACTAACTCACCCGATGTATGGCAGAGGAAGAGGTGTGGGTGAGGTACACGACATTACAGACTCAATGGGTCGCTCATGCTCACTCTCAATCAGGGTCACAAGAGACGGGTTAGAAACAAGAGATAAGTCACTCACTGGGCTAAGCACCTCACTGGGGTGAGAGCAACCTGCATCAGGTATCACTTCTTTCGTGGATGACAGGACAGTGGTAGGCATCGTGGCAACCTCAGTGTGGGAGGGACTTGTACTGCGAAGGTCAAGGTGAGAATCCCATCGACCAGCTCTTGCGGATCTCAAAAATTGTTTATAACGAAGGGTGAGCTGATATGTCTGTTCGAGGGACTTCGAGATATGATAAACTATCTTAGTATGTATGTCAAACTGAAGTCCAGACCGAAATCTTGAAATGGTCATGACTGGGTCCTCACAAATATCACTCCTCACCACTAACTCATCAAAACGGTCCCTGTACTCAGCGACAAATATGGATCCTTGTTGAAGGGAAAATAATTGGTCGAGTAAACGACTCCGATACGACGAAAGCAGATATCTCTGACACAATATACGCTTCATGTCCACCCAACTAGTGATGCGACGAAGACGGTCTCGCTGCGGGTTCTCTCAACGCTAGACAAATAAGCCCTCGTCTAATCAAACAGTCTAAGTTTTCCAAACTTGAAGCGGCGCTCACCGAATAACTCAAAATGATCGAGATAATATTCCATATTCACGAGCTAATAACTGAAAGACTCGGGATTTGATGAGACGTCAAAGGGAGGGGCAGCAATACGAAACTGACTCTCAAGATCTCTTTTAAAGCGATGATCCTCATAATAGTCATCTCTAAGGTATAGAGCCTTGTCGAAGGGTCAACACGATCCGCTCGCGTGCAATGATATGAACGACGACAATCATCGTAATGAACGTGTCTAGCATAATGGGGTCGTGTTGGTGGATCAACACGATCTCTGACGGTGGTGTGCTGCGATCAAGAATAATCGTCGTAGTACTGTGAAGGTCTTCCTGACGGGGCTCTATGAACGCGAGTGTAAGTGGACTTGAAAGCTCCAAATTGAGAAGAGGAATAATTGTGATACATAAACATGGTGAACATATAGACTCTACGATTGCGTATCAAGAGAGCGCGTAACCTGGCTCTAATACCAATTGAAGCAAGACAAATCTATAGGCGGTAGAAAATCTGCGGTGACCTAACCCTACATGCTATGCAAAAGTCCGACGGTTAGAACACAATTGGATAATAAATTTTAACATTCCACGCTGATAAATTCACAGCAAGACACAAATAATTTATTAGGGCAAACAAGCTTAGGTTTTCCTCCACGTGGAGAGCCAAAGCTAGAGCGCATGGTGAATAAATCTCATAAATCACGATAATTATCTCACAAACAACTATCATACAAGAGATCCACAACAAGCTTAAGATCCATTCCAATATAAATATGCTGAAAATAATAATCAAGTACAACGAAGACTCAGCAGGTAGTGGGCTGACAAAGACACTAAAGATTCCGGAGCCGGATGCGTTTTGACGACGATCTAATGTGGAACCGGTGGAGTGAAAATAACGTAGGTGGCTGTCCTTGGCGATGAGAGGTGGAAACATGCCGAAAATGTGTTGATCTGATGACGTATGGGTGGGTCCGGGCATGAGAAGGATGGATCCGATGTTTAGGAGTGGATCCGGGTTAGGGGATGTTGAACAGGTGAGAAAAACGGGCGGATCGGGGCTGGTTTGTCCAGATATGGACAAACCCAATAGAGATGGCTGTGAGGGTGGCTCCACGGGATGGGGGATGGGGGAGGCTTGGAGGCAAGGAGGAGTGGCCTAGGGCTGAGGGGCGGTTGTCATTGTAGATGAAAAAGGTTGGCGGTGGCTTCATGAATGTAGAGGGGCAGGAGGTTGTGGCTTCAGGAGGGTGGGGGAGGCGGACTGCTGAGGAATGCCTGGAGGGGTGGCGGTGGCTCAGGGAGGGGAGGGAAACTATATGATAGGAATAGTATATTCCATTATTGAACAGTGAGTTGAGAAATCTGATTGCTCTGGACAGCCCTCTGGTGGTGGCATTTGGGAGGAGGTGGGTGGCTGTGGGAGAGGATTTGGGAGGGGGAAAAGAGGGCTATGGTTGGGAGAAGGTTTGAGGAGGAAGATACCAACCTAGGAGTCGTTACCTAGGGTTCCACGGAGTCGGCACCGTGGCAGGATCGCGGGAATCCGGGAATACAAATCTCCAAATTTTGCAATCGCTCTTGTCAACTCACTAACATCCTATTTATAATAAAGTAAAGGTCAGGGGATCCCACCTTCGATGACTATGATTGGTCGGAGGTGGGGTCACTCAAATACGATGATAGTAGACCAAAAATACTAAAGTAATATATCAAATTGATCCGCAACGCGAATCTGGACGCATCTGCGGAGTCCAATCGTCGATCCGGGCACACCATATATGGAAAGTAGCCAATGAGCTCCAAACGGGCCCAAAACTCGTCATCCACGCAAGTTCTCATCTATGTTCCGCATCACCCAGTCTTTCTTTTCAGATTAACTCTTCTCACTAGACACTCTTTGTTCTTGTATAAACCATATATATCTTTTTAATCAAATTTTCCTTTTACCTTATTTATCCTTCCAGTCCATCTCTTTTTTCACATTCTCCAACCCTTACCCTTTTCCCCTCTATTCTACATATCGATCTCAATATATTCCTTTTACTTTATTTTCTGGTTTTTTTTCATAGACTCATTTCAACAACTCTATATTCAAGCTTAATGTCCTGTATAAAATGTTCATGCATTAACAACCTTAATCCATTCCCTTTACCTTATTCTTTGGAAGATGTGTTTTCTTTTGCCGCTGTTAAAATCATTACTCATTTTAATGCTTACCACACTTTAAATATGCTTGTGTAATTTGACATGGGCATTTCCCGCGGTCTAAAAGGGCTTTTCATGTTACAGGTAATAGTGTCAAATGTTATTAGCTTGCTGCAGTCAGACATTAAATTGGGATTAAAATCTGCCTTCGCCAGTTCAGAGGGACCTCTGTCCTTGACTGAATGGTGTAGGGGCCGTCACCCATTAGGTGATTCAGCGGTTGGTGGAGATGGTTATCCTTTTCAGTTCACTATGGGCGAGTCTAAAGATTCTTTAAGCAGCATGTCTTTGGGAGGTGAGGCAATAAGCCCACCACAATCAGGTGGCAGTTCTTCATGCATTAGAGGTATATTTTCACACTGTACTGTCTACAAGTTTACTTACAATTAATATTTTAATCTGAGTTGAGAATGCTACAGATGGTGGTAGAATTGAAGATTCTACTCAAAGAAGATCAACTCAAGATATCTGTGTCTCAGAGTCTGTTACTCAAAAATTGACTTCTCGACTGAGACCTACCACAGTTCTTTCCTTACCTGCTTTACTTGTTGGGTACGTGCTCTTTATTGAGGTGTTGCATTCCAGTATGGTTATAGTTCAAATTTTTATATTAATCACTTTTAATCTTATGCTAGTTACCAGGATGATTGGTTGAAAACATCTGTTAACTGCCTTCAATTTTGGGAGAAGGCTCCTCTTGAGCCTTATGCCTTATCTAAGCCTGTAAGTTCCATAAATCAGCTTTAATTTCTTATGTATAATTAATTTTGTAATTGCTTTATACGTTCCACTTTTATTGAAAGTATTGCCTGTGTTGGAGTTTCCTAGGCACATGTAATTTTTTTTTTCAAATTATATTGATGTTTATGATTAACATTTGCAGGTTTCCTATTATGCTTTATGTCCTGATATTGATCTCCTAACATCTGCTGGTACTGATTTTTTTCTACAATTAGGAACTGGTTAGTCCAATTCTTTTTTTTACCTAATGAACAAATAATGAGCTTGTCACACCTTGTTTGTCTATAAAGCTGATACATACGCATGGAATTTCTCAATACTTTCATGTTTTTGCATATTGGCAATGCGTTTATCATATCTAGTCATTTCATATGGCTTTGATAAAAACTGATTGCTTACTATTTTGAAGCAGCTTGAAAAGAATTTCCTCAACAACTTGATATAAACTGCAAATGTTGTATTTAATGCACTTTGCTTTCACTCTCAGGAAATTGCCTCAACAGTGTGACCGATTGTCCCCATACCGTCCCACAGGAGGAGGCAAGCGGAAGTAGTACTGCCGTGCGGGGTATGGGGTCCCGTGCACTTGTATCAACATGAAGTTCTGAAGAAGAAGAATGAGAGGAATAGTGTGAATGGGAAGGTGGAGGAGAAACGGCATGCATATGAGCACATTATTTATCGTAGAGAATGAAATGATGGTGGTGAGAAAGATCACATTCTTGATAGAGAATGATGTAGAATAGATAAGATTTTAAAATCTTTTGGAAAAAACAGGTGGAGCCTTTGATGATGTCAAACATCGAAAAATCAGGACAAACTTCGACGGCCTTAATTTCTGAAGCAAAAAGAATAGGTGGTGGCCATGTGCCCTGTCCCAATTTACAGTATAAAATTGCACCGATACTTGATTACTACCTTACGTCCCATACAAATTATGTGACATTAATGAAAACTGTAGCTGCAGTGTCTTAGCAATGGGTGGTTCTTGAACGCAGTAGGTTGACCTGGCTTTGAATCCTCGGAAAATTACAAATACAAATCATTATTATAGAATATTTGAACAACTTATATATGAAAATGGCTCACCGAGAATGAATATTGTTTCATTACAACGACAACACTCAAGCCTTTATCCCACTATAGTGGGGTCGGCTATATGGATCCTTTGTTGCCATTGTGCCCTTTCATTAATCAATATAAAATGAACTAAAGGGGTCAATCCAAATTGGAATAAACAGGAAAAAACGACAAAAAAATCAATACAAATGAAGAGGAAAATGTTAGTACAACAAAGATAGCTACTTTCTTTACATAATATAGTCCAAACAATATTTTCATGGTATCTCAAACAATACAACCCAAACTTAGGATTAAGCAATCATGAAGTAGTAGCCTAGATTGATGTACAAAAATTCTTTAGTCAACTTTCATCAACATAAAAAATAAACGGATATATAAAAATAGATCCAAGAACCTTATTCCTTGCTATGGCTTTAGTAGGAAACATGATTGCCAAAATACACAAAAGCCCTAGTTAAACTAAGCTGCATGGTGTAAGTAGAGAGGAAGAAGATCTGAATCCGTCAACGAGGAGCAAGGAGGTCGTGCAAGCTGGTAGAAGTCCTCAACTTATTGAAAGCTGTCGATGATGACCAAGTGCTCCCTGAGAAAAGAGAAGTCAATAAATGTTGGGTCAAAAATAAGTTTTTATCTCAAGTAAATGTATATCTATGAAGCACTGATACTTTCCCGAGGGCCGCGTACCCGTACCGGGTACGTTTCCAGTACCGGTATGCACCCGATACTCGACGAATACACCTGCTATTCTAGTATGAGGATAAACTTGGATTTGATAGATCGTTCTGCATTTTGTGATATGACTATGTTTTTCTAAAGTGAACAAAAACCTTTTTATGTATTTTAGAAAGAAAATGACTCATAAATGCAACTAGTGGTGTTTGTTTACTGTAGTAACAAAATGTGATCCTGACTTATGTTTCTTTTTTATCGTTATAAGTACAAATTTTTTTATTTAAATTTGATTATTTTGTTAATTTACTATGTATTTGAGGATTATATATTTTTCTACTTAATTACAAAATGAATAATCTCCCTCTTTTTAAAAAGGTGGCATATTGTAGAAAAATCCTCAAACTTATATATACTTTCTTAATAATCAAATACAAGGTATGAATACACATTTATGGGAGGGAGAGAGAGAAGAGAGTCTTATACATGATGCTGGACTAAAGAGGAGAAAATGAGAAATACAAATAAATGAGCCTCTTTACTTGGGCTTTTCCAACACTCCCCCGCAAGATGGAGCGTACAAGTCGTATGCACCCAGCTTGGACAGAAACTGGTAAAATAGGGTACTTGGTAGAGCTTTTGTGAGGATATCAGCAACTTGTTTAGTACCCGGAACATGCTTCAATTCTATCTTCTTCATTTGGACACTCTCCCGGATAAAATGACAGTCCACTTCAATATGTTTTGTTCTTTCATGAAAGACTAGATTCTTTGCAATGTGTATAGTTGATTGGCTGTCGCATAACAGGATGGTAGGTGAGAGAAGTTTTACCCCTAGATCGGCAAAGAGACTTTCAAGCAAAGTAAGCTCAGAGAGAACAGATGCCATCGATCGGTATTTTGCTTCAGCTGATGATCGAGCAACCACTGCTTGTTTCTTACTTCGCCAGGTAACGAGATGACCTCCAAAATAGGTGCAAAAACAACTGGTTGACCGGCGATCATCCAAGGAACCGGCATAGTCTGCATCAGAATACGCATCCAATGTTGGAGTAGAGGATGAGATTTTGTATACCAATCCTTGACCCGGAGCTGTTTTAAGGTATCTAACGATGCACTCAACAGCTTGAAGGTGAGATGTTCGTGGGGCATGCATAAACCTGCTGACCACCCCAATAGCGAAGGATATATCCGGTCTTGTGACCGTTAGGTAGATCAATTTCCCAACCAGTCGTCGATAGTATTCCGGATTTTGAAGAAGAAGATCTGTATCAAAAGAATGTGCACACAGCTTATGATTTGCATCCATTGGAGTAGTAGTAGGCTTGCATCCAGAGTAGCCAGCATCTTGAAGGAGATCCAGACCGTGCTTCCTTTGGGAGATGACAAGTCCATCTGGTCGTCTCGCGTTCTCAAGACCGAGGAAGTATCGAAAATGCCCCAGATCTTTTGTTTGAAAGACGGAGCTGAGGTGCTGTTTGACCACTTGGATTCCCTTTGAATCGTCTCCAGTGATTAAGATGTCATCAACATAAACCAACAGAAGAACAATTCCCGTTACCTGATGACGCGTGAACAGAGAGAAGTCAGCTGAACTTCGAGTAAAGCCGACTTGTCGGACGGTCTTACTAAACTTGTCAAACCATGCCCGAGGGGATTGTTTGAGACCATAGATGGACTTCTTAAGATGACAAACTCGGGACTCCTCCGTGGTCTCAAACCCGGGAGGTTGCTGCATGTAAACCGTTTCCTGGAGGTCACTGTTGAGAAACACATTTTTGATGTCCAGTTGGTGTAAGGTCCATAGGCGATGCTCAACCATAGAGAGGAGAATCCGAACTGTGTTAAGCTTGGCCACTGGAGAGAATGTTTTTTCATAATCAAGACCTTGCTGTTGGGTGAAGCCACGAGCCACCAGGCGGGCCTTCAGACAGTCAATCGTCCCATCAGGAGCATGTTTTATGACAAAGACCCATTTACACCCAACATGTGTCTGACCAGTAGGTAGAGGTACCAAGTTCCAGGGCTGGTTAGCCCAGAGAGTTGTCATTTCTTCTTCCATGGCCGCCCTCCAGCCAGGATATTAGAGAGCCTCCTGCACGGAGTTAGGTACAAAATCGAGGATAATGAAATGACAAAAGTTTGAAGTTGTGGAGACAGACGATGTAAGGATACATAATTCGCCGTGGGATGGGCTGTAGATTCTGATGCCGGATCAGCAGGACGCTGAGCATCTGAGGTCGAAGCCGACTGCAGTGGGGCAACGGAAGCAGGATGACGATGAGTGTAGACACGTATAAGAGCTGGCTTGGAAATAGGGGGAGCCTGGGCAGGAATTCTTGGTGCTGGAGGAGTGGTAACAGGAATGACAGGAGGTAGGACGGTTGGTGGTAGAGGTGTAGGATCTGGAGCAGAGAAGAAAGGAAGATCCTCCTGAAAGCTAACATCAGCAGAGACTGTCACCTTGCGGGTAGCCGGAGAGTAGCATACGTAGCCTTTTTGAGTCCTGGAGTAGCCAACAAAGATGTGTTTGGCTGCCCGGGGATCCAATTTTTCCAAGGATGGACCAAGAGTGTGAACGTAGCAAGTGGACCCAAAGATGCGGGGTGTGAGAGAGAATGCCGGAGTAGACAAGAACATGAGGCTGAACGGAATGACATTGTGGAGTATGAGGGAAGGAAGACGGTTAATCAGATAGCAAGCCGTCAAAGGGCAAAGTTCCAATAAGCTTTGGGAACCTGCATTTGAAGCATGATGGAGCGGGCCACATCGACAAGATGTCGATTCTTACGTTCAACGACTCCGTTTTTTTTGGGGGGGGGGGGGTATAGGCACATAAAGTTTGGTGAATGACCCCAAATTCAGAGAAAAGAGTCACAAATTCGTGGCTAGTGTATTCACAAGCATTATCAGTGCGAATAGTTTTGATGTTCGTGGAGAATTGCGTGCGGGTCTCAAGGAGGAAAGCCCGAAAGACACGGGGAAGCTTGGAGCGATCACGAAGTAAGTAGAGGCACGTCATTCGCGAATAATCATCAATAAAAATTTGAAAATAGCGATAACCAGAAATGCTAGTGACTTTGTACGGACCCCAAATATCGGAGTGTACTAAAATAAAAGGAGCAGTGCTCCGAGTACAATGAGACGAAAAGGATGAATGATGCTGCTTGCCGAACACATATGATTCACACTGAATAGGAGTTAAAGATACATCTGGTAGAGCCTTCTGGAGGACTGGTAAAGGGGCATGCCCAAGACGCCGATGCCAATCGACGGAGGAGACAGAAGAGAGGATAGCCGGAGAGTCATCAAGGAGGTAGTGCCCGTTCTGCAGTCGCCCCTTACCAGTGATGTTTCGCGTCTGTCGATCCTGTATCAGAAAAGAAGAAGAGGTTAAGGTTACAGAGCAATTTAAATCATTAGTAAGGCGGCCAACAGAAAGCAAATTAAACGGGGAGCCCAGAACATGAAGAGCCGAGCGTAGAGAGAGAGAAGAAGTGAGAGGGATATCAGCAGAACCCGAGACGGGAACAGTGTCCCCATTGGCCACTGTGATACACTTAGGATGAGGAGAATCCATGTATTGATGTGGCCGCAGGGAGGTGATGTGATGAGTGGCACCTGAGTCCACTATCCAGCGCGGACTAGTGGAGAGACAAGCGATACCTTCTTGGGAGATGGAGGCATTAGAGGCAACAGAGGCAGGTGGGCGACTGAGCAGACCATGGAGTTGTTGGAGCTGAAGGCGGACCTCTTCAAGGTCAGTACGAGCGAAGGAGGAGTCGGTAGCAGCAACAGTGGCATGTGTACGAGGAGGAAGCCCATGCTTGCGATAACACGTGGCCTCAAGGTGACCGTCCTTATCGCAGAAGGAACACTGTGGTTGAGGCCGGCCTCCCCGACCTCGGCCCCGAGATCCGGAACGCCCCCCGCGAGCAGGAGGTGGGAAAGGCAGTAGAGGTGCAGAAGTCTGCTGAAGGAGAGTCGGTGACGGAGGAGCAGAACTATCAGAAGGTGGTGAGACCTTGAGCAACATGGAACACACATCTGATAGTGATGGGGTAGCAGCAGAGGAGAGGATCTGAGCCTGAACGCTCTGAAGATGAGGTGGTACACGAGTCATCATCATGGTAACACCGACAGCTTATTTTTGAGCACGTTGGGCAGCAAGATTCAGCGTAGGAGGGTTATGTTGGATCCATGCTTCAACCAGAGTCTTGACCCGAGCAACAAAGGAGGTGAGGTCGGTGGCCCCGCCAACATCAAGGGTCTGAAGATCAGTGATGATGTCATATAGGTGCTGGAGACTATCTTTACCGGAATATAGAGACTGGAGCTCATCCCATATTGCCTTGGCCGTTTCGTGATACATGGTCATGTGGTAGGGTTCGGTATCAAGGGAGTTGAGGAGCCATGTCTGAACTCGATCATCGTTGTGCAACCAATCGTCAGTAGGAGCAGCATGAGTCGCTTGGGTCAAGTGATGTAGAAAGGCTTTGGACTGAAGTATGCGGCGAACAGAGTGTATCCACTCCACAAAGTTCTTCCCGGCTAACGAAATAGTAGTAATCCGCAACTCATCACGGAGTTCAGGGGCAGAGGCCGGGCGGTCTGCAGAGGAAGAAGTCGTCTGTCTGGTAGAATCAGGAGAGGACCACATGGCAAGGCGAGCAGGAGGCTAGGCCGGCGGACAGAAAACCAGCGAACTGAGGGGAGACCGCGCAGGAAGACCAGCGAGCAGGAGGCCACACGGTAACCCGATGAGAAGACCGCACGGTCTTTGTGACAACACACCAGCGGCAAGGCAACGAAGCCGCCGCGACAGGAATGCGGAGCGGTTAGCTGGGAGAAGCCGCTGCGACTAGAAAAGAGGAGAAGCCGCACGGTCACGGTGATAACACACCAGCGGCAAGGAGGATGTCGCGACCAATATGCGGAGCCCGCAACAAAGAGAAGAAGCCGCCTTCGAGGAGACAAGTCGCAGCGACTAAGCCGCGAACAAGCCGGGCAAGAAGGCCGCACGGTCACGGTGAGCACACCAACGGCAAAGGGAAGATGCCGCGACCTAGATGCGGAGCTCGCCGGGATGAGGGAAGCCGCAGCGACTAAGAGAACAAATCACGGTGAGAAGAGAAGTCGCGGCGAGCAGGGAGCATAGCAGCGAGAAGGCAAGGACTCGGCGGGCAGACAAGGAGACCGCAACGAGTAGCGACTAAGAGAAGTCACGACGAGAAGGGAAGATCTCGGCGGGTAGACAGGGAGACCGCACCGAGTAGAGGGGAAGCGTGAGGGAAGGCGCCACCTGATAGAAATGTTATAATAGGGAGGAGAAGGAGAAGAAATGGTGGAAGCCACGAGAGAGAGAGAGAGCAGAGGAAGCGGTTAGAACGATCTTAACCCCGTGGGAAGCCGCGGTTATAGAAATTCTAACCAGGAAGCGGTTAGAAAGGGAGCAGGCCGCAAGACACTGCGACTAAGCAGAGAACAAGCCGCCCGGTTAGCAAGAGGAGCAGGCGGTTAGAAAGGAACAGGCCGGACCGTATCTCTCTGATACCATGTAGAGAAACCCTCAAACTTGTATATACTTTCTTAATAATCAAATACATGGTATGAATACACATTTATAAGAGGGAGAAAGAGAGAAGATAGTCCTATACATGATGTGGGACTAAAGAGGAGAAAAGGAGATACAAATAAATGAGCCTCTTTACATGGGTTTTTCCAGCACATATAAATACATGTAGATATATATATATATATCAATTTTATAAACATAGTGTTACGTATACACCTTCACCCAAGTGGACCCGCGCATTGGGATCACTGACACACGCTTATGGAAGCCGCCACGAATTATTAGAGCACGTTCATGGAAGCCGCCGCAATTATTTGGAGCACATGCATGGAAGCCGTCATGATTATTCATTTTGTAATTAAGTGTTAATTATTTATTTAATATTAATTAAATGGTATTATTTAATATTAATTAGATATTATTATTAAATGTAATGTCTTATTTTGTGTGCCCTCCCCATCTATAAAAGAGTGAGGGGTAGGGGTTTGGAGATTATCATGGAATATGCAAGTATTAGGGTTGCTCCCTAAGTTCATCTTTATCCTTCCATCTTTCTTTTCGCTCATCACCGCCGGCCCCCTTTATTCGCCGGTTTCCTCTCGTGAAATTATCAAAATTGTAACAATGGTCCGACCTGCCGACCTCTGCCCGCTGCCCGCTGCCCGCGCAGCCGCCCAGAACCAGTGTCGTGCTCGACCTCCACCTCCTCCACGACATCTGCAATGACCACTCGGATATGAGCATCCTCATTGCCAACTACCTCGCCAACGTCCAATGCATCAAGGAGAAAGCTGTTGGGGAAATGCGGGAGGATGCTTCCTCCTCCTCGAACATCGAGCAGGCAGCCCGACGTCCGCTTTCCAGCGTCCACGCGCTGGCCTGCAGTTGGGCGGTAACAATGTCGGTGTCTCCAACTCATCAATCGACGTTGTCGGACACCAACCTCCAAGGACACGCCATTGTCCGCCTGCTCCAGCCCGCACCAATTCCTGCACGGCAGCCCCCAACGCTTTTGGGATCCATCTTCCGTTGTCAGCCCCCAATGCTTTTGGGATCCATCTTCCTCCATCATCCCGCAACTCACCGCCATTGCCGACATTACTGCCACCTCATGCAACGCTGTTTCCACCGGCAGCCCTCTCAACTTCTGCGGCCGCGAATCGTGTGGAAGACTCTGCCTCTCCCCTTCGTTGCCATCGCCTGGCACGCCTCCAAACCGGCCCCTTCCTTCTCCCTCCCGAGCCTCCCCTCCTTCCGCCACCCTCCTTTTCCCCTCTCGAGCCCTCCGCCTTCCTGCTTCTACGAATTTACCCGCGTGCCTTGTTCCCTCTTCCGCCGCGTGCATAGATCGGCCTTTCCACTCGGCAGGACTCCCGCTCTTTGAGCCGCACGTTGTTTCCTCTTCCGCCACGTGCCTCTATTTTGTTGTCTTTTTCCTTGGAACCAGCAATGACCCCATCTCCACTAGCTGTCAAGGTCACCTCTCCTCCTTTATTGTCTTGTCACATTAATTTCTTTTTTTTCTTTTCTTTCTCTTAGCTGCCCCCACCGATCAATCACACCTACAATCTCACCATTCCTCAACCCCACCGCTGATTGGAGCTTCCTTCTCCCATTCCGCCATCTACCACATTCACTTTTCTCCACAACAATCCAAACCCCACCAATCAATTCTTCTTTCTTGTCCTTTTCCCCTTCCTCTCTCTCATCACATCACCTTAATTTAATTTTTATCATGCCCATAATTCATTTTTCCTTCCTCCTGCCGCCCCATCACATCCCACATCAACTCTCCTCTCTTCCTTGAACCCCACACTAGCAGGTCGGACCATTGTTACGATTTTGATAATTTTTCGGGAGGAATCCGACATGGAGAGGGTGCCGACGGTGATGAGCGAGAAGAAAGATGGAAGGATTAATAGGAACTTAGGGAACAACCCTAATACTTGCTTACATTTTAGGATAATCTCCAAACTCTTACCCCTCCCTCTTATATAGATGGGGAGGACACACAAAATAAGACATTACATTTAATAATAATAATAATAATATCTAATTAATATTAATTAAATACCATTTAATTAATATTAATTAAATAATTAACACACTTAATTACAAAATGAATAATCATAGTGGCTTCCATGCGCGTGCTCCAAATAATCGTGGCGGATTTCATGAGAGTGCTATAATTATTCGTGGCGGCTTCCATAAGTGTGCGTCGGTGATCCCAATGCGGGGGGTCCACTTGCGTGATGGTGTATACGTAACAGATTGTGCCCAAAAGTACCTGCATCCTTATTTTTTTGATCTCCACGTACCATCTTACCGGATGCGCACCGTACTTGGTACCCGTACCCGTATCTGTGCTTCATAGATGTATATATATATGGTTATTTACTGGGACCTATCCTCGAAGTTTGTGTAATTACAGCTTGCACCCCTCTAACTTTCGAAATTACAATTACCCCCCTCAATGTTGACATTTCAAAGCATTCATGCACAAAAAGCCCCCCCCTGAATTTATTCCACGGTGGTACTTTTGTGCATGGAATAAGAATCATTATGCCAGAAAACCCCGGTGAAATAAGAAAGCTAACAAAGGACCAAAATGCCATTAGAAGTAGTGAAAAGGTGAATATTGACTAAAGTATTGGATAAACAAGTAAAAAAGATTGGCCAACTACCCACAAGTTCTTAGGTCCCAAGTGGTTAAATGGAAGTGGAATTCATAATTGGAATTTGAGATTTAATAATTCAATACATGTGTTCGGATGAATGAAATTTACTTGGAATTGGAATTGGGCCAATTTCATGGGTTTTAAACAAGGCTTCTACCAATTCTTATCTATTTTCCCTGGTTTTTGATGTTTTTCCCACCATGACCCTTATCTCACCTCAATTAATCGTCGCCTTCCTCCCCTTTCTCCTCCTTTCTCTTCTTCTTCTTTTTATTCCTCGATCCCTCTCGCCGCTGGTAATCGCCATATCTTCGTCCTTTTTCCCATTCATGCAAAGAATTGGGATTCTTTGGGGGTAGTAGCATTCAATATCACAAACTTAATGGAATTGGGTTTGATAGTCAGATTAATATTTACCAGACTGAGTCATGTAAGAAGTATAATACACAAAATTAGATTAAGTAATTCTACAAAGATTAATATACATATTTAGTTTATTTTTCGTGCGTTACTTTACATGTGATATGTCGCGTGTAGCTCATCCTATATATATATACCTATCCTTGTATTAGGGAAACTTACTAGAATGTTTCCTATTCTCAAATTGGTATCAGAGCCAGACATATGGATCTTCTCGTCCCGCTCCTTCGCAGGTGCGACTCGCTTGATCAGACCACCACTCGCCGTTCGTAGATCCTCCATAGCTCGTCATTCCACCCGATCCAGTCCTCTATCTCCTTCGCTCCAGCCTTCAGGTCCTCCAGTGTCGTCGTTCCAGCCCAGGGCTTCCTCCAACTCTGTCGTTTCCTCCAAAGCCGCCTTTCCTCCGCTTCGTCCGCCCGTTCGCAGCACCCAACGACTCTCTTTGCCCGTTCTACGAGCGGCTATTTGTCTCTGGCCGTTTTGTCCTCCATGGTTGTTGTCAGAGACATCATGGTCACATCTTATGGTGTCCTCTCTGGTGGCTCATCTTGCTTGTTTTCTTGATTGCCTCATCTTTCTTGTTTTTTTGGAAGGACATCGATGGGTGATTCCTCCGACATCTCATCCTCTTCTCGGACTGTTTTTTCTGTTGATCCTCCTTTGAGCCATGGTCAATCTGGATAATTAAAGATCATTATGATCGCCTTAGATGACACAAATTATCTTGAGTGGTTAAGGGCAGCGCAATATGCTATACGAAGTCACCATCTATATGGACATATTGATGAAACCATTTTTGAGACACCGTGTGTCGTTCCCTCCTGGAAAAAATGAAATTGGTTGTCTCATAGTTACTTCACTTTATGTCCTCTCGGGTGTACCACAACTATATGCTTATGGATTGTACTCATGAAATTTGGATTAGAGCCCATGAAACCTACTCTCAGGCTAGGAGTTCAACAAAGATTTATGAGCCCACTCATCGTGTTTTGGAGCTAAAGCAATGACCCCCTGCCTCTCTCTACTTACTACTCCGAGTTCAAATGTCTTTATCAGGAACTGGATTACTTCAACACCTTTACTCCTCCATGCACTGCAAATGCACTGATTATTCAGAAGGACAAAGACCGATTTTGCATTCACGTTTTCTTATGGTGATCAACATGGAATTTGATGTCATTTGCCTGCATGTCCTTCACCGTGTGCCTCTTCCCTCTCGTCTTCAGTATGATCCTCAGTGATGAGAATCATCACCGCTCTCTTGGTTCTTCTACGGATCACTCTTCTCTTGCTGGGATGGGTCGTGGTCCTCCTTTTCACTCCTCCCTTGTGTGCAACCATTGTGGGAAGAAAGGACATATTAAAGAAACATGTTTTTGTCTACATCCTCATCTTGCTCTACCTGGTTGGGGATATAGTGTCCGTGGGAAAGGCAGTCACCGTGGCCATAATCGTCTATTTGGTTCCTGCTCAGAGTACTCTATCTATTCGACTGTAGTTTATGAGGACAACCCCTCCTCTGGGGGGACTTGTGCTGAGGACCTCTGACTATCCTCTTCCAATTGTTGCTTCTTCACATATTCCTCCTACGCCTGCTCCTATTTCTCCCGGTATCGTTACTATTACTCCTATTGTTATTCTTTCTATATTAGATAAATACTATCGCATGTCTCATACCGTTGCGCAAGTACCGTTCCTGGATGTTCCACCAGTGTCGGTGCCCGCTTCTACTCCAAAGTTTGATGATGTCCTCCATGTTCCCCTCACTCTTCTTAAAGGTAACACTGGTGGAAACAAACACCTCATTTCCAATTACATTTCTTATCATCACCTCTCTCATGCACGCAGGACTTTTATCTCATCTCTTTTCTTTATTGTGATTCTCAAGACCTGGCATGAGGCTGTTTAGATACCTGAGTAAAAATAGGCTATGGAAGATGAAATGTGTGCTTAATAAAAAATGAGACATGATAACCTTTGTGATATAAAGCGCGTTTGGTCTCTCAAGGGTACACCCAAACCCAAAGAATTGACTATCAAGAAACATTTGCCTATATTACAAAGATGAATTCTATTCGTATGATCCTCTCATGTTCTGCATGTCTTGGGTGGGAGTTAAAACATCTTTATGTCAAAAATGCTTTTCTGGATGGTGAACTGGAAGAAGAAGTCTACATAACTATTCCTCCTGACTTTACCAAAGGAGAGTCCAATGGAAAGGTTTGTCGTCTGCAGAAATCCTTGTATGGCCTGAAACAATTCCTTGAGCCTGGTTTGGTCGGTTTCACAAAACCATGGTACAACTAGGTTATACTCAAGGACATGCTGATAGAAAAACTCAAATATCGATACTCATTATATATGTGGATGACATCATCATTACATGAAATGACCTGGAGGAAATCATGCACTTGAAAGAATAATTAAGTAAAGAATTTGAAGTCAAAGATCTGGGAAAGTTGAAATACTTCTTGGGAATTGAAGTAGTAAGGTCTCATCGGGGGATTTTCGAATTTATACTCTTGATTTTTTGGAGGAAATTGGTATGCTTGAGTGTTCTCTCGTGGATACACCCATTGAGGCTAATCACATGATTGATGCAGATACTAATGGGGAGTGACATCTCAAGGTACCAGCGATTGGCTGGGAGACTCATATACTTATCTCATACTCGCCCTAATATTATATATGTCGTGGGTGTCCTAAGTAGATTCATGCACTCTCCCATAATTCATTATTAGCAGACTGCATATCGGGTGTTGAGATACCTGAGGAAGTCTCCAAGACGTGAGATTCTATTTTCTAATCGATCTTTAAAGATTGTAGTGTTTACTGATGTTGATTGGGCTGGTAACCAAAATGATATGAAATCTACTACCGGATATTGCTCATTTGTGGGTGGAAATCTCGTCTCTTTGAATCGCAAGAAATAGAATGTAGTTGCTCGCTCAAATGTCAAAGCAGAATGTAGGTCTATGCCACACAGAGTATGTGAGAGATTGTGGTTGAAGACAATTCTCAAAGGAGTGTGTGAGGGAATGTAGGTTCCCGCTCAATTCGCAAATGATGGTTGGTACATACTCTCTTACCTTTGCGAGGGCAATAGAAACCTCAAGGAGTGTGTGGGATTAGTCACTTGAGCTAATTACAAAAGTGAATAGGAGGAACAACCTTAGAGTGCCTATGAAAGGTGTAAATAATGGGAGGCTTTGCAGGAACATGACATTGAGACTTTGATTCACAGATTTATCATAGTATCTTCAGTGACAAAGGTATGAGTCGGTGACATGGAAGGAATAATTTCAAATGAGGGGTACTCGATCAAGGATAATAAAGTGTAAGGTTTAAAAAAAAGGTTACATACTTGCAAATATTTGTATTTTTAGGCAAGATTGTAGAACTTGTACCCTTTTGGATGCAGGAATAGCTGAGAAAAATATATTTAGTGGACCTAGGATCAAGATTTCCACTCCAAGTGCTTAAGCTATGAACAAAACACATACTCCCAAAAATCACCACAGGGAAGAAAAACAGTGCTCTATCCCGATACAGAACATGATAGATGATATCCTTCTCAAGAACATAATACATTAGCTTGTTAATGAGTTAGTAGGTCGTGAGGATGCCCCAGAACATCTTCAGGACATTTAGTTGAAACATCATGGTTTGACCAACTTCGAAGAAATGTTTGCTCTTGCTTTCTGTCACCCGATTCTGCTGTGGAATGTGAGTACACTATGTTTATAAGAGGATACCAGTAATGGTTGAAGTTGGAGGGATGTTTTGTATTCAGTTTCATTGTCACTCCGTGATCTTAATGGACGTTAAACTGATTTTTAATTTCTGCATAAAACAAACAAAAATACGATAAAGGTTAGATCGCTTGTGCATCAAAAACATTCAAGTACATCGAGTTCATTGTGGACAAGTTCCACAATAAATGTAACATAATACTTAAAGTTCCGTAAGAAAGTAGGACATGTACCCCAAATATCATTGTGGACAAGTTCAAAAATAGTAAACACATGTTGGTTGACACATGTTGCATATGGGACATATCTATTCTTCTCCAGCTCACATGTCACACTCCATTTTAGACACATTATGAAACTATGGTACAAACAGTATAACTTAACATTGACGGATACCCAAGTTGATAGTTGTGTTGCATAATGGATGAAGTTGACATCATGTTGTGGATCAGAGAAGGATTAATTTTCTAGTAGTAAAGACCTTCATATTCAATTCCCAGATCAAAAGTGCTCATTTTTTATTCCAAACAACACAAGAAGAAGAGGAATGTAATATTGCAGTCAAGGCTTTTGGTTTGTTGGCTAACCAATAACAAGCTTAATGAAAGTTTAGGGACATGAAGAACAAAATGTAAAAATAGAGTGGATGTTAGAGAGGGGTCGTCGATACCCTTGACTATGGATTTAATGTTATCAACTATGGCAGCAGTTGTTTTGGATTTAGAAGGAGATAGAGATGAGAGTATACCTGCATTCTCAGTCCAATGTTAAATGTTCCTAAGTCGATGACCTAGGTCGAGGAGTAATGGTGAAGTAAGCAGAGGGAGTACATGTTTGAGTGTATGAAGCACTAGAGGAAGCAACACCTTTGGACATGTTCTAGGATTAGGTAAACTTGACATACTCCTTGCACCTAAACACACTTTGATTATTACTCTTTATGGTGTTGGAGTCAACATGATAAGTGATTGCAACATTGACACCCTTTTTGCGGGTTTTGGACATCACACGGACCTTTCCGCCACAATGGTTGCAAACTCTTCCTCGCCGTACCCTCTTTATCAATATTAGTTCGCCTCGACCTCATCCACCTTGTTTGTCCATAGAACTGTGAAAAACATAACAGAATTATCCTGAATTTAGGCTCCCTCTGACGAAGCACAACCACTCACTCCATCACATATATCACACAACACTCTGGAGTATGCCTAAGAGAAAGTAGTCAAGTAAATATCTCTTATGATTTGGGAACAATTCCCAGTAAATTTTGGACGTATGTTCTCTAAGAATGTCATTATTGCCACAATTCTTTCATCGCCATCATAGAATTCACATCATCAATAATCGGGAGTAAGACGTTCAATTTCCCCTTAAGGCGACAAAAACCTCCAAAGAACTCAATGATTGACCGATGACCTATGTCACTTCCACTTCATGTCTGAGACTCCTTATAAATTTGACTCAAGTTATCCCCGAATAGAGCATGCCCATATAAGTCCATCGTTGTTTCACATTCGATCAATGTAAAACAAGATCCGACACATGAGTTTCCATACTGTCCCACATGAGATTCACCAAATTTGGCATTTGTCGTGTCCCACTTTGCTCTTTTTGGAGATGAATCAATGGGAGGGTCCATTATGAGGTGATTCACCTTGCTGCGATCCTTTAAACTCCTCGTAACCGCATTTTTTTTAGTATGTAGTTCCCTTTGCCCTTTATTTTGCGATATGTGTGTTGGGAATGAATTCCATTAGGACTGTTGTTTGATTCAAATTGTTTTTATCCTTGGAAGCCCCCATAGTATACATGGATGATTTGGACATACGAGATTACCTACGAGAATCCTTTATAGGAATTTCTTGGGTTGTAGGAACAATCCCTGCTGACAAGTGAAACAAAAAGTGCCCAACCGATCCTACAATCCTTCTGCAGAATCCTCTATAGGAACTTCTTGGGTTGTAGGAACAATCCTTGCAGTCAAGAGAAACAAAAAGGGTCCAACTGATACTGCAGTCCTTTTGCATAATTATCCTAGAAATGAGATTTGCTTGTGCCTTCAAGGTAATAGTTCATGTTGATGCCATTGAGGAAACAGTTCATGTCGATGCTATCAAGGAAGTAGCAGATATCAATTGGAATGATCACAACAAGTTGTACTCCAACGACGACAAACATGAAGCCAACGGTCAACGAAATAGTAGCGAGTAGTTGACAAAATGGAAGCAAGCAGTAGAGGAACATGAAAAACTAGTCGCATACTGAAGATCGTATGCTTTCATAACTAAAGCCTCGGCTAGAATGATCACACAAAAATCCCGTTGTCAACAAAACGCGGTCGCCCAGACATCCTCATTAAAACACGATCCACAACGCAACATCTTATAATTCGTCGATGACCACGACTACTATGTTCTTAAAGGCGCGCCTAAGACGCTCATGGCGCCACGCCTCTTCTAGGAAGAGGCGTGGAGAGGTGGAACTAGCACGGGTGAGACGCACCTAGGCACGCTCCTCACCCGAAGCCAAGGCGCGTCTTGCATGCCTCGCTACCCAACTTGTTGTGGGTTTATTAAAAAAATTTTGTTTTGTTTTTTTCCTCCAGTGAACTCATTGTTGCCCGTCTGCTCCTCTCACCCAGTTTTTCTCTGCTCTCTCATGTCGACCGAAGGAAAAGTTTCTCCCAATTCTTTCTCCCGATTTTCTCGCCGGATTTCTTTCTTCGTCGGTGACTCCTCTCTTGGATTATTATTGGTGGATAGGCGTAGATTTTTCTCCACCTTAGCTTCTTCCTCACCAGAGTCCTCTTGGACTTTTCTTTGTTGGAGCTTCCTCTTCCTGAACTATGGTACTTCCTCAATGATCTTCCTTGTTTATATACTAAATCTTGTTAAAAAATTGGTTTGCAGTTTTTTTCTAAAACTGCTATCTAGAGGTTAAGAATGCCTGAAATTGCATTCAGGCAACAGTTTTAGACTCCAAAATTACTGTCCGGATGCAATTGCAGCAGATTTAGGCATCTGGGCAGCTGGTTTAGGATCCGGACAGCAGTTTTAAACCAATAATTGCTGTCTGGATGTTAAAAATTCCTGAAATTACATCCAGACAGAAGTTTTGGACTCCGTAATTACTGTCCGGATGCATTGCAGCAGTTTTTGGGCATCCGGGCAGAATATTAGGGTCCGGACAGCAGTATTAATTCCTGCAACTACTGTCTGGAGGTTATCAACTTCTGGAATTGCATCTGGACAATAGTTTTTTGCATTTAATAAACTAGAAATTTCCCTATTGCTTTTTTGCGCCTTGCATTCGTCAGGCACGCGCCTACACTTTACCCCTTAATTTAGGCTCAAAGACCCCTGCGCCTTTAATAGCATCGCCTGACTGAATTAGCCAAGGAAGAAGACCTTTGGCTCTGATACCATGTAATTAGGAAAGAGGAAGTCATCGATGCTCAATACATATTCAACATGCTCTTAATTGGATGACTCCATATTATGATATAGGCCTTCACGCGATATAACCACCACCCAGTTAAATTGCCTTATACTCATTCCTCTTACAGTGATTATAATGAAAACTCTTAGATTTTATTTTCCATTGTACTTGTGTTGTTTGAGAACCCCCTTTAAATATTTCCAAAATTATTAACAATATTTGTCAAAATGTTCTTTTGGTTGAACCAGTTCATGTTTGTTTCCTTTTTCTTGAGATGTTAATAATCCTCGGCACTTTGAATCTAATTTCTTACTTTCCCTTCAATCAGGACTCTTTCTATCTTTGTTTGTGTTTTATATTTCTCTATTCAGTGATTGCATTTGTGTTTGTTCCGTGTATTATTTATAACAAGTATTTATCATGTATAGTGTGAAACTATTGAAAGAACGAGGCATAATGCTAAATGATGCATGGTTCTTTTGATTCGGTTATCTATTTTTTTTAATGTAACCTGGATCAAAGCCCTTGTTTTTTGATGATTAAATTTTTCTGCATGGTGTAATGCCACTGTTTTTGTTTCTATTTTGTCAAATAAGAGATGGGAATGCTTAAAGTTTTTGTAAGTTTAGTGTCTTTAGTTTCCCAAATGATACAAGTTGAATTACCTTGATGTAATTGTCTTTTTTTCGTACTCTAAATATAAAAACTTATTTTTGATATCATCATGATGTGCTGCATTTCTCGTCTATGCATCCTCCCAAACCTTTTGTTAATTGCACAACTCTAATCGTGGGGGTAGTAACTGTAATGTGAAATGTAAAAAATTATATTTCTTTCTGTCTTATGTTCTGTGCTAATCGTTGTTTGATAATTATGCACATCTACCCATTGTCCTTACGAAACTTATAACTTACCTTTTTTGTTGCTGAAGCCTTGAACTTGTAAAATTTGTTAAAGAACACTTCTTTCTCCTGTACCAGCCGCATTTGATTCATGAAAAGATAATTCATTTCTGTATACCTTAAATTTACATTGTTTTCTTAGTTATGCTTTGGTGCTACTGCAGTTTATGAAGCATGCAAGCTTGGTTCTCATACTCCACATGTCAGTGGAGGCCTTATTGAATCTTCATCTGGAAAAATGTCAGCTTCTGGTATTTTACTTGTCAATTGTCCACAAGAGCTAAAGGCTGCAAGCAATAATGTGTTGTCTATAAGTTCAATAACTGAATATTTTGCTACTCTTTCCAAGTTCTGGAATGTGAAGGATTATATCAACTCTCTTAAATTGGTTCTCAAAGATTTGAAACTTTTTGCAAATCCATCACCAAAACAAAAGGAACACTATGCTGGTCCTAATATGGTATGCCTTTGTATTTATCTCTTTGGTTTTCATCTGATATATTTGCCTGTATATAATATGAGCATTTTCCACCAGGGAAATTTAAGCATTTCTTCTTGATATCCAAATAGATGAAAATTGAAATGTTTAAATAAAGCTGGACCTAGATTATTTCCTGTGTACTTTTTTTGTTAGAAACTTTATGACAAAAAACAGATGTAGGTAAATATTAATTGTGCCCTAAGGGAACCCTAGTTGATTGATATTGGTGAAGTGTCATGATTTAAGGATGTTGCAATGCACAACAAATATCTGATAATTAATTGCAATAAATATTGAAATTTGTAAAGGCGTGTACAATCAATCACAGTTGAGATTTAGAGCAAAAAATTAGCCAACAACTTCAGGTTAAATTAAGACTTATGGTAATTCATTTAAATTCCAAGCGAATTTACCCCTCGCATAGAATGAATCAAAGGCAAACACACACATTCTAACCTCCACACGTGTATGTTTCCACTCAAGTAAACAGCAAATGAAAATAAAACGTCACACAACAAAATTGCATATGAAATAAGAGTCCGTAGGACATGAATTGTGACTGATTTGGGGCAGGACAACAATTTTGCAGTGGTTCCTTACAGATTTCAGGGGCCTAGAAGAGCTGCAGGGAAAGGACTGGACTGTGGAGTTTGGGGGCTGGAAGTGGATGAAAGCCTGGTCATGGGATACAAAGCAGTTACAACTTACACATGAATTAAGTTTGATGCAACGCACAACAAATATCTGATAATTGCAATAAATATTGAAATTTGTAAAGGCATCCACAATCAATGACAATTGTGATTAGAGCAATAAATAAGCTTACAATTTTAGGTTAAATTAAGACTTATAGTAGTTCATTTAAATTCTAAGCGAATTTACTCTTCACATAGAATGAATCGAAGGCAAACACACACATTCTAACCTCCGCACGTGTATGTTTCCACTCAAGTAAACAGCAAATGAAAATAAAACGTCACACAACACACAACACACGTACATAAGAGATAAGAGTCCCAAGGACATGAATTGTGGTTGATTTGGGACTGAACAACAATTTTGCAGCGGTTCCATACAAATTTCAAGGGCTTAGAAGAGCTGCAGGTCAAGGACTGGATGGTGGAGTTTGGAGGCCGGAAGTGAACGATTGGCTGGTCATGGGATACGAGGCAGTTACAGGTAAATTATAGTTTTCCTAATCGTTCGAAATGAAGGGTGAAGTGGAGAATTGAGCCATTTCTGTAGGAGATCAAAGGAGTGGGCGGTTGCATGTAAAAGGGTAGTCAATGCTAGTTATTTATGGATTTAGTGGGGCAGTGGTAATTATTTGGCAGTTATAGAGTGGTGGGAAAAGGTAGTTAACTACCTTGGCTTCTATACCAAGGGTCCACAGAATTGACACCATGGACTGACTACGAGAGCTTGCAATTTTGTCCAAAATCTACGATGCCAAGAAATAGGGGTCTAACATGTAAGGCGTCGTAATTTCGTCGGCTATTAATCAACATTTGTACTTGGTATGTTTTTGGAATCAGTACGCACTCAATAATTGGAGGATACACCTATTGCTATAGTCTGTGAATACTCTTGGATTTGGCAAATCGTGTTGCATTTTGTGATAAGAGTATATTTTTTTAAGTAAACAAAAGACTTCTCAATGTCTTTAAGAAAATAAAAAAGTGTGACGCATAAGTGCAACTAATAGTATTTGTTATTATAATAACAAAGTGTTCCAGATTTAAGTTCTTTTTATCATTAGAACTATGTAGGATTTGATTTTAATTTTGATTATTTTGCTTATTTATTATATATTTGAGGTTTATGATTTGTGATGCGATGATTAGGAGAGTGATAAATATTTTATGCCAGCAAAAGAGTAAATGAGTGAGTGAGAAAGCTAAATTTTTAGACAATTCAGGTTTTAAATTATGGTATACAGGAAAAAATAAAACAAGTAGTGGAGTCGCTATTATTGTAGATAGTACTGGGAGGGATGTAGTTGTTGGGGTAAGTAGAAAAGGTGATGGAATCTTGACTCTTAAATTGTTCATAGGAAAAGAAACTATTAATGTGATTAGTGCTTTTGCGCCACAAGTAGGATTAAGTGAAACTATAAGGTGCAATTTTGGGAAGACTTAGATGATTTAGTAAGGAAAATCTCGCAAAGAGAGAAGATTTTCATAGGAGAAGACTTAAATTGACATATAAAAAAGAAAAATGTAGATTATATAGCCACTCGTGGAGGTTTTGGATATGAAGATAGAAATGAAGGACGAATCATTTTAGACTTTGTCATAAAACATGAGCTGTTTGTTACAAATACATTTTTTATAAAGCATGAAGAACATTTATTTACGTTTAAAATCGGATCAAATATGTCATGAATTGATTGTTTTATGACTAGCAAAATAGATAAAAATGATTTGTAAGTATTGCAAAGTCATACTATGAGAAAATTTGACAACACAAAATAGGTTAGTGGTGTTAGACATACAAATTAAATATAATAAATTTAAGATAAGTGCAAAAATATTGCCAAAAATTCGGTGGTGGAACTTGAAGATGGAAAAACATGTTGCTTTCAAGACTGCATGAAAGATTAATGGTAGTCTAATCACATAGAGAGGGAGAGAATAGGTGTTTTAAGAATTTTGGGTCTTTTTAAATTTTCTTGACCTTAAACACAACAAAGAATAATAAATCACAATCATAGAAAGCACACCGGAATTTATTGTGATTCTCAAATTATGGGTACATTCACTTTCCATCTCCACCTATCTAGCAATGTGCTAGACTCGGCTAACTTCTCCAATTTCTCAGATCAATGATCTTACACGCAGAGTCCTTGACTCCTACAACTCAAGAACATAAACAGTCCCCTTCCTCATATCCACACACCAGATCTTACACCTCAGACCTCCAAAAACAAGGTCTTACACTCAGGCTATCAAAACCCTACCTCAATCCCTGCACCCAGAGATCTACACTCAGATCTTCTCAAAAGATCCTACCTCAGATCACAATGATCTTACCCTCAGATTCCAACTGGAATCTTACAGTAAACTCAGATCCAAAATGATCTTACAATTTCATAGTGAGTAAACAATACAATTACAAGACATTTCACTCAAGTAAAAAATCCCGAGTTTTTTGTAGAAACACTGCAATGACTTTTTCTTCCTTGATCCGCTCTTTGAATATATCTTCTTAGAGTAGATTAGACTAAATCAGGATTTCTCTTGGCTATGAGAGTAATCTTCAGAAAGATTTTAATTCGGTTGGGCTTTAGGAAGATTTCTCTCTAGAGTTTGCTACTACCGAAGACTTGGAGAAGAATTGAAAGCTTGAGCACCTGTAAAATCTCTTTGTAAAATATATATTTGTGTGTCTGTGCATCTTCAATTCTTCGAGCCCTTTTTATAGTTGTCTTGGTCTACGAAAGCATGTGCTGTTAATAAAGAAATACACCATCGGCTAGAAAATGTGAAATAGAATTCTCCTCCAATTGCTATAATCAAAAATCAATTTGTATTAATTATTTCCTCATAAAGCCCCTTGATTAATGCAGCAGAAGGCGGGATTCAAATGAATTTTGAATGAGCACGCAATTTGCGGCTTAATCACTACATTAGACCATTAGACAACTCTTCAGGCTGATATAGTCGACAAAGGTCATCCAGTGTTTGTGTAGCCGATATGGTCATTACTATCCTTCAACCTTTTATTCAAGGTGATCTAGCTGATATACTTCTTCTTCAATCAACAAGTTGATGTAGTCGACATTCTGCTTGACATCCAGTCGATGCAGTAGACATCTTCTTCTCAGCGTCCAGACGATGCAATCGATATTTCACTTAGTCTTCCAGAAGATGCAGTCGATATTTTTCTTAGTCATCTAGGCGATGCAATTGATATTTTACTTAACATGATTTTTGTCTTTGTCTCCAAATTCCTTTAACTCCACTGGATTTTTTCCTAATAATGACATGTCTAATATAGGACTTGGATATAGGTCAACATGAGTTTTGCACCTTGGTGGATTACAAGGGCAAAATCTTATTTGGGTGGCCGTAAGTCTAACACTACATTATTCAAACATTTTAGTAGTACCTGTAACATCAATAACTTGCACAAGCATCAAATACAACATGTGTTTATTGTCATCTTGGGGGGAGTTCTTCAAATTAGGAATCTTGGGGTCAGTATTCCCAACACTGCAGTTATGGAACAACTAGTTGACGACCCTTATGTTGATCTTAATATCTCATGGAAAGTTATGTCTTCACATTTAAGGATAAGTGAAAGAACGTACTTGGAGTATCAAAAGACCGTGCGCCCCCAAATAAAGAATCTTGGTGGTGGAAAGAGGAAGTGCAAGACAAAGTGAGGGCAAAGATGGTCAACTATACATCACTCTATGATTGTAGGAATGATAAAAACTTAGGTAGGTATAAAGTCGACAAAAAAGAAGTTAAACGTGCAGTAAGTAAAGCAAGAAATCAAGCTTATGAAATTTTTTAAAAGCGACTAGATATCAAAGATGGTGAGCGTGACATATAAAATTGCTCGAGCTAGAGAAAGGAAGACAAGAGATTTAAGTCAAGTAAAATGTATAAAGAATGAAACAGATGCAATTTAGACGGATGATGTAGATATTAAAAAGTGATGAAAAAAATGTTTTTATCAACTCTATAATGAAACAAATGATAATAAATTAATTTCGAAGAGTTAAGTAAATCGGAAGAATATGTCATAACATTTTATCAGGGATAAAATAGGATTTGCACCAATTGCAGAGAAGATTCGAGAAGCTCGACTAAGATGGTTTGAACACGTACAAAGGAGACCATTAGAGGCACCTGTCAGACGTTGTGAGAGTCTAGTCACTAGGCATGTTAAATAAGGGAGGGGTACACTAATAAAGACTTGGAATGAAACAGTAAGGAAAGACATGATGTACTTAGGCATTAGTGAGATTATGACTAAAGATTTAGATGTTTTAAGTTGGTAGTGTTTCTACTTATTTAATATGAATTTTTCTACATTTATATTCTCCTTTTTTTAAAGTGTCATATATATATACATGCTTATGTATAGTGTTATTTACTTGGACTTCCCTCAAAGTTTGCGTAATTACAACTTGCACCCCTCTAACTTTTTAAATTACAAAAACCACCCCTCAATGATTACATTTCATAGTATTCATGCACAAAAGTACCCTGTTGGAGTAAATCTTTAGGGGGTATTTTGAGCATGGATGTTATGAAATGTAAACATTGAAGGGGGTAATTGTAATTTTTGAAGTTAAAGGAGTGCAAGTTGTAATTACGCAAACTTCGAGGGGAGGCCCTGGTAAATAACCTTATATATAATTTATTTATTTATTATTTCTAATTACATTGTGTAGAAAAGGGAAAAATCCACCTTGTATATATTTTCACTTGTCTAGAATACAAAGAATGAGTACAAATATATAGATGAGAGATAGAGAGAGCAAGGTCCTATACACAATGTGGGACTAAAGAAGAGAGAGGGAATACAATATAAAACACATAAATGGGCCTATTTAAGTGGGCTTCTTTAACACTCTCCCGCAAGCTGGAGCGTATAGATCATATGCACCCAGCTTGGACAAACACTGATAGAACAAGGTGCTCGACAGGGCCTTCGTGAGAATATCAGCAACCTGATCAGTGCCCGGAACATGTTTCAACTCAAGTTTCTTCATTTGAACTTTCTCTCGTATGAAGTGACAGTCGACCTCAATATGCTTCGTACGCTCATGAAACACCGGATTCTTTGCTATATATATAATCGCTTGACTATCACAAAAGAGAACAGCAGATGAAGGAAGTTTTACTCCCAAGTCAGCAAGAAGGCTTTCAAGCCATGTGAGTTTTGAAACAACTGATGCCATAGATCGATATTCAGCTTCTGCGGAGGATCTAGCAACCACGGCTTGTTTTTTATTTTTCCAAGTAATGAGATGACCTCCATAGTAAGTACAGAACCCACTGGTCGATCGTCGATCGTCCAGGGAACCAGCGTAATCGGCATCAAAATAAGCAATCAATGCGGGAGCCGAGGTGGAGGTTTTGTAAACAAGCCCTTGACCCGGAGCTGCCTTAAGGTATCGAAGAATCCGTTCAACAGCTTGCAGATGAGAAACCCGGGGAGCATGCATGAATCGACTGACCACCCCAACAGCAAATGATATGTCAGGCCTCGTGACGGTTAGGTAGATCAACTTTCCGACAAGGCGTCTATAGTACTCTGGGTTCTGGAGAAGCAGATCACTATCAGAGGAATGAGCACAGAGCTTATGATTTACCTCCATCGGTGTATTAGCTGGCTTACAACCTGACTGGCCAGCATCTTTGAGGAGATCGAGACAGTACTTCCTTTGGGAGAGTACAAGCCCATCGGGTCGTCGTGCGATCTCAAGACCGAGGAAGTAGCGAAGATGCCCGAGGTCTTTGGTCTGAAAAACGGTGCTGAGATGTTGTTTGACTGCTTGGATCCCTTGTGAGTCATCCCCAGTAAGTAGGATGTCGTCAACATAGACCAACAAAACGACAGTTCCTGTTGCCCGGTGTCGGGTGAAGAGGGAGAAGTCAGCAAAGCTCCGAGTGAAACCCATGTCCTGAACCACCTTGTTGAATTTGTCAAACCACACCCGGGGGGATTGTTTGAGACCATAGATAGACTTCTTGAGAAGACACACATGAGACTCCCCCGTGGTCTCAAACCCGGGCGGTTGGCGCATGTAGACAGTTTTGTGAAGATCGTCATTCAGAAAGGCATTCTTGATATCGAGCTGATGAAGGGGCCAGTGGCGGTGCACAGCGACGGAGAGAAGCACACGAACTGAGTTGAGCTTGGCGACCGGAGAGAAGGTTTCCTCATAATCGAGGCCCTGCTGTTGAGTGAAACCCCGGGCCACCAATCGAGCCTTCAGGCGGGCAATAGTGCCATCCGGGGCATGTTTGATGACAAACACCCATTTACATCCAACCGGGTGCTGACCGGGAGGCAACGGGACCAGGGTCCAGGTCTCATTGGCCCAAAGGGCTTTCATTTCATCCTCCATGGCAGCCCGCCAGCCAGGATGTTGTTGCGCCTCCTGCAGAGAGTTAGGAAGAGAAATAGAAGATAATGAGGTGGCAAAGTGGCGAAGCGGTGGTGAGAGACGATGGAGAGAGACGTAGTTCGCCATCGGGTGAGCGGTGGAGGCAGGAACCGGAGCAACAGGTGGCGGAGCATCAGAGGACGGGGCCAACTGCAGTGGGGCTTCGATAGTAGAAGAGCGACGAGAGTAGACCCGAATAATAGGTGGAGTTGGACGGACCAGAACCGGATCAAGAGGAGGAGATGAGGAGCAGGGAACCGGGATGATAGGACGAACCACATCCGGAGCAGAAGAGAGGGGAACTATATCTGGAGCAGAAAAGAAGGGAAGATCTTCCCGAAAAGTAACGTCCGCAGAAACGGTAACCTTGCGGGTAGTAGGTGAATAGCACATATACCCCTTCTGAGTGCGAGAGTAACCGACGAATATATGTTTGGCCGCACGGGGTGCCAACTTGTCGGTAGGAGGGCCGAGATGGTGAACGTAGCAAGTACATCCAAAGATACGAGGAGTGACAGGAAAGGCTGGAGTGGACGGAAACAAGAGGCTGAACGGAGTGGCATGCTGAAGAACGGAGGACGGTAGACGGTTGATAAGAAAACAGGCAGTGGAGAGCGCAAAGTGCCAGTATGGTTTGGGAACCTGCATTTGAAGCATAAGGGACCGAGCCACATCCAGAAGGTGTCGATTCTTGCGCTCGGCGACACCATTTTGTTGCGGAGTATATGCACATGAGGTTTGGTGGATAATGCCGAACTCAGAGCAGAGGGTAGCAAAGTCATTACCAGTGTATTCTCGCGCATTGTCTGTACGAATAGTACGAATGGGTACAGAGAATTGAGTACCAGTCTCAAGGATGAATGCCCGGAAGACACGAGGGAGCTCAGACCGATCGTGAAGGAGATACAACCACGTCATGCGCGAATAATCATCAATAAAGCTAACGAAATACCGATAGCCAGAGATGTTAGTGATTTTGTACGGACCCCATATATCGGAGTGAACTAAGATAAAAGGAGCAGAGCTCCGAGTACAATGAGAGGGAAAAGATGTTCGTGGCTGTTTGCCAAAAATACATGTTTCACATTGAAAAACAGGAAGAGATACATCCGGGAGAGCCTTCTGGAAGACCGGTAGAGGAGCATGACCAAGACGTCGATGCCAATCGGAAGAGGAGACAGATGCAAGGAGAGTAAGAGAATCGTCAAGAAGGTAAAGCCCATTCTGCAGTTGCCCCTTACCAATGATAGTCCGCGTCTGTTGATCTTGTATCACACAAGAAGAAGAAGTAAAGGTTATGGAGCATTGTAAATCAGAAGTAAGACGACCAAAAGAAAGTAAATTGAACGGAGAGCCCGGAACATGAAGAGCCGAGCGGAGGTGGAGAGACGGGGTGAGAGAGATATCGGCACATCCAGCCACAGGGACGGAGGCGCCATTGGCAACGGTAATGGACTGCGGGTGCGATGTAGACAAGTACTGAGGTGGCCGATCAGAGGTGATGTGGTGAGTGGCACCCGAGTCGAGGATCCATCGCGGGCCAGAGGAAAGGCAGGTGATACCTTCAGGGGGAAAGGAGGCAGCGGAGGCAACCGAGGCAGGCGGACGGCTGAGCAGCCCATGAAGATGCTGAAGCTGGAGGCGAACCTCGTCGAGGCCAGAGGGAGCAGGAGAAGCGTCGGTGGCAGCAACAGAAGCCTGCGGACGAGGAGGGCGACCATGCTTGCGATAACACGTGGCTTCAAAATGCCCATCTTTGCCGCAGAACGAGCACTTAGGCCGAGGCCGTCCTCCGCGACCACGTCCCCGAGAATCAGAGCGGCCTCCACGGACGGAGGAGGGAGGAGGCAGTAACGGTGGAGGTACCTGCTGGAGAAGAACCGGAGAAGGAGGTCCAGACACATCAGGAGGCTGGGTGACTTTGAGAAGCATGGAGCACACATCTGAGAATGACGGAGTAACAACAGAGGAGAGGATGTGAGCCCGGACACTGTGAAGGTGATGGGGTAGCCGAGCCATCATCATGGCGATCCCCACAGCTTCCTTTTGGACACGTTGGGCAGTAAGGTCGCCAGTAGGAGGCTGATGTTGGATCCATGCCTCAACCAAAGATCGAGCCTGAGCAACAAAGGATGTCAGATCGGTCGTACCATTGCTATCGAGGGCTTGGAGAGCAGTGATAATGTCATACAGATGGTGAAGACTATCTTTGCCGGAGTAGAGAGTATGGAGCTCGTCCCACATTCCTTTGGCCGTCTCATGATACATGGCCAAGCGATAGGATTCACTATCAAGAGAATTAAGAATCCAGGTCTGGACCCGACCATCATTGCGTAACCAATCATCAGTAGGAGTACCGGTAACACCCTGGGTCAAGTGATGAAGAAACCCCTTGGATTGCAAGACCCGGCGAACAGAATGTGCCCATTCCACGAAATTCTTCTTACCAGTCAGAGAGATAGTCGTAATAAGAAGTTCATCCCGCACTTCTGGAAGAGAAGCCGGGCGGTCTGCAGGAGGAATAGCTGTGCCGGTGGAATCAGCAGAAGAATCCATAGAGGAGAAGCGGCTAGGAAAGCAGACCGGCAAGAGAGGAATAACCCGCACGGCTAGCAGGCGGGCAGAGACAGTCCGCCCGGTCACGATGTAAAAGGTACACCAGCGGCAGGAGGAAACCGCGACCAGAGGCGGAGAAGAACCAGCGGACAGAGACAGGTTGCACGGACAGGCTGAGCACAGCAGCGGTCAAAGGAGGAGCAACTAGCGGGAAGAGCGAAGAGACCGCGAGTAAAGACACTCAAGCAGAGAGGCCGGGAAGGAAGCCGCGGCGAGAAGAGGCAGGCAGCTGCGAGAAGACAGCAGACCGCTGCGAGAAGAGGCAGCCACAGCGAGAACCAAACCGCAGCGAGAAGAGGAAGCCGCGGGGGGAAAGGCAGGCCGCGTGCGAGAAGAAAGCAGGCCGCAGCGAGAAGAGGCAGCGGCAAGAGGCAAGCCGCTGCGAGAAAAATACTCAGTCCGCGCGGTCACACCAGCGATAAGAGGATCACGACCAAAAAATGTGGATAGAGGAGAGGCCGCGTAGGAAAGAACGAGTAGCCGGGAGTAGGAGACCGCGGCGGATAGCACAGGTGAGACCGCGCGAGAAGAAAGACAGGCGGGCCCCACACGAGTGCTATAAGAGGCGGAAGGGGAGGAGTGGAGCCACGGAGGGAAGAAGGTGGAAGGGAGAGAAGGGAGGAGAAGCGGATAGCCAGAATCAGACCGCCCGAGACCGAGCGAGAAGAGCGAGAAGCGGATAGTGCAGGCTGTCCGCAGCTAGCCGCTTGCCGACTTGAGAACTCGGGAAGAAAGGCGGTTAAGAGGAGGCTATCCGCGTAGACCGAACCGGTCCCTCTGATACCATGTAGAAAAGGGAAAAATCCACCTTGTATATATGTTCACTTGTCTAGAATACAAAGAATGAGTACAAATATATAGATGAGAGATAGAGAGAGCAAGGTCCTATACACAATGTGGGACTAAAGAAGAGAGAGAAAATACAATATAAAACACATAAATGGGCCTATTTAAGTGAGCTTCTTTAACACATTGTATGCCGAATGTACCTATATTATTAGTTTTTGATTGTCTCGTACCATTGTATTAGATACGGATTGTAGTCGTACATGTACTTCATTGATCGTCAAAGGTGATGTTGGAGGCCGAGATACATGGAATCCGAACTCAACCTACAGAGAATGCGAAGAGGAAGCTTTGCTCAACCCTAACCCTTGAATTAAGATTAGGAGGGAAGAATTAGAGACGAGAATGAGAGTTTCATAATTTCCTTTTTCATATCCATTTATAGCTTAAAGGTGTCCCTTAAATAGAATTACAAAATTGTGTAAGCATAATAAGTCTGAACATTTAAACTTATATAAAATATAAAAACATATTAATAGATAGCAACAATTTCTAACGAGTCATAATAACATGCTCACTTGAATACAAATATATTAAACATAAGTAGATAATTAGTCGTGTGAGACCATATCTCAAATCAACATCTTGACTTCAATTTATAGATATAGATGCCACTATGAATGGTCTAAATTGTATGAAAGTTCAACTCATGATAATACACAAATAAAAATATATAAAATATTAAAATACATAATTATCATGTTGCTGTGAACGCGGTCTCGAGATGGGATTGTTCATACGACAATCCTAACTTTGTGAGAAAAATGATTAATTTCATTCAATAATACTATTACACGGTGGTACACCCCCAATATATATGAGTGGAGAACGGGAAAGAACAAAATAATTAAAACAAAATACAAAATATCAACACCCCCTCTCAAGTTGGGCGTGTCATGTCAATCTCATGCCCACTTAACAATGATCTTTCCATAACTATTAGTACTCAATCCCTTAGTGAAGATTATTGACTTGTTTACGTCTTGTATTTTGGTATTTGTGTATTAGTGGGTTTAGTCCCACATCGCGGGTTAGTTTTTTGTGCATGTGTATTTCCGATATATATCCCCCCATAATGGATGAATAATATTGATATTACTCTCATATTCAATTTGGTATCAGAGCATCTCTGAACCGAGCCCTAATTCCGCCTCGCCTCTTGCGCATCTCGGACCGCGCCCTAATCTCGCGTCCCGCGTTGCCTCACCGCCCCTCCTCTCCCGCGACATCGACTTTGTCGCGTCGATGTGAGGGCTCTCCCTCTTCCGCCGTCCTCCACCGCAACCTTCCTCCGCTGCGGCGTCTTCCGACATTCTAGCTTTTCACGCCGATCTCGCGCGAGCATCGCGCCACTCCGGTTGCCCTTTTTTTCCCGCAGGCTCTTCCAACCTGATTTGCTTGGGATTTAACACCCTTTCCCTCATTTCTTTTCTTCTCATGACCTAGATCTTTGATCTACAGTATTTTTTTGGGGGGGATGGGATTCCCTTCTTGCGTTTAAGGGTTTCTTTGTTATCCTCCCTTGGAGTTTTTCGCCGTTTTTTGGGCATTCGCTTGTTCTCATCCCATGGATTCCTCCTTTCTTGGTTCGAATGATGGATTTGCTGGGCGCATCACTACCGCCCTTCTCACTGAGAAGAACTTTGTCGCTTGGTCCGACTACGTGTGTGCCCATCTTGCCAGACATGACAGGCTCGATTGGATTGAAGTTAATGGTGTTCCCAAGCCTACCGATGAAGAGGCTCTCCGTCAATGGCGCTCGGAAAATTTCAAGATTCTCGGGTGGCTTCACTACTTCATGGAGCTCCGCATTTACGAGCAGTTTATGCGTTTCGATTATGTGTCGTCTCTTTGGGTTGCCTTGACCCGTACCTACGATCGCACACACGTTGATATATGCGGATTTATTCTGTTTTCCAGCAGATTTCTATTGCTCGTCAGGGGGATCGTTCTGTGCACGAGTACTTTACCTTTCTCTCTGGGAGATTCCAGGAGCTTTCTGACCTCGAGCCACTTAGTGCTTTTCCACATCCAGAGGATCTGCTTGTTGCTAAGCGGAGGCGGGAGACCTACTAGTTCCTGGTGGGGTTGCGACCTGAGTTTGAGCAGATTCAGGTTTAGATTGTCAGCATGAATCCTCTAAATGATATCTTGGATGTTTATTCCATGATGGAGGAGCATAAGCGTTGTGCCCGCCTGACCTCCATTGTTCTATCTTTTGTTCCTCTTCCAGACTAAATGGCTCTTGCTTCGCGTCATCCTTCTTTTGTGCGGGGGGGGGGGGGGGGGGGGGGGTAGGGGGTACTTCTACCCCTAAAGGTCGCGGGGGTGGCCGCGGGATCCCATTTGCCTCTGTTCAGTGTCAGGAACGCCTCCGGACTGGTCATGAGAAGGCCAGATGTTGTCTGCTCTTTCCTCACCTATGCTAGTAATCCTCCTCCGCCACATGTACCGCCACTGCTACTTTTTCAGACTTTGGGGGCCAGCCTGCTCACAATGCCTCTTCTGGGGCCCCTTTCACCGAATGGAGTCAGCTTATGGCTCAGGCACAGCTTCTTCAGTCTCAGCTTCAGCAGCAGTCCCCGTTTCAGCCTCAGCACTAGTCTCTTCCTGCTCAGTCGTTGCCTGCCTCCCCGTCATTCTCGTCTACTTCAGCGTCTGCGTCAGGTACCCCGACAGCCTTTCACGTCACTCAAGAGAGGTCTTCCTCTCCCTGGGTGATTGACTCTAGGGCCACTGATCACATGACTGGTGAGACACGCTTGTTCTCTTTTCTTGAGTCTCCGAGCATCCATCAACAGGTTTGCCTTGACGATGGCTCTGTGACCCCCATCCTTCACCGGAGCATTGTTCCTCTGTCCCCCTCTTTCTCCTTGGGTTCAGTTCTTCATGTTCCCAAGCTTGCTTTAAATCTTCTTTCTGTGAGTCAATTGACTCGTTCGATGTACTGCTCTGTGACATTTTTTCCTTCTGGCTGTGTTTTTCAGGACCTGATCACGTGGAGGATTTTTGGTTGCGGCTATGAGCGCGACGGGCTTTACCAGCTTGAACTCCCACCTATTTCGCCACGTCTCTCCTCACCATCCATCGCTTTTGCTGTTACTTCACCTACTTTTTGGCATGCCAGACTGGGGCATGCGAGTCCTTAGATTGTGTCGTCTCTTTTTCCGAGTGTATTGTTTGAGCACTCCTTTCAGTGTGATGCATTTCAGCTTAGCAAACACACACACTTCCTATCATGTATCTGTTTCTCGTAGTTCAGCGCCGTTTGATATTATTCACTCAGATGTATGGGGGCCTGCCCCGGTTGTTTTTTATGATGGATTTCTGTATTTTGTTACTTTTACAGATGATTTTCTCATTGTTGTTGGGTATATCTTATGCGTGCCAAATCTGACGTCTTTGATTTATATATCCAGTTTACTCATATGGTTAAGACTCGGTTTTCCTCTCGTATTCGGGTCCTTTGCTACGATAACGGGGCAGGGGGGTATACATCTTCCTCTTTCACAGCTTTCCTTGCTAGCCAAGGAACCTTTCACCAATTCTCCCGCCCCTATACCCCGGAACAGAACGGACTGGCGGAACACAAAAAACCGTCATCTCTTGAATGTGATCCGGTGTCTTCTTCGTCGGTCTCACCTCCCTAAGTCTTTTTTGAGTGTTCCCTTTCTTACGGGAACCTTCTTGGTCAACTGTCTGCCTTGTCAGCCTTTAGCGGGTCCGGTACCCCTTAATCTCCTATCTACTCGCCGCCCTCTGTTTCCAATTCTTCTCCGGGTGTTTGGATGTGTGTGCTTTGTCCAGGACCGTAGTCTGACTCGACAAAACTTGATGACAAAGCTATCCGCTGCTTATTTTTGGGATATTCCTCCTCTTCCAAGGGGTATCGATGCTTTGACCTCTCTTCTCACAAGATTTTTCACTCCCTTGATGTTACTTTCTTTGAGGATGCCCCCTTCTATGGTGTCTCTCCCGTCCCTGTTGCTCCTTCTGCTCCACCACTGCCGGATCCGGTTTCCCTAGCTTCGTTGCACGACTCACTTCCGTTACAGACGTACACCCATGGCCCACGCGGGCCCTCACATGTCCACCCCATACTTCGGGATTCCCTGGTTACGCCCAGCTCACAGGACCTTGTGCCACATCCTCTGGCAGGTGATGTTCTTCCCTCCTCTGACTTACCCATTGCACTTCGCAAGGGTAAGCGTTCTTGTGTTATTGATCATCCTGTGGCAAGCTATGTGTCTTATCTGCGTCTTTCCCAGGGTTACCGGACTTTCCTGACCGCTACCGACCAGATCAGAGTTCCGAGTTCGATGACTGAGGCATTCCAACATCCTAAGTGGGTAGCGGTTATGGAGGATGAGATGTCCGCATTACAGAAGGCTGGCACCTGGCGTTTGGTTCCTATTCTCGCAGGTCGGAAAACTGTTGGCTGTCGTTGGGTTGACACCGTCAAGTGTAATGTTAATGGTTCTCTTGACCGCTACAAGGCCCGCCTTGTCGCAAAGGGCTTCACTCAGACTCCTGGGGATTACGGCGTGACCTTTGCCCCTGTGGCCAAGCTCTCTACTGTCCGTCTATTTGTTTCTCTCGTTGTCTGCCATGGGTGACCTCTTCATCAGCTGGACGTGAAGAACATCTTCCTCAATGACGATCTTGCTGAGGAAATTATATGGATCCCCCCCGGTTACAAGCTTAAGGGGGAGTATTTGGGTCGTGTTTGTCTTTTCCAGAAGTCCTTGTATGGGCTGAAGCAGTCCCCTCGAGCGTGGTTTGAGCGGTTCGGTACCGTTGTACTTTAGAGTGGGTTCACCAGGTGTCATGCCGACCACACTTGCTTTGTTCGGACTGTTGTGGATGGACGTAGGGTCATTATTCTTGTCTATGTGGATGATATCATTCTTACCGGTGACCACAACTTGAGAATACTTCAGATCAAGGGGGTGCTTCAGAAGGCATTTGAGTGAAAGATTTGGGGTCTCTAAAGTACTTTCTCGGGATTGAGGTTGCAAGATCTCAGCAGGGGATCTCTTTTTCTCAGCACAAGTATACACTCGACCTCTTAAGTGATACTGGCCTTCTTGGGTGGTCTCCTGTGTCTACACCCATGGATCCGAACCACCGCTTACACGCCGAGTCTGGCGATCCTCTCCCTGAGCCAGGCAGATACCAACGTCTTGTTGGCAGACTTATCTACTTGACCAACACTCGCCCCGACATTAGCTTTGTTGTGAGTGTGGTCAGTCAGTTCATGCATGCTCCACGGACTTCTCACCTTGATGCAGCATTTCAGAACCTCCACTACCTGCAGGGATCTCCTGGCCTCGGGCTTTTCTACCGTTTATCTTCATCCCCCGGTCTCACCTGTTACACAGATTCTAACTATGTTGGTTCCCTCACTGATCGACGTTCTACTTCGGGGATATGCACTTTTATGGTGACAATCTTATTTCCTGGAAAAGTAAGAAACAGAGTGCTGTCTCCCGCTCGTCTGCTGAGACTGAGTACCGGGCTATGACCCATGACGCTACTGAGCTCCTTTGGCTGCGTACTCTCTTGACCGAGCTTGGCTTTCCTCCTTCTGGCTCCTCGACACTTGTTTGCGACAATCAGTCTGCTCTCATGCTAGCCTCTGACTCTGTTTTGCACGAGCGGACTAAGCATGTTGAGGTTTATAATCACTTTCTCAGAGAGCACATCCGTCAGGGACTCTTACATCTTCCTATGTCCCCTCCATAGAGCAGATTGCAGATGCCTTCACCAAGGAGGTTGGGCCTTCCTGGCTCCTCTCTACTTGTAGCAAGCTGGGCTTGCTTGATCTCTTCGCGCCAGCTTGAGGAGGAGTATTGACTTGGTTACGTCTTGTATTTTGGTATTTATGTATGAGCGGGTTTAGTCCCACCTTGCAGGTTAGTTTTTTGTGTATGTGTATCTCTTATATATATCCCCCCATAGTGGATGAGTAATATTGATATTACTCTCATATTCAATTAGGATGTCGGCTAATTATTGTTCAAATAGCACAAACTGGGTAACTACAACGCCTCTCTTTATGTGTTCTTTAAGACTTTAATAAAGTGTTTGTCGATCTCAATGTATTTAGTATAATCGTGTTTCACTTGGTTGTGAGCAATACTGATGGCCGTTTTGTTATCGCAATATAGTCTGATAAGCCCCTTTCCTTTAAAACCAAAATCTTTCATGATAGTTAGGATCCATAGCCTTTCGCAGATTCCATGGGCATGACTCTGAACTCAGTCTCAGCACTGGATCTGACAACCACATTGTTTTTTGCTCCTTCAGGTAACTAAATTTCCACCCACCATTGTAATGCATCCTGAGGTGGACCGTCGATCATCAATCGATCCCGCCCAATCTATATTGGTGTAAACTTCAATGATCAGCTCATCATTTGGTTAGAATAGAATGCTCTCCCTATGGAGGACTTGAGGTATCTGAGGATACGAAGAGCAACATCAAGATACGAGTTTTTGGGAAATGCATGTATTGGCTGGCCACTCCAACATCATAGTAGATATTTGGACGAATGTGCGACAAGTAAATTAGTTTACCCACAAGCCTCTGAAAGTTGCAATGCCTTCAATAGTTTTACCATCATCTCTTTCAAACTTGTGGTTTGCTTCAATTGGGGTGTCAGCAGGTCTACACCTACTTATTCATGATGCTTCAAGAATATATTTTCTCTGCAATTTGAAAATCTTATATTTGGACCTCGCAACCTCAATGTCCTGCACTTCAAATTTTCTTGTTAGCCTCTCTTTTAGGGTACCTCATCTCGATCATCTCTTGTTTTGATAATATCGTCCACTTAAATTATCACAGCTGTCAACTTTCCTTTCATGTTTTTGATGAAGAGGGTTTGATCAACATTACTCTGGGAGTATCTGAAGCTTGTCATGGCCTTGTGAAATCTCCCAAAAAAAACTCTAGGGGATTGTTTCGGATCATATAAAGCCCTATTTAGTTTGCAAACTTTCCCTTCAGATCCTTCAGAGGAAAGATCAAGAGGTAGAGCCATGTATACTTCCTATCCAGATCTCCTTGCAGGAACACATTATTCACATCCAAAGCGAAGGTCTTCTGGTAGTCAATCTCTGTCGGTTGTGTGTACCCTCTTGCAACCAACATTGTCTTATATCTTTGCACGATACTCTTGGTGTTTTGTTTGACAGAAAACACCCACTTACATCCAAATACAGTCTTCCCTGTGGAATCATTAAACCATTCCAATATCTAGCTGGTTCACTGCTCTCCCAGTTCCTTAATTATCTGGCTATATCTCATAACTGCCACCATTTTTAACACTCATTTCCCTGTTTCCTTTTCCCCCACTGCACGTCTTTCCCCACACCCGTCCAGAATTCCACCCACGTCCAAGGCAGCCAGAGTTCCTATTTGTCATCATAATCCAGTCCTCCAACCAGGAAAATGAGACTTCTCCTCAACCAGTTAACCCTGCCGACCCCTGGAAAAAATAAAGCAGAACTTGAATTCTTTTCCCAGCAAACAATCTACTATTTCCCTGCATGAGCGAAAGGAGGAGAATATGATATGTTTTGCCTAAGAAGTAACTTTTGGGACTCAAACAGCCTCCTCTGCCATGTTTCAGTAGTTTTGTAATGTGTTTGCTCTTTTGGCTTCTATGGAATCAAATTAGTCATTCCATTTACTTAAATAAAGGGTCAAAACGGATAGTCATCCATTGTTTATATTGATAATTGATAGTATTATCAGTTGAAAGGAAAAATAATAATTGATTAATTGAAAGGAGTCCATTTACTCATGCATATACTTGAATAATGGGTAATACAAAAAGACGAAAGAAATCCTCATGGGTAAAACAGGATAAACATTACCTAAAGAAATAATAAGAAATTCAACTTCAACTCAACTCTTCCCCTCAAGTCGGACGGAAGATATAAGTCATTTTGAGTTTTTGGATTTCATCAATAAACACATCATGTCACAAGCTTTTTGTGAAGACATCAGCCAGTTGATCTTTAGAGTGAATGAAAAGTGTGGCCACATTTCCTTTCTTTATGCGGTCTTTAATAAATGTTGATTAACCTCAACATGCTTAGTCATGTCATGTTGAACATGATTGTGAGCAATACTAATAGCTGTCTTATTGTCACAGTATATGGAGATAGGAACATAACACAATACACATCCATAGACCTTCACAGAGATCTTAAGACATTGATTGATACTCAGCTTCAGCACTAGACCTGGCCACCACATTCTACTTCTTGCTACGCCTTATTACCAAATTTCCACCAACAAAAGTGCAGTACCCCGTTGTGGATTCCCTGTCGTCACGAGTTCCTGCCTAATCAGCATGAATGAAGACTTTGATCTTTGCGTGGATGTTCTTGGAGAACATAAGTCCACGACTAGGAGCCTTCTTTAAGTACCATAGTACATGATATGTAGCATCCTGATGTTTGATTCTGGGAGCATGCATATATCTACTCATGATTCCTACAAGATAGGCAATGTCAGGACGAGTGTGAGATAAGTATAAGAGCCTCCCAATCAATCTATAATAACTCGGAGTATCAATGTGATCACCATCACTATTTTCATCAACCCTATGATTCTCTGTCATAGGAGTGTTAGCTTCAACACAACCGAGCATACCAATTTCTTTTAACAGATCAAAAACCTATTTATGTTGAGTGATGAATATACCTCGGTTTGATCTGGTCACTTCAATTCCAAGGAAGTAATGTATTCTCTCCAAGTCCTTTAGTTCGGACTCAGCAGATAAGAGTGCTTTGAGATTAACAATTTTCTTTGTGTCATCTCCGGTGATCCATCAATGTAGACAATAAGTGCCACAGTTTTTTGTTCACATTTTCGAATAAACAAAGTGTGATCAGACTGTCCTTGTTTGTAGACAAACATGGATTTAAGAAACCTGTCAAACCAAACTCTGGGAGATTGCTTTCGATCATACAAAGACTTCCTTAAGTTACAGGCAAGCCCTTCTTGTCCTTTCTTCATAAATCCAGGAAAGAATGTCATGTGTACTTCTTCATCAAGCACAACGTGCAGGAAGGCATTTTAACATCCAACTGGTGAAGATCACTGCTCAAGCAAGCAACACAAGATAGAAGGGCACGCATAGAGTTCATCTTTGCTACAGGAGCAAAGGTCTCCTGGTAGTCCACTTCTTGAGTCTGAGTGTGAAGACCCAAACTATCGGGCTTCTCAAATGATTCGAGAATCGAACGTGAGTTTCAATGCATAGTCGCAACACATTAGTACAAAGAGCATTACACAGATTTTTATTCCATTATTGATACATACATGGCATTTATTTATATATATGAAGAATATGGGAGTAGTTACTCTTTACAAAAGACAAACGAATCATCGAGGCAAAGGGCTCGGTGCCACTCTCGGGCGTCTATAGTTACCTTAGCCAGGTCTTCTGCGGTGAACCTGCGTGGTGCACTTGGCGTAGCTCCTTTCTCCTAAAAAAATGTCCCTCCTTCTCTATCAACACCTTTGTCAAGTCTCTGAGATTTCTCCTCTACCGAACCGACGGGAAGCGAAGGAAGGACAGACTCTACTGGTCTTTTGCCAAGAAAGCAGTCTTCGAGGAGAAAGATGTTCGTAGCGTAGATCAGATGATCTTATTGAACCTTGTCAGTACCAAAAACATTCCAAATACGAGAAACGAGAAGAAATCTCCAAGCTTCTTCCTGATGGTCTTCCCCAAGTCTCTCATAAGCCAGCAGTTTCCCCTTAGGGAATCTACTTATACGAATACAAGGGGCAAATAGGACCAAGACGCCATACAACAAGGCCGGCTGAGCTTCATTGATCTCATTTGCAGCCCACCTCTTGAAGCATTCTTTACTGCATCAATTCTTCAACGGAATTTGAGGATATGCTCGTAGGCGAAAGAGGCCTTCCTTGAAAGACTCCTGTCGGCAGGATCGATCAGAAAGTGTCTCCGTGTGTCAGGCCCATTCCTGAAAGAGGCTGATTGGCAGTATGAGTGTCAGAAAGCTGCCTGCTCGAATCTAGTTTTTTGAATAGTTTCCTCAAATTCATTCCTGTGGCTCTAAGAAAGAATAGGGTTAATGGCATAGGCCCAATTACGTTACGACCACAGAACAAACTTGGTTGACGACTACGGGAGACCTGAGTAGGGTCTATCGGGCCATGTTGCGTAAGCAACAAACTCTCCTTGCTACCCTTGGTCGTACTACACCAGTACACCACGGGGTGTACTGTACTTCACTTGAGCACCTGCCGATGAACTCTTCCGAGAACATTATTTCATGAAACAGTTATACATGCAGGAAATGAGAGATAGCAATATGCATACATTCCAATAAATCATAATTTCGATAGTATATATATATCATCATGCTAACCCTTAAGCCATTTTATTTTAATTACATAAAATAGGAAATGCTCTGGTTATGCATCTTTTGGCCACACCCACTTAAGGGCTTTCTGTAGGCTCTCCCTACTGGTGAATCCATCCGTAGATCCCTTCTACATCATAGGATTCGAAACTTTTGCATTTCCTTATGCCGAATTTTATTATTCTGTTCTTGACGTATTTTTATATAAAACAAAAGTGTTTTTAATATAAAACATCCCCTCAGATAGTTGTATCGTTTTATGTTCCCTCGCTCACATTTATATCATTTAGTTAAACTCATATGCACAGACAGCGTCCTTTAAATAAAAACAGAAAATGAAAATACTTGAATAAACATAATTCAAGAAATAAAATACTCACCGCAGCTTTGCCCTTATTCATATTATCCTGAGACGCCATCCTTTTTCGTTTAATTCTTGGTTGCGGAAACCACTGTAATAACATACATTTTTATTTGGGTTGCGTCTCTTATAATACATAAGGGATTTACGAAACGTCGGAAAGCTAAATATAATAAACCCGAAAACTCGAAATACTTTGAAATGACTTTAGAAGACCAAAAACAGCTTGTATACTTTGCTGGACAGCCATAATTGTTCCTCAAAATGGGCTAACCAGCCCCTAAATGGACTATCCGTCCTCATAAAAATGTTGTCCAGTAAAGCTTTCATAAAAGTAGAAAAAAAATAGTGCTAAAAGGGCCTTTAAACAACTACCAAAACAACACAATAGTGCAGCAAAATGTCGTCGAAAAATCAGCGAACATGCAGCCCAAAAACAGTAAGAAATCAGACACATTTCAGCCCTAAAACAGCGGAAAAACAGCAAGAAAAGCCAGCAAAAAACAACCCTATTATCTGAAATTCAGAAAGTAGAGAGGGAGGAGAACATTCTTACAGCGGAAGAGGAAGGAGGTGCTACGCAACCGATCCTTCAAGGATTGCTGGAGGGCGGCGAGATCCTTCCTAGACCTCTAACGGATGTACTGAAGAGTAGAAAACAGAGGAAGAAACAGCAGTCCAGCGGCAGAGGTGCAGCAAGGCAGCGGCAAGAAGCAACTAGGGGGGCAACATCAGAGGCAGCAGCAGCTCGGGAGCAGGGGCAGTTCTGGTGCAGTAGAGAGCAGAAGCTCGGGGCAGCAGGGAGCAGCAGCTTGGGGCAGCAGGGAGCAGCAATTTGGGGACAGCAGGGAGCAACAATTTGGGGACAGCACAACCACACAAAGGCAAAAGAGGAAGAGAGGACGGAGTGAAGAAATGAAAGAGGTTTAGCTCTTTATAACAAGAGATAAGAGGTCACAAGACAAACAAACCAGTTAAGAGAGTTATTGCACCTCTTAGAGGTGTCCCCAAATCAGCCCCAAAGCACATAATAGCCAACACTTGGCTAGCCAAGTGTCAAAACCAGCCAACACACAATCCAACCAGCACTTTAACTCAAATTCAGCCAGCCCACCACTAAAGACGGCCCATAAATTTACACAGGCCCACTTGATATTACTATTGACACACAACAAATAAAAGCAAGAGTGACATCATGAAATAAAAGTAGTTATTAGCTGTAACACCTCTTCCCAGTATTTCAGAAATCAGCCGTCCGGCCGGGTCAGCGATATAAAGAAAACTAGGAAACAGTATTAAAACTAGTAGCAGCAGATAATAAAATCTATACTAAGCAATTTAAGACTTACAGCGGAAGTTTAAAAAGTAAACTAAGGGTAACCACATACCTGATATCTGGATTTCACAGAGCCACTAAACAGGAAATAGAACTGAATTAACTGAAAATCTGGCTAACCATAAATAGTCTAATACAAATTAGATAGAAACATTAATCTGTTACAACGTTCTCATCTACAAGTACATGCTGAAATAGAGTAAACTGAATAAGATAAATAATACAAACTGACGCCACCATAATGCTCATCCTAGACGCAGTTTCCCACCTGGGTCACCTGAAAAACAGTGCCCACGAAGGGTCAGAGTAAGGAAAAATAACCCCTCCTAGTGACACTAAAACCCAGTTTTTACATATGAATGCATGTATGTCTTTGAAAAATAATTTTATGCATTAAAAACTTTTATGCTATGTGCTATGCATGTCTTCGCACTATTCTCTGGTCAAACATCTACTCGTACTAAGCACGTGACTTTTATTTTACTAACTCAAGTCCTGGCGTTCACTAACTAGCGTACTGACTCACGTCAGGTCTATACTTGAGTTCTAGGTGGCTTCTAACTTGTTCATCTACTAGGAAGGCTCTAGGCAGAGTAGCTCCTAACGCGCAACTGAAACTGACGACCCGAGACCATCTTACGAACCCAATTGTTCTAGTGTCACGCGGACACGGTCTCGAATCTACTAGCTGGCTCAAGGGAAGACACTTCCCAAGTCTGTACTACTCATAAGGTTCCATGTGCCTTATGAGAAAGGTAGTGCGCCTCTACCTAGCACGGAAGAAACTCTGTGTGCTGGCTGACCTTTTTGGTCTGACGCTACTCTGCAAGGGATATCATTTCTGGTGTACTGCTAAGCGACCCTTGACTTTCTTGTGGTCGACTTGAAGGGACATTCACGCCCTTAGTTGGACAATTTCCAAACCTACTTAGACGGTTAACGCTTTCGTACTCTATGTTTCTGTTCATGATCCGACTACTTGGGTCTTAGGGAAATCGTGTCACCCTACACATTTTTCGTAACCGTTTTCCTATCACCACATCTTTCTATGCATGGACATGCTACTTGAAATAAATTTACTCATGTGTATACAAAATATATACTTTTTACTATGTCTAATTAGCAGAAGTTAGGTTTCCTTACCGCGGTGGTGCAGCGCTCGTACACTCGGCGCGGCGACATTTGCTTTTCCGAAGGAAATCCTACTGTCTGGGACTTTCAAAGTGTTGCCCCGAGGCTACCAAAATCCTGCAAAAATCCAAAACACCATACTTCACATATTTTCTCTTTAGGGTTTTGTTGGAAAGATTCCAATAACGTTAGGGTAACCCATAATCAACGTATAACCTAGTGTATTACCTTTACGAGGGAGATTCAAGGTTTTCCAAACGCCCTACACGAAATTTCGCGGTGGAAGTAGAACTCCAAAACCTAACATAGGGCAATAGGAATGCAAATTAGTTTAACCTAACCTTCAAATCGAAGGATATCTAACAAGAAATCGAGATAAGGGAGGAATCGAACTCACCGGAACCAAAAGTTGACCTTGCACTTGACCTACACCGGTTGGAGAGGAGATCGATCCTCCTATTGCACGGGAAACAGGAAGAGGAAGCGTCGGCCCTGCGGAGGAGGGAAGAAGAGGCGCCGGCGATGGGTTCTGGAGGGAGTAGGGTCGCCGGCTAGGGTTGCGGAAAGCGCTGGAAGGGTCGCCGGGCTCGCCTCTTGCGGGAGACGGAAGAGATCGGGAGAAGACTAGTCGGCCTGCGGTTTTCTCCCGATAGAAATAAGGCGTGCGGGTTTTCTAATCGGGCTGCAGCGGTTCTCTTCATAACCGCAAAGAGGAGAATGGGAGAATAGGTTATAGGCACACCATTTCCACTCAAAATCACTAAGAAACAGCTATCGGCACACCCAACTCTCACTATTACTTTTTGAATACTAACTGAAAATGTCGCGCGCGTCGATTCTAAAATAATATGTGTCACGCACTATTATTAACGCACTTAACAAACTAACGGACGCTAACAATAGGCAAAGTAACATTATACCTTGATGACGCGCTGTCTCGTTCAGAATCCGTCGCGACTCGCCCCTACAATTTAAAAGAATTTTTGCGTCAAAAATTTACGGATGTTACATTAGCACCCCAAATATAAACTAAATGAAACGGAAAATGCGCGAAAAATCTCAAAAAATTTTTGTACTGCCTTATCTCATCATCGGGGAAAAAAATAAATATTTGTTTTGCAAATTTTGGGTTGTCACACTGAGTATATTCCCAAGCCACAAGGCGAGCCTTGCAGCGCTCAATTTTTTGTCATCCTGGCTTTCTTGTTATGAGGAAGGGGAGAGACATCACATGTGTGATTCTTGTCCAATGCATACATTTCTCCTCCATCGCATGTGCCCATATCGGAATACTCATAGCTTCCTGCCATATATTTGGAATAGAAATCAAGGACAAAGAGGATATAAAGCCCTGATGAGTAGAGGTAAGGTGATCATAAGCAACATGGTTAGAAATATGGTGGTGCGTACACATAGTCTTACCTTTTAGCAATCCAAGAGGAACTTATAGGTCATCACCAGAATCTGAGTCTTACCTTTTAGCAATGCAAGAGGAACTTATTGGTCATCACCAGAATCTGAGTCCAAAGCAAGCACAGATAGAGGGAGAACGTCGATGGCTTGTTCACCTGTTTGATGACGGTGGTAAACATGAGAAAAAGGAGAGATAAGAGAAAGACACAAGGGAAACTGTGTAGAGGACGTAGGAGACATAGGAGATGTTGGGGACGTAGGGGCCACAGAGGACGTAGGAGCCGCAGGGGACATAGGAGCTGCAGAGGACGTAGGAGCTGTAGAAGACATAAGAGGCATAGGAGGAATCAAAGAAAGTGGAACAGTAGAATCAGAGGTAATGTCACCAATCTCCCCCTGACGAGTGGAGTGAGTCGAATCAAAGTAGTAGGATTCCTCCTCGCGGAAAGTAACATTCATGATACAAAAAACACGACGGGATGGAGGGTGATAACATCGATAGCCTTTCGTAGTGTCAGGTTTGTCACAATGAGGCGGATGTATGTGAACAAAATATACACACACACAAAAACACGGGTTGCAAGATGAGAAGTATCAACAACAGATGTAGTAGAGAGACGGGCTAGAGTAGTAGCATAATCTACAACTCGTGAAGGCAGACGATTGATAAGATGAGCCGTGGTTAGAACATCACCCCAATATAATTTTGAAAGGTGTATAGTGGTGAGAAGGTGATGCGGAGCAGAGGCGAGGACGCGTTTTGGGCCCGTTTGGGGCTGATTTGGCAACTTTCCATATTTGGCGTGCCCGGATCGACGATCGGACTCCGCTATTGCGTCCGGAACGTCGCCGCGAGTCAAAAAACTATATTTATTTATTTTTTTTGAGTTTGTTTTGATGTATTTTAAGGGGCTAACCCACCGGCCAATCATAGCCGTTGATGGGGATGCCCTAGCTTGTCTTTTCTTATAAATAGAAGTGTTAGAGGCTGAATTGAATCATTGCAGAATTTGGAGAAGAAGTATTCCCGGATTCCAGCGATCCCTCCCCGGTGCCGACGCCGTGGAACCCTAGGTGACGACTCCTAGGCCGCCAAACTCCTCCCCAAGGTACTCCCTACCTCCACCCTCGTTTTCCCCACCTCGAATCCTCCATCCACCACCCGAAATCACCCCTACAGCCCGCTGAAAACTCCCCACCAGCCATCCCCTGTTTTGGTTACTATTCATTAATACATTTTACTATTCATTTCCTAAGATCTCATTTCTCCTGTGCCTGTTCCGCACCTCCAGCCGCTGCCTTCCGCCTCCCCCCCTTGCTACAGGCCATCCGCCACTCCCAAGCCCCCCTGGTTCAGCCGCCCAACCCCCTCCCCTTCCTGTACAAGGCCTCCGGCCTGCTGCCCCATTCCAGCCCCCCTTCGCCCCTTTCCCTTCCCAAACCGGCCACCCCATGGGTTTTCTAACCCTAGCCGGCCACTCCTCTCACCTTCCCTTCGTGGATCCACTTCCCACCGCCCCGAAAACCCTAGATCTATTTTGATCTAGTGCTACCACTCCCTGATCCGTTGTTTCCCCCGCATAAACCTTCCATTTTTGCCCGGATCCGCTCCTAAATAGCGGATCTACTCACCCCCGGTCCAGATCTACTCATTTGTGGTCGGATCCGCCGTTTTACCATCCGTTGCCACCACTTTCCGACGAGGGCAGCCACCGTCGCCTCGCCACCGGTTCCACCCTCGATCGCCCGTCTTTACATCCGGCCCTCCAATCCTTCAGTGTCTCGGTTCAGCCCTCTATTTTGTGAGCGTTTGTGGTATTGTACTATTTGATTCAGTATTTTCACTTGGTGATTTATTATATTGTGCTGAGATTATTGTTGGCTAGAAATTGGCTCTTTTATGCTAACAATTGCAGGAGGAATTATTCGCCGCGCGCTTGCTTAGGCCCTCCGAGCGGAGGAAGTCGTTGCCAAATTGCTGAAATAATTATTTGTCTCCTTATTTTAATTATCTGCGTGGTAATCTTAATTTCATTGCTTATGAAAATTGTTGCAGTTATCCGACAGTCACATTGCATTTAGCGCTGCATTAGCGTGTTCCTCTGCACGTGCACAAAGAGTCCTAGCTTCCGAGCACCACTAGCCTACTCCTACATCAAATTGGTATCAGAGGTCAAGATTAGGCCATTTGCATGCTTTGTAGTGGTAGGCCATATAGAGTCTTTAGGTTTATCCATGACTAATTATCGGCGTCGCTCCTCTCCTCTCTTGAGAGATTCGGAGTCCGCCTATACTCAATCTCATAGAGCGACTTCAGAGGAATCCTCACGTTATCACGATGATTATTATCGTCTACGGCACACCACTTTCCGAGATCGTGTCAACCCACCGACACAACCTCACTATGCCAGAGACGATCAATGTGATAATTGTCGTCGCTCATATACTTGCACGCGAGCGGATCGTGTTGATCCTTCGACTCGCCCCGATTACCTTAAGGATGACTATTTTGAGGATCCTCACTTTGAGAGAGATCTTGAGAGTCAGTTTCGTACAGTTGCCCCTTCCTTTGACGGCTCATCGAGTCCCGAGTTTTTTAGTTATTGGCTCGTGGATATTGAGTATTATCTCGATTATTTCGAATTATTCGGTGAGCGTCGCATCAAATTTGCGAAACTTAGGCTTTTAGATCAGGCGAGAGCATATTGGGCTAGCGTTGAGAGGACCCGCGAGCGAGACCGTGTTCGTCGCATCACTAGTTGGGTGGACATGAAGCGTATATTGTGTCAGAGGTACCTACCTTCATCATATCGGAGTCGCTTGCTCGACCAATTGTTTTCCCTTCAGCAAGGATACATGTCTGTCGCTGAGTACAGGGATTGCTTTGATGAGTTAGTTGTGAGGAGTAATATCCAAGAGGACCCAGCCATGGCCACTACCAGATTTCGGTCTGGGCTTCAATCTGACATTCGTACTAAGATAGTTTATCATAGCTCGGAGTCCCTCGAGCAGACATATCATCTCGCCCTTCGTTATGAACGGTCATTGAGATCCGCAAGAGCTGGTCGATGGGATTCTCACTTTGACCTCCACAGTACGAGTCCCTCCCATGCTGAGGTCATTATGACACCTACCACTATCCTGTCAGCCACGACAGAAGTGATACACGAGGCAGATTGCTCTCACCCCCGTGAGGTGCTTAGCCCAGTGAGTGACCTATCTCTTGTCTCTAACCCGTTTCCTGCGACCTCGATTGAGAGTGAGCCTGAGCGACCTATTGAGTCTGCAGTATTGTGTCCCTCATCCACACCTCTTCTTCTGTCATGCACAGGGTTAGTTAACTCCCTCCCCGTAGACCCAATTCCTGACACTACACTCACAGACCCATTCTTGAGTGCAGGTCTATGTTGCTCTCCTGTTGTCATTGACCTGGGTTACATCACGACCGAGAGCCCAGATCTTGATGTTGATCTCGCAGTGACTATGTCACCCATTCACGGGGACACGGCCCCTTACGATGGTACTCACGTGAAGGATCATGGCCCTAGTGACGAGTTTTACGATGACCCCCCTGTTGAGCCTCCTGCTGAGCCGCCACATCCTGGTGAGGATACGATTCGGGTGAGACGCTCGTTTATGAGCTTTGAGTTATTGGCGTCTCTTTCGCTATCATCTATAGTCTTGCCCCAAAGAATTGATCTTGCGTGGAGCATAACGTATGTAGAGCCTTACTTGAGTACGCTTGAGTGTACACATATTGTGAGGGCTTATCTTATGACACATCGCACCCTCGATAAGTTTTGGGACACGCCACCCGCTGACTCACCCGATGAGTTCTTCCTTGTCGGGGACACTCACCACACTCGAGAGTCACGTCTTCTAGTCAGTGTGCATGATCTTCATTCAGGTGGTTGCCTCATTCGCGATGACTTCTCGTACACACCTCCTGGTGATCCCCCTGATGTGTCACGTTCCCTGAGAGACATTTGGCTCTTTACGAGCCTGTATTTGAGTATAGTTGTCTCTCACGGTCATCTGAGCGCTCGTCACACACAAGATGAGTTTGTCTACACTCCACCGAAAGAACCTCCTGATAGGCCACCACATTTGAGAGACATCTCACGCATTATTAGATTTTCCTATAATGAGTGTACCGTGTTTGTCATGTTGTCTTTGCATCATTTGCATTACCTGCATGAGTCTGCTGAGTCATTTGCACAGCATTTGCATGATTTGCATGAGTCGGCCCGCCGACAAAAATTAACAAGCAATGAAAATTACAAAATCCATGCAGATAAGCGAAGACGAGAGCAAATACTTAATATAGGCGAGAAGGTAATGGTGCGAGTCCGCCCTGAGAGTCTCCCTTCGGGGCCTGCCAAGAAGTTGAGCGTGAGGCGAATGAGTCTGTACTCCATTATTAGTCGTATTGGGACCAACGCCTACCGACTTGACATCCCGGCCAGTATGAGAATTCACCCTGTGTTTAATGTTGAAGATCTGACTTCATACTATAAACCTCATGAGTATGTGGACCCGAGCAGTGGAGATACCCAGCCACCCCCACCCCCACTGTCGTTACTATATCACCCTCATACATCCTCACCCATTGTTGACCTCCACCCACCTGGGGACTCGTCTTCTTTGGTTTCACCGCAGGCACCACCGATCGCATCGGGATCCACCACTCGTGAGTTGAGCGTTGAGAGCTTCATGGAGACCAGACTCCACCAGCACATTCCCACTACATACGTTGGTGACTCTTGGGTACTTGCAGCAGAGCTTGATCGATTCGCCCCTGGACTTCGACTTCAGCACGTCCGTCTCCATTCACCGGAGATGACAGCTTTTCAGTCAGGGGGAGTTGACTGGCGAGGACACTTTCCAGCGACGACATTTGGGCGACCTCTAGTGGACTTCTTCGAGTTTTACCCGGCATGCAGCGAGAGAATTTTGATCCCTATTCATCAGGAGATGAATTCTTTCAAGCCGGGGAGATTGATGCGGAGCAGAGGCGAGGACGCGTTTTGGGCCCGTTTGGGGCTGATTTGGCAACTTTCCATATTTGGCGTGCCCGGATCGACGATCGGACTCCGCTATTGCGTCCGGAACGTCGCCGCGAGTCAAAAAACTATATTTATTTATTTTTTTTGAGTTTGTTTTGATGTATTTTAAGGGGCTAACCCACCGGCCAATCATAGCCGTTGATGGGGATGCCCTAGCTTGTCTTTTCTTATAAATAGAAGTGTTAGAGGCTGAATTGAATCATTGCAGATTTGGAGAAGAAGTATTCCCGGATTCCAGCGATCCCTCCCCGGTGCCGACGCCGTGGAACCCTAGGTGACGACTCCTAGGCCGCCAAACTCCTCCCCAAGGTACTCCCTACCTCCACCCTCGTTTTCCCCACCTCGAATCCTCCATCCACCACCCGAAATCACCCCTACAGCCCGCTGAAAACTCCCCACCAGCCATCCCCTGTTTTGGTTACTATTCATTAATACATTTTACTATTCATTTCCTAAGATCTCATTTCTCCTGTGCCTGTTCCGCACCTCCAGCCGCTGCCTTCCGCCTCCCCCCCTTGCTACAGGCCATCCGCCACTCCCAAGCCCCCTGGTTCAGCCGCCCAACCCCCTCCCCTTCCTGTACAAGGCCTCCGGCCTGCTGCCCCATTCCAGCCCCCCTTCGCCCCTTTCCCTTCCCAAACCGGCCACCCCATGGGTTTTCTAACCCTAGCCGGCCACTCCTCTCACCTTCCCTTCGTGGATCCACTTCCCACCGCCCCGAAAACCCTAGATCTATTTTGATCTAGTGCTACCACTCCCTGATCCGTTGTTTCCCCCGCATAAACCTTCCATTTTTGCCCGGATCCGCTCCTAAATAGCGGATCTACTCACCCCCGGTCCAGATCTACTCATTTGTGGTCGGATCCGCCGTTTTACCATCCGTTGCCACCACTTTCCGACGAGGGCAGCCACCGTCGCCTCGCCACCGGTTCCACCCTCGATCGCCCGTCTTTACATCCGGCCCTCCAATCCTTCAGTGTCTCGGTTCAGCCCTCTATTTTGTGAGCGTTTGTGGTATTGTACTATTTGATTCAGTATTTTCACTTGGTGATTTATTATATTGTGCTGAGATTATTGTTGGCTAGAAATTGGCTCTTTTATGCTAACAATTGCAGGAGGAATTATTCGCCGCGCGCTTGCTTAGGCCCTCCGAGCGGAGGAAGTCGTTGCCAAATTGCTGAAATAATTATTTGTCTCCTTATTTTAATTATCTGCGTGGTAATCTTAATTTCATTGCTTATGAAAATTGTTGCAGTTATCCGACAGTCACATTGCATTTAGCGCTGCATTAGCGTGTTCCTCTGCACGTGCACAAAGAGTCCTAGCTTCCGAGCACCACTAGCCTACTCCTACATCAGAAGGCTTTAGGCAACATCGAGGAGATGTCAATTTTTTTCGTTCAGCAACACCATTTTGGGTAAAGGTGTAAACACATGTAGTTTAATGTAAATTACCATGACTAGTTAGATAAGAACTAAACACTCCATGATCATCATATTCTTCACCGTTATCACTATGAAGAATACAAATATTATCATTAAACTTAGTCTGAACCATTTTATGAAAAGCTTGAAAACAAGAAAAACTTTATTTTTTTTCCTTTAACGAATAAACTAAAGTAGTGCGGGAAAAACAGTCGATAAACATGACAAACCAACGAAAACTAGATAAAGATAAAATAGTTGAGGGCCCCCAAATATCAGAATGTATAACAGTGAAAGGAGTGGTACTGGGAGAGGATTAATGCGACGAGAAATATTTAACATGTTTCTACACAGTACATACATCACAATCTAAAGTTTTAATAAAAATAACAAAGGAGGAAACATTTTTGAAAGGTAAACTAGGGAGGGATGCCTTAGGCGCAAATGCCAGCATCGAACATCGACAATAGTAATAGTAGAGAAAGAGAGGCTGTGAGACGAGGACATAGAATCCAGGTAGTACAAGCCACCGCGGTTCCTACCACAGTTAATAATCTGTTTTGTAACCAGTTCCTAAAAACCACATATATCAGGGAAAAAGGTAATAAAGCAGTTTAAAGCTTGAGTGACATTGTTAATTGAAAGTAAACTTTGGGGAAAAGAGGGAACATGTAGGGAAATTGAAGGAGAACAAGAAATGCGGCCCTTGCCTACATTGGGGGACAAAGTGTCATTTATGTAACACCCCAATCTAGTTAAACCAGTGTTGTGGATATCGGCCGACATGTCGGCCGACATGAAGGTTTGAGAGCAAAAACGACACGAAATCGTTTTAAATTTGGGTCGTGGCATTTTGAAAAAAACGGGTCGCTATGTCGGTTTTAACTAACATACCGGCCCCAAAAAATGGGCATATCGCCTATTTTTACCTAATTAATTAATTAATTATTTATTTTTATCTATTATTTTAATAATGAAATGAGCCGTTGTTTTAACTCCCCCGACCATGCTCATTTCATTTCATCCCGTCACTCCTGCCCTAGCTCTCTCCGTTGCTCCTGCCCTAGCTCTCTCCGTCGCTCCTGCCCTAGCTCTCCCTCGCGTGATGTCGGCTCTCTAACTTCTTTGGTTCTCTGGTGCTTTCCCTCTCTCATGCGCTGTCGGATTAGTTGTCAAGACGCGCGCCTGAGGCGTCGGGCGCACCAGGCGCAACCCACCGCACCTCAGCACGGCTGAGGCACGCGATGTGCCCCAGACGCGCCTTACAGGCTCCCAGGCGCGCCAAAGGCGCGCCCCGAGCCTTTCAAGTTTTTTTTTTTTAAAACTTTTTTGATATGGGCAAAAACATGATCTTAGAAGCACCCGAGGCACTCCTAGGCGCATTTGGGCGCCCAATTCGCTGAATTGAGCGAATTCGGCGCCCAATTCGCTGAATTGAGCGAATTCCGCGCCCAATTCGCTGAATTGAGCGAATTCGGCGCCCAATTCGCTGAATTGAGCGAATTCGGCGCCAAATTCGCTGAAATTGAGCGAATTGGGCGCCGAATTCGCTCAATTTCAACGAATTGGGCGCTCAATTTCTTTTTTTCCCCATTTTTGCGCCTCACATGCCTCAGGCACGCGCCTATGCCTTCCGCCTTGCGCCTAGGCTCCAGGGGCCCTTTGCGCCTCGGTGCGCCTTGCGCCTTCTATAACTTAGGCTATCGGCACTCTATCTGGTTCTCCGGTGCTCTCCCTCTCTTGTTCTCTGGTGTTCTCCCTCTCTCTGGTTCTTTGTAGCTCGTTGGTGCTTTCTAGCTCTCTGGTTCTGTGGTTCTCTGGTGCTCTCCCTCTCTCACGTGTTGTCGGCACTCTATCTGGTTCTCTGGTGCTCTCCCTCTCTGGTTCTCTGGTGCTCTCCCTCTCTCTAGTTCTCTATGGCTCGTTGGTGCTCTCTTGCTCTCTGGTTCTGTGGTTCTCTGGTGCTCTCCTCTCTCTCGCACGTTGGTGTTGTCTTCTCCCTACCTCCCCCTCTCATTCTCTCGCTCTGCATTTTGGTTTTTTTGTGTTGGTTGTTGTGCTAGTTGCTTCAATGGTATCTTGTTGTCTTGCGCCCTGCTGCCTTATTGGTCAGTTGCCCTACTGTCTTGCTCTTTGTTGCCTTATTTGTCTGCTGTAGCATGGTGGCTGCTTTGTGGGTTATTGCAATCAATGACCCGTTTAGTTGTTGGTGGTTGCTCTGTTGCCTTATTAGTTCAACAAGGCATGGTGGCTGCCTTGTGACTGACTTGCTGGTTGTAGCATGGTGACTGTGTGTTGTCTTATTAGTTGCTTTCTTATTTTTATTTGACTCGTTTATTAGTCAACAAATGATTTGAAATGCCTCTATTAATAGTTATTTATCCAACTTTCTTTTGCAATCAATGATGCATGTATATCCAATCTCATTTTTAGTTGTCTTGCTGTTTTGTTTCTTTTGATAAATAAAATGTGGGATGCTTTGAAAATTTAAATGATACTTGAATGATTTGTTCCTTTTGTTGGATACTTTGAAAGTTTGAATGATAGTAATAATTTTGTATACTAGTATACTACTGAAGATGCAAAATATTGTTGGATAAATAAAATGTTGCGTGGATAATATAAAAGATGTCAATTTTTGAAATTTTTATCTTAAAATCACTAGTTTTACAAATTTTCATCTTTAAAGTGTGTATGTTAAATGTTACATATAGTTTTTAATATTTAAAAGTTCAATAGGTAGTACTGTGCCATGTATAAAAAATAACATTCAATTACATATATAATTAATTAAATATTAAAATCTGATATATTAAATATACCTGATATATCCCCTGATATATAAAAAACCGACATGAAAACTCAAACCGGCGTGTCCCCGACATCGGACATCTGCAACCTTGAGTTTAACATGACATCAGCAGTTCGACCGGGCCCGCGATAAAAAGTAAACTAATTGACGGTATATAAACTTGTATAAAGCAGGTAAATTAAAAGTGTTAAAAGAAACCTGACAGCCTGAAGAAGAGTAAGAATATTAACTATGAGTAAAAGTGTACCTCAAAAAGCTGAATTCACAAAGCCACCTGAAACAGTAAATAACACTATGAAACTGATATACTGTCAGTCTGAAATAAATGGATACAACAAAACATAAGTGAAGTATAACAAATACATAGAGTCTGCAAATAACAGCAAGTACAACAACAGTGGTTCAACTGAACAAAACTGACGACTGTGAAGACTGCGCCACCTATCCTAAGCGAATCCCCTGACCTGAGCCCCCTGTAAAAACAAGTTTCAAATGGGTCAGGCTCATTGGAGGATAAGAAAAACTACTCCCTCCAGCAACACTTTTAAATTTTTTTATTAAAAGTGCATATTACTTTAAATATAAGATTTGCATAATTTTTCTAATGCTATACGTGCCACCTGAGATCATGGTCTGGCGTGGAAACGACCTATCGTGTGATCCGACACACTTTTTTCTTAACTGTATTAATCACTGATTTCTGAAGTTTTTTTGGAGTTATCCATTGTAGGCTTCAACCAATTTCATTAAATTCTTAACAACTCAAGTCACCAAGGATGACTGTGCACAACTAAAAGCTGCTGTCTTAGTGGCAAACCTGATAGTGCCCTGAAACTTAGTGTCTCTCAAGTGGAACACAGACTCCTATCTGAGGAGTTCCATATCTATTACAAGGATCATTGACCCTGAGCTTGAAGTTCGAGTGGTGACCAACTGGCCCTGAGAACACGGTGGTGTGCCTCCACCCAAAACACCAGGGTGAACCTTCCTCGCTACTTTTTTGAATAAAAAATTAGACTAACATACAGTGAATTAACTACGGAGTAGCGCTCTAGATAAATATGATGAGCTTAGGATTTTCATGACACTGAATCTACTAATTTAACCTAAGCATTTACCTACCTCTTTGACTTGGTTCTGACTATAGGAACTTGTAATTTTTAATTGCGTACACTGATATAATTAAACATGAATTTAAGTAGTCTGAAATGTTCAATTAAAAGGAGTCAAATTTCTTACAGCGGTGTTTCGGCGCTCGTAAACGCGGCGAGGTGACATGATCCCCTTCGAATAAATCTGTCCACCACAAACTCCTTAACTCCAACGTCCTCAAAATCTGAAAGCCATCCGAAAATCCAATTTAGTCATTTACCCATTCTAGGGTTTCACTGGACTTACACTAAAAGATGACAAATAACAATTTATGGGGAAAAAGAATGCAACAAACGTGTTACCTCTATCTAAAGGTGAAGGGTTTACTCAGATCGATCAAGCCTTAATACATGGAAACTTCTACCTCTCCAAATCTGGAATCGAAAAAGGGATTAGAGTTCATTCACACAAAAAATGTAGAGAACCCTAGAATAGAGGGAGACATGACAAATCACACTTACCGGAACCAAAAATGGCGAAAGTGGAAACTTCCTCCACCGACTAGGGTTAGAATCGGAAACTCCCACGGTGCTAGAAGGGAGGAGGGATTCCGCTGGGGTATGAATAGGGAGAAGGAGAGGTCGGTGTTGGTCGATTTGGGCTCCGACAACTGAAGAAGTGAGCGGTTACGGGAGTTTGGCGAGCAGTCGACGTCTGTAGAGGTGCGGAAGTCTTTTCGCTCGATTGGGAGAAATAAAAGGAGTTGCAGGAGAGGGGGGGTTATCAGGTGCGGCTTTCTACAGAGCGGTTTAACTTGCGGTTTTTAATAACCTTGAACTGTTGAACCGGCTATTAAAGGAGGACCCCCCCCCCCCCCCATTTTGAAATATTACTAATTGTCTTAAGTTCATAAGGACGAATCTTCATTCAAGGTAAATCGCACATGTAAAAAATAATAATAATTCGTCGCGACCACTACAATTTATCAACAATTACATGTTGACTCATCATTTTTTGATTAACATAAATAATAAAATAATTAAAAATAGATTCTTACCTCCACAAGTCGTTGGCTCGATCAATTTCACTCGTTTTTAGTCCCTGAAATTAAAATTGATCGCGACGTTAAAAAATTTAGAGCATTACAAATCTCTCCTAATAAAATTTTCGTTCTCGAAAATTACAAACATACCCGAATCGAAGAGGAACGCATAATCTTCATTGTCACGGAGTTTGTCCTCTCTTTCTTATGTATGCTCTGGTCGACCACAATTCATCTAAAGGACCTTAACCATACGGATCTCTCTGTTTCCGAGCTTCTGATTTCTCGAGTCACAATCTTGACTGGGAAAATACTGATACTCAGATTGGACTCGAGCGACGCATCCTTGGTACTGATCACCTGCTTGGGGTCTCTGACTGCTCTCCTCAAATAGGAGACGTGAAATACATCATGTAACTCATACATATCCTCGGGTAAGGTCAACCTGTAAGCAACCTTACATATGCGCTCTAGTACTTCGAATGGGCCAACATGTCTGGGACTCAACTTCTTCATCTGCTTAATCCTAGAGACTCCCTTGATTGGTCTCACCTTCAGATAAACGTGGTCCTCAACCTTGCATTAAACTGCTTTATATCTTTGATCATAATACTTGGCTTGTCTGTCTTGAGCAATCTTCATACGCTCCTGAATGATTCTGACTCGATCTGTGGTCCTATCTATTCATGATTCTGTCCTAGAAGCTCTTTTTGTTTTTTGCCCAACATAAAGGTGTCTGACAACGTCTGCCATACAAAGCCTCGAATGGTGACATGTCGATACTCTCCTGAAAACTATTATTATAGGAGAATTCCACCAAAGTGACATACTTATCTCATTTGCCACCAAAGTCCAAGATACACATGCGAAACATGTCTTCTTTGGTTATATTTGTACGTTATGTCTGCCCATCAGTCTGGGGATGAAATGTTGTGTTGAACTTCAACTGAGTACTTAGAAGCTCCTGAACATATCTCCAATCTCTGACGGTAAATCTATCATATTTATCTTACACAATAGACTTCGGCACACCATGAAGACGAACTATCTCATCCACATACAACTGGGCCAACCTTGGACCCTGATCGGTCCTCTTGTTGGGAATAAAATATGCAACCTTGGACAATCGATCCACGATCACCCAAATTAAGTCATTCCCACCTTGGGATCTAGGGAGACCCTTCACAAAATCCAGAGAGATGTCTTCAAAATTCCACTCTGGAATAAGAAGAGGTTGCAGCTTGCCTCCAGGCCTCTGACACTCCGCCTTAACCAACTTGCAAGTCTCGCACTTCCCTACGTAGTCTGAGACATCTTCCTTAAGTCCTGACCACCAAACTGACTTCTTAAGGTCTGCATACATCTTCGTGTTGCCCGGATGTATGGAATACCTAGAGTTATAGGTCTCAACTAAAATATCCTCACGAAGATGCCCGACATCAGGAATGCACACTCTGACCTTAAACAATATCAACCCATCACGAACCATGAAATCATCTCTCTTACTTGCCCGAGTCAAATCAAAAATCTCTGTCATCTTTGGATCTAAGGGCAAGACATCACAGATCCTCTCTTTGATGTCGCACTTTATCTCAATCCAACCCAAACTGACAGGGTCAAAACTAGTGTGCGGCACCACACAGATCTCTAGCATTTTCAAGGCTCGTACCAACTCTTCTTGTTGGGTGATGAGAGAATAACTAAAACTCCTTCTGCTGAGAGCATCCGCTACAACATTATCTTTTCCTGGATGGTATTGAATAGTCACATCGTAGTCTGCTAAAAACTCGAGCCACCTACACTGCTTCATGTTGAGCTTCTGTTGATCAAAGATGTACTTGGGGCTCTTATGATCTGTGAAGACCTCACACTGTACACCGTAGATGTAGTGTCTCCAAATCTTCAATGCGTGGATGATAGTTGCTAACTCCAAGTCATGCACTAGATAATTTCTCTCGTATTTTTTTAGTTGTCAGGAAGCAAAAGCTATAACTTTTCAACGCTGCATAAGAACACATCCCAGACCCTTACCTGAAGCATAACTGTAAATCTGAAAGCCATCCACGCCTGAAGGTAGACACAATACTGGTGCTTCAGACAATTTGGTCTTCAACTCCTCAAAAGCAGACTCGCACTCTGAGGTCCAACTAAAAGCTCTTCCTTTCCTGGTAAGCGAAGTCAACGGAAGGGCTATCCTCGAAAAATCCTGAATAAATCTCCTGTAGTAGTCTGTCAAACCCAGAAAACTACGTACCTCTGCAACTGTCTTCGGCCTTGACCAATCTCTGATCGCCTCAATCTTCTTTGGATCAACAGCAAGTCCATCTCTACTAACCACGTGACCTAAGAATGTCACTTCCGGGAGCCAGAACTTGCACTTAAAAAACTTAGCATATAACTTATTCTGCCTAAAAGTGCTCAAAACTGTCCTGAGGTGCGCAGCATGCTCCTCCTTGCTCCTGGAATACACTATAGGATATTATCAATAAAAACAATCACGAATCGGTCCAAGAACTCTCTATTCATCAGATCCATAAATGCAGATGGGGCATTGGTCAACCCAAACAGCATGACCACAAACTTGAAGTGCCTGTATCTTGTACTAAATGCTGTCTTCTGGATATCCTCATCTTGAATCCTCAATTGATGGTATCCTGACCTCAGATCTAACTTGGAATATGTGCAAGACCTCTCGAGTTGATCAAACAAATCATATATCCTGAGAAGAGGATACTTATTTTTGATAGTAAATTTATTCAACTCTCGATAGTCAATACACAACCTCAAACTTCCGTCTTTTTTCTTTACAAAAAGAACCGGAGCTCTCCACGACGACGAACTGGGTCTGATGAATCTCAGATCAAGCAACTCCTGCAACTGGATCTTTAACTCTGACAACTCTCTAGGAGCCATGCGATAAGGTGCATTGGCCACTGGTGTAGATCCAGGAATAAGGTCAATATGAAAATCAATCTCTCGTGAGGGAGGGGCACCAGGTAGCTCCTCGGTAAAGACATCGGAAAACTCACAGACTACTGGTACCTCCTGCAAAAGGGCTTTCGCTTCCGCATGCAACAGTATTAAGAAGGCGGGACACCCTTTACTGACATGCCTCATTGCTTTTACTGACGAGATGATCAACTTGGAAACTCCTTTCAAACCTTGAAAGGTAATGAGAGACTGATCAGGTCCTTCCACCTGAATCTTCTTACTTCTGCAATCTATCTTGACATTCACGTCAGTCAGCCAATCCATATCCAAATTCAGATCAAACTCCGCAATAGGCAAAATGGACGCCTCTACCACGATTTATGCTTCTCCAAATAACACTGGCGCCCTACACTTAGTACTGGTCTGCATCACTGAACCGTTAGGCATCATGACATCTAATGGCGTCGGGTCAGTGACGACTTCTAGGCCAAGATTACGAGCAAAATATTCTGCTATGAACGAGTGTGATGTGCCTGTAGCAAAGAGGACCTTAGACGATACGCCGTAAACTATGAGGATTCCTACATACAAACTTATATTATTTTATTCAAGTGTTGCTGGGAGGAGACATAAATATTTTAAATACTAAATTTCCAAACTTGTCACCACATCCTCCTGCTCCTTGGCCTCCTGTTGGCCAAGACCATAAGCTCGAGGCTGAACCAAACCACGTCCTGGAGCTGTCTTTGGGTCAACGACTACCACCGCCTTCCCTTTATCGATCCCACTCGAACCGTCATGCTCGAATTTCAACTGAAAGTCATGATACAATACTGGTGTTATATTGATAAGGTAATATCTCATTTAAAAGAAAATCATTAGCCTAAGGTCAAATTACCTGATTACCCGTAGACTCTGGGCAATTCCGCGTAATGTGTCCAGCTTTCTGACACTTGTTGTAGACACCTGATGCAGCCAAACATTCTCCATAATGATGACAATTCCATTTAGGGCAAAGGGGGTAATCTCTAGGCTTGCCTCCAGACTGATTGTCCTGCTTAAGATCGGTTTTCCGCTTCTTACTCCAGTGGTCCCTTGGCTGATTCTTGCCTTGTTGAAATGGTGGCCCACTATGAGGCCGCTTGGGGCGGAAGCTATTGTGCCTTTGGACTCGCTGCTAATCGGTCTCTAATCTTCTTGTCGTATCCACCAAACTCCTGTAATCTGCGTTGACCATGGTCATCAACGGCTGTCTCAAAGAGTCTCGCAGGTCATCCATAAAACGGTTGCACTTATCAGCTTCATCTCCCCGCATCGAGCCCTCATAGCGAGATAAGTGAGTAAGTTCTCGCTCGTACTCGGTAACTGTCTTATCCCCTTAGAAGTGTCTGAGATACTTCTCTTGAAGACCTCGACGAGCAGAAGGGGGTACGAACCAGTTCGCAAGAGCTTTAGAAAAATTTCCCGAATTAAACATATTGGTTGTACGACCTGACAAGGATAAAGGTCACGTTACACCACACTAAAATGATAATATTTTTCTAATAGAAGAGGGAATTTTCACATGACATCTCACCGGAGGGATCATCTGCTAGATACTTTGTTCACCAAATTTTTGGCTCACCCTGAAGGAGGAAAGTTGTCAGTGGAACTTTATTCTCTGGACACTCTATAACATTCAGCAAATCTCTAGTGTTTGCAATCCGATCATCTGTATCCATCGGGGTTCCATCTCCACTGTAATTGGAAGGGTGGAGGTCTCTTAAATCCCTTAAGTATCGATCCAAATCGACCTCCACGGGTACCGGTGCAGGGACTGGTGCTAGAACTGTAGCTGGGATCCCTACAGGTTGACCTCTCTTAAATTCCAATAATGTGATAGCTACTTCCTTGGCAATCTGGGTTGCCAAACCAGTCAGTTCTAATGTTGCTGGTGCGGGTGGCACATTAGCATCACCCATGACGGTATCAGGAACCATGTTCTAACGTGAGGGTTCCCCCGCTTCACTGGTTCGAGGTGCCTAAAGGACATAAAAAATTATTATTACTAATAATATATCTGAAAATTTTGTTACTGAAGTATTTTCATAGACCCGTGAAAACTAAGAGTTAGACAAAACTCGATGACTCTACTAACGAGATTTGATTCAGACACAACCCTATGACTCTGTGAATTTTCTGGGTCCAGAGATCCTAAACCTGCCTCTGATACTAATTTGTAACACCTCAACCTAGTTTAACAGGACATCAGCAATCCGGTCGTCCCGCGATAAAAAGTAAATTAAGTAACGGTTTATAAACTGGTATAAAACAAGTAAATTAAAAGTGTTAAAATGAAACTTACAGCAAAAGTAGAGTACGAAATATTAACTATGGGTAAAAGTGAACCTCAGAAAGCTGAATTCACAGAGCCAACTAAAATAGTAAACAACACTATGAAACTGATATACTGTCAGCAAATACAACAAAACATGAGTGAAGTATAACAAATATATAAAGTCGGCAAATAACAGCAAGTACAACAACTGTGGTTCAACTGAACAAAACTGACGACTGTGAAGATTGCGCCGTCTATCCTAAGCAAATCCCCTGACATGAGCCCCCTGTAAAAACAAGTTCCAAATGGGTCGGGTTCACTGGAGAGTAAGAAAAACTACTCCCTCCAACAATACTTTTAAAAATTTTATTAAAAGTACATATTACTTTAAATATAAGACTTGCATAATTTTTCTAACGTTATACGTGTCATCTGAGATCATGGTCTGGCATTTAACCGATCTATCGTGTAATCTGACACATTCTTTTCTTAACTGTATTAATCGCTGATTTCTAAAAAAAATTTTGGAGTTATAACCATTGTAGGCTTCAACCAATTTCATTAAATTCTTAACAACTCAAGTCACCAAGGACGACTGTGCACAACTAAAAACTGCAGGCTGAGTTGCAAATCTGATGGTGCCCTAAAACTGGGTGTCCCTCAAGTGGAACACAGACTCCTATCTGAGGAGTTCCATATCTGTAATAAGGTTCATCGACCGTGAGCTTGAAGTTCGAGTGGTGAACAACTGGCCCTGAGAACACTTGTTGTTATTTACAGTTTACCGAGATGACCTTGTCTTTACCGGACAAGGGAGAGTAGGAAACAAAACCTAAGATAGATCTTGTCATATGATCGGTGGCTCTGAGTCAATGATCCAATCAGAAGGAGACGTGGCAGCATGAGCACTGGACATGGTGGCAATAGCAAAGGAAGTAGAAGTACCGGAGACAAGTGAAGAAGGCGACGGAGAGCATTCAATTCATGAGCAGATAAATGCCTTGTAGGACGACTAATTGGCTCTTCATAGATTTTCGTAGAGTAGACAACATCGTGAGATTGAGAACCACCCTGTTGAGACCCCCCCCCCCCTCACGTCTGAATCCACGACCACGTCCACGACTACGTCCTGGTACAGATGGAGCAAGGTGAGGATGGAGTTTGAAGCAGAAATCCGGAGTGTGGCCCTTGCGACCACAGTAATCACAAGAAGGAACAGTGTTTGTGGGGTTGGTACTACCCTAACTAATGCTTGTCAAGACAGAGCGGTCGGGAGTAGCTATCGTGCAGATGGATCGACGACGGTCTTCATCACCGAGAACCATACTGAAAGCCTCCCAAAGAGATGGGAGAGGGGAGCGGTGTAGAATATTAGTCTGAACTGTATTTAATTCTATGTTCAAACCTATCAGGAAGACATGCAGACAAAAACGTTCTTACTTTTTCTACAACAGGACTGCATTGGCAGTACAAGCAGGGGTAAACTATCCAAAGTAATATAATTCCTGAGAGAGACGCTCAAACTCCGAAAAATAGGTGGACACAGTCATAGATCCTTGTCTCAACTCCAATATATGACGCATAAGCTCATAAATCTGGGTGGAATTACTGATCCAAGAGTGCGTTTCGCGAGCCCAATTTCAGACATCATGAGCAGAATCCATCAGCATATAGCTCTGGTAGACCTTGAGAGACATAGAATGGAGGAGCCATGAGTTTATAAGGAAATTTTCAAAATCCTAACGCTTCCAAGTATAATGATCCTTAGGGAGTTCCACCATCACAACACACACACACACACACACACACATATATATATATATGAACATTTGATGATCGTGAATCACGTGTTGGGAAGCACGGTACCTTTCAAGGTAATTAGTTCCATCTAGAGGCACGGTGGTGATCTTCAATGAGCCAGTGTGGCCATGAGTCCGCTAAGGGTCACTCATCTGGGGCGTCACGACACTTGGCGAGGAAATTGAAAACTCAACCATGGTGGCTCAATGGAAAGGAGAGAAACTGGAAAATGAAACACTATGATCTGTATCAGCAAGAACTCCAGGATGGCATAGTGGGAGCAGTTACAGCTAGAGGCAGAGAAACAAGAACCATTTACGATTCTAACAACAGACGACGAAGGGATCCATGGCTGGAGGGAGCAGTCTCAGGCTAGAAGCATGCAAAACAGACGAACCTTGCAGGAAATAGTAGTTGAAGCAGTCGAAGAAGATATGGCAAGCAGCGAGGCAGTCGAAGCAGATCTGGCAAGCCGCAAAGCCGTTGAAGTAGATTTGGCGAGTAGCGAAGCAATCGATCTTGAAGCAGTCGAAGCAGTCATAGCAGTCGACGGACAAGAACGAGGAAGACAACCCAGATCTCATCGTGAAAGAGGAAGTTGACCCAGATCTGGCTTGCAACAAACGGTAGAAGGCGTCTACGATGAGGCAGCAACCATCACGGCGATAGGTGGCGATCTCCTTCAGCGAAAACACCCAGCAATGCGAGAACCGCGAGGGTTAGCATGGAGAAGTCCTCAAACCAGCAAGAATGGGGACGACGGGGAGCGCTCGTGAGATTTGGCAAGAACGACGGGAATAGGGCTTCGACGGGAAGCGCTGTGTGTTCTGATACCAAGTTGAAAGGAAAAAAGATAATTGATTAATTGAAAGGAGACCCTTTGCTCATGCATATACTTGAGTGAGGGGTAGTACAAAAAGACGAAAGAAACCCTCACGGATAAAACAAGATAAACACGACTTGAAGAAATAATAATAAATACAACTTCAACTCAACTTTATCGTCCTTGTTAGAAATTCACAATGTTTAGCTGTTAGCATGAAGCAACTCTCAAGGTCATTTCAGACCAACGATCATGTATCTCTATGCTATTTCTTAGGGATTGAGGTCACCTTCACCAAGAATAATATCTTGCTATCTCATTGATAATAAGTTTTTGATATTCTCTCTGAGATAGGATGGTTGGAACGTTGACCCAATGACACTTCCGTAGATCCAAATGTCAAATTATAATGGCCGGTTGACCGCCCCTTTCAAATACTAGTAAATAGAAGCTACATTTTTATGAGATAATGGAATGTTAGCTACAAATATCAACATTGATTTTTGAGTGATACTTTGACCATTGTATAAACCAGCATTTCGGTATATAATAAATTGATGACTTAAATGTCATTTATAAATTTGTTATTAAAAATATCGTTCAATCAAATTGGCATTTGTTTATCAATGTAACAAAGAACCCTTGACCATCGTGGTTATTGTAGCACTGTATGTTTATTATGAACTTGCCCCATGTTAGATTATCTCCTGGTTAGAAATGCTCCTGCTTATATCACTGTCTATAACTGTAAAAACTAAGAATTCTACCATCTGACTGTTTCTAAAACATTTACCTATTGATTTCATTGCTCTTTTTTTGACCTGTTCAGGTTGTGTATGTTGTGTGCCCCTTCCCTGAGCCCAAAGCGGTTTTGCAGACAGTGATAGAGTGCTCTGCTGCTCTAGGTTCTGGTGCTCTTCCACCAGACAAGGAGAGGCAATCTTGCTTGCACAAGCAGGTTGCCAAAGCTCTTACTTCCTCTACTGCTGTGGACGAAGCATCGGCATCTAACGTCGTGATGTTGTCGGGTTTTTGTATTCCTAAACTCGTCCTGCAAATTGTAACAGTCGATTCATTATTAAGATTGAACAGGCCTTCCAAGGAGCTCGCTATTTTCAAAGAGATTGCATTCACTGTTTTCAACAAAGTGCGTAGAATCCCAAGGACTGTTTCGGGTGTTGACATATTTCCATCATCGGTCATCTCCGGTAGGCCTCAGTCAACATTGATGCATGTATCCTCTCCCATTCCTGGCATCTGGAAGGATTGTCCTCCTCCTCGGGTGTCTGGATCTTCTCTCACTAGGGAGGCCGAACTCGATTCAAGCTTGAGGCCTGTTACATGGGATAATTCATGGCAGACAACAAGGATGGGAGGATTAACTTCTGATCCTACTCGATCGGCGGATCTTCTGCTTCAAGATGATCCAAGATTTGTTTTTGAGCCAGTTTTTATTTTGGCAGAACCCGGGTCAGTGGAACATTCACACAGTATCATCCCAGAATCTTCAGGGTCAAAATCTTCTATAGAAGATAACAGCAGCATTCACTCACAAAGCTCGAGCGTAGGAGGAGCTGCAGACCTTGGAAAAGGCTCCCTAATTGATGGATTTGAGTCTGGAAATAGAGTTTCAAATCTTCATTGTTCCTATGGTTGGACTGAAGATTGGCGCTGGCTGATCTGCATCTGGACAGATTCCAGGGGGGAGTTGCTTGATTCTAGCATATTCCCCTTTGGCGGTATCAGTAGTCGCCAAGACACAAAGTTCCTGCAAAATCTTTTTGTTCAAGTTCTTCATCACAGCTGCCAAATACTAGCCAGTTCCTCTGTGGATTTCGGCAATAGGCTTAGGGACATTATAATTACGCGTATCGGCTGTTTCTTCGAGCTCGAATGCCAAGGTATAAAACCTTCACAAACTCATTCTTTTTTGCCTGATGCAGTTTTTTCCCTGCTATTAGTTGTGCTAAAGATGATTTTTCCCTTCAGAGTGGCAAAAGGCTATTTATTCTGTTGGAGGAAATGATGTCAAAAAGTGGCCTATACAACTTAGACGGTCCATGCCGGATGGTGTTTTGTCGAGCAATAACGGAATTGAGCAACAGGAAATGGGTTTGATACAAGAACGGGCCCTACCTTCTTCACCCAGTCCATTGTATAATCCGCATGCTAAATCTAGCTTTGTGAAAGGCAGTCTTGGGCAAACTAACTCGAAAAAACAGAACTTGAGTGGACAGATGGGGGTGGACAGCTCGAGGGGTTTGCTACAGTTGGCACGGAGTGTAAGTTTAGTCAGTGTTTCGATGGACCACACTCTGAATCTAATCCTTCCTTCAGACTCATCTTCTTTGGGTAAGTCCACTTTTCTCTATGCATAATAGACAAAGAGGAGACTAATATTGCTCAGTTGAGCTAATCATCATTTTGCTTGTATGATGATAAATTTTCAATTTAGGTTTCTGGACATAGAAAAATCATGAAATGTTGCCTAGATCATACTTCCCAAAGTTATGTTCTCATCATTATGTATCATTTAGATTCATGAGGTTCGCCAAAGTCAATTTCTTACATGTCCCAAATTGTGTCATTTTTTCTCCCTGTATAATTTTCATATTCCCTACTCTTGTTGTCGGCATCTCTCTGTTGGTAATGAAGTCTCTCTGTTGGTAATTGATAGGAAGAAGAAGGGAGAGAGAGAGATCTAAAGAGAAAGGACTAGAGAATTAGGGTTGAGTGGGAGAGAAGAGAGAATACCTTGGAATTATCTTGGATATCCACCAAGAGAGCCACCCCGGGGTATTTATACCCGGGGTTGAGAGGGGCCGGCCGGCCCCTCCCCATATGGGGGCTGAACCGGTCTGGTTCGGCCCCCATATCGGCGGTCTTCAATTAGAGTAAGAGAGGGCTGAACCGGTTGGTTCAGCCCCGTTGTCGCCTCCGGTTTCCTTTCGTCTTCGCGTGTACTGACGCCCAAATAGTCGGAATGCGTCCGGGGGCGTAACATTCCCTTCCTCATCAAGAACCAGCTTGTCCCCAAGGTGGTAATCGGGGTAAAGCTCTCGGAACTCCAGCAAATCCACCCATGTGTTATGCGTCGCGGTCATATTCTTCCACTTTACTAGTAGCTCTGGACGGTACTCAGTGTCGCGGTGCTTCAACTTGATCATCAGAATCTCCTCAGATATCGGACACAGCTCGCCCGTGCTTGTGGCCTCGGGTAGGAGAGGACTGGGTCGAACAAGGTAGTCGATCTTCTGTTTGAACAAGGAGACATGTAAGGTCGGATGTATCCTCGAGCCTTCGGGCAACGCCAACGTGTAATCAACGGGGCCCACTCGCCGGACAATCCGGAATGGGCCATAGTAACGAGGTGTCAACTTCTGGTTTGACCGTTGGGCCACGGACAACTGCTTGTAGGGGCGGAGCTTGAGAAAGACCTCATCCCCGACCTGGAACTCCCGTTCCTTCCGATGCTTGTCAGCCTGCACCTTCATGCGATCCTATGCTATCCGGAGATTCTCGCGTAAAGCAACGAGTGTGCGATCACGATCACGAAGTGTACGGTCAATGGCGGCCAACGTCGTACTGCCGGCCTCATAACTGCTCAAGGTAGGAGGAGGACGACCGTACACGGCCTCGAAGGGAGTCATCTTGTTGGCAGAGTGGTAGGACGTGTTGTAGCAGTACTCGGCCCAATGCAACCAACTCGTCCACGTGCGCGGCTCGTCCATAACATAGCACCGCAGATATGTTTCCACACCCCAATTGAGTACCTCTGTCTGCCTGTCTGTCTGCGGGTGGTGAGCTATGCTGAAACGTAAAGAGGTCCCTTGTAAGCGAAAGAGCTCCTTCCAAAAGTTGTCGACGAACGTCGGGTCACGGTCCCAAATGATCGCCCGTGGTATGCCGTGAAGCCGGACAATCTCGCGAGCAAAAAGAGCGGCGACAGATTCGCCGGTGTAAGGATGGCTCAGCGCGATGAAATGCCCGTACTTGGACAACTTTTCGACCACCATCATAATGACTGACTTGCCCTGAGACCTGGGCAGCCCCTCAATGAAGTCCATGGACACCGTATCCCAAATCTGGTGATCCGGTGCGGATCGGCCCGTGGAGCGGAAGATCCGCCCGCATCCTCTTCCGACACGGCCTTACCCTTCAAATTTTGTGTCAACAACGTCATGATCTCCTCCATTCGGGTGTCCATCCGCTCTTCTAGCCTTTGCGTGGTTGTTTTCACGTTTTCCTCGATGGCGGCCACCGAATCCGTCAATCCCATCAGATTTTCTTCTAGGGTTTCCAAGCGGCCGATTTCGTCTTGCGTTCGAGTAGTCACCATGGTGGAGAAAAGATTCTCTGATACCAAATGATAGGAAGAAGAAGGGAGTGAGAGATCTAAAGAGAAAGGACTAGAGAATTAGGATTGAGTGGGAGAGAAGAGAGAATACCTTGGAATTATCTTGCATATCCACCAAGAGAGCCACCCCGGGGTATTTATACCCGGGGTTGAGAGGGGCCGGCCGGCCCCTCCCCATATGGGGGCTGAACCTGTCTGGTTCGGCCCCCATATCGCCGGTCTTCAATTAGAGTGAGAGGGGGCTGAACCGGTTGGTTCAGCCCCGTTGTCGCCTCTCGTCAACATTCGATCATAGATCTATGTATCATAGAAGTTCAAAATATCATATTATTTGCGCTCTCGCAATTTTTTAATATTTGTGATGGGGTTTCCAGCACGACCAAAGGTACATTGAGCACGACCCCGGAACCATCCCAAAACCGCCCGCAACTGTCAGTTGCACGCACAAATGGGTGTGTAACAGTAATGAAGTCGTTGATAGAAACCAATACAAATGTATCTTAAAAGTGAAGAACACGGGTATCTCTTGCACGTGATTTCAGTCCAAAATAGATTTTTTTTTAATATTACACTGCAATTTAGTTTTATTTTTTTATACAATTGGATGGCTTGAATAAGATTGATGTTGTCACACTCAAATATTATGATTCCTTTAATATATGAGTGTATAGATGATAGGAATGCAAGAATCTATTCCTAATATACGTCTAAGCGGACACATTTTGACAAACTTTTAGAAATAATTATGTTATAATTCGTTTAAACGTTATCAAATTGCTGAAGTTAATATATTTTTTTGTCCTGCAACAGGATGCTTAGAACAATTCATGTGGTCATCATAAACATTATTGGTTTAAACATTACTGATGCCTGCCTCTTTTTGAATCGCAGTCTTATTATATTCATTTGTTCACTTCTATTCAGTGCTGAAATATGATTAGTTGCCCTGTGTAAATATTGGGCTATAGTTGTTTAGTTGTGTTGCGAGTTTATATTGTGTAATTATTTTCTTTTATTATTGTACTTAGGCATTAGTGAGATTATGACAAAAGATAGGGCACAATAGCGTCAAAGGATCCATATAGCCGACCCCACTATACTTGAGTGTTTTGTTGTTGTATTGTACTCTCCCACCCTTATGATAAGTAGGTAGGGCTTTCCATTTCTAATCAATCAATTTTGCTTTCCTTCATTATCAGAGCCAGACCTAGTTGAGAGAGGTTCTTAGGGGGAACCAATCCTCTAGAATTTGGGTCGAGCTTGTCTCGATATTTCTATTCATTGTTTGCGTTCAATCATATAATTCCAGTACTTGATAGTGTGCAACTATCAATTGGTTCGACCTGCCGCGCACTTAAGTTTCCTTCGTGAACTCCAACCTCATCTCCTCACTGTTCTTGGGGATTTTGTCATGGATTGCTTCTCTGTCCACTGGACTCTAAATCCGCAAGTTGTTCGCCACGGTTTCTTGCAGCTATTGTTTTAAATGTCCTCCGACATGTCTGAGGATATATCGTTTTTGAGGTGAAAATGACAATTTTTTAAAAAATTTTGATTATGTTCTTTTGTAAAATATAGGTCAATATGTCTGAATTTTTTTGATATATAGACTGACGCGATTTTTTAATATATCTTTCACTATTTTATTTTATGTTATGTTAGCAGACTGACAATATATATTTAAATCACATGTATGTATTATAATACATATGCTTAAATCGATGCAACTTATTGTTTTGTTCTCTTTAATGTTTTATTTTTACAATCATACAATCAATTTTGCAGAATTATTTCACACTATATTTCTTATTTCATATTACAAAAAATGTTAAAATGTTCAACGCTAGTAGATTGTTTTATGCTATTATAAATTTATTAAACATGGTAAGTCTTATAATTAAATATTTAGCTTTTAATTCTTTTTCATTTGCTTTTAAACTTAGTGCTGTCAAAATAAATTATTGTATAACATTCAATATATTTTAGAATTTATCTGTTTATATTTATTAATAGTACTTTGTTTTTTATACTTTTCAAATTTATTTTGAGATATACACGACTTATTGTTAGTCAACTTATTATGTTATTTTTTCTTTTATTACATATCATTATACTTATTACCCATAAAAATAAATTATGTTATTAATAAGATATAAAAATCTCATATTATAAAATATCTCTGACATGTCTCCGACTTCCGACATCGGGCGTTTAAAAACTCAATTTGGCTTATCACTGACATCCGATATTTACAACCTTGCCTACAACATCTCCACGCACATCTTCCTTAGGTTCTCCTGCAGTCACCGACTCGATTTTTCGTACGAAGATCATGCAAGCCCCGTCGTTTCCCTCATTTTTGTGACCCCGATTCAGCACGTTGCTCGCCCAACGCAGATCTTTCTCCGCCTCCCTTCTTCTAGATGAGCCCGCACTGTCACGCATCCTCCTTTCAGCCTCGTCCTCCTCTCCAACACTTCTTCTTCCTCGCTCGAGTCTTTTTCTCTCGTCCTCCAACCCCCGCTTGTTGTTCAACATCCTCGGCGCATTTCTTGCGCTCCATCGTCACCCACCGACACCCCGACAACCTTCGGCCGTCTTTGGGATCTTCCTTTGCAGTTGTCTGTCGGCACACACGGTCCACAACATCCTCAGCGCTTCTCGCCGCTACGCCTAGCCCCCAATGCTACCCCCTTCAGTCTCGCAGTTGTTGTCTCCCTCCTGCACCTCCAATCCATGCCTTAGACATGTTCAATGGCCCTCCATGCCGACGAGGATGCCTCTGCCACTGCCTCCGCTTACACTCATTGCTTGGATCAGCTTGAAGTAGGACTTGAGGATCTTACTCTCCTCCTTCGAGAACTCGCGGCCATAGTGGTAAACCGCCCACCACCACCACCACCACTTCCCCAGCCACCAACACTGCAACCCCCCTGGCTCGTTCCAGACTACATGGGGTTTCTCCACCCTGCAACAGATATCCAACCGGCCCATCTCCATCAGATTGAGATCTTTGTGTTCAATGGAACCGATTCTCTCTGTTGGGTCGACCGCATCGAATTGTTCTTCGACCTTCTGTCCACCTCCGCCAACCAGAAGGTTCCCTTGGCCATTATCTATATGGAGGGTTCGACGCTCCATTGGGTGCGTTGGACGCGCCACCAGGTTCTTCACCTCTCCCACTGCACGGAAAATGCAGTACAAGATAATCCTAATCTTCTGCATAAATTTAGGAAACAGAGAGGTAAAAGTCAAAAACTACCATGTTGCTAAAAGTCAACCTGATGGCCATTTCAGTCTTTGTACTGCATCTTTTTCTTCTCTTAGAATGCGACGACAGCAGTTTTCTCAGGCTTCTCAGCATGCAATTTTCTTACTTTTTTTATGAATGAGATAGCATTTTAATTAATATCACAAACTGTGGGTTGTATGTAGTTTTACATATTTCAAATAATTTCCAATATTTACCCTGAGAAATAACATTCAGCTGACTTAAATGTATGATTTTTATGATGGGATGCTCTGGATAATAGCAGGCGGTGGACAGAACAACAGCAGCTCCGGCCTCTCCAGCTATCTAGTGGGATTCAGTCCGGTAAAGTCCCTCGCCTCTTCTCCAGTCTCCCACCTCCTCATTCCTTCGCCCAGCATGCGCTTCCTGCCTCCATCCCCCCAGCAGCTCCCCACCTGCCTGACGTCAGAGTCTCCCTCCCTCGCGCATCTCCTCCACAGCAAGGGCTCGGCGATTCCCCAATCGACCGGATTCGTCGTCTCCAAAGCAATCCCCACCATGAGGAGAGATTTTGGCGAGCCGGTAAAAGACGATTTGCCTTCCGTCCTCTCCGTCAGCCTCGTTGACCACTACAGCGGCAGCAGCATCCAGGAAAAGCTCGCGCTCCGTGGCGGCGGGAGCGGCGCCTTTGCCGCCACCAAGCAAGGGAGGAGCGCTGCCGGGCCGGAGGCCGCTTCCAGAGACTATGAGATTGAGGGGCATTTGGTCTTAGAGTCCGTCGCGGCCGAGCTCCACTCGCTGTCGTGGATGACTGTGAGCCCGTTGCACCCTGATCGGCGCTCCGCGCTGCCTTTTCATTGCGACGTGCTACTCAGACTCCGGCGGCTTCTGCATTACGCCGACAAGGAATTTTTCCGGGCCTCGGAGCGGATTGAGGCGGCGGCGGCGGCACGGATTTGTGAATTGTGGGCAGGTAGTCTTTTAACATCAGATTCGCGATTGTAACATTCGATTTTAATTAGTGTATAGATTTTGTAGCTCTAGAGTTAGTGCTGGCTGGAAGATGCTTAGCCCTTGTTGTTTTGGCCAACTTGTTTTAATATCTGTAAATAACTCTAAAAATCTCTTCTAGGCTAATTGATTCTGAGCCCAGCTCATATTGTAATTACTTTCATTTGCTTCAGCTTTGTATCTTCCTATAATTTATTCTTCCTTTTAATTGGGTGATAATTTACTTTAAATGTGTACTATAGGCGTATAATATTGGTCATTTATTTGGAGTAAAAATATTGTCCGTCATGGAGACCTTTCTTTAGGTCCCCACCAATAGAAAACTATAAATTTGTGGGGTCCACAGTGCACAGTAAATCTGTGCACTGTGGCCCCACTTGATCACGCATTCTGATTGGCCGAGCGGACCATTTTTTAGGTCCGCGGACGGAAAAAAAGCCCATTTATTGGGCCTTGAGTGGGACTCTACATAAATAAGGAGACCTATCTTTTATTAGGGCAAACTTCTTGCATTTGTGTCTGTCTCCGATAGGGAGATCAAAAATATTATATAAAACGGGCTCCCTACTCCTTTTCGGTTTTTTTAGTTTAGATTTCGTCCGTTCCTTCCTCCATGCGGCAGGCTGGCATGGAACCCGGACTACGATTTTACGGGACCAAATTACTTCATTTTTTCTGTGTTTTTTTTGGAGGGGGGGATGTACATAAAAATTTTTTTTCCTTATTTTTGTAAAATAACTCCTTTGCATCCCTTAGTTTGGCCTTCATCAAATCATTTTTGGTTAAAATAATTCTTTATTTATTTAACTTCTATTAAGTAATATTTCAGTTTTATAAATTTTGAATAATATTGTATAATAGATGTGTGCATGTCCATTTAGTATGCTTCTTGGCTTTAACCAATTTTCTGATTCTTTTTCCTGTTTTGACCATGGTTTGAGAATAGTTCATATTGACTTAATACTTAATAATTCGTAACATTAAGACTCCGTTTGGCACGGTGGTGGTGTCACGAATGTGTTGGCTATGAACCGTCGTTCGTGAACGCCTGATCACATCTGCAATCCCTTTCTTCAAAATTATTTTTCTTTTTTTTTATGGTGGTTATAACGGTTGTGATGTCAAACTTGCATTCTATGATAACGGTGTTTTTGTCCAAGCTCACCAAAGCAAAAAAATAATAATATGCCAATGGGAGCCTAAAGCTCTGTTTGGTACTGTGGTGACGGTCATAAACACAAGGGTTAAATCGTCATTCATTAAGGATCACCTAACAAACATCATCCGTCTTAACATAAAATTGGATGAAGTTTCTTAGGTTAACATAAAATTGGATGAAGTTTCTTAGGTTTGTGTTAACGAATGACAATTTAACCCCCCATATTCTTGACCGTCATCACCGTGCCAAACGGAACCTATGTTTCTTTTATAGTTTCTCCCAAATGACCCTTGGACGAAATAAACTAAGAAAAAAACCAAAAAACAGAACGAAAAAAACTCGTGAAATGAAGAGCAAGAACTCAAAAGAGAATTATATCAAGTATGATAATGTTTTGTGAAAGGTGGCTCAGCCGCTCTGGGAAATAATAATTTTTAATACCAATTAACCTCTCATAAAAGATTATTAACTCGAATGTTTATAAATTATTATTATTCCGAATAAATTTATTTAATCTTTTGTGAAATATATATAAACTTAATTTTAACTACTATATAAAGATATATCATATGGTTTTTAAAATCATGTTTTTAAAAGCTATTGAATCAATCTCATTCGTTAATCTCATACAAGAAAAATCCGATCTGATCTATTCGCTAGAAAAAATAAATTTATATCTGTTGCGGTTCGCTCAATGCCATCGGTAGACCGGTTCCGGATCGGTCCGTCTTAGCCTCGGGCGATCGAGTACGCACACAGTCAAAGTAGAAACAGAGAAATTGTACACACACAACTTTAGCGTGAAAAACCCCGGAAAGGGGAAAAAACCACGTGGCCGGGTTTGTGTCAGCCAAGATCCACGATTTGTCTCTGTTATAGTGTTCTTGTAAAGAGAATGCGAGAGCGACAGGACGCGCCTCGTTACAAATACTGGGGGGTTGAGAGAGCTCTCCTTGGGTGACAGACCACCGCTTACGAGTTCGTGCACTTTGTCGTGCGTCTTTCTTGGGTGCTTGCTCTTCAGGCTTGCGCTCCGCAGAGTGCCTGCACTTTGCGCCTCGGACAGAGGAGGGATGCCTTAGTCGGCACTTCACTCTTTCTTCTTTGGGCGGCGCTTAGAGGAGAACCTGCCAAGTTAGTAAGTGAAAAAGGAGGAGAGGAGGAGCGTAGAGAGAGAAGCTCTGGGGAGAAGCAGAAATGAAGAGAGAGAGAGCGAAGGAGAGAATGAAGCCGTCTCTCCTGAAATGAACTATCAGGGGTGCTTATATAGGGTTTCCGAGGTGGTTACGGTGGTTAATCGCCGATCGGAGGGTCGTGATCGCTTGTGGTGATCGGAGGGCTGTAATGGCCTGCCACGATCGGACAGTGGAGAGAACGCCGGCCCACGATGGTGGTCGAAGAAGGCGCGCCGGCCGGCGGCCGCCCGAGGGAGGGGGCGGCCGGCCACGAGGAGGCGGTCGGCCACAAGGAGGCGGCCGACCGCGAGGAGGCCGGCCGTGGCCGCCGGCCGTACGGAGGGGACCGATCGGGGCCGCCGGCCGCAAGGGGGCGGTCGGCCTTGGGCGGTCGGCCGCCAGCCGCACGGAGGGGGTCGGCCAGCCGACCGCAAGGGGGCGGCGGCCTCGGGTGGTCGGCCACGGCCGCCGGCCGTACGGGGGCAGCCGGCCCTTAGCGGTCGGCCAAGGTCGCCGGCCACAAAGGGAGGCGGCCGGCCGCGGGAGGCCGGCCGCGGCCGCCGGCCGCAAGGGGGTGGCGACCGGCTATGGGTGGTCGGCCGCCCGTAAAGGCGGAGGCGGCAGTTGCGATTTGCCGCGCGGTGGTTACGCGATCCGGTGCGCGGGAGTTGCGATCCGGCGCGCTGAAGTTACGATCCGTTGTGCGGGAGTTACGATCCGGTGTGCGGGAGTTCCGATCTGGTGTGCGGGAGTTACGATCCGGTGTGCGGGAGTTGCGATCCGGTGTGCGGGAGTTGCGATCCGGTGTGCGGGAGTTGCGATCCGGTGTGTGGTAGTTGCGATCCGGTGTGCGGTAGTTGTGATTCCAGTGTGCGGGAGTTAACATAATTTTCTATAAATTAGGGGGTACCCATCATTTGCCCCCCAAAATTCCATCGTCTTGGAGCGAACGGAAAGCGCGGGAATTTTATTTTTTGCGACGAGGCTAGGCGGCGATGGCCGGAACGGGTGCTAACACTGAGGCGGGCGGCGACGACGATAGTACTAAGATGAGATTCTGACCGAGGGAAAGGTCTGGGCACCGGACGAAGCCAGAGGGGAGAAGGCCCTCCCCGCGCCACACACACATTAGGGCGCGTGCGGGGCAGAATCCGCGCGCGGGTGCGCGCGGGGCTGATCCCGCGTGCGGGTGTGCGCGGGTGCGCGCGGGGCTGAACCCGCGCGCGGGGGTGAACTCGCGTGCGGGTGCTCAGCGACGTGCTTGTGTGCGGGCTGATTTTGCGCATGCTTTATGCACGCGTGTGGTTCGAATGCGCGGGCGCAATGTGTGCTCGGACTTGCTTTTCTGACCTTTCTTTCCCATTTTTACAGGTTTTCAAGCGGTGCGCGCAGAGTCGTCCTATGCGGCTCCGCTCGAGTCTCTCCCTCGAGCACATAGCTATTAGGAGGAGGCGCTTCAACTTGCCCCCCGATTTGGAGGTGTGAATCCCTAGTCCTGAAGAGCGGGTGCAAAACCCTCAGCGAGGCTGGATGACTCTTTGCGAGTCGTCACTTCGGTGCGGTTTTCGCCTTCCGGCGTGCGAGGAAGTTGTCGAGATTCTGAAGTTCTGCGGCGTTCCTGTGTCGCAGTTTACCCCTCTTGGGATGACGCGGATCATGGGGTTGATCGCGTTTTTTCGCGAGCGCGAATCGAGGTTTTCTTTGGATACTTTTAAGGATTGTTGTGAGGTGCGTGCCGACGGTGGGGGCCGCGTGGATGTCTTCAACAACAAGCGGTGGATGGATTTTGAGACCCGGGAGGATCGTCTCCATGGGAATTCCTTGTTTAGATATGTCAGGAACCCAGGTGGATTGCCAGAGGTGTGGAACGTGCTTACGGACCATTGCCGGCTGTCTAGAGGACACGAGCGGGAGTTTACTCTCCGTCCTTGGTTTTGTGGAGCCCCGAGAGCTGGGGAATATCTTGTACAACATTTCTACTTTCGTTGATGAGAAGCGCCTGCTGCTATGCGGGCTGTTTGTTGATTCGAGACGTTGTGCCGCCATTCCTCTCTCCCGTGACAGGAAGAGGAAGCTAGTATTTGGAGGTCGTAGAGCTGAGGAGGCGGGTCCTAGCCTTTTGTCGCGACAGGATGTTCTTTCGGAAGGGGCTTCCCCTTGCGGCTCTAGAGTTGGAGGCGAGCCGGATGACGCGGATCTTGAGGTCCAGGGGTTCTCTGCCCCCCAGGCCTCCCCAGCACGGGTTACGGTGCAGCAGGCGGTGAAAGGAAAGAGGGTCTCCTCTTTCTTGGAGGTGATGAGTCATGCGGTACGTATGATCTCAATTTTTGAGTAGTGGCTTTTGAGGAAAGCTCTTCTGACTTATCCCTTTTCTTTTGTAGATGGAGACTCAGGCGAACATTGCGATTACGTGGAATGACCACTACGTGAGCCTGAAGGACGGCTATATGGCCCTTCAGGGTGAGCTCGGGGAGGCGAAGAGTGCTCTTTCGAATTTGAAGGGGCGACGAGAGCGCGATATTTCGCAACTTAGGCAGATTGGGTCCGAACTGCGGTGCGAGCTAAAGGACGCCAGAGCTGTGCACAGTGCCGAGAAGGCGGCTGCTGAGGAGACTTTGCGTCTTCTAGATGAAGTTCGGGCAGAGCTGGAGCTATCCAGGGTGGAGGTGATGCGCCTTTCCTCCGCGGAGCGGGAGGTTGAGCTGAAGGCGACTGGTCTGGCAGAGTATCAGGACTCTGTGGATTACATGCGAGATCGGTGTCTGATCTCGGAGGAGGTCCGCGAGGAGGTGTGGACTCAGGAGGTGGAGCCACGGATGGAGGACTTGTAGGGAGTCGCTTTCCTCCTGGCGATGGCGAAGACCCTTCGGATGGTGTCCCGGAAACGGGGATGTGACGTTGCCGACCTCGGGCTTGAGGATTTGTCAGAGGAGGAGGGCTCCGATGCTGAGGCTGGAGAGGCCACTGAGTGACAACAATATCTCTTTGATGCTCTTTATTGATTTGTATACATGTACTTCTTTGTATTTGTGGGCTTGTCTCCATCGATTCGTACCTTTGTACTTTTTGTATTTGTGGGTTTGTCCCCGTCGATTCGTACCTTTGTACTTTTTGTATTTGTGGGCTTGTCCCCGTCGATTCGTATCTTTGTACTTTTTTGTATTTGTGGGTTTGTCCCCGTCGATTCGTACCTTTGTACTTTTTTGACTTGTTGATATGTCTGTTGAGTGGTCATCATTGTCTTTGCTTCTGACTGTTGCGTCCAATTGTTGTCTTAGCCAAGCATTAACCGTATGGGGCAGGCCCTGAGCGGTGGAAGAGTGCTTGCTCTGGATGGGGGTGAAGAGTTATGGGAGCTCCGACCTATTGTCGGTGGGAGTCCATGTTTGTTCGAACCCTTGCGAGTTGCAGTGAACCCGGTGGCATTGGAGGGGGTAGCCACGCATACCCTTACGACGTCGCAACTTACTACGCGGCGAAGGGCGTCCCCTTGTGTCAGGGTAGAGAAGCTGAGACGATCGCGCTGCGGGCTGCGCGTAACTGAGGGAGCTGGCTCCCGACGACGTCGCGACCTGCTTTGTAGGAGAAGGGCGAGCCTTGCCTCCATGAGAGTGAGGTCGAAGTCGCCGTGCTACAGTCTGCGGGGGACTCAATGTTTGGCCCTTTGGCGACACTGCAACCTGTCGCTAGGCCGAGGATATCGTGATGTTGGCAGCGCACAACTGGGGGAGCTGGTCCCCGGCGATGTCGCAAACCGCTGGGCGAACGAAGGGTGCACCCCTGAACCGCGACAGAGAGAGTGAAGCCATCGCGTCCACAGTATGGATGTGGTTGGTTAGATGTGGATTCAGCGGGGTCGGAACCCGATTTAGTTACGATTTGTGGCTTAGTTTGCACGAGGGTTGCTCGCGGCTTAGTTTGCAGGAGGATTGCATGCGGCTAGTTTGCGCGAGGGCTGCTGCTATAAGGAGCGCGCTGTGTGGAGGCAGTTGTTGTAAGGAGCGCACTGCACGAAGGCAGTCGCTGTAAGAAGCGCACTGCCCGGAGGCAGTTGCTGGTAAGGAGCGCCCTGCATGGAGGCAGTTGTTGTAAGGAGCGCGCTGCCTGGAGGCAGTTACTGTAAGGAGCGCACTGGCCAGAGGCAGTTGTTGTAAGGAGCGCGTTGCACGGAGGAAATTACTGTAAGGAGCGCACTGCACGAAGGCAGTCGCTGTAAGGAGCACGCTGCACGGAGGCAGTCGCTATAAGAAGCGCACTGCCTGGAGGCAGTTACTGTAAGAAGCGCGCTGCACGGAGGCAGTTGTTGTAAGGTGTGTGCTGCCCGGAGGCAGTTGCTGTAAGGAGCACACTGCTCGGAGGCAGTTGTTGTAAAGAGCGCGCTGCACGGAGGCAGTTGCTGTAAGGAGCGCACTGCACGAAGGCAGTCGCTGTAAGGAGAGCGCTGCACAGAGGCAGTTTCTGTAAGGAGTGCACTGCACGAAGGCAGTCGCTGTAAGAAGCGCACTGTCTGGAGGCAGTTGTTGTAAGGAGCGCGCTGCACAGAGGCAGCTGTTGTAAGGAGCGCACTGCCCGGAGGCAGTTGTTGTAAGGAGCGCACTGCCCTGAGGCAGTTACTGTAAGGAGCACGCTACACGGAGGCAGTTGCTGTAAGTAGCGCACTGCCCGGAGGTAATTGTTGTAAGGAGTGCATTGCCCAGAGGCAGTTGCTGTAAGGAGAGCGCTGCATGGAGGCAGTTGTTGTAAGGAGCACACTACACGAAGGCAGTCGCTGTAAGAAGCACACCGCCCAGAGGCAGTTGCTGTAAGGAGTGCGCTGCATGGAGGCAGTTGTTGTTAGGAGCGCACTGCCCGGAGGCAGTTGTTGTAAGGAGCGCACTGCCCGGAGGCAGTTGTTGTAAGGAGTGCGCTGCCCGGAGGCAGTTGCTGTACTCATAGAGGCGGTGGCACCGAAGGCCAGTGTGAGTGAAGTGTTGATTGTGTCAGAGTATGATGATGTGTTTCCAAAGGACCTTCCGGGGTTACCTCCCCAACAGGAAATCGACTTCGCTATCGAGCTGGTGCCAGGTGCGAAACCTGTGGCCGTTCGCCGTATCGGGTAGCGCCAAAGGAGATGGCCGAACTGAAAGTTCAGTTGCAAGAGTTGTTGGAACATGGATACATACACTCAAGTATTTCACCTTGGAGCACGCCTGTTCTTTTTGTGAAAAAGAAAGACGGTAGTTTGTGTTTGTGTATTGATTACCACGAACTGAATAAGCTAACGGAGAAAAACAAGTATCTGATTCCACGGATCGAATGACTTGTTTGATCAGCTAGCGGGCTCAACCGTCTATTCCAAGTTGGATTTGAAATCCGGGTATTATCAATTGCGGATTCGGGAAGGTGACATTCCCAAGACAACGTTTGGCACACGTTACGGTCATTATGAGTTCACAGTGATGTCATTTGGCTTATGTAATGCGCCTTCGGTATTCATGGATCTCATGCACCGAATGTTCCGCGAATACTTGGATCTGTTTGTGATCGTGTTCATTGATGATATCCTCGTGTACTCATAGTCGGAGGAAGATCATGCAAACCATTTGCGGTTGGTATTGCACACCTTGTGGAGGAATAAGATGTATGCCAAGTTCTCTAAGTGTGAGTTCTGGCTCTCGTCGGTAGCTTTTCTGGGCCATGTGGTAAGTGGAGAGGGCATAACGGTGAATCCGGCAAAGATAAGTGTCATTCGTGATTGGCCAGTGATGTCTTCGGTGGCCGAAGTCAGGAGTTTTCTTGGACTGGCAGGCTACTATAGACGATTTGTGGAGAACTTCTCCAGGATTGCTTTGCCTTTGACTACGTTGATGAGAAAAGATCAGAAGTTCGTTTGGATGCCAGAGTGCGCGCGAGCTTTTGAGGAGCTAAAGAGTCGTTTGACCACGACGCCTGTTTTGACTTCGCCATGTGGTACAGACGGTTTTGAGATATACAGCGATGCGTCAGGGAGCGTCTTAGGCTGCGTTCTCCTGCAGTTTGGCAAGGTGATTGCTTATGGCTCACGTCAATTGAAAGTGCATGAATGTAATTACCCCGTCCACGACTTGGAGTTGGAGGCGGTGATCTTTTCGCTAAAGTTGTGGTGGCACTATCTTTATGGCGTGAAGGTAGATATTTATACAGATCATAAAAGCCTAAAGTATCTGCTCGATCAAAAGGATTTGAATATGCGACAAAGGAGGTGGATGGAATTCCTAGGGAATTATCCCTTCGACATTCACTATGTTCCCGGAAAGGGAAATGTGGTCGCTTATGCCTTGAGTCGTCGAACTCCGATGCGGGCAAGTTGGTTGCGGATATATGATGAGCGTCTAATCAAGGAGTTGGAGGCATTGGAGATATCTTGTGTTGAAAGGGATTCTTCGGCCGATGCATGCTTGAACTGGATGGAGGTTCAATATGACCTTGCGGAAAGGGTTCGGCGGGCAACGGAGTTGGATGAAAGTCTCCAGCACTATGCAAAGGAAGGTTCTGGTGACCAATTCTCCTGGGATGACGGTTTATTACGGAAGGATGACCGATTGTGCGTCCCTTGTGCGGGTAAATTGCGAGAAGAATTATTATACGAAGCGCACTTTACAAAGTACTCAATACACCCTGGGAGCACAAAAATGTACAAGGACATGAATAAATTGTTCGTGTGGCCCGGTTTAAAGAAGGACATAGCCGAGTACGTTGCTCAATGTCATACTTGTGCTTTGGTAAAGGCAGAATGCCAACGGCCGAGTGGTTTCCTGAAATCGTTGATGGTTCCGCAGTGGAAGTTTGAGGATATTTCTATGGATTTCGTGCACGGATTGTTGAGATCTCAACGCGGAAATGACTCAATCTGGGTGATTGTAGACCGGTTGACAAAGGTGGCTCACTTTCTATCGAACAAGCGGGACGATTCTGTGGAAATGTTGGCAAAGCCCTATGTGGAGCAAATAGTTTGATTGCACGGTGTTCCCCGGAGCATCGTAAGTGACCGAGATGGGCGGTTTACTTCAAAAGATTGGAGGCTAATTCATCAACTGTTGGGCACGAAGTTAGCATTCAGTACGACCTTTCATCCGCAAACGGATGGCCAAACTGAACGAACCAACAGAACAATGAAAGATATGCTCCGTATGTGCGCCCTGGACTTCGGTAAGAAATGGGAAGATCACCTTTTTATGATGGAGTTTGCCTATAATAATAGCTACCAAGCGAGTATCGGTATGTCACCATTTGAAGCTTTGTATGGTCGCAAGTGTCGTACACCGTTAGCTTGGGTAGAAACTGGTGAGTCCAAACTTTTGGGACAAAAGGAAGTCGAGGATGCTAACTCAACAATACGCTCTATTCGAGAGAGACTACTAATAGCCCAGGATCGGCAAGCCAAGTATTACAATGCTAAGCACCGGAACGTGGAGTTCGCGGTGGGTGACTTGGTCGATTTAAAGATTAAACCCTTCAAAGGTGTATCTCGAATTCGGCGGTTGAAAAAGCTAAGTCCGCGATACCTTGGCCCGTTTGAAGTGGTGGAGCGAGTTGGGGAAGCTGCCTATCGGCTAGCTCTTTCATCGGAATTGGGTGGACTGCATGATGTGTTCCATATATCGGTACTGCGGAAAGCAGTCAAGGATCCAGCTCAAGTGATTGAGAATGATCGGGTGCTGGTTGAGTATGGGCTAATGACAAAGGTGAGGCCTATTCGGATCGAGGATCGAGCCGAAAAACAGTTGCGGAACAAAGTGATCGGGATGGTCAAAGTCCAGTGGGACAATTGTGGCTAAGAAGAGCTAGCATGGGAGCGGGAGCAGACCATGCGAGCTGAGTTCCTCGAGTTATTTGTGTAAACTGTTTGCTCGTCTGTATGGTGTTGCAACATATATGTAAAAGTATCACTTTTTTTTGCCATGCTTGCATTTCCTTACTATAGCCAAATTTCGGGACGAAATTTATTGTAAGTAGGGGAGGATTGTAACACCCCAGAAATCTCAAAGGCTAATATTGGGATTCAGGTTGGCTGACACGGCCTGAGACACGGGCGTGTCTCAGGGCGTGTCAGGTGTACACGGCCTGGGACACGGGCGTGTCCCAGGGCGTGTCCCTCTTCTCGACGAGTACTCGAGAACTGATCGTCGAGAGGCGACACGACCTGTGACACGGGCGTGTCAGAGGGTGTCTCTTCAGCCCTTGGAAGGCCTGACGAGAACAGAGCTCACGGCCTCCACTCCTACTCCTAGATACAGGGCCAGGTCCTCTCCTTCTTTTGGGCTTTGAAGTAGAGGAGCCTGGGAGAGCTGTCTCTTCAGCCCTTGGAAGGCCTCTTCACATTCGGCAGTCCGCTCAAACTTTTGGTTACCCCTCAACACCTTGAAGAATGATGAGCACTTGTCCCCTGATCTGGAGAGGAACTTGCTTAGACCGGCCAACTTGCCTGTCAAGCACTGGACCTCCTTGGTGTCGCGAGGTGATTCCAAGTCTAGGATTGCCTTCACCTTATCCGGGTTAGGCTCTACCCCTGCTAGGGTCAAGAGATGCCCAAGGAACTTCCCGCGGCTGGCCCCGAAGACACACTTCAAGGGGTTCAACCTCATCTTGAATCTCCGCAGGGTGGCGAAGGTCTCTTCTAGGTCCCGTAGGTGCAAGTTCACACACTTGCTTTTCACCATCAGGTCGTCGACATAGACCTCCAAGTTTCTCCCCCTTTGCCCCTGGAAGACTCGATCCATCATGCGTTGGTAGGTAGCCCCTGCGTTTTTCAACCCAAAGGGCATCATTTTATAGCTGAAGCACCCCTCCCTAGTGATGAAGGAGACGTTCTTGACATCGGGAGGGTGCATCTGGATCTGGTGGTAACCTGAAAAAGCATCCAAAAAACTCAACAGAAAAATCGACGGCTGAATCAACCAGCGCATCGATTCGAGGCAGGGGGTAGCAATCCTTTTGGCATGATTTATTTAATAAAGAGAAATCGATACACATTCGCCAGTTCCCGCCCCCTTTTTAACCATTACCACTTTGGAGATCCAGCCTGGATACTGGATCTCTAAGATGAAGCCGGCTTCCAGGAGCTTCCTGACCTTCTCGCGGATCGGCTCCTCCAGCTTGGTGGAGATGGTCCTCATCTTCTGGCGTATGGGGCGAGTCCGGGGGTCAAGGTTCAGGTGATGACAAGCCACATCCACGTCAATACCCGGCATGTCCGCCGCGTTCTAGGCGAAGATGTCGACATTGCTCTGGATGCAAGCTCTCATCTGCTCCTGGTCCTCGGGACTTAGGCCCCCGCTGATCCGCACCTTCCGCACCTGTCCCGCACTGGTGAAGACCTCCATTTCCACCACTTCTTTGGTCGGCTCTAGCCGTGCCTGCTCTCAGCCGACCCTTGCTTCTTCTTCTGGCTCCAACTTCTCCCTTCCTGTTTCAACCTTGTTGCCTCCTCCGGCCTCTCCTGTTCAACTCCTATTGCTCGCTCCTCCTCTACCTCCATCGCCTCCTCTAGGCCCTCCTGCTTAACTCCTGCGGCTAGCTTCTCCTCTACCTCCATCGCCTCCTCCAGGCCCTCCTGCTGTTGCTCGACTTCCACCCTCCTCCGGGCCTCTTGCTCAACTTCTCCCTGCTCCTCCACGCTCTCCCTTATCGCCTCCCCTAGGCTCACCTCCTCTTCAGTGACATCCTCTCCTTGCTCTGTTAGCTCCCTCTCCAGCTCCTCTTCCTCCGCCATCCAAGACATAGTATTGACCGCCGTTACGTAGCACTGCCTCGCCACCTTCGGGTCTCCCCTAATCCTGACCTGCACCCCTCCATTGTTAAACTTGAGACATTGATGAAATGAGTAGGAGACGCAGCGAAAGGCGCTGATGAGGGGGCGCCCAAAGATGGTATTGTAGCTGCTTGGGGCATCCACGATCACGAACCTGTAGTTCCGCGACACGCCTCCCAACTTCACATGCAGCCCTACCCCCCCTTCAACTTCTTTCCTCTCGCCCGAGAACCCAAAGAGAGGTCCATCTGAGGCTAGGACCCTCTTCCCCTCAACCTTCATCTCATCGAAAACCTTCTTAAAGATTACATTCACAGAACTCCCGTTATCCACCAGTATCCTGGAGACCGTGAAATTCTCCACTGCTGTCTGAATCACGAGGGAATTACAGAACGGATCCTCAAAGACTGGCATGTCAGCTGATGAAAAGGTGATTTTTTCATCTGGGGGGGGGGGAGCCAGAGAGGTCGAGGCGACCCCTCTTCAGAACATGGTCTGAAGGATGGCCTTGCGGGTTGCCTCAATCCATACTCCTCCGTAGATCACCCCGATCCCTCCTCTGGTTCCCATGTCTGCTCTATCCTCGCACCTATCTTCCTCCTCCCTCTGCTGCACTTCCACGATCCTTACCGGCGGATCCTGACTCCCCATTCCTCTAGCTTCCCTCATCTCTAAGAACTCCGGGAGGGTGGCCGTCGCGTGACCTTCCTCCTGGTGGAAGTTACAGAAGGGCAACGCCACCCTGCCCCCTCTCCCTTCTCCACTTCCCCTTCTTCCAGCCCCTCGAACTCCTCTTCTTCCCCCTCTTCCTCTACAAACCTCCATTGCTTCTTGCGGCGCCGGGAAGTGATCCCTCGGTACTTGCCTCCACGCCTGATGATCGAACCTCCTCGACTCCCGAAGGTTATCCCTTCCCTGAAAACCTCCTCCTTGACCCTGGGGGCGACCCTCATAAGGCCTCCAACCCAACCGGTTGTTCGACTCCCGGGCCCCCCATCCATGCTGCTGCCTCTGTCCTCGGGGTTCTTCCCTTCTTCTCTCTTCTCTTTGCTCCCTCTGCCTTCCCTTTGTAGGTTCCTTCACATCATCCTCCGCCAACCTGGCCAACTTCCTGGAAAACGCCGGATTCGCCCTTTTGAAGTCTATCTCTTTCGCCGCCCTCTCCATGAGCTCCTCGAAAGAGAGGGGCGGGAGGACTCTCTTCAACTCAATGCTGAAGAAACCCGGCCTCAGTCCCAGGGTGAAGGCGAGCATCAGCGCGTACCCTGGGACCTCCTGGACCAGGAGAACCTCTTCCTGAAACCGGTCGACGTAATGACCCAGCGTCTCCTCCGTCTTCTGCCTTACTGCAAACAGTCACTCCGCCTCCTTCTTCCGCTTCTTCGACGTCGAGAACCTTAACAGAAATCCCCTGCGCAGATCTTCAAAGCTGTATATTGAGCTTGCCGGCAACTGGTGGAACCAGTCCCGAGCCTTTTCCTTCAACGTGATGGCGAACAGCCAACACTTGAAGGCATCTATCATCTGTCTGATCGAAACTACATCCTCGAACCACTGTACATGTTGCACAGGATCATCCTTCCTCGAGTAATAGGACATGTCCGGCTCCCGGAACCCCTCTGGCACCGGAGCTGAGATGATGAGCTCGCTGAAAGGGCTCTTGCCTCCTTACTGGCGGAAGGGCACGTCTCGCGGCCTCGGCTGACTGGCCCGATCCGCGAGACCGCTCCCCGGGAAGAGTTCCCACACAGCCGCCTCCCTCTCGCCTAAATCTGCCGGAATCTCCTTTCCGGGGCGTTGGCCTGGGAAAAGTTCTCGCGCGGCCACGTCCTTCTCGCCGACCTCTACCAGGATCTCCTTCCCGGGACGCTGCCCAGGAGCATTCTCGCCCAAGAGCGGGACCACCTCCACCAGAACCGGAGGTGTCGCCCACTCACTCCTCGCCGAGAAGGCCAAGCTGATGGTCTGCTGGACCTCTCGCCTAAAGTCCTCTAGCATCTTCCTATTGCTTCCTCTCCCCGGATGGGGGATCCTCCTAAGCCATACCCTTCACCGTCACCTCCAATCATGGGACCAAACTAAAGGCTTTCTTGTATCGACTGCCTTCCACGCTCACCGCACCAGAACTGTTGAAGCCAAAAATGACCTCAACGGGAGTTCAAAACAGGGGTGCATCCAACACCTACTTCTCTCGAGTTCCGACCCTCGACTGGTTGCTAAGTACCTAGGACTGACCCAAAGCCTCAACAGGGAGGTCCCACCGCACATCTGGAAGATCTCTGAGAGCTTCCCCTCTAAAGCCAGAAGCTGGGCTAGGAGCTCCTCAGAAAGCACTAGAAATTTGGAGAATAATGAGAGTCCGCTTCCTAAGGAGACCTTGTGGGTCAATTTATAGTCTTTTGCTGACCTGAAGTTACTGAAATACCCCTGACTGGTCTGCCAATAGACAAATCCTGCTGTTTGTAAAGTACTAAATGCAACCTCTGGGGGTGTATAAGTAATTTTATCTGAGGGCGATTAAGTAATTTTACCTGGAACCATGGGCCCCACTCGGCGAGAACTCTATGCCGAGAACCCTCTCGCCCTCATTTGGCGGGAGCTAAAAAGGAGTGTCGAAAGTCTCAAGCTGAGCCGGCTCCCGCCTTCTACGAGACGCAATCCTTCTCGCCGACTCTGCCGGAAGCGGGTCCCGGCTGACTGACGGTGAACGCTCTTGCCCGTGGTTAGGCGGGGCCTCCTCTAATCTTGTCTGTTTTTGGTCACGGGCGGGATCTCGCATGCCACTAGGCGGGAGCTCCTCTAGCGCAAGAGCTCTTCTAGTCTTCAGGCCCAAGTTAGCCCGATGCTGGTCCAACCCCGACCGTTGATGCCTCTGGGTGCCACCCAGCGAATATGGGGTTGTACACCTTTCCCGTGGTTCTATTGCTGATTGGGAGTGCTTGCGTTGTATACACGTTATCCTCTGGGATTCCTTAGAGCTTTTGGGAACATATCCCCATAGATGACACCAAACTGTTGCGGGTCACTCGGTTTTCCCCAGTCCGGAGAATCGGCCAGCCTCAGCTCGAAGTTGGACCGAGCGTGCTAACATACAATGAAAATCCAGTAGCAATGACATGAAGCTTATTTTACCAAGTTTTTGAAAACTGGACCGGACCGGCCGGTCGAACCGCGATCGGACACACACCCCGGTCCGGTCCAGGTCAGAAACCCGCTCCGATCGCGGACCGCCCGGGAATCGCTGAACCGGGCGGGCGGACCGGCGGGCCGGGAACTAGGCACAGTTTTGCGTAACCGGGCGAGGTCAAGAAGCCCAAAAATTTTAATGCTAGAAATTCGAAACTGTGAGGATTCGAACCCATGCCATTTTTCTCACTAATGGGTGAGTTGACCACTGAAGCTTTTGGTTTTTGTTGTTTTAAACTGTATTATATTATATGTATATAAATATTAATGTATATACTAAAAAACTTATATAATTAATATACATAATTATATAATATAAATTAAATATTTCTTAGATATATTATTATAATAACTTATTAAATTATCTATTAAAAATTAAAATTTATGAAATATTTAAGCTCTGTTTGGCAAGGCGGTGACAGTCATAAACGCGTTGCTTTTGAACTATCGTTCTTGATCGTCCGACCTTATCTAAGAAGCTTCATCCACTTTTATATTCAAAAGTCAAAACTAGTTTTATTTTCTTGATTGTGATCTTAACCGTTGTCATGTTAAAGCTCCATTACTTTATTACAATGTCTTTTATGTCCAAACTCAACAAAGCAAAGACATCACGTAAAACGAAATTTTATAAGTATAGTGATAATGTATACATCATTTTATTTGTATCACAATATAATGATAATAAATTATCAATTTATAGATAAATTTTTCAGATAATGTTAATTATTTTTATTTCATAATATATAAATATATATACGAGTGATAAGCACGTGCCTACGACCCGATGGCCACGCACCACAATACCCGGCCGTCGACGGCGGACTTCGCCCGCCCCCCGGCGGGATTCGCCCGCCCGAAGCCTGCCCCAGCCCGCCCGACCCAGCCGCATTTTTTATGGTATAAGAGTGAATCACCCTTTGGTGCGAAAGCAAACTTGGAAAACCCAATGTTGCACCAAATGGTGTTTGTTCCTTATAGAATACTGTGCGGACATACGAGCGTACGAGCAAGGGGCAAGGAGACTCCAAATCGAAAAGTGATCAGCATGAAAGTTGTAGATCTCGGCAATAAGAACAACTTTCATGTTGATCACCTTTTTATTTAAAGCTGTCTTGGCCATCGATTTGGGCCTCGAAATCGGGGGCGGCGAGAGTGCTACAGTAAAGCCTCTTGCCGCCCCCGATTTTGAGGCCCAAATCGGAAGTCAAGACGGCTCCAAATCAAAAAGTGATTAACATGAAAGTTGTTCGTCTCACCGAGATCTACAACTTTTATGTTGATCACTTTTAGTTTTGAGACCATATTGACCCCCAAAAAGTCCTGCCCGTACGCCCGCACCGTATGTTTGTCGTCGCCAAACCTTCTTTTTAGTCCCACACCGCCCGTTCAATTAGGAATTTCGGGTATATATTGATATTTCTGCAATTAGTGTTTGAAATAAGGTGTGCTGGCAGGCTTGCGGGCCGAATTGCGGCTTGACTGGCTGAATACGCGTGCGGGCGGCTTGACAGACCTGTTTGCGCGGTCTTTTTTTAGCTTTATGCCTTATAGGGGTACAATCGTAATTTCACATAGGTTTAGGACCCTAGTAGTAGGTTTAGGAGCCATAGTAAAATGCGGAGAGAGAAGTTCGGTTTGATCAGACGGCTGCTGATATAGTGGAAGAGATCAGACGGTCATTGTTTTTTCTCCTAATTTCGAACTCAGGCTATTTGCAGACCTCAGTATTTCTTTTTAATATGATATATATATATATATATATATATATATGTATGTATGTAACGGTTCAACCCTTGACCGGTTCAACCTTGAACCTTTCCCTCCGCCGGTTCGATGTCCGGTCCGGTTTTCAAAACCTTGTATTTTACTATGGAAAATCCAGAAAAGGTGAAAAATCGCGTGACTGCATCACAAGCTTTGAATATGAAAGCAACAGAAAATAAACTAAGTCCCAAGAGCCTTGATGAGAACGCTCCGGTGGGGAAAATGTTAAGCTCTCGGAGCCTTGATGAGAGCCGTCCGGCAAAGTCAGAGCCTTGATGAGACCCTTCATGTAAGCACCCCGCAAAAGCGAATTTCTATGCCTTTCCCGGGGCTCACAAAAGCATCTAACCGAGCACCGGGCGTCGTGCACGCTAGAGAGGGAACAAAGCGAATTATGAGTGGAGAAACGATCTAAGTCTCACGTTTTTGTCGGAAAATTTTAGAGCTCTCTCTTGTATCTTGAGTCGTTTGTCCTCAAATGGAGACCTGATGACCTATTTATAGTTTTATGGAGGGATATGTTAGTAATTACGCTCTAATAAATTTTTAGTTGGCGAATGATGTCGCTCCGTTTCAGGCATCTGGATTGCCAATTTTCATGAAATGATGGATGTGCCCCCCGTTCTACTTGGGCGGCCCGAGTGGGTTGCCCGGCAACAGCGGTGGCCGGCGACAGCGACGGAGTTCGCCGGAGGGGTTGATGACGGCGGCCAACAGCGTGCACGTGTTGCGCGCGGTCTATGCACACACGTAGCTGGGCGTGTGCTTGTTTCTTGCTCCTCTGTGTGGGCCTGGCTTTGCCCTCCTTCCGAGCTTTTTTGGGTGTTTAGGCGAGTGCGACTTTGTGCATGCGGTTTGCTTGGTTAGGTTGGCTCGCTTCCGTGTCCTTGGTCGAAATCTTTCCGATTTGACTTAGCAAAATTAGTGGGAACCCCATCAAGGCGCCTCAAAAATTTTGGCACTACAACCCCAGTTAGTGGGGTTTGACACTTTACACCTTAAAGATTTCATTTTGGCAACTTGCACCCTCCAAATATATTTAATTTGACATGTTGCACCCTCACCTGATTTTTTGTTTATTTTTATATTTATTGTATCAATTTTAGAGGAGTATTTTGATCATCCACACATATTTAAACTACTGTCTTCAGAAGCTTGATGATTTTCCTCTCTTAACATGAGATGTTATGAGGTATTTAAACAAAAGTTTTCATAAACACAATTCCAGTCACAAAAGTTAGCTATGAAGAGTGAAAAACAGCAAAGTGTTTTTGGTCATCCACACCTATTTGATAACCACAGTCAAGAATAAACTAATTGCAGTCTGAGTGTTTTGGTCAGTGTTGATGAGCTTCCCCTGAATTTCTATGTCAAGTCAGAAAGGTTTTCGTCCAAGGACACAGGAGCAAACAAATCCAACCAGACGAGCCGCGCTCACCCAAAAGGCCCAAAAACACCCGAGAAGAGGGCAAAACCACATGCACGCACCCCACTAGGGAACCGGGACAGCGAGCGCGGCACGCGTGCTGCCGCGCGCTTAGCGCAAGGGCGCAAGCACTGCGCGGCCGTGCACGCGGGCTCCCAGTGCGGCCGCGCTCGCGCTCCCAACGCGGCCGCGCGCGTGCTCCCACCGCTCGCAGCACGGCTGCACGGGCGCAACACGGCTGCACGGGCGCATCATGGTTGCACGGGCGCAACACGCTCTCGAAGTGCCCATGGGGCACTCTCGTCATTTCGGCGAAATTGGCCGATCTCCGCTCAAGAATTTTTTCCGTTCTTCTCCTTGCGCTAAGGTTTCAACACACTCAAATTCTTGTCAACTGCCTCTGCGAGAGCGCTCCCATCAAGGCTCTGCATCAACGAGAGCGTTCCCTCCAGAAGCTCCGTGTACTTAGACAATTTTCCAGCCGGAACGCTGCCATCAAGGTTCCGTGAGCTCAGCAACATTTCAAGGCCGGTGCGCTTCCATCGAGTCTCCGAGGACTTAGCTGTTTTTCCTCATTTTCTGTACTTTGCACTTGTGACGGAGTAGCGGCCTGTCGCCCTCTGAGATCAAATCAATATTTGTAAAACTCTGAGAAACTAGTAGATTTTGGCTCGACACAGCTCAATCCATGTGATTTTTCACGTCAAAAACGACTATTGCTATTTGTTGCAGTTGACTTTGACTGTCTGCGTGCCCAATCCAACTCCGAACTAAGGCGATAAAATCAAAAAATCCGCGCCACCCGCAGCAAGTGTTTCCCTACCCTCCTTTATTCAACGGGAGTTCTCCTACCTACAAATTATCTGAGAAGTCAAAAGATAAATTTGATAGGACAAGCAGTCCTCCCAACAAACCCAGCTAAAAAAAAAGGTGATTGTTAATCGCAAACCAGCTATTTGTTAGTGGCACCCCAAAATCTCATTATTTTTCGCGTCTTTTCGAAATACGTCTTGTACATGCAATTTCAGGAAAAGTGCTCAACACGAAAGTTGTAGATCTCGTCAAGATCTACAACTTTCGTGTTGAGCACTTTTCCTGAAATTGCATGTACAAGACGTACTTTGGAAATATGCTCAGATTTTACGCCTTTCAGAAATACGCCATGTACATGCAATTTCAGGAAAAGTGTTTAACACGAAAGTTGTAGATCTCGTCGAGGTCTACAACTTTCGTGTTGAACACTTTTCCTGAAATTGAATGTACAAGGCGTATTTCGAAAACACGTGAAAAATTAGCAGATTTTGAGGTGCAACTAGCCAATAACGGTTTGCGGTTAACAATCACCAAAAAAAAATTCGGCTACTTCGGAATCAGCTAAACACACAGTAACACTTCACACCTACAGATGCGCCGCTGTCGCCGGCGCTTGATAGTTACAGAACCCTGCTTCGGTTTCAGTTTCACCAAACAGTAGCACCGCCGGCAAATACCGGTTACAGAGCTCTTCCATCTCGCCGGTATTCATGGCAGTTCGCTGCCTATTACCCTTCCTCTTCCCCGTCTTCTTTACGGCCGTCTTCTCCCTCGTCGAGACGGGGTACATCGCCTACAATACCACCCCGGCGATCGTCCCTGGGAAGATCAACGTCCACCTCGTCGCCCACAGCCACGATGACGTCGGGTGGCTGAAGACCGTCGATCAGTACTACGTTGGGTCAAACAACTCCATCCAGGTCTCTCTCTCTCTCTTTCCTTCTGCAATCCCTAAATCTCGTCATACCGGGATTCTGTCGTTTGTCTCACAAATGATTTTGTGGCTTCTGATCAGGGAGCTTGCGTTGAGAATGTTTTGGATTCGGTTGTGTCTGCTCTTCTAGCAGACAAGAACAGGAGATTTATCTTTGTTGAGCAGGTAAAGAATACTTAATTTGAGATGCATTGATACTTAGTTGAGATGGAGGTAAATTCAATATCGTGTTTACAGGCGTTCTTCCAGCGTTGGTGGAGACGGCAGAGTGATGCGACGAAGAAGACTGTGAAGGGGCTTGTCAGATCGGGGCAATTGGAGTTTATGTACTAATCCCTCATCATTTTAGCTACTTTTGAGTAACTTCTCCTTGCCTGTTATATAAAAGTAGGGATTTTTTTTTGGCGATTGTTAACCGCAATCCGGTTTTGGCTCTTCGTATTCCATTGTTAACCGCAACCCGAAAATATAGCCGTACCCCGTTTTTTTCTTGCCGCACCCTGATATTTTTTGGATGCACCCGAAAATATCCCCTAGTGCTGTGCGTGAGACAACTAATAAAGTAGTGTCGGACGATGATTTCTCTCAGGTATTATACTTGATGCAACAGGTGGGAGCGTCGGTGCTAGTAGGGGAGATGGGAGCGGCTCGGCGAAGAGGGGGACACGGGCGCCGACGGAAGGAGCACGCTTGAAGGAGCGCCGACTTGTTAACCGGAGAGGAAGATGGCGCGAGGAAGATGTCGGAGACGGGAGCAGCTCGGCGAAGAGGAAGACGGGGTGCGGGTTCCGCAAAATGGGGGAGATGGGTGCGAATAAAGTTTTAGAAAACAGTTTTTTAAACAAAATGGGGTGCGGGTATCCATATGAGAGGTGCAGTTAACAATCGCCTTTTTTTTCTTTAGGTCTTCTGTAAATGTCAATAAAGTAGTGGTAGTAATGTTGTTTTTTACTCTATTTTTTAAGAAATGGGGGAATATGCATGCATGATGAAGCAGCTCCACATTATATTGACATGATTGATCAGACAACCCTCGGCCATCTGTTCATTAAGCAAGAGTTTGGTCAGATTCCAAGGATTGGTTGGCAGATTGATCCTTTTGGGCATTCAGCTGTACAGGCTTACCTGCTCTCGGCGGAGGTAATCAAACAGTTTAATTTATATATGATGAAGTTTAATCTGCAACATGAAAATTGAAAACAATCACTAAATCAGTACTTTCTTACTGGTTAGTAATTTGAAAATTTTAAGGCAATGTGCTGTATAGCTTTCAAACACTATTTAACTTACCTTGTTGACCATGTTAGGTTAATAGTAAAAATCAATTGATATGTTGTGGTTTTGTTTTGTGTATTTGAGATTGTGTAAAAGTTATAGAGGGATTATTGCAAAATAAAATAAAATAAATATATATACACCTGTATACTGGCATCAATTATTTTCCAGTAGTTAAAGAGGTGTTGGAAGAGGCTATCACTGACCTCTCCTCTTCTCACAATCAAATGTCCCACCAAATATTTAAATAGGGATCTGTTTGGCGCGGTGGTGGTGGTCTCAAACGTGGTGGTTATGAACCGTCGTTCGTGAATGCCCAACCTCACCTAAAGAACTTCGTTCAATTTTAAGGCTCTATTTGTTTGGGCTTTTCGCTGCTCCGTTTTGGGCAAACGCCGCCGGAAGGAGGGTAAACAAATGAACCTCCGGCGGCGTTTGCTCCGTTTCCACCCGCCCCCCTTGAGAAACGCCCCCCAAAAGCTCCGTTTGGAGCAGCCACCTCCCCCCTCCGGTTCGAACACTCCGTTTCCACCCGCCGGATCGACCCGCCACCGCCGAACCAAATGAAGCCTAAGTTCAAAACTAGTTTTCTTTTCTTGGTGACGGTCATAACCATTGTCATGCCAAACAAAAATTCTATGACGGTGATGTTTTTGTCCAAACTCACTGGAGCAAAAACACTGCATGTAACAATCATGCAACGGTGGATATTTCTCAACTATAACCCAACGGATCAGATCGTCCCATGCGTGAACGCACTTCATTACAAGCCAAAGGTCCAGATCAATATGTCCATCCAACGGCGTTGATCATCTTTCGTTTATTAAAATACATTGAATATTTTAACTGTACCATTGGTGATTAAGGTTTATAAATACCCGATTAGTTTGTAATAGAAATGATTGTACATTATGATAATACTAGTGATTAGTTTTCTTCTTTTATCTGTCCTCTGTTCATCTTTCCCGACCTCCATGCCCCTCTTCTTGGCCTATTCTTCTCTATAGAAGTTAGTGTTAGATTATATTTAAGTTTTATGATATATGTAGCCTTTTATGTAGCCGGTGTTCCCTCTATATATAGAGGTCTCCTTCATGTAAATAATGATGAATGATCTATTGATGCTTTCCAACATGGTATGAGAGCAACCCTAAAACCCCGAGCCGTTTCGTTTCCGCACCCGCAGCCCTTCCGCCTTCCGCCCGACAGCTCGCATCGCGCGTCTCCGCCTTCGCCCTTCCGTCTTCCGCACCCGCAGCCCGCAGTCGCTTCTCCGCGCCGCAGTTCCGCCTCCGTATCGCAGCCCGACAGCTCCAGTCGCAGCCCGCAGTCGCTTCTCCGCGCCCGACAGCTCCAGTTCCGCCGCCCGACAGCTCCAGCCCGCAGTCGCTTCTCCTCCACTGGCGCCGGGAATGAAGTGCTTGTCTTCTACTCCTTTCGGCGCCACTATTTCTTCCTGATGCCTCTCTATGGGTGGATTTTTTCGTCTCTCTACGATTAATCCCTTGATGCCCTAACCTTTGGGCTGCCTTCTTCCCTCCGGATTTCTCTTCCGGTCTTCCTTCCCTGCGGGATTTCTGTTCCTGCACAATGGGTTCTAATGGCGCGGATTCTCCGGCTCTTTCTACCGCCGTTGCTCCGGCTCCTGGTTCCGGTGGCCCTCCTCCATCAATTTGTTTCCGTGGAACCACCGACCATAATACTCCTCAGATTACTACTATTCGCCTCGATGATTGTAACTATCTCTCTTGGTCCCGTTCCATTACTCTGGCGCTCAAAAGTCGGCGTCTCTTTGGCTATGTCACGGGCCAAACAAAGGAACCAGATCCTACTTCTCCCGACTGGCAGCAGTGGGAATCGGAGAACTCCTTGGTTATGTCTTGGCTTATCAACTCGATGCAGGAGTCCATCGCCCGCAACTACCTATTTCTCGCTACTGCCGCCGATATTTTGCGTCGTGCGGAGTCTACTTACTCCCGCCGTGGCAGTGCTGCCCAGATATTTCAGTTGCGGCGCCGCATCAGCTTACTTCGGCAGGGTGACCGACCACCTTCCCCATACTATTTAGAGTTTACACAGCTTTATCAGGAGTATGATCATTTTGATCCTTTAGTCTTTGTCAGTCCTATTGATGAGGCGATGGTTCGAACCAGGGATGACCGTAATCGCATCTTCGAATTTCTTCATGGCTTGCATCGGGATTTTGACCAGATCAGTGTCCAGATCATGGGCCGGCCTTCGATACCTTCTCTTCCTGAGGTCTACAGCATCGTTCAGCAGGAGTTTGATCGTCGCCAGACCCTTCTACCAGACTCGGTGTCGGAAGGATCTGCTCTGGCCGCTACCGCCCCCTCTCTTCTTGGTACTCGGCCACCCCGGGATTTCAGGCTGAAGAATCCTGATAAGGATCATCTTCTATGTGATTATTGTGGCAAGACCCGCCACACTCGGGATACCTGCTTCAGGCTTCATGGTTTCCCAAACCCCAGGGGAGGGGCTCCACCTCGTGGAGGTCGAGGTTCTGGACGTCCCTCGGGTCGTTATGCTGCTCCGCCCCGGGCGGCCCACTTTACTGATGCTGCTCCCGATGCCTCTGCTGTTCCCTTGGGTGCTGATGTCTCTGCCCCTCCTGGTGTTTTTTCTGCGGATGAAATGTTGGCCCTCCGACGTATGATGCAGGGAATGTCTACTGAGCCGTCTTCCTCAGCCTCGTCCTCTTACGCGCACACGGGATTGCCAGGTGCCCATTTTGCCGTTTCTCCGTCTTCCACTCAATGGGTCATTGACTCGGGGGCCACGGATCATATGACCGGGTCCTCCACAGGTTTTGTTTCCTATACTCCTCTTTCTGGACGAGATAAAGTGAGCATTGCCGATGGTTCTCTTGCCTCTATTGCTGGCAAGGGTACCATCCCCTGTTCATCGCTCACTTTGTCCTCTGTCCTTCATGTTCCCACCTTTACTCGTAACCTCCTTTCAATTAGCCATTTAACTAACTCCATGCATTGTTCAGTTACCTTCCTTCCTTCTTCTTGTGTCTTTCAGGACCTGACGACGGGGAAGGTGATTGGCTCTGGTAGCATGGTGGATGGCCTCTATGTTCTGGACTCTGATGCTGCTCCTCCTACTACGGCACTTTACTCCAACACCACTCACCCTTTGTACTCCTGGCATTGTCGCCTGGGACACCCCTCTATCTCTGTTATGAAGTTGTTATTTCCTGCTTTGTCTACTGCTGTTTTTGATGCTTTCGTGTGTGATGACTGTAGTCTTAACAAACATCATCGTTCTTCATTTACAAATGTTTCGTTGCCTAGTTCTACTCCTTTTGCTGTTATTCATACTGATATTTGGGGCCCATGCCGTGTTCCGTCCATTTCTGGTTGTGAGTGGTTTGTTACTTTTATAGATTGTTTCTCTCGTACTACATGGTTGTACTTGATAAATCGAAAAAATGATGTCTTCTCTGTTTTTCGACGTTTTCATAGTATGGTCTCCACTCAATTTCACTCCAAGATTAAAATTCTTCGCAGTGACAATGGCCGCGAATACATTGATTCGCAGTTTGAGGCTTACCTTGCCGATAACGGCATTCTCCACCAGACCACTTGTGCTTATTCCCCCGCACAAAATGGGGTCGCTGAGCGAAAAAATCGCCACCTTCTGGAGGTGGCTCGATGTCTCCTATCTACCATGCATCTCCCAAAATTCTATTGGGGAGACGCTGTTATGACTGCTGCTTACCTCATCAATCGTCTGCCCACGCGCGTCCTTGGGAAGTCTACCCCCCTTGATACTCTTCGGGTGCCCCCTACTCGGCTTCCTCCTAAGGTGTTTGGTTGTGTTTGCTTTGTTTACATACACCAACCACGCCCCTCCAAACTGGATCCTCGTGCTCTCCGGTGTGTCTTTATTGGTTACTCTCCTACGCAGAAAGGTTACAAGTGTTACCACCCACCTACCAGGAAAGTTTTTGTCAGTATGGACGTCACATTCCGTGAATCTGAGTCCTACTACCCTCTCCCTGCTTCCCCCTCTTCAGGGGGAGACTCCATCTCCCTGCCCGTTCCACCTCCGTATCCCTCACTTCAGGGGGAGACTCTACCAATGGAAGTGGAAGTGAGCCCTTCTATCCCAGTGGTGAGCTCCTCCCCTATGGTTCCTCCTTCACCCCCGACCTTGCAGGTTTATACTCGGCGCATCACGAGACCAAGTACACAGGTCCCTGCCATGCTTCCAGAACAGTCAGTGGAACCTGACTCAGGGCCTTCCGACCTCCCAATTGCCCTTCGAAAAGGTATCCGGTCTTGTACTCGGCATCCTTTATCAAATTATGTTTCTTATGCTTCTCTTTCTACCTCCTATATGTCTTTTGTCTCCTCTCTTTCTACTGCCACTATACCTGTATCATGGCAACAGGCCCTTACAATCCCTGTGTGGCGAGAGGCGATGGTTGAGGAAATGCAGGCTCTTGAGAAGAACCATACTTGGGATTTAGTTCCCCTTCCCTATGGCAAGAAAGTTGTTGGGTGTAAATGGGTGTTCTCGGTGAAACAGAACCCACAAGGAGTTGTTGAAAGATGTAAGGCAAGGTTGGTTGCACGGGGTTATACTCAAACCCATGGCATCGACTATCAGGAGACGTTTGCCCCGGTGGCAAAAATGAACACAATCAGGGTCTTACTTTCTGTTGCCTCTTGCAAACATTGGGACCTATTACAGCTTGATGTGAAGAATGCCTTCCTCCACGGTGACTTGGAGGAAGAGGTTTATATGTCTACCCCTCCGGGTCTTACTCCAGTTGGTACTGCAGGGAAAGTGTGTAAAGTGTTAAAGGCCTTATATGGGTTAAAACAGTCCCCCAGAGCTTGGTTTGGGCGGTTTCACAAGGCTATGGTCTCATTTGGATATTATCAGAGCAATGCGGACCACACCCTATTCATCAAACGAAGACTTGGAAAGATTACTGCTCTCATTGTGTATGTTGACGATATTGTCATAACAGGTGATGATGTTGAAGAAGTTCAAATTCTGAAACAGAAACTAGCTAGAGAGTTTGAGGTCAAGGACCTGGGAAAACTCAGGTACTTCTTGGGCATCGAGGTTGCCAGATCTAAACAGGGGATCTTCATTTCTCAACAAAAGTACACCTTAGATCTCCTTGCAAAAATGGGGATGAGCGGATGCAGACCGGCTGACACTCCGATTGAAGCAAACCACCGGTTGGGGCGGGATGATGGTGAGAACATTGAAGATATCTCTGGTTTCCAAAGATTAGTGGGGAGGTTGATATATTTGTCCCATACTCGCCCAGATATCTCTTATGCCGTGAGTGTCGTGAGCCAATACATGCATGCTCCTAAGACCCGACACATGGACGCGGCTCTCAGAATTCTACGGTATCTCAAGTCTTCACCAGGAATGGGTATTCTGTTTGCCCCCAATACCGATCTAAAAGTTGAAGTCTACACTGATGCTGATTGGGCAGGGTCCGTGGACGATAGGCGATCCACATCCGGATATTGTTCCCTCATTGGAGGCAACCTTGTTACGTGGAGGAGCAAGAAACAACAAGTTGTGGCACGCTCCAGTGCTGAGGCCGAGTTCAGAGCCATGGCTCAGGGTGTTTGCGAAGGCCTATGGCTTCGGGCCTTGATGTGTGATCTTGGTCTTTCGGAGGATGGACCCATCAGGCTATATTGTGACAACAAGTCTGCCATCAGTATCGCACACAATCCCGTCCAACATGACCGGACGAAACATATCGAGGTGGATAGACACTTTATCAAGGAAAACATTGAGAAAGGGATTGTGTGTACTCCCTTTGTGCCCTCCAACAGGCAGCTAGCTGACATTCTCACAAAAGGATTGCTTGGGAACTTATTTAGCATGATTGTGGACAAGTTGGGCATGATCAACATCACTCGCCCAACTTGAGGGGGAGTGTTAGATTATATTTAAGTTTTATGATATATGTAGCCTTTTATGTAGCCGGTGTTCCCTCTATATATAGAGGTCTCCTTCATGTAAATAATGATGAATGATCTATTGATGCTTTCCAACAGTTAGAAGCCGCAACTCTAGCAACTACATTTTGGTGCTGAATATATCGACCCTTCACTACTAAGATGAGCGATGGCACTCGATCTAAGGACGACATCAACGAATTCAAGAACACGATACAAGATGAGCAACAATCCAAAAAATTGTAATACGTAGAAATGAATTAGAAGTTTAGTGCAGAACTACAAATTAAAGGGAACTTCTTGGTTCAACAGATCATCGACACCGAGAGCAAGCAACATAACAAATCGTAGATCAAATTGAAAAATTAAGAACATAGATGATGACCCGGTTCAACAATCTTTGAAGTTCAATGGACAATAAAAACATTTTAGTTCAATTTTTTTTGAATAGCAACTATGGACAAAATTCCTCAACATCGGCAATCCAACATCTCAACCTAGGCAGAAATTTGCCTGTTCAAAGAAAACCAGAACCTCAACCAGCAAATACACAAAACGACATTCTTGCAGCAAATCCACTAGCGCCAGCAAACCAGGTTGTAAACAACCAACCTAATCATTTAGTACATTTTCAATGTCCATGGTTCTCCAAAGGAGACCCCACAGACTAGTTGTATGAATTACGATTATATTTTGACTTTAATAATGTAAGGCCACATGATTATCTTGTTTTAGCAACACTTCACCTTGATAAGCCAGCCTCATGATGGTATTAGACGAATTTAAGAGACTGCCTGACACTCACGTTCTTATTCTTTGTAGACGCCTTAAGAAAAAGTTTCAGACCATCTACTTATGAAGACCCTGCTGGGTCATTAATAAAATTACAACAAACTACCACCGTACTAGCATATAATTTTTTTTTGAAGATTTAACTACTAGAGTTCCCGGACTATCACCACAATTTTTAACTAGTATGTTTGTATCGGGTTTAAAACCACATATTAGCCGAACGGTATTAACTCAACGACACGTCAAAATTCATGATGCTTACTCACTTGCTAGAATGTATGAAGACCAAACACTAGATGATCACAGAAACTGATTTACCAATCCAAGAATCCAGGCAACATTCACTTCACAAGGACCACTAAGAACATACAATTCAACTGACAATTATATATCTACTCTGATCAAACGATTATTCCCCTTTGAACTACAAATACATAGTGATAAATGGCTATGCTACAACTATAGTGAAAATAGAGCATTGTTAGGAGCACACCAACTTTAGATACGAGCACACCAAATTGTAAAATAATACCTATTATTTTTCCTTACCGTAACCTCTCTTATGTGCACCTCCTCTGATCTTTCTCTCCCACGTGAGTTGCGGCCCCCTCTTCCCAGGAAACCCTAGAAGCTTCGTTGTTCTCTTCCTCGAAGCCAGACGGGTCCGATGCGTTGACCATACATCGTTTTCTTCCTCCCTGCCTGACGTCGCGGACCATACACCGAATTGGAAACTGTTTTCTCGCCAGATCCTCATAAGAACGTGGCTAGGGAAGGTGCGACAGACTGATTTGGATCGTATTCAAGTTCTTAACCCCCTATCTTGGATCGAATCTGTGAAGCTCTGGGTTGGCATTGTTTGGTGTGCTGCTAGACTAATGATGAGCAATCTGATGATAACTCCTCCCCTTCTTCAATTTCTTCAAAAGCTGCTCTGGATGGTTTTCTGAACCCAGAAAAGATACAGGGTGTTGTTGATCAAAGCTGCCCGTTTAGTGTTCGAGGAAATGCCACATTGACATATGTGAGTTTGTCCAAACCTGCTGTTTCATGCCCGTTGAATCAGGATGCAAGTCCCTTTGTTTCTGGGTTTGTTGAGGCCATAATGAATGTGTGGCATCCAAGCGGCCGTCATTCGCCGACTGCGAAGCCGTCGGTAAATCAGACTGCCATCCCACCATTGAAGGAAGTAAATGGCGTACACAACTCGCATAAAAGCCGACAAAAATTCAAAGAAGCCGGGATGTCCAAGGCCGGTTTGGGAAATCCGAGCATAATTCTTGCTCTGAAATGTTCAAGAGCGATCAAAGCGCTGGCGCGCTGGAGTAAATTTAAAGCATGCAAAAACTGAATAAGAGCAGGCCAAAATTCTCGAAGAAGAAATCAAGCTAGGTGTGCTCAAGAAAACAAATATTTGGGTACCAAATATCATTTTTTATGCTTAAGAAAATAATTTTTTTAAAAAATTCAAATAGGCGTGCTGTTAAAAAAATGGGTAGCAAATAAAATTTTATGGTGTGCTCATATCCAAAATATGTGTGCTCTTAACAATGCTTTGAAAATATCACAACTGTGTTCTAAGGGAAAAGGAGTCTTATTATACATACATGAAGTAAAAGACAAAGTGGTAGAAGGAAATGAAATCATTCCATATGAACTCGAAGATGACTTCCCTAATACCATGTAACAATCCAACCTAGTTTAACGACAAATCAATAGTCCGTCCGGGCCCCACGATAAGAAGTAAAATAAGCAACGACAATAAAACTGGTACATATCAGACATAAATAAGAGAGTACTAAAAGGGAACTTATAGCGGAATTAAAAAAATGCATCTAAGGGTAAAAATGTACCTCATCAATTCTGAATTCACAGAGCCAACTAGAATATAAAATGAGCCATACATTTGAATTTTTTGAAATACTATAAATGTCTTCACATTTAAAGATAAGTGGAAAGAACATACTTGGAGTATCAAAAGGTCGTACACCACCAAATAAAGAATCTTGGTGGTGGAAAAGGGAAGTGCAAGACAAAGTGAGGGCAAAGAGGGTCAGCTATAATCACTCTACGCTTGTAGGAATGATGAAAACTTAACCAGATATAAAGTCGCCAAAAAGAAGTTAAACATGCAGTAAGTAAAACTAGAAGTCAAGCTTATGAAGAATTTTATAAACGACTAGATACTAAAGATGAAGAGTGTGACATATATAAAATTGCTCGAGTTAGAAAAAGAAAGACATGAGATTTAAGTCAAGTAAAATGCATAAATGGTGAGACATACAATTTTGACGGATGCGGATATTAAAGAGCGATGAAAAAGATATTTTTATCAACTCTATAATGAAACAAAGGAAAAAGAATTGAACTTGGAAGAGTTAAGTAAATTAGAAAAGTATAAGAACATAACGTTTTATCGTAAAATTCAAGTATCGGAGGTAAAAGATGCTCTAAATAAGGTTGAAAATGAAACAGCGGTTGTGCCAGACGATATACCCATCGAAGTATGAAAATGTCTAGGAAATAAATGAATTTTGTGGCTAACATATTTTTTCAATAAAATACTGAAGTCAAAGAGCATGCCAAATCAATGAAGAGAAAGTATCTTGGTACCTTTGTATAAGAATAAAGAAGATATACAAAATTATGTTAATTACAGAGGAATTAAATTGATGAGTCATATCATGAAACTATGAGAACGAGTAATAGAAAGGAGATTAAGACGAGAGACTAACATTTCGGAGAATCAATTTGGATTCATGCCAGGGAGGTCGACCATGGAAGCTATACATCTCTTGAGGAGACTCATTGACAACTATCAAGAAAGAAAACATGATTTGCATATGCTATTTATTGATCTTGAGAAGGCTTATGATAGAGTTTCAAGAGAGATCTTATTGAGAGTCTTAGAAAAGAAAGGTGTAAATGTATCATATATTGACATAATCAAAGATATGTACACAAATTCAGTGACAAGGGTGAGGACATCTGGAGGATTAACACAAGAATTCGCTATTACTGTTGGATAACACCAAGGTTCAGCTTTAAGCCCTTATCTCTTTACCTTTATCTTAGATGAGCTCACCAGACATATCCAACAAGCAATACCTTGGTGTTTATTGTTTGCGGATGATATCGTTTTGGTTGATGAGATAAGCGAGAGTGTAAACGCAAAACTTGAATTTTGGCGAGATACTTTAGAAAAGAAGGGTTTTAGGTTGAGCAGAGTAAATACAGAGTATATGGAGCTTAAATTTAGCAGTACAAGAAGGACACATGACTTCATTTTTAAGTTGGGTGATCAAGATATTTCCCGTAGCGAGTGTTTTAAATATCTTAGATCGATAGTTAAAAAAGATGGAGGTATTGATAAAGATGTGACACATAAAATCCAAGCGGTTTGGTTGAAGTGGAGAGGCGCGTTAGGGATCTTATGTGATCGTAAAGTACCACTAAAACTCAAGGGCAAGTTTTACCGTACTGCAATTAGACCCGCGATGCTCTATGGTTCTGAGTGTTGGGCAGTGAATTGTGTACATGAGCAAAAAAATGGGAGTTGCGGAGATGAGAATGCTTAGGTGAATGTGTGGACACACGAGATTGGATAAAATTAAGGATGAAAGTATCAAGGATAAGACAAGAGTAGCACCAATTTTAGAGAAGATGCGAGAGGCTCGTCTAAGATGGTTTGGACACGTACAAAGGAGACCATTAGAGGCACCTGTTAGGCGTTGTGAGAGTATAATCAGTAGACTTGTTAAACGAGGGAGGGGTAGACCAATAAAGACTTGAAATGAAATTATAAAGAAAGACATGATGTACTTAGGCATTAGTGAGATTATGACAAAAGATAGGGCACAATGGCGACAAAGGATCCATATAGCTGACCCCACTATAGTGAGATAAAGGCTTGAGTGTTGTTGTTGTACTATAAATGTGTGATACATAACAAATCTTAAATAATTCAGTTACACATAGTCCATGAAAGGAAAATAGTACTGAAAGGATAAACAACTGTAAAAAAACAAACTATAAGTGGAAATCCGCAAACGCCCTCATCCTATGCGCAACTCCCCACCTGTGACCCCTGCAAATAAATTTCCAAAAATGGGTCAACCCAACTGGAGAGTAAGAAAAACTATTACTCCTAGGGACAATTAAAATATATTGAAGAACATGAATGCATGCTTTTTGAAATAAAGTTTTTATACTATAGAAAAATATTTGCTAGTATACTATGCATGCTTTTCTAAAATAATACCTGCAACATAAATATCTGTTCTAGTTTAATCATATTATGCATATTTACTTAAGTTTCAAAAATTGGTTGATTAAAAAGATTTCGAAGCTTCGTCCTATACTCTTATGTTTATACTTCTTTAAATTCTATGCTGAGTAGCTTCTGATGCGCACTTCTAATTGTAGAGAAGTACACGAGTAATGCAGGAAAACCAGTCAATCTTGTATATGCTTTTTCAGTATGTAAATACAAGTATTGAGTACAAATATATAGGGAAAGAAGAGAGAAGAATCCCAAATTCAAGATGTGGGATTAAAACAAATAGGAAGAAAATACATAAATGTGCCAAAACATGGGCCTTTACATTATCTTTTCTAACACTCCCCCGCAAGCTGGAGTGTACAAGTCGTAGGAACCCAACTTGGACAAGAATTGATAAAATAGAGCACTTGATAGGGCCTTAGTGAGGATGTCAGCCACTTGGTCCGTAGCCGGAACAGGTCTCAATTCCATCTTCTTCATTTGAACTTTTTCCCGAACAAAATGACAGTCGACTTCAATGTGTTTCATTCTTTCATGAAAGACCGGGTTCTTAGCTATGTGTATAGCAACTTGACTGTCACAGAGTAAAGTAGCTTGTGAGGAAATCTTACTCCCATATCACTTAAGAGACTTTCAAGCCATGTAAGCTCGGATACAGCAGATGCTATTGACCGGTATTCAACTTCAGCTGAAGATCGAGAAACCACAACTTATTTCTTACTGCGCCAGGTAACAAGGTGACCTCCAAAGTAGGTACAAAATCCGCTGGTAGAACGCCGATCATCCAGGGAACCAGCATAATCTGCATCAGAATACGCAACCAATGTTGGAGTAGAAGAAGAGGTTTTGTATGCCAACCCTTGACCATGAGCAGTTTTTAGATATCTCAGGATGCGTTTGACGACCTGAAGACGAGACACTGAGGAGAATGCATAAACTGGCTGACCACCCCAACGACAAATGATATGTCCGGTCTCGTGACCGTTGGGTAAATCAACTTCCTAACTAGTTTTCGATAGTATTCTGGATTTGGCAGAAGAAGATCTGCATCAGAAGCATATGCACACAACTTGTGATTGACATCCATAGGAGTGTTAATCGGCTTGCATCCAGAATAACCAACATCCTGAAGAAGGTCGAGATAGTACTTCCGTTGAGATAGAACGAGGCCATTAAGACATCTTGCGATCTCAATGCCAAGGAAGTATCGAAGGTTCCCCGGATCTTTTTTTTTGAAACACGGAACTAAGGTGCGGTTTGATCACTTGTATTCCCTTTGAATCATTTCCGGTGATTAGGATGTCATCAACATACACCAAAAGAAGAACCGTTCCTGTTGTTCGATGTCGAGTAAACAGAGAGAAGTCTGCCGAGCTCCGAGTAAAGCCAACCTCCCGAACAGCCTTACTAAACTTATCGAACCATGTCCGAGGGGATTGTTTGAGACCATAAATTGACTTCTTAAGATGACAAACTTAGGACTCCCCCGTAGTCTCAAATTCGGGAGGCTGCTGCATGTAGACTGTCTCTTGAAGATCTCCCTTAAAAAAGCATCTTTGATATCCAGTTGATGTAATGGCCACTGGCGATGCACAACAACGAAGAGGAGGACACGAACCGTGTTGAGTTTCGCTACCGGAGAGAAGGTTTCTTCATAATCAAGATCCTGTTGTTGAGTGAAGCCACGAGCCACCAGTCGGGTTTTAAGACGGTCAATTGTCCCATCAGGAGCATGCTTGATGACAAAGACCCATTTACAGCCAACAGGGGTCTGTCCGGAGGAAGAAGGACCAGATCTCACGTGTGATTTGCCCAGAAAGCAGTCATTTCTTCGTCTATGGCTGTCCGCCAGCCCGGATGTTGGAGAGCCTCCTGCACAGAATTAGGGACATAAATAGAGGATAATATAGTGGCAAAGTCCTGAAGCGCCGGGGACAGACGATGTAAGGATACATAATTCGCCATGGGATGGGCTGTGGAAGCCGGTGTCGGATCAGCAGGTCGCAGAGTGCCAGAGGTTGAAGCCGACTGCATTGGGGAGGCGGAACGAGGGGGGCGACGAGTGTAGACACGAAGAAGAGGAGGTTGGTGTTGAATAGGAATTTCGGTGGGAAGTGGTGGTGGTGGAGAAGACGTAACTGGAGGAACAGGCCGCGACAATGATGGCGATGGAGGAGGTGGTGATGAAGGAGAAAAAACGATTGATCTTCTAGAAAGGTAATATCTGCCGAAACAGTCACCTTGCGGGTAGTGGGAGAGTAACAAACATGCCCTTTTTGAGTACGAGAGTAACCAACGAACATATATTTTTCTGCCCGGGATTGAACTTGTTGGTGGAGGGCCCGAGATGATGAACATAGCAAGTACAACCAAATGTGCAAGGGGTGAGATTGAATGGTGGTGTAGAGGGAAAGAGGAGACTAAATGGGGTAGCGTTGTTGAAGACGGAGGAAGGGAGACGGTTGATGAGATGACATGTCATGGAAATCACAAAATGCTAATATGCCTTGGGAACATGTATTTGGATCATGAGACAGCGAGCAACATCAAGAAGATGTCTATTTTTGCGCTCAGCCACACCGTTTTGTTGAGGAGTATAGGCACACGAAGTCTGATGAATAATCCCAAATTCAGAGCATGGAGTATTGAATTCATGACTAGTGTATTCACGAGCATTATCTGTCCGGAGCGTTTTGAGTGTACAGGTAAACTGAGTGCGAGTCTCAAGAATGAAAGCACAGAACACACGAGGAAGTTCGGAGCCGTCACAAAGTAGGTACAACCAGGTCATCCGTGAATAATCATCAATGAAAGTAATGAAATAACGATAACTAGATACACTTGCTATTTTATAGGGGCCCCAAATATCAGAATGAATTAACATAAAAGGAGCAGAGCTCTGGGTACAATGAGGGGGAAACGAGGAACGATGTTGTTTTCTCAAAATACATGAATCACAGAGAAAAACTTTAAGCAGAACATCAGGAAGTGCCTTCTGGAGAACGGGAAGCGGAGCATGCCCAAGACGCCGATGCCAGTCAAATGAGAAGACGGAGGAGAGAATGGTAGGAGAGACATCGAGAAGGTAGAACCCGTTTCGCAGTCGTCCTCTACCAATGATACTTTGCGTCCTGCGATCCTGCATCATAAAAGAAGAAGGGGTGAACGTGATAGAACAATCAAAATCTGCAGTGAGGCGACTAACAGACAATAAATTAAAGGGAGAGTCTGAGACATGGAGAGCCGAGCGAAGAGAAATAGAAGGATTGGGGGGTATGTCAGCAGAGCCGGAGACAGGAGCGGTGTTACCATTGACGACAGTGATAAACTTTGGATGCGGAGAATCCTAGTATCGGGGTGGCTTCAGGGATGTGATATGGTGAGTAGCACCTGAATCCACTATCCAGCTCGGACTAGTGGAGAGACAATCAATACCTTCATTAGAGACAGAGGCAACAGAGGCAGGCGAGTTTTGAAGCAACCCTTGAAGTTGTTGGAGCTGGAGGCGGACTTCATCAAGATTAGCACGAGTGACCGTCGGGCTGAGGGCAGTAACAGAAGCATTTTGATGAGGAGGGAGACCATGTTTGCGGTAGCAGGTGGCCTCAAGATGGTCATCCTTACCACAAAAGAACACTTGGGCCGCGACCGGCCTCCTCGACCCCTCCCCCGAGAGCCTGAACGTCCTCCACGAGCAGGGGGAGGGAGAGGTAATAATGGCGCTGAAGAGTAGGGCTGATATCGAGTCGAGTTCGAGCGATTCTAGCTCAGTTCAAAATTGAAATTTTCGACTCGAAGTCGGCTCGAAGTCGACTCGAACTCGAAATCAATTTCGAGTCGAGCCGACTCGGCTCGAAATTGACTCGATTCCGAGCCGTCTCGAAACAATTTCGAGTCAGCTTGAAATTTAATGTTTTCGGCATTAAAAATAATTAAATGTATCAAAAATATCAAACTTATAGACTTTTTACGGTTCCAGATAAAAGATTTTTTGGAAAGTATCGAAGTTCTTATGAATTTAATACGTTGAATATCAAAGTTTTTATGAATCAAAGTTCTCAAAGGTATTTGTTCATACACTGGTGGTTTTGTTTGGGGGAGCAGTGCTATTGGTTTTAGGAGCTCTCACCCTTCGGTGGGAAATTAAGCAAAAAAAGAGATTTTTGGCATACTGTGGGGTGAGAAATGAAGTCAAAAATGATAATTTTAGCATACCACAGTACAAAACACACAAATTTCACCAATGACATTTTTATCCTAGAAAAATGAACTAAAAACAACCAAACAAACGAAGCCGTAATCTTTGAGGCTTGGCATGAAAAAAATTGCAAGTACTAAATGCAATCAGGAAACATAACTTTAGCAGGTCTCCGACTCTCAGATCAACCCTCAGATCGACGCTGATGATGACTCGCCATGACGCCTTCGCTAAGGATGAGGGAATCAGGTCTCCCGTGAGCCGTGAACCCGTCTCCGACACTTCACTGGATTTAGACTCTTCCCGACTTTCGCTGGATTTGGAATTTGGAAGCTTGGATTTTAGAACTAAAAACACCGAACAAAAAAGGCTGAGCAACACTACAACAGGCGATAATGTTGAAGAATGAAGAAGACCAATTCTCAAGAGCACCAAGAGACATCAACATTTAATTTTCAAATGACAGCCTTAATTAAGGCGCAAAGGAAAGAGGAGAACTAGGGCCGCCAGGTGTAAGAATTTAATGGAAAAGTTGCTTGGGATGGGATGCTGTCATTATCAAAACCGAAACATTAAAACAGAGCAGCATTAAAAAAATTTATATAATAATAATTCGAGCCGGCTCAAATCAACAAACGAGCGAGTCGTATGAGGCTTGAAATCAATTTTGAGTCAATTTGATTCGAGCCAATTTGATTCGATTCATTTTAATTTGATTTTGTTTCGATCAAAAATTCGAGCGATTTTCGAGCGAATAACGAGTTTCGACTATTATGCTCAGTCCTACTGAAGAGTGCTGGAGAAGAGCCGGGGAGGGAGGTCCGATAGTATCAGGAGGTAGTGAAACCTTTAGCAGCATAAAACACACATCAGAGATTGAGGGAGTAGCAATAGACGAGAGGATCTGAGCCCAAACACTCTGAAAATGAGGCAGAACACGAGCCATCATCATGACAATACCGTCTGCTTCCTTTTGAGCGCGCTGGGCAGCGAGATCCGTAGTAGGGGCTGATGCTGAATCCAGGTTTCAACCAACGTCTTGGACCGAGCAACAAAGGAGGTTAAGTTAGCAACACTGCCGGGATCAAGGCTTTGGAGATCACTGATGATGTCATAGAAGTGCTGGAAGCTGTCCTTGCTTGAGTAAAGAGAATGGAGCTCATCCCACATTGCTTTAGCCATCTCGTGATACATGGCCATGCGGTAAGGTTCGTCATCAAGGGAGTTGAGAAGCCATGTTTGAACACGACCATCGTTACGAAGCTAGTCGTCGGTAGGTGCAGAAGGAACATCCTGGGTTAAATGATGTTGAAATCCTTTGGATTGAAGGACTCGACGAACTGAATGCACCCACTCCACAAACTTCTTCTTCCCAGTGAAGGAAATGATGGTAATCCTCAATTCGTCACGGACTTCAGGGATGGGGACAGCCGCCTCAGCTGGAATAGAGGTCGCTGTAGAAGAACCCATGCCAGGCGGTTAAGATAAGCGGTTAACTGACAAGCGGGTAAGAGGGCAAAGGGAGACAACCCGCTCGGGAAGAAGAGGCCGACAAGAGGAACCTCGACAAACACAGGGAGAAGTCAGAGCGAGAAGCAACAACGAGCAGAGCGGAAACAACACAGGTCGCGACAGACAGAATAACCAGCGACCAGCGGCCAACGACCAGCGACCAGCGGCCAACGACCAGCGACCAGAGAAGGTCACAACGAACAAAGAACCACATTGACTAGAGAAGAATCCGTAGTGATTAGAGAAGAGAAAGCTGCCGGACAGAAGACCGTAACAGGTAGTCAAGGCGGAAGAAGAGTAGGCCGGAAGAAGACAACGGGCGGTCTGAATGGAGGTGGGGTCTGACTAGAGCAGCGACAAAAGCAAGCGGCCAAGCCTCGCGACAGAGAGCAAGCGGCTAAATCAGGCGGTAAGAGCAAGCGGCTAAATCAGACGGTAAGAGCAAGCGGCTATAGCAGCGGCTAGAAGAAGCGGCCAGAGCAGGAGATCGCAGCGAGAACAAGAGAAGAACTTTGGGACAGACCGTGCGGCTAACCGGTCACAGAGCAAGGAAAGACCTCGCGGCAAAGAGACACACCGCGCGGCAAACCTTAGAAGAAATTTCGACCAGGAGAGACGTTGGAGAGCGCGGCTAGAAAATTGCGGCTAGACAAGAAGAGAAGAGGCCGCAGCACGAAGAGAAGCCCGTCAAGAGTAGCGTCTAGAAGAGGAAACCACGCAAGAGAAGGCCACAGTTAAACCATAGAGATCGCAGCGGCTAGAAGATCCGTGGCAGAGGCCAGCAATGAGAAGAGCAGTTGTTAGAGAAGAGGAAGACCGCGCGAGAAGTGGTGGTTCCACGGGAGAGGGAGGAAAGCTATAAAAGCGGAGCGGGAGAGGGAAGGGGGGGTGGTGGTTCCACGAGAGGAGAGGAGAAGCCGAGTAGAGAAAAGGAAGATCGCGGAGGAGAGGCGGTTAGACATGCCGGCGGATAACAAGGGTAGTAACCGTAGGAGCTGGGTGGTTAGAAAAGAACTGTCCGTCCGAAACCGGAGGTAGGAACGGATGCTCTGATACCATGGAGAGAAGTACACGGGTAATGCAGGAAAACTAGTCAACCTTGTATATGCTTATTCAGTATGTAAATACAAGTATGAGTACAAATATATAGGGAAAGAAGAGAGAGAAGAATCCCAAATCCATGATGTGGGACTAAAACAAATAGGAAGAAAATACATAAATGAGCCAAAACATGAGCCTTTACATTGTCTTTTCTAACACTAATCTAAGGATCAGAGTCCATACTAACAGATTCGGGAGTTCTAGTGTCACACATACATGAACTTGAATATACTAATCTTCTAAAAGGGGGTGTCGTCTCCCCAAAATGAGGCTCATACGATACACTACACCCTATGGGTAAGATAGTGCGCCTCTATCTATCACGAAAGAGAATCTCGATCGTGCCTCCTAATCATTTTCTTTCCATGTCGATCGTGCCTCCTAATCATTTTCTGTCCATCTCGATCGTGCCTCCTAATCATTTTCTGTCCAGTGCTAGTCTGCTTACGTATTCATCTGCATATCTTATGCAGTGCATCTTATTAGTTAATCGCTTAGAATTCATATCCTTATGATTGATATATTTCATTTTCTAGATATTTATGAGAGTATATGTTCGTAAATTTTCAAATTTCTGGAGGTCTAACTGATAGAAAAATATATATTATTTATGATCTACATATATCAGCTGGACGTTTGATGAGTTATATCTTTCTATTGTAAACTAGTATTACATAACAATAGTTAAAGTTTCTTATAACTATAAGAATTTTCTGCACTACAAAAAGAAGGTTTTTACAACGGTATTTGCGGCGCTCATAGACGGGACACGACATCATGACTCTTTATAAGAGATATTCTGGAGGCATAATGTTGTTCTCCGGCTGTCAACGAAGTTTACCTCTTGAGATTTCCTCAAAACCCTAAAAGGGCAATTAAACATATTGTCACTTCTTCTAAACTTAGGGAATAATATTTCACAATGAAGGAAAAGAATTTACCACTTCTCTAACAACAGAGATTTAGGATTTCTCAATCGGAACCCGCCGTACCTAAATTTGAAATTGTCGTTTATGTTGTGACTTCTTAGGAGATCCACTAATTAAGGTAAGGATTAAACAAAAAGTCTGAAAGATAACCACATATGCGTACAATCTGAAAATTCCAAAGGAAATCGACATTACTTGTAATAGTTTTGTTGGAGGAAATATCGATTGAGCCCAAAAAAGGAATCAGCCTCTTCTGAAGGTTGTCGTAGAAAGGCAGAGGAGAAGACTTTAATTTCAAAATTTGCGGAAGAAAAAGCCACATGTTCCAAACTCTAAAATTGATAATGGGGAAGGAACATGGAAATCTACGGGGAAGATGGCTCTGCCGATTACCTGCAAGGGAGCCTGACGATCTCTTCCTTGGAGAGATTCCTGCGAGAAAAAAATGTTGAAGGGGGGTGTCGACCAGCCTTTTTGAGAGTGAGGAAATGTCGTCTGTATTTTTCTGGAGAGGATCTCCCCAACTGGAGCCGCTGACGAGCGTGAAGGAGGCGCGTCTCCGATCGCTAGAACGAAATGGGGAAACCGTCGACTGTGAGAGAATGGTGCTGCGGTTTTGCTCCTACTATGTATTCGACTGAGAGGGAGCATCGAGCCCTAGCCGCGGTTCTTTCCTGGTTTACGATTGAAGAGGGAGACGCGAACTTGCCTTTTAAAGAGTCGCAGATTGTGAGAGCGGCTGTTTCGACAAAGATCTAAGGATTAGCCTGCGGTTTCCACGCCAATTAAACCGTGAGAAGAGGAAATGTGTCTCTTGCTTTGATTGCTGGGAAAATAATTCCTCCTAATTATCAAATCTGCCACTACCCATTAAAACCTTCTAATTTAGTATGTTATCCTCTTGCGAATGTCAACATCATGATAACACTAAAATTCAGAAATTCTTTAAATCATGCTTAACGCGAGAAATTTCCTGCAAGAGATATAATTACCTTGAGTTGTCTATGACATCGATTGTAATTATTTGCAATCGAACCCTGTAACTACGAGAGACGTTGCGTCATTAATTTTGGATGTTACATACTGCAGTATGCCTACAAGTACTAACAGGAACACCCCCAGCGTATGGGTTTAGGTTAACCGCATTCATTGACAACCAACCGTTAGAAACATTCATAGATGGGGGAAGTTCACATAATTTTATATCCACTAGAATGACCAGTCACTTACAATTATCCATTCACATAATTATTGAATTCCTTGTTTACATGGGCAATGGTACCACCAAACTTTGTAGAGGAAAATGTTGCAATATAGAACTGCGCATACAATCCAACAAATTCATTATACATTTGTATGTACTCGAAATTGAAGGAGTGGACATAATTTTGGGTATTCAATGGTCACAGTCCCTAGGGCCAATGACCACCGATTACAACAAAATAACTGTCTTATAATTCGAGCAAGGGGTAAGTAATTCTAATCGAGCATAATAATGACCTGGTTGGAAGTTTTTCATCATCGCAGTTATATAGGATGATCGCACAGAAACCCACGGCTATGTGTCTTCTCTTAATAATGGTGAATCCATTTCCCACGAAAACCACCAAGGAACATTCGATAAAAACTGAATTACCAGAAAATTTTCAACAATTATTAAATGAGTATGCCTTCTTATTTAAAGAATCAAATCAATTCCCCCCACCTCGGCCATAGATCATAAGATCACACTCATTCCAGGAGCAATAACACCCAATATTAATCCTTATAGAAGCCCTTATTACCAGAAAGATGAGATATAGGCTTTGTTTGGTTGGGCTGTTGCTGATGGTAAGCTGATGAAAAGCTGCTGATAGAAAAAGTACTGATTCTGGAAAATGGAGTTTTGTTAAAAAACTGTTTGGGTGAAATGGAGTTTGCAAAACGGAGTTTTCAAAAAATTGTTTGGAAATAAAACGGAGTTTTGAGTGAATTTTTTTTCCACATTTTTTAATTACCAACAATTAAATATTTGGAATAAACAATAATCATTATCAATCACACACACACATAATCCATAATAACCATACATATTTACAAAACACACACACACACATACATACAACATACACACACACACAAACAAGACACACACACACATACAACACACACACACAACACACACACACAACACACACATAGAACACACGCAAACAACACAAAATAAAATATACATAAAAATAAAACACACAACAAAAAATAAAACACATACAACACACACATACAAATACAGATAATGATAGTGTAAACCAAGAATTTTGCAAACAAGAAATAAACAACAAAAATTTCTTTGCAATCCAAACACACATTATGATATTGTAAACCAACATCCGTTCTCCCTCTCACAAGTGCATAATTACCAAGTGAAACTGATGCGGGACAGACGTCACACCTGCCCGTCACCCTGGAGTCCTACCAGGGGGCCCACCTGGTGTACAACCCCGTATCCGGTCGAGCGGGATCCTTTCCAAGTGGCGCGCTCGGGACCTGCTATGAGCGGCAATGTGGTACAGCCCCGTTCGAAGACGTGCGAGTCCTCGTGCGTGTGTGCGGAGGTTTTATGTGCATAGAATTTTAATTTATATATATATGTTTAATATTATAATATATATTATATTATATATATATAAGTTTTTTTTAATTAAAAAAGAAGGGGAGAGGGAGCAGGAGGGGGGTACGGGCAGAAGAAAAGAAAAGAAAGAAGAGGAGGGGGGAATCGGGTACAGGGAAGAAAGGAAAAAGAAGAAGAAGGGAAAAAGAAGGGATCAGGCTTTTAGGTTAACCCCCCCCCCCCCCCCCCCCCCCCCCCCGATCTCTCTCTCCCGTCGGCCGCCTGGAGCAGCCCAGCCCGAGCCACCTCCCGATTTCTCTCTCCCGCCTAAGCAAGGCAAGGCCGAGCTCTTCTCCCCCTCTCTCATCGCCAACCACTCGGGGCAGCCTGAGCTCGGCTCTCTCTCAGCTCTCCTTCTCCGTCGCCGCCGCCTAGGGCAAAAGCATGGACGAGCCCGGTTCTCCTTCCTCGCCTCCGCCTGCAACTAGGTCGGCCGGGAGCTCCTCTCCCGGCGCCGCTTGGAGTTAGGCCGGTCGGGATCATCTTCCTCGATGCCGCCTGAAGTTGTGGAGGCCGGGATCGACTTCTTCGGTGCTACCTGGAGCACGCTCGGTCATGGAGAGGCTCAGCCATGGAGGAGAAATCGCCGGGAACCTCCAACCCTCGAGTAAAGGTCGGATCCGTGCAAGGACAACAACTACGTTCACTAGACGCCGGGCCTCTTGCGGGATATTTCGTTGCGGCTCCGCCAAACACGCGTCAAGGGTAACGAAATTTCTTCTTGGGCAGGTGAAACCCTTATTTTCCATATTTGCATGGAAGCACCTCTCCACCGACGAGTGGGGGAAGGATGCTCTCCGACGGGTTGACGTGTACGTCCCTGCAATTAACTGCATTAGCACCCAGAAGCGTGAGTACGAGTTTAGGCATGCTGTGTGAAGCCCATCCGGACGTGTGAGCCGGATTGGTGATGTTCTGGGGTTCCCGGAGAAGACTCCGAAGAAGTTGTATATTATCTATTTGCAGGGAATGCGCGACGCAGCCCCCCAAAAAGGGGTTGGTGCGATGTTTTTGCGTCGCTTTTAGTCGACCTATGTTTGGCTTGTTGCTGCCATTCGAGACGTTGGCGTACAGGTGCTGCAGTACCAAATGGGGAGTAGCGGGCTTAAGCCCAAGCTTGCGTCAGCCCTCGAAGGCCTATTTTTTCTTATATTGCCGGTCTGCGTGCCGAAGTATGAAATTCATATTCCTGTAATTATTTATAATATCTGTGATGCTTTGTGTATGTGTAGTTTACTTCTTCTGTCTTGGGCGAGTGATGTGCTCGTGAACCGCTCGCCCCGTGGGAGCCCCGAGGTATAGTTGCCGGGAAGCCCCTGATGGCCTGTTGACAGCCTTTTAGGACAGCGGAGTCGCGCTTTTTGCAGCCCAGTTGGAGCTGCGTAAAGAAGAATTGCTCGGCGAGATTGCGCCATTAGTAGGGCGGGTGAGGAGCATTTTGTATAGACCTAATGAGACACATCTGGATAGGAGTGAGTTGGTTTTGAGACCCTTCTTAGATGTTTCGGTCGGCCAAGAGCGCCCTCCGAAGGTGTCTTAGCTCAGTCTTTGGCTTGGGAGGGGAAGAGTTTGCTAGTCTTCCGGGTATGCGGTGGGACCTCTTCGCTGAGACCTTGAGTCTGTCTCTTATGTTCCTAGTTTAGTGCCTAGATCGTTCGCTTGAGGGTAGTAGGTGCGCGGTCACCCCTCTTTTGGGACCCCGAACTCCACAAAGGTCATTTTTGGCTTTAACATTATGGTGCGGTGAGCGTGGAGAGTGACCAGCACAGAAAAACTTAGCCGGACGTCATGACTATAGAAGAGGAACCAAGTGACGACCAGGGTCATGTGATGAAAGAAGTCCCCTCCCACTCCCCTTTTGTCGATCCTAACTATCCTAGCATTTCGTCTCGAATGTTTCTCAAATGCCAAAGTATAAACTCTCACAGCAAAAAATAGCACTTAAAATAATTTTCCACTGGCTAAAATTTTAAGGTTAGGAAATGCACAGTCGAAAGGTTGAAGTGTTAGTATTAGCATATTGAGTTCAGACTTATGCAAGACATCTAAGTTCCAGAAAACGTATATTAACAATTATTCTCAAATGTGTGTTTTAGGATGAGAGAGGTGGGAATAGAAAGAATAGTAAAACCAAAGAGGATCGCGACATTCACGAACAATAACTAATTCACCTGTGCTAGGGGGTTTGCTTGAGAACCTGTAGAATGAAATCCGGAGAACAAAGATGAACCAGAATCAATCTTGTAACCCTTAATTTCAAATGAATGTGCAGCACCACCAGATACATCCTGATTGTATTTAGCTAAAAGTCCAGCACAGCATGACCCACCAATACCACTACCAATTACCACCCTCCCATGACAAGCATACTTATGAATATGAAGCGAAGAATACTTACTGTATTACTACGTAACACAGGGCGGGTAAAGTGATGTGTATAATGAACCAAGTAAAGATTATTTACCGTATTTATCTTAATTGAAATCCTACTTGAGGTTGGTTGTTAGCATATTATTTAGAAATCTCTAATTACAAGTATAGCCATGAGAGCCTAATACATCAATAAAGTTACACGATTTTATTCTACCAAAAAATACCAAATGTGATAAGATATAAGAACATGAATTTTAAATTATGATTTTATTTAAAATAGTGAAACAAGAAAGATATACGTAAATCACATAAGATGTTCTATCCTTGGGATCAAAATGTGCCTTAGGGAGAATATTATATGATCGACCCCTGGTTCCCAAAAGGGTGGACGTAGCGGGTAGAGGTGCCTCGTGTCGAGCTTTGTCTTGGTTGACCGGGTTAACAGTTCTTTTGAGTTATTTGATTACCTTTATGTTTGCTTTATATTTATGTTGGAGAGGAGACCCCGAGAAGACCCCGAGAAGACCCGCTGACCAGGCTCTCATCAAGCTGGCAGGGCTGTAGGCTCACTCAGTGGTTGGAGTTGGTTTGGAGAGGAGACCCCCAGGTAGACCCGCTGCGCAGACTCTCATCTAGCTGGCAGGTCCGAAGGCTCGCCTGTGGGGGAGAGGTTTTGTTCTTGGAGACTTCAGCGGCACTCCGAGCTCGGCTCGGCCCCAGGTAGACCCGCTGCGCAGGCTCCCATCTAGCTGGCAGGTCCGAAGGCTCGCTTGTAGGGGAGAGGTTTTGTTCTTGGAGACTTCAGCGGCACCCCGAGCTCGGCTCGGCCCCAGGTAGACCCTCTGCGCAGGCTCCCATCTAGCTGACAGGTCCGAAGGCTCGCCTGTGGGGGAGATGTTTTGTTCTTGGAGACTTCAGCGGCACCCCGAGCTCGGCTCGACCCCAGGTAGACCCGCTGCGCAGGCTCCCATCTAGCTGGCAGGTCCAAAGGCTCGCTTGTGGGGGAGAGGTTTTGTTCTTGGAGACTTCAGCGGCACCCCGAGCTCGGCTCGGCCCCAGGTAGACCCGCTGCGCAGGCTCCCATCTAGCTGGCAGGTCCGAAGGCTCGCCTGTGGTGGAGAGGTTTTGTTCTTGGAGACTTCAACGGCACCCCGAGCTCGGCTTGGCCCCAGGTAGACCCGCTGCGCAGGCTCCCATCTAACTGGCAGGTCCGAAGGCTCGCCTGTGGGGGAGAGGTTTTGTTCTAAGAGACTTCAGCGGCACCCCGAGCTCGGCTCGGCCCCAGGTAGACCCGCTGCGCAGGCTCCCATCTAGCTGGCAGGTCCGAAGGCTCGCCTGTGGGGGAGAGGTTTTGTTCTTGGAGACTTCAGCGGCACCCCGAGCTCGGCTCGGCCCCAGGTAGACCCGCTGCGTAGGCTCCCATCTAGCTGGCAGGTCCGAAGGCTCGCTTGTGGGGGAGAGGTTTTGTTCTTGGAGACTTCAGCGGCACCCCGAGCTCGGCTCGGCCCCAGGTAGACCCGCTGCGCAGGCTACCATCTAGCTGGCAGGTCCGAAGGCTCGCGTGTGGGGGAGAGGTTTTGTTCTTGGAGACTTCAGCGACACCCCGAGCTTGGCTCAGCCCCAGGTAGACCCGCTGCGCAGACTCCCATCTAGCTGGCAGGTCCGAAGGTTCGCCTGTGAGGGTGAGGTTTTGTTCTTGGAGACTTCAGCGGCACCCCGAGCTCGGCTTGGCCCCAGGTAGACCTGCTGCGCAGGATCTCATCTAGCTGGCAGGTCCGAAGGCTCGTCTGTGGGGGAGAGGTTTTGTTCTTGGAGACTTCAGCGGCACCCGAGCTCGGCTTGGCCCCAGGTAGACCCGCTGCACAGGCTCTCATCTAGCTGGTAGGTCCGAAGGCTCGCCTGTGGGGGAGAGGTTTTGTTCTTGGAGACTTCAGCGGCACCCCGAGCTCTGCTCTGCCCCAGGTAGACCCGCTGCGCAGGTTCCCATCTAGTTGGCAGGTCCGAAGGCTCGCCTGTGGGGGAGAGGTTTTGTTCTTGGAGACTTCAGCGGCACCCCGAGCTCGGCTCGGCCCCAGGTAGACTAGTTGCGCAGGCTCCCATCTTGCTGGCAGGTCCGAAGGCTCGCCTGTGGGGGAGAGGTTTTGTTCTTGGAGACTTCAGCGGCACCCCGAGCTCGGCTCGGCCCCAGGTAGACCCGCTGCGCAGGCTCCCATCTAGCTGGTAGGTCCGAAAGCTCGCCTGTGGGGGAGAGGTTTTGTTCTTGGAGACTTCAGCGGCACCCCGAGCTCGGCTCGGCCCCAGGTAGACCCGCTGCGCAGGCTCTCATCTAGCTGGCAGGTCCGAAGGCTCGCGTGTGGGGGAAAGGTTTTGTTCTTGGAGACTTCAGCGGCACCCCGAGCTCTGCTCGGTCCCAGGTAGACCCGCTGCGCATGCTCTCATCTAGCTGGCAGGTCCGTAGGCTCGCCTGTGGGGGTAAGGGACCCCGAGTGCTGCTCGGCCCCGGGTAGACTCGCTGCTCAGACTCTCATTAGCTGGGCAGGGCGGTAGGCACACCTGGGGGAAAAGGGTTGGTTTTTGGAGATGCTTCAGTTCAGAGACCTCAGCATTACCCCGAGCCTTGCTCGGCCCCAGGTAGACCCGCTGCGCAGGCTCTCATCTAGCTGGCAGGTCCGTAGACTCGCCTGTGGGGGTAAGGAACCCCGAGTGCTGCTCGGCCCCGGGTAGACTCGCTGCTCAGGCTCTCATTAGCTGGGCAGGGCGGTAGGCACACCTGGGGGGAAAGGATTAGCTCCGCGTGTGCAAGAGAATGCAAAAATATGTGGCTTTGTTGTTTCACAATATCTTGAGAAATTATGTACTTATTGTAAGTAATGGTATAAGAGCAATTCAATAGCAAGGAGCATTACAAGTATTGAGTGGTTCAAAAAGATCAAGAGGGGCACAGAGAGATTAGTGTTTTAAATGCAAATTTTGGATTCTCCCAAAAATTTTCTTTGGGTCGGCTCCCACACGCCGGATACTTGGGGTTGGACACTTCTTTCCGAGCTTGTACCAACCTCGAAAAGAGCGGGGATTGTCTACAACCCCGTATCTGGTCGAGCGGGATCCTCCCCAAGTGGCGCGCTCGGGACATGCTATGAGCGGCAATGTGGTACAGCCCCGTTCGAAGGCGTGCGAGTCCTCGTGCGTGCGCGCGGAGGTTTTATGTGCATAGACTTTTAATTTATATATATATGTTTAATATTATAATATATAATATATTATATATATATAAGTTTTTATTTATTAAGAAAGAAGGGGAGAGGGAGCAGGAGGGGGGTACGAGCAGAAGAAAAGAAAAGAAAGAAGAGGAGGGGGGCATCGGGAGCAGGAGGGGGGTACGGGTAGAAGAAAAGAAAAGAAAGAAGAGGAGGGGGGCATCGGGTACAAGGAAGAAAGAAAAAAGAAGAAGAAGGGAGAAAGAAGGGATTGAGCTTTTAGGTTAGCCCCCCCCCCGATCTCTCTCTCCCGTCGGCAGCCTGGAGCAGCACATCCCGAGCCACCTCCCGATCTCTCTCTCCCGCCGCCGCCTAAGCAAGGCAAGGCCAAGCTCTTCTCCCCCTCTCTCATCGCCGGCCACTAGGGGCAGCCCGAGCTCGGCTCTCTCTCAGCTCTCCTTCCCCGTCGCCGCCGCCTAGGGCAAAAGCAAGGACGAGCCCGGCTCTCCTTCCTCGCCGCCGCCTGCAACTAGGTCGGCCAAGAGCTCCTCTCCCGGCGCCGCTTGGAGTTAGGCCGGTCGGGATCAGCTTCCTCGACATCGCCTGAAGTTGTGGAGGCCGGGATCGACTTCCTCGGTGCTACTTGGAGCACGCTCGGTCATGGAGAGGCTCGGCCATGGAGGAGAAATCGCCAGTAACCTCCAACCCTCGAGTAAAGGTCGGATCCGTGTGAGGACAGCAGCTACGTTCACTAGACGCCGGGCCTCTTGTGGGATATTTCGTTGCGGCTCCGCCAAACACGCGTCAAGGGTAACGAAATCTCTTCTTGGGCAGGTGAAGCCCTTATTTCCATATTTGCATGGAAGTACCTCTCCACCGACGAGTGGGGGAAGGATGCTCTCCGACGGGTTGACGTGTACATCCCTGCAATTAACTGCATTAGCACCCGGAAGCGTGAGTACGAGTTTATGCATGCTGTGTGAAGCCCATTCGGACGTGTGAGCCGGATTGGTGATGTTCTGGGGTTCCCGGAGAAGACTCATAGGAAGTTGTATATTATCTGTTTGCAGGGAATGCGCGCCGCAGCCCCAAAGCTTGTGCCGGCCCTCGAAGACCTATTTTTGCTTATATAGCCGCCATTCGAGACGTTGACGTACAAGTGTTGCAGTACCAAGCGGGGAGTAGCGGGCTTAAGTTCAAGCTTGTGCCGGCCCTCGAAGACCTATTTTTGCTTATATTGCCGGCCTGCGTGCCGAAGTATGAAATTCATATTCCTGTAATTATTTATAATATCTGTGATGCTCTGTGTATGTGTAGTTTACTTCTTCTGTCTTGGGCGAGTGGTGTTCTCGTGAACCGCTCGCCCCGTTGGAGCCCCGATGTATAGTTGCCGGGAAGCCCCTGATGGCCTGTTGATAGCCTTTTAGGACAGCGGAGTCGCGCTGTTTGCAGCTCAGTTGGAGCTGCGTAAAGAAGAATTGCTCGGTGTGATTGCGCCATTAGTAGGGCGGGTGAGGAGCATTTTGTATAGACCTAAGGAGACACATCTGGATAGGAGTGAGTTGGTCTTGAGACGCTCCTTAGATGTTCCGGTCGGCCAAGAGCGCCCTCCGAAGGTGTCTTAGCTCAGTCTTTGGCTTGGGAGGGGAAGAGTTTGTTAGTCTTCCGGGTATGCGGTGGGACCTCCACGCTGAGACCTTGGGTCTGTCCCTTATGTTCCTAGTCTAGTGCCTAGATCGTTCGCTTGAGGGTAGTAGGTGCGCGGTCACCCCTCTTTTGGGACCCCAAACTCCACAAAGGTCATTTTTGGCTTCAACACCTGGAGTCAATACCAGACGGTTTCATCAGGGCCGCGGCCCGTACACCGCAACCAGCTCTCCGTCATGGAGTCATCACCATGCGACAGGTTGTTGAGGCCGGGGCTCGATCCCCAGACCTCCTAGATAAGAGGCCTTCACCAGCACTCTCATCACCAACTGAATCGAATTAGTTGGTGATGGGAGTGCTGGTGAATGCCTCTTATCTAGGAGGTCCGGGGATCGAGCCCCGACCTCAACAACCTGCCGCATGGTGATGACTCCATGACGGAGAGCTGGTTGGGATGTACGGGCCGCGGCCCTGATGAAATCCGTCTGGTGCTGACTCTAGGTGGGACCCCTGGTGGGACTCCAGGATGGCGGTTAGGTGTGACGCCTGTCCCGCATCATAAAAGCGCGGATCAGCTGGTGATGAGGGCTCGCCTGAGAGGTCTTTATCAAAGAGGTCGGGGGATCGAGTCCCGACCTCAACAACCTATCAGTCCTGTGGTGGAGTCGGGGATGAGTTGGGGTGTACGGCCCGCGGGCCTGATAAAGCCGTCTGGTGCTGACTCCAGGTGAGCTCCCTGGTGGGATTTCAGGGTGGCGGGCAGGTGGACTCCTGGTCCCGCAACATAAAAGTGCACTTTTATGATGCGGGACCCGGAGTCCACCTGCCCACCACCCTAGAGTCCCACCAGGGGGCCCACCTGGAGTCAGCACCAGGCGAATTTATCAGTTGGTGATTACGCTCACCTGAAAGCTCTTTATCAAGGAGGTCGGGGGATCGAGCCTCGGCCTCAACAACCTACCGACCCTGTGGTGGAGCCGGGGATGAGTTGGGGTGTACGGCCCGCGGGCCTAATAAAGCTGCCTGGTACTGACTCCAGGTGGGCCCCCTGGTGGGACTCCAGGGTGGCGAGCAGGTGGACTCCTGGCCCCGCATCAGAAACATTATTGTAAACCAACAATAGTAATCAATATCTGAGAAATCAACATGTCAGAAATCAACATCAGAAAAAAAAACCAACATCTTAAAAATCCAATATACACATCTCAGACTTGCAAAGCACAACCAGTTATCCTCTTCCTCATCAGTTGACATTGTAGCGAGAGGGAGAACAGAGGATAAAACCTAAAATTGCAAAGCAGGAGAATGAGTATACCTTAGCGAAAGGGAGAACGACGACGCACCAAATATGCAGGAAAAAAAGACAACACCTGAAACCTGCGGCAAACCAGCAGGTGGAGGGGAATCACACCGATGCTGGAAGAATTAATAGCGGAAGACGCTGATGAACAGAGGAAAAACTAACCAGAAGTGTGCGCCGATACAAGGGATACACGCCGTCGTCGACAGAGAAGGCGAGATCGGGAGGGACGCAGAGGATTCAGGCGTCGTCGTCGTCTGGAAGCAGGATCGGTGCTCGCGCTAGGTTTCGCGAGAGAAGGATCAACGGGCTTCTTGCGGCTGAACGGGATAAAAAACTGCGGATGGGTGTATACGCAAAACCACAGAAATTAATAAACGCGATTTTCAAAATAAGCTGCGCGAAATGCTGCTTACTCGCAAAACGACCGTGCGTTTCCACCGCACCGCAGATAAAAAACCCAACCAAACGCCACCATAAAGGCCGATCTCAGAATGTTAAAAGCAGGTCAAATATGACCCAACACCTCAAATTTTAGTTTCCCCGACATATTGGTTGAAAAAGATGGATTTTGGAGATTATGTGTAGACTATGACGCCCTGAACAAGATAACAATAAAAGATTAGTTTTTTATTCTGACCATAGAGGAGCTTTTAAACAAACTATTTGAAGCACAATATTTTTCAAAATTAGATGTGAGGTCGGGATAATACCAGATTAGGATGGCAGAAAATGATTTTCATAAAATTGCGTTTAAAACTCATCAGGGGCACTATGAGTTCATTACAATGCCTTACAGATTAGCTAATGCGCCCTCAACTTTTCAATCTCTAATGAATATCATTTTTCAACCTTCGTAGTAAATTTATTGATATATTCATTCATGATATTTTAATATTCAGTCCATCTAAAACCAACCACTATGAACATTTGAGGACTACGTTAGATATGCTTGCTGAAAATAACTTACTAATTAAGCTTACTAAATATTTATTTAATACTATAAAAATTGAGTTTGTAGGTCATAAGATCAGCCAGGGAAAAGTCACATTAAATTATAATAATATAAAAGCTATTGAGAATTTTCTAGAACCTAAAATTCGAAAGGATGCAAGGGCCTTCTTAGGACTTGTACTGGTGTTATAGAAAATTCATAAAGAATTATGCTTATATTCGCTTACCCTTTGACCGAATTACTAAGAAAAAACTAATTTTGTTGGAATTTAAAAGCCCAAGAGTCATATAATAAACTTAAGAAACAATTAATTTCATCTTCTATATGATGCGGAGCAGAGACGATGACGAGTTTTGGGCTCGTTCGGGATTGATTTGACGACTTACCTATATGGCGTGCCCGGGTCCACGATCGGACTCCGCAGATGTGTCCGGATTCGCGCTGCGAATCGATTTGATAGATATTTTTATTATGTTTGCATTTATTTTGATGTATTTGGGTAGCCTCACCTCTAGCCAATCATAGCCGTTCATAGTAAATTTATTGTGATATTTTTTGATGATATTTTAATATTCAGTCCATCTAAAACCAACCACTATGAACATTTGAGGACTACGTTAGATATGCTTGCTGAAAATAAGTTACTAATTAAGCTTACTAAATATTTATTTAATACTATAAAAATTGAGTTTGTAGGTCATAAGATCAGCCAGGGCAAAGTCACATTAAATTATAATAATATAAAAGCTATTGAGAATTTTCTAGAACCTAAAATTCGAAAGGATGCAAGAGCCTTCTTAGGACTTGTACTGGTGTTATAGAAAATTCATAAAGAATTATGCTTATATTCGCTTACCCTTTGACCGAATTACTAAGAAAAACTAATTTTGTTGGAATTTAAAAGCCCAAGAGTCATATAATAAACTTAAGAAACAATTAATTTCATCTTCTATATGATGCGGAGCAGAGACGATGACGAGTTTTGGGCCCGTTCGGGGTTGATTTGACGACTTACCTATATGGCGTGCCCGGGTCCACGATCGGATTCCGCAGATGTGTCCGGATTCGCATTGCGAATCGATTTGATAGATATTTTTATTATGTTTGCATTTATTTTGATGTATTTGGATAGCCTCACCTCTAGCCAATCATAGCCGTTGATGGGGGATACCCTAATCCTTGTTTTATTATAAATAGAGGTGTTAGTAGGCCTGCGAGCGGTTCGGTTTGGGTCGGTTTGGACCCAAACCGAAACCGAACCGACATGCCTCGGTTTTTCGTTTGTCCAAACCGACCCGGACCGAATCCGGTCGGTTTGGTTCAAAGTCGGTTCGGTTTTTAGTCGGTTTTTTGCGGTTCGGTCTCGGTTTTTTGTAAACAAACATATAAGCAGATATTATATAATATAATATCAAAACTGGATAGTAAGACGAAAAACAGATATTACAGATTGATAATCTGAACATGCTTTAAAAATTGAGCAAGTTGATCTCAGGCATAGAGTTTAGGTTGTTTAACTAGTTTTGAACATGCTTCACAGATAAGCAGATATTGCAGATTGATAATATGACATTTCGATAATAGTTAATATGAAATTATTTTTATTAGTTTGAATTTTTTTTACCCAGATAGTATACAATTATGCAATGAACTCTCTAAAGAAAATGCTTTATACAATCAAGTATATCATACCATACAATCATGTTTAACAAGTAAAGAAATTGAAAATACGAATAATTGAACTCAAAGCAATTGAATAACAACATCATGGGCATAATCATATTGAAATCAATTGAAAATATATGAAAATACTACTATACATCAAGGAAATTGAATAACAACATCATGGGCATTTCTATACATAATTTAAAATTTAAAATATAGTATACAACTATACATAATTTAAAATTTTTATAACATTACTCGGTTCGGTTCGGTTTGATCGGTTTTCACAACTTGAAAACCGACCCAAACCGATAGTCCTTCGGTTTTCAAAAGCTCCAGACCGAACCGACACCGGACCTTGCGGTTCGGTGTCAAAATCGGTGCGGTTTGATCGGTTCGGTCGGTTTAGTCGGTTTTCGGTTTTCGCTCCTCACCCCTAGGTGTTAGAGGCTGATCTAAGGTATTGCAGAATTTAGAGAAACTTTTTCCCGGATTCCCACGATCTCGCCACGGTGCCGACTCCGTGGAACCCTAGGTAACGACTCCTAGGCTTGTTATCTTCTCCCTCAAGGTAAACCCTAACCCTAACATCCATTTTCCACCCCTCAAATACCCCCTCTAGCTCCCCTACAGCCCCCCCCCCCCAAAGCAACCCACCGCTGCTGTCCAGGGAAGGGAAAAAAGCATGTTTTCTATTCATCGGTACTGTTCAAAAATTAAATATACTGTTGATTAATAAAGTTCTCATCCTTAGATCCACCCCCGGCCGACTGTTCCCTCTCCCTGCCGCCTCCCTCCAATCCAGCAACCCGCCACCCTGCCGCTTCCCTTCTTCTCAACAGCCGACCCCTCCCAGTCCGCCGCCTCTTCCTCTAAACCCCCTCCCCGCACCCGGTGAGCAAAACCACCCACTGGTTTCATTTTTCCCAGCCCCTATTTCCTGTGGATCCACCTTCTCGCAACCCTAATTCTCTAGATCAGTCTAGATCTGAGAGTTTCAGCCCCCGATCCGTCATCCCCTCCACTCATACTTCATTTCTTAGCCCGGATCCGCTCCCAAACACCGGATCCAACCTTCCCTTGCCTGGATTTTCTCCTACGTGGCCGGATCTATCTATTTCCGTCCCGATCTCGCCTTTCATTGCCGAGGACATCCACCTACACCGTTTTCCATGCCCCCGGTTCCACCTTGGATCGCCGCACACGCGTCTCCGACTCCGGATTCTTCAGTGCCTTGGTCAACCCACTATTTGATGAGATTTTGTTGTACTGGATTATTATTTTCAGCATATTTATATTGGATCAGATATTGTACTTGTTTTGAATATCTTGCATGATAGTTTTTTGTTAGATTATTATTGTGATTTGCAGGGTCCATTCGCCGCACGCTTCTGTTTTGGCCCTCTACGTGGAGGAAAGCCTAAACTTGTTTCACCATAATTAATTACTGTGTCTTGCTGTGAATTTCTCTGCGTGAGATGTTTTAATTTATTATCTAACTATGATTTATCTGTCGGACTTTTTGCTTAGCATGTAGGGCTAGGTCATCATTTTCCGCCACCTATAGATTCGCCCTGCGTCACTATATTAACCATGTCAAATTCTAAAGAGTCATTTACGATTGAAACTGATGCATTCGGTACATGAATTGGAGCGGTCTTAATGCAATAAATAAAATCCATAGCATTATATAGCAAGAAATTATCACCATTAAGTTGAATATGCGTATTTTATTATGTCACATGATGTGTCACGTGTTTGGAGTCTTATATATGTATGCTTGCCTTGAGTTAGGGTTAATTTAATACATTTCTTTTGCTATCTACTTGGTATCATAGCCTAGCGCACGCGATCCTGTTCCCGCTTCTGCCGCGTTCGTCCCCGCTTTCGCCGCACTCGATCCGCTTCCGCCGCGTTCGTCGCATCTTCTGTAGCCCTCGCATAGGGCTTCCAGCGCTGTCTCTTCCTCGCTCCGTATCCCTCGTCGTCTCTTCTGCCACACCGTCTCTTTCAGCGCCATCTCTTCCACGCCTAGGGTTTCCACCGCATTCAACTCATTGCTTCTTCCGCTTCCTCCTCCAACGGTGTTCGCAGCCTTCAACGCCTCTCTCCGCTCGTTTTATGGGCGGCCCTTTATATCCGACCGTTTTGTCCTCCATGGGGGCTACCAGAGACATCGTGGTCACATCCTCCGGTGTCCTCTCTGGCGGCACGATCTAAGGGACACTCATAGGATGTGGTTTCTTCCATCTTGAGTTCTTCCTTTTGCTAGTTGCCTAAAACGGTCATCGATGGGTGATTCCTTTCGAAATTTCTTCTTCTCCCCGCACAGGTCCCCTTGGAGATCCGCCTCGGAGCTACGACGAATCTGGCTCTTTAAAGATCACTACTGTTTCCTTGGATGACACAAATTATCTTGATTGGTCTAGGGCGGCTCAACATTCTATTCAAAGTGACTGGTTATATGGACATATTGATGGAACTACTGTTGAGCCACCGCATACCGATCCATCATAGAAAAAATGGAATGTGGACAATTCCTTGGTTGTCTCGTGGTTACTTCACTCTATGTCCCCTCAGGTGTATCACAACTACATGCTTCTAGATTCTGCTCACGAGATTTAGAAAAGGGCCCGCGACACCTACTCTCAGGCAGACGGTTTGACGCAGATTTATGAGCTCACTCGCCGTGTGTTGGAGCTAAAACAGGGAATCATGTCTGTCTCTGTTTATTACTCTGAGTTCGAATGTCTTTATCAATAATTGGATTACTTCAACACTTTTACTGCTGTATGCACTGCCGATGCGCAGGCTCTTCAAAAGGATAAAGATCACTTTCATGTTCATGTCTTTCTTATGGGGCTCAATATGGAGTTTGATGCTGTTCACCTACATGTCCTCCACCGCGAGCCTCTTCCCTCTCTTAGGGAAGCCTTCAGTATGCTCCTCAGTGATGAGAATCGTCGCCGCTCTCTTGGTCCCTTTACAGACCGCTCTGCCCTTGCTGGGATTGGTCGTTGCCCTCTGATGAGTCCATATTTTATACCGGATTCCGGACTCATCTGGGCTCATTTTCATGCCATTGCACTTCCTTTTAACACCAATACCACTCCTTTTGGATCACTACACTATTCCACGCCCAGTGCACTGTTTAAGCCCATTTCCATGCGTCTACTTATTTCATATCTCTTTACGCATGCGCTGTGTTGTATTTGAGTTTCATTGTTATCGTTGAACGCCATCTTCGACAGCCCGATCTGTTTTCCTGCATGTACGGGGATCGTGTTGGGGTCCGAGACCGATCCTGGTCATTGTTCAGCCAAAGAGTCAATGGTCGTGCGTTTTAACCCACGCACGACCAGAGAACCCTTTGGCGCACGATCGTCGATCGTGCATGTTCATGCCAGATTTCCACCAGCCCTGTCTCGGGCTATCGCACGATCACCAGCTATACCTCGCACGATCACCGATCGTGCGCTTCCGATCGTGCGCGTTCACGACCCATTTTCTTTCTTCCCTGTCTCCGCTAATGCACGAGCGCCGACCATACCTCGCACGATCACCGATCGTGCGATGCCGCTCGTGCGCGTTTACTGACAATTTCTGCAGGTCCTACAGGTTGCTGCCGCACGAGCGCCAACATCAGGGCGCACGACCACTGGTCGTGCACCGATGAGCGCGCGCGGGTATTCAAAATCTGCTACTATATAAAGGTTCATTCCGCGAATTAGGTTAAATTCCTCTCGATCGGGACTTGCCGCCAGGCCGCCATTTCGCCGTCCAGCTGCTCCATCCACCTCCACCTTCATCCCTTCCATCAGGAGTCCGTAGCCGGTGATTCCGAAACTTTCCAAACCCTCCGGCGAAGCTCCCGACCATTGATGACCTCAACTCCAAGCTTTCCACCGGAGTTGGAGAAGAAGACGACCTAGAGAACGGACTCAAAGGCCTTCGAGGTGACAGCTCGTTGGTATCGGAAGCCTCCTCGGACTGAGCCCGGAAGCGGATTGACAACTCGCTATTCCGGCCACGACCTGCGGTGGACCTTCACCCTCTAGTGGTTTACTCCTCTTCCCCTTTCTTCGTTGTATGGAATGATTTGATATTGTAATGAACTACATTTTCTACTCTATATCTAATTGGATGTTTGTAGTTTTCATTTGCTTTTGAGTTGTGTGTTGTGAATGCGCCTTGCCCACTCCACATCCACTCCATACCCTTGTTTCACCCGATTGCACTCCGCACAAGAACACTTCCATCCATTAGCTTTCCGTCCACTCGCCCAACCGAAGTTCGGCATCGCGGCCGATACACTCACCTCACCTTGCGAAGCGGTGCCTTCGACCCGCATAGTCTTAATTAATTTATTAGATCAAGAAACCATAATCTCACAAGCCCCCTTTTTAATCTTTTCTAAGTATAACCCTCATAACGATATTTTCTGAACTGTCGCCGCTCTATGTTAATTGCATTCCTCAAGAGACCGACACTCGGGGATTTATTCCCAAATTTTATTACTTGTGCGACCGGTGCGCTTGCCGATTTCTACGCATCAAGTTTTTGGCGCCGTTGCCGGGGAATGCAACTATAGAGCTATTCCGGATGACTGAAAATTTCGTTATAAGAGTTATTTGTGTCGCTAAAAGTAGTTTTTAGGAGTTGTTTTGTTTTGATCCCTTTTCTCTTGTGCTGTTATTCCGTCAATTGGAATTGTTAGTTTTATTCTCAAAATCTATGCAAAGTAGTTGTATCCTTTATATTTGAAATCTCCGCAATGTGGGCCAATTTCAATATCCATTGTCGTCATTGTGGAGACATCTCTTATGCTAGTGATAGATGCCCTCAGAAGTATAGTAGCCAGGAAATTCAGGAGTCTACATATCGTAGACATAAGCCTGTTAGCTACCGACCCGCGGAGCCATTGCCGCACTACTTCTATTCGGCTTCAGCACCCGTTGCGCCGCTGAAGCCGGCTAAGCAGTGCCTTTTTTGTCGAAGCTGGGATCATGCATTGAAGGATTGCGCCGCTTACCTAGCTAAGCTAGAAGTGGATGACGAGCCGGATCTTCGGATTGTCTCCACTTCAACCTTGGGCAGCACCCCTTCCGTATCGGGATATGCACCATTGCCATCTCTATGTTATGGAGAAGGCATCCAAGGTACGTGCACCGATACATGTGTTTATCCCCATTCCGACACAGATATTTATACTCCCGAAGTGCATACATCACCTAGCATAGAGTTTATTAGTTGCGAAGTGCCGGCGCTCGACTTCCTACCTAGCTCCGTGCCTTCACCTTCTTCTTTGCATATCATTCTTTCTTTTTCTGACAGTTCTGTTGAGGTTGATTCGCAGGTGGAAACTAGCGTTTCCAGCGTTCTGTTAGATCCGGTCGAGGAGGACGACTCCATGGCCGAGGTTGCGACCTCTACCCCATGTGAGGATGCCCGATGCGCGGACGAGGCGGATGCTGCGCTAGGACCTTCTTGCACCATCCTGGACAGTGGCGTTCATTCTCCAACAATTCCACCGACGGGGGATGACTCCGGGACCATCCCCAAGATTGAGGTTCCTTTATGTTATTCTTCTAGTTTATTTCTTGACCCCGCTCTCGTCTACTTCCCTGCAGGACCACATCGTGGAACCGGTCCAATCAGTGCAAGGGCCTGTAATGCGGCCTAGGACTTATAGTGACCAGATGCAGGTGGAGTTGGAGCCGACGAGCTTCCCAAGTTACTTTCTGCCCATGCCTGACATACACGACAGGTATACATATACAGGTATTGGGGCTTCTGTTCTGTCTCCGTTCCGGTACTCGCCACCGAAACGCGAACATGAACCACTGCCTGAGCATTTCAAGTTTCATACGCCAATCAGTTAGGAAATGCTCAGATTTTGAATAAGTCCTGTTGGGAGACAGAAAACCCAATAGTTATCTAAGTAAATTTTTTTTTCTTTTTCTTTTATGTTATTTGCATTTCTTATCTACTTGTGTCTAACCCCCTATATTTTCTCGCTCAAAGAGTTTCAACATGTTTTGGTAGCTCCGCCTCGCACGACGATTTCCCATGCGCACCCCACAACGTTAACCGAGCGACCTTTGTATAAAACCGGGACGCACAAAAAAATCACATATCGCGCACGATCACTGATCGTGCGCGTTATTTAACACCGCACGGTCACTGATCGTGCGGTCGGGCCTGTTTTATAAAAAGACCCTTCAGACGACGCTGCGTGTGCGCCCTAATCCCCCGTTTCGCATCGTTCCGCCCGCGACTTGTTCGTGCGCCGCTCCTGCGCTCTCCCTCATCCCTCCTTTGCTCCGGCAACACTCCGGTAAGCTTCCTCCATCATTTCTACCTCGGATTCGTCACCTGCAAGCCATGGCTTCTTCTTCAAGCCGAAGAATCACCAACGCCCATCGACGATCTACGCCCGCTCAAATGCTAGAGAGGATGGCCACGTTCCCGAAGGCTGACCACCAATGCCGGTACAACGCATTGAAGGGCAAACCCTTCCTCCCTCAACGCCTCGCGGATTGGGACGAGTTACGGTCAATAGGCGACGACGGCGCCCTTGCGGAAGCGACTCTCCTCCGCTACTCCTTCGACAAGTGGAACCATGTATTCGAGTGCCACGAACTCGGATACAAAGAACTCACGTTGGAGTTCCTCTCCACGTTCGAGTGGGAACTAAACTCGGACGGCTTCCGGCCCGTCGAATGCTCCTTCTGGATCAGGGGAAGGGTCATGACTATGACCATCCACGAGCTCAGCGTCAGAGCCGGATTCTACTCAGATATTGAAGAATCACGTGGCTTAGGCACCGACTTCCCAGAAGGAGTCTCCGCTCAGTCAGCCTGGTGCGAAATTACTGGTTCCGACGAAGTGTACGTGGCTCGGAAAGCCAAGTCGACAAAAATCGCCTACCCTGCCTTACGGTACTTGCAGCATCTTCTTAGCCACTCACTCACCGCGCGGGCTCTAAGTCAAAATGTGGTCAGGTGGCAAGATTTAATTTCTCTTTATAGCATGCACTGCCAGTATCCCATCAACCTAGGATTCATGCTGGCGTCATTATTCCACCATGAGGCCACATATAGCCTCGCCGGCGCGATCGGCGGTGCTTATTACATCACCCGCATCGCGAAGGAGTTGGGAGTTTGGGACAACTTACCCCCGATGGAGCAGGTCACCGCCCCCTCCACGATCACCCGAGCGAACATGGTGAGTTTCCACTTACTGCGAGTAATTGGGAGAGGAACCAGTCGACGATTTGAGATCGTTATGCCGGGCGACGCCCGAAGAGCGAGGCAGGACGAAGAAGCTAGAGAAGAGCCAGAGTCATCTGCCATGTGCAGGCGGAGAGCAGCGGAACCCCCACAGCCACGCCATCCACGGTCACCTCAGCCACAGCCACAACACCAGCCACCACCGTCCGAGTCGGAGAGACAGCCCAGCCCTTACTACAGCGCTGCGCAGATGCAGAACATCCTTTATCTGAATGAGCGCCTCGCAGACCTTGAGGCCTCCCAATACTGGATGCAAGACCTGGTCTACCAGCAGGCTTTACGAGGCGGCCTGAACATCCCTCCACCGCCAGCACGATTCGCTCCCAACGCTCCCGCCCGCCGCTCGCCACCCATCGAGATCCACAGCGACAACGAATGAGGACCACCCCTCCACTTCGCAGCTACCCCTGCACGTTATTCTCCAGATTTTGTATCTAAAGAACATATTTGAGCTTTTATATTTATTTCTTTTTCTTCAAACTGCAAAGAACTCTTTATTATAACTGTTAATACAGGTATTTGGTCCACCTTAAAGACGGTAAATAAAAGGGCTTTCGGGAAACAACCTATGATTGGACCACCTGTTCCTGCTTTTGTGCTTTTATTTTTCTTTATAATATTTTGTTTATCTTTGTCCCCTGTATTCCTTTTTTTGTGGATAGCCTAATTCGCAGGTCCAACATTTTAGCGAAGCGGCAACCGCCGCCACATTTTCCACGTCTCTACTGGTATGCTCATTTATGAGCATAAACACTCTTTCCTTTCAGCTCTTATTTCATTTTGAAATGTCTATTTATCATACTTGAGCTGCGTTTTCATTTAAGTCTGGGGGGGGGGGGGGAGAGCAGGCTACGCACTACACGAGCACCGTAGTTGCATGTCAGTAGTTTTATATTCTGTGCGTTATTATTATAGAATCCTGTAGCACGCACACTCACCCACATGAGCGCGCACTTGCTTTTTGTGTGTTCCCGCACATTCACATCCGGGTTGGGTTGTAAAAATTGGATGGTAGTTTAGTAGATTGCGAGCCTAGGTGCGATGTTGACTCCTGTAGTGCTCTAGTTGAGTACACGTGCTCGCCTCAAAATTTTTGAGTAGAATTAGATTTTCTTTAAGTATTTAATTTATAGTTAGTGTATTGGCGTAAATTTAATTTATTCTACTCTATCGGTGAAATTGTTTGAATCAAGTAGTAGCTCGATTTCGTGTGTTGGCTAGTGTTCGGTACGTGTTGCTCGAGTCGGGAGGAAGGTTTACCTCTCTCGCGGGCTAAGAACTTGCCCCAAGCGACTCTTGAAGCATAGGTGCAAACGACTCATGGATTGAGCGTGATGCAGGCCATCATTTTTGGCTAGTTTGAGCTTTTTATTTACCGGTCCTAAACGCTAACCGTTGCTAGCCCCGTTGAGCCTACTCTTCCAATTGTTTCAGCTCCACTTCTTCTCACCAAAGCCTCAAGCCTATCCCACTACCACAACCTAATCCAAGAGCTTAATCATATTCATGCTGTGTGAAATTCTTGTGTGAAATGTGATGTGCGCTATTTTTTATAAATGCTGAATATGGGGATGCACAGCAAAAGAAAAAGGATGAGTTGGGAAAAATATTCTAAAACAAAAAAAGGAAGAAAAGAAAATTTTGATCCCCTTGTGTTTAAAGAAAAAAATCATTTTGATATTTGTTGGAGCAGGCCGTGTACACACCCGGTTTTCACGCCAAGTCTGGGGGTGTGTCACGTGCGCAAAAAGTTGAGGGCTGCTTTGTTTTTTATATTTTGATTGCTCGGATTGGTTGTGTGAGCCTTCATGTTTACCCTCGATATACGACTCCCTAGCCTAAGCCTCCTCCTGACCTAAAGCCCTACCGATTTGACTTGTGAGTTTCGTAGCGTCGTGGAGAGAGTGTAACCGGGCAAGCCTATGGCCTGCGACGTTGATGGATTTCAACGGAGATACTCTTGAATTTCGTCTTTGGGCAACATCCCCCTGAGTAGCTCGCCTACTTTCGAATCGAGCGCGACTACGAGATTATTCATATTTCACCATATGAGTAATAATAAATTTCTATTTACGCTTTTACACTTTCATAGATTAGCTTGTTTAATTAGAATCTCTTTCTACGAAATTTCGGTGCACACGAGTGCGAAACTTCGCATATCACCTCGCGCTTGCAATCTATTAGATTAGCTCCCTTTTTCACATTCTGCCGGATTCGTTTGCTCGGGACGCACAAACAGTTAAGTCTGGGGGTGTGATGAGTCCATATTTTATACCGGATTCCAGACTCATCTGGGCTCATTTTCATGCCATTGCACTTCCTTTTAGCACCAATACCACTCCTTTTGGATCACTACACTATTCCACGCCCAGTGCACTATTTAAGCCCATTTCCATGCGTTTACTTATTTCACATCTCTTTACGCATGCGCTGTGTTGTATTTGAGTTTCATTGTTATCGTTGAACGCCATCTTTGACAGACCGATCTGTTTTCCTGCAGGTACGGGGATCGTGTGGGCGTCCGGGACCGATCCTGGCCATTGTTCAGCCAAAGAGTCAATGGTCGTGCGTTTTAACCCACGCACGACCAGAGATCCCTTTGGCGCACGATCGTCGATCGTGCGCGTTCATGCCAGATTTCTACCAGCCCTGTCTCGGGCTATCGCACGATCACCAACTATACCTCGCATGATCACCGATCGTGCACCGCCGATCGTGCGCGTTCACGACCCATTTTCTTTCTTCCCTGTCTCCGCTAACGCACGAGCGCCGACCATACCTCGCACGATCACCTCTCGTGCGACGCCGCTCGTGCGCATTTACTGATAATTTCTGCAGGTCCTACAGGCTGCTGCTGCACGAGCGCCAACATCAGGGTGCACGACCACTGGTCGTGCGCCGATGAGCGTGCGCGGTATTCAAAATCTGTTACTATATAAAGGTTCATTCCGCGAATTAGGTTAAATTCCTCTCGATCGGGACTTGCCGCCAGGCCGCCATTTCGCCGTCCAGCTGCTCCATCCACCTCCACCTTCATCCCTTCCATCGGGAGTCCGTAGCCGGTGATTCCGAAGCTTTCCAAACCCTCCGGCGAAGCTCCCGGCCATTGATGACCTCAACTCCAAGCTTTTCACTGGAGTTGGAGAAGAAGACGACCTAGAGAACGGACTCAAAGGCCTTCGAGGTGACAACTCGTTGGTACCAGAAGCCTCCTCGGACTGAGCCCGGAAGCGGATTGACAACTCGCTATTCCGGCCACGACCTGCGGTGGACCTTCACCCTCTAGTGGTTTACTCCTCTTCCCCTTTCTTTGTTGTATGGAATGCTTTGATATTGTAATGAACTACATTTTCTACTCTATATCTAATTGGATGTTTGTAATTTTCATTTGCTTTTGAGTTGTGTTGTGAATACGCCTCACCCACTCTACATCCACTCCATACCCTTGTTTTACCCGATTGCACTCCGCACAAGAACACTTCCATCCATTAACTTTCCGTCCACTCGCCCAACCGAAGTTCGACATCGCGGCCGATACACTCACCTCACCTTGCGAAGCGGTGCCTTCGACCCGCATAGTCTTAATTAGTTTATTAGATCAAGAAACCACAATCTCACAAGCCCCCTTTTTAATCTTTTCTAAGTATAACCCTCATAACGATATTTTCTGAACTGTCGCCGCTCTATGCTAATTGCATTCCTCAAGAGACCGACACTCGGGGATTTATTCTCAAATTTTATTACTTGTGCGACCGGTGCGCTTGCCGATTTCCACGCATCACCCTCCTTTTTCCTCCCCTCTATGCCGCAACTGTGGAAAGAAAGGACATATTAAGAACGTTTGTTTTCGTCTACACCCTCATCTTGCTCCCCCTGGTCGGGAATCTGGTGCTCATGGGAGAGGTGGTCACCGTGGAGGTCGTCAGACTACTGCCCGCACACAGTATTCTGTGCATTCGACTGAAGTTTATGAGGACACCCCCCCTCTGGGGGCCTTTCTGCTATAGAATTAGAGGCCTTCCGACGTATGCTGCATTCCCATTCTAACTCTACATTAGCTGATTGCACTACCACGTTTGTTACTTCAGGTATTTTTAGTGCTCATGCCGTGTCTTCATCCCATTCCCAATGGATAATTGACTCGGGTGTGACTGATCACATGACCGATTCTGCCTCAGGTTTTGCCTCTTACACTCATCTCTGGTCGTGATAAGGTTCTTGCTGTCAATGATTCCCTTTATTCTATTGCTAGAAATGAAATAATTGCTTGTTCTCCTGACTTGTCTCTTTCTTCGGCCTTGCATGTCCCTTCGTTTCCTCACAATCTTCTCTCCATTGGTCACTTAACTGCGTCTTTAAATTGCTCAGTAACTTTTTCCCGATGTTTGTGTGTTTCAGGATCTGGATACACATCAGATGCTTGGCAGTGGTAGGAACGTTGACAGACTGTACTTGCTGAACCAGCTGTTATATCCCAGTGCTCTCTCCACCGCCCGTGCTCCGACTTTGCATGTCATCCAGCGTTGGCATCTTCGTCTTGGCCAACCTTCTGTTTTATATCTTACCAAACTATTTCCTGCTTTCAATTGTTTAATTAAATCGTTTACTTATGACACATGCGAATAGGGTGTGCAAAAATAACCGAAGAACCGAGAACCGTACTGGAACTGAACCGAATTGGGCGGTCGGGTCGGTTCTTATGTGTTTTGGTTCGGTTCTTATGTGTTTCGGTTCAGTTCTGGGTCCAAAATTTTCAGAACTGACCACTTGGTTCGGTTCTTGGTTCTTACACTCAGGTACCCAAAACCGACCCAATAACCGAGTTATTGAATTTCGGTATCAAAAATATATATTTGTAGTGAAAAAAAGGCTTTTGAAAGAGATTGATGAATAATTAGCTTGATGAAGGTATTTAATGTGTAATTTAATAAATTATTTGTACATGTTTTGACAATGTTAAACTTTTGCTTAATTGTTAGAATCTTTTAATATGAAATGTTATATGATGAGATAATTAAATGTATTTAGTAATCTAAGAAATCTTGATGATTTTGGAGTCATGCAAGCTTAAAGTCTCTTAGTTTCTTCAATTTATAAACATTGGTTTTGCATTTTTTTCTAGTGCAACATATTTACATCATTAATTTAAGAAACCGAGAACCGAACCGGAACCTAACCGATATTTTCGGTTCGGTTCCGGTTCTACAATTTAAAGCTGTGGGTCGGTTCTGGTTCCAAAAATTTGGAACTGAACCTATACGGGTCGGTTCTTGGTTCTGAGTGGAACCGAACCAAACCGATCCGAGTTACACCCCTACACGCGAACTATCAAAACATGCTCGTCATAATTTCAGTCATGTTTCTTTTCCTAGTTCCCGCCCGTTTGATGTAATTCATTCTGATGTTTGGGGTCCATCCCCCGTATTATCTTTATCTGACTATAAATGATTGGTTACCTTTATTGATTGTTATTCTCGCACTACTTGGCTAGTTAGTTGTATTTGTTAAAACGGAAGATTGATGTGTTTAATAATGACACAATTCAAATGGTTTCGTTCCTTTCATCAAATGGTTGTGACACAGTTCAATGACACAATTCATGTGCTTTGTGGTGATAATAATGATCGGGGAGCGTTTGATGCCTATCTTGCCGAACATGACATTCTTCACCAAACCACCTGTGTCCACACTTCTACTCAAAATGGCGCGGCCGAACGAAAAATATGCACTCACTGGAGGTTGCTCGGTATTTGTTACTTGCCATGAACTTTCCTAAATCCTATTGGGGTGATTCAATTTTGACTGCAACTCCTCTCATTAATCGTCTACCGTCGTGCTTCCTTCACTACGAAACGCTCCTTTCTCGTTTATCCCAGAAACACATTGTCCATACCTCTCACATCTCGCCTCGCATTTTTGGATTTGTGTGCTTTGTTCATGTTCATACCCCGCATCAAGGTAAATTGAACGATCGTTCTCTTAAATGTGTTTTCGTTGGCTACTCCTACCACCAAAGGTTATCAGTGTTATCACCCTCCTACACGTTGCTTCTACTGCACGGTTGATGTTACTTTTTGTGAGGGAGTCTTATTTTGGTCCTTGTCATTGGGAGACGAGTTGTAATATTGATGGGACCCTCCACTCTCCTTTTCCGATAGTTTCTTCTCCTCATCTTCCTTTTACACCTGCCCCTATTTCTTCCTGTATTGCTCCGGTTCCTCCCACTTCTATTCCTCATATATTATATACATACTCTCGCATACCTCGTACCGCTGAGCTAGTACCGTCCGTGGATGTCCCGCCAGTGTCGGTGTCCGCTTCTGCTCCAGATTTGGATGATGACCTCCATGTTTTCCTCGGTCTACTTAAATGTAATACTGGTGGCACCGAATACCTCATTGCCAATTACATTTCTTATCATCACCTCTCTTATGCTCACAGAACTTTTATCTCATTTTTTCTCTCTATTGTGATTCCTATGACCTGACAGGAGGCTGTTCAGATACCTGAGTGGAAGCAAGCTATGAAAGAAGAGATGCGTGCTTTGGGAAAAAATGGGACATGACAACTTGCGAGTCTTCCTCCTGGGAAGTGAACAATTGGATTACGATGGATTTTCTCTGTTAAGTAGAATCAAAATGGGGTGGTGCTGCGGTATAAAGCGCGCTTGGTCGCTCAAGGGTATACCCAAACCCAAGGAATTGACTACCAAGAAACCTTTGCCCATGTTGCAAAGATGAATTCTATTTGTGTGATCCTCTCTTGTGCTGCATGTCTTCGGTGAGAGTTACAACAATTTGATGTCAAAAATGCCTTCTTGCATGGTGATCTGTAAGAAGAAGTATACATGACTATCCCACCTGGATTTACTAAAGGAGTGTCCAATAGAAAGGTCTGCCATCTGCAGAAATCCCTATATGGCTTGAAACAATCCCCTAGAGTCTGGTTTGGACGGTTTAACAAAACCATGCTAAAATTGGGTTATACTCAAGGACAGGATGATCATACTCTCTTCATCAAGAGGAGAGGAACTCAAATATCGATATTCATTGTATACGTAGATGACATCATCATTACAGGAGATGACGTAGAGGAAATCATACACTTGAAAGAACACATGAGCAAAGAATTTAAAGTCAAAGATCTGAGAAAGTTGAAATACTTCTTGAGGATTGAAGTAGTAAGGTCTCGTCGGGGGATCTTCATCTCTCAGAGAAAATATACCCTTGATCTTTTGGAGAAAACTGGTATGCTTGGGTGTGCTCCCGTGTATACACCTATTATGACTAATTACAAGATTGATGCTGATACTTGAGGGGAGAAAGGTTACATCTCAAGGTACCAATGATTGGTGGAAAGACTTATATACTTATCTCATACTCACTCAGATATTACATATGTCATGGGTGTCCTAAGTAGATTCATGCACTCCCCCACGACTCGCCATCAGCAGGCTGCATATCGGGTATTGAGATACCTCAAGAAGTTTCCAGGACGTGAGATTCCGTTCTCTGCAAATTAACCTTTAAATATTGATTTGTTTACTGATGCTTATTGGGCTGGTAGCCAAGACGAGAAAAAAATCTACTACCGGGTATTGCTCATTTGTGGATGGAAGTCTAGTATCATGGAAAAGCAAGAAACAAAATGTTGTTGCTCGTTCGAGTGCCGAAGCAGAGTATAGGGCTATGACATAATGAGTATGCGAGGGGTTGTGGTTGAAGCAATTCTCCAGGATATGAGACTCCAGGTGAACAAACCCGTTACTATCTATTGCGACAACAAAGCTGTCATCAATATTGCTCATAATTCAATTCAACTTGATAGGACGAAGCATGTTGAAGTTGACCGACATTTCATCAAAGATCACCTAAACAAGGTAAATATTTGTACACCCTTCGTGAATTCTCTTGATCAATTGGCCAATGACGTCTTCACCAAAGGACTAAGCTATGACAACTTTATGGATGATACGGTCAAGTTGTGAATGATTGATATATATTCCCAACTTGATGGGGAGAGTTGAATATGCGTATTTTATTATGTCAATATTTCACGTGTTTGGAGTCTTATATATGTATGTTTGCCTTGAGTTAGGGTTAATTGAATATATTTCTTTTGCTGTCTACTTATTAATGCAATGAAAATCAACTTATAGAAGAGAAATGTATGTTGTTACAACCACTGTCGCCAAATGGAGACAATATCTTGTCGGACATCAATTCACCATTCCAACTGACCACCAGAGTCTATATTATCTACTGTCCCCAAAAAATATTCACACTCCAAAACATCATACATGTTGTAAAATAGAAATAATAGTAGATGATGTTTTATTCTTCCACAAAGGGGCAAATATATGGGAGAATACAGCTAACACAAACAGAACCAACGATGTGCGGCTAAACCTCAAACATACTAAATGACTTAATTATTACGATAAAATTAATAACTCCAACACTCCCCCTCAAGCTGAAGGGGGACCCTTCAGCTTGAACACATCAAATAACGACAACGGAGGTAGTCGATGTGGGACAAACATCAGACGAGCCACCAGGGAAAATTCCAAACCGGGGACATAGCCACTCACGATGTTGACCCACACACGACGCAAAACCTACACACAACGTGGGCTCACTTGAAACCTGTCAACCAACATCGCCTACACACACAACATGCGAAAGAGAACGAAAGATGTTGAACAAGTCATCAAACGAGTGACCGATGATAGTCCGTCGGGGATAATCTGTCGGGGATAATCTGTCGGGGATAATCCGCACAAAAATGGTCCCGCACGACACAATCCCGCACGACACGGTCCCACACGACATAACCCGTTGAGACTAGAACACCAACATCAGTCGCGTCCCCATCACACGGCCAATAGAAAGACATAGGGAGACACGAACGACAAAAAATCTTAAAGGCCGTGCGGAACGAGAGCGAAAAAGTCGGGAAAAATCATCTGAGTCACATTCGTTCCAACACTCCCCCTCACGTAGATAACACGTGCAAGAAGATATAACACTAAGATCAGACACAAACATTAGACGACACAACAATAAAAGGACTCATAACAAGTCACAAGATACTAAAAATAGAACACACCATCATCCATCCAGAGAAACGAGTAGCGGATCCATAACCCGGGTAGGAATAGCAGTGGAGATCACCGACATTGTTAAGAACAAGCTTGGGCAGAGGTGGCAGTAGGCACAAGAAAGAACAGCCCCAAGCAAGAAGCAGCCGACAACGACTGGACAGGAATCCAACATCGTTGAGATCGATGGAGGCAACAGGGAGGTAGACTGGCCACGTCAGATCAGGACTTGAACGGGGCCGCATCAGGCAGATTCAACGACCGGAGCTGTAAACGAAGCCGCAACAAATCCCGGATTTGACGACAGGACTGGAACGGACCCGATTGTTGCGACAAGAATCGGCGCCGGGAGAGGCACCATCGACAACAATGAATTGGGATCGACGAAGCACGGGATCGAAACGACCGGATCTGGACGTCACACGGCGGGAGCAGGAGGGACCGACGGGATTCGACGATCGGAGCCTCTCCTGTCGACGGAATCAACGATCGAATTCGTCGACAGGAGCGGGAGCTAAAAACGTAACGGGAGCAGGATGGGATGAGCCCGACCAGAGGAAGGGAGAGGCCTACTGGCTCACGTGATTTTTTTTAGGGTTTCAGATTGAGAGAGGCTTTGATACTATGTTGTAAAATAGAAATAATAGTAGAGGATGCTTTATTCTTCCACAAAATGACAAATATATAGAAAAATACAACTGACACAAACAGAACCCACGGTGTGGGACTAAACCTCAAACATACTAAATGACTTAAATATTACGATAAAACTAATAACTCCAACAATACATTTCTTACTAAGTTGTTAGGATATGACTACACAATTAAATACAAAGTAGGAAAACATAATGTAGTAGCAGACACGTTATCAAGAACTCCAGAAATGCCAGAGGAACCACTAACTATGAGCCTCCAAGTAATATCTGTTCCTTAATCTTCCCTACTGGAAGGACTTTTAAAGAAGATTATACTAAAGATACTGAAACACAAATTAGCACATTCAATAAATACATAACCTTCCAACTACGCAGAATGGAAAATCATAGGAGGCTACATTTATTACAAGCATCGACTATACATTCCACAACAATCCGACATTAAGAAGAAAATACTAATGGAGGCTCATGCTAGCTTATATGAAGGACACACTGGTATTAAATGAACGAGGCACAAAATCTAATCACAATTCCACTGACAAAATATGATAGAAGAAATAACAAAAAATATAAAGCAATTTGATCTATGTCAGAAGTCTAAACCACTTAACTATTCATCTTATGAATTACTCTAACCATTCCCATTTCCTAAAAGATTATGGACAAATTTGGCAGTGGATTTCATAACACATTTACCAGTATCAGCCACCTACACTATAAATTTTGTAGTGGTAGATCGATATTCAAAGTGAAGCAGTCAGCCAGTCATGCAGAACGGGTCGTGTGTAAACAAGATGTGCCAATACGCTAATGAATTCCTAAGTGGATGTGCGGAATGACTGCGATCAAACTCAATGTAAACGATGCATGCATGTAATCAATTAATCCGAAAATAAAATAACAATTATAGTTATATAATTTAGCAAGTGTACACAATGTGAACTTTGATAATTTTTCGACACACAAGCAAAATCACGCTCGTCGTCACAAGTGGTGCTTTCAACTACAAATTTTACAAATGGATTATAGGAGAACAAAGTAATGAAAACAAATAGCACAAACAAGATAATATTTCCAGTAAAAATATGCAAGGTTTACCCCAAATATTCAATACAGAAGATAAAACATATTAAAATGAGAAATACTCACGAATTTAGGGGTTCGGCGGCGGCTGGATGCAGCAATGGGGGAAGGAAGTCGAAAGCTGCTGTTGGAGAAGATGAACAATGGCGTTTCCCCTGTAAATGAAAAGAGGGTGGAGCGCCTTTTGCGACTTTTTAAGGTGGCTCCACGACTGAGAAAGACGAGTGCGGAAGAGGCTTGCTGATGGAGTTGCAGGAAACCACTGTTGAGTGGTCTAATGAGGAGGTAGATGATTCAGCCTCCTGCTGGTTGGTAAACTGGGTTGGCCGCCCGGAATGGGTGGTGGGTTGTGATCAGAGGGAGAAGAGGCGTGGAAGTTTGGTGACAGAGAAGGAGAAACTAGAAAGTGTTGTAGTGGATCCACGATGTTAGGACAGATGAAGAACAATCGACCTGAGCGGCAGGGGAAAAAAGTAACATGGATAGTGTTATCGAGGCTATAACAGAAGGCGGAATCGAGAGCGGTTCCAGACTGGAATCGCTAGGGAATCTGTCGTTTCCTTCTGGGATCGAGAGGGGAAGGTGGACGAGTGTGAGTCATGGAGGGGAAGACAGTCGAGACAAGCGACTGCAACAGGGATAGGCGAGGAAGATGAAGATGAACAGTAGTGGGCTAGGGCAGTTTCACGCCGGGAAGATGATTAGTTGTTGTTTTGGTAGAGAACGTGGGAATAAAGAGGGAAGGCTTCCCGGAAACATCGAACAAAAAAGAAATAAACTGATAAATGAAAAGGAAACCGGGACGTCGCACCCGCGGTCTCGCGGCGTCGCACCACGAATGATTGCCGAAATTTAGAATCACTCACAAACTCAACAATGCCTGTAAACGGTAGCATCCGCCCCTATTTATAAAAAGAGGGGGCGGTTGGGCACCCGACGTGAACGGTTATGATCGTCCGTTACGCCCGGTGTCGAAAAACTCTAAATACACACACAAAAAAAATACATTTAAAATGAAAAACGATGCTCCGGACGCACTCGCGGTCTCGGATCGCCGATCCGATCAACGCATCTCTGCCAAAAATGCAAAAACGGATTCTGCCAAGTGGTGGCCCGTTCTCCATCGAACACGATCATGCGGCCGATGCCCATCACAAAGGCTGCTCATTTTAAACCACTAAAGTCCCCAATTACTGGCCCAATCATGGCAACAATATTCTGGGAGTCAGTAAGAAAACTACATGGAATACTTGAATCAATAATAACAAATTGGGATCCCATTTTCTTAAGTAATTTTTGGGCAGATTTTTTTAAAAACAAGGAACCCAACTGCGTTATAATTCAGCCTATTCCCCCCAAACAAATGGGTTAACGAAGTAAATCATTGCTTTGAGCAATAGCTGCGTTTATTTCTCATCAAAACCCCCAAAAATGGTCATTATATTTGAGCCTTGCTAAATATCATTATAATACCACATTTAACTCCTCGACCAGCATGACTCCATTCGAAGTCATGTTCGGTCTACCCGTTTTATCTTCTTATTGTGCAAGTTCATCCAAGAATGAGGCGATGGATGTTACATTACAGACTAGGGAGAAGCTACAACATACTTTAGGAGAGAATCTAACAAAGTCCCAACAATGGATGAAACATTATGCAGATAAAAAATGAATATGATGAAATTGGAAAGAGGAGACTAGGTGTTAGGATTCATTTGGTTTAACTTATTTGGTCCGTTTTGTTTTGTCAAAACGCGTTTAGGAAGAGAAATCCATTTGTTTTTCCGCTGTCTTTTCGAATAGCCGGGCGTTTCTCCGTGCTCCAAAAAATGCGGGAGGAAAAGGTGCCTGCCGCCTCCAGTTGGCCGCGTTTAGGAAGAGAAATCTAGCTTCTTACTGCTGCGGCGAAATCGTGAGCATGCAGCCCCTTCGCCGCCACTGTCAGGCCAACGGGCCTCCACGCAACAGCCTCCGACCAGTTCGTCGGAGGCAGGCGCACCTCCCGGCTGTTGTCCGGCGGCCTGGAGCCGCCGCCGGCTACCGGGAGGAGATTCGCAGAGAGCTCAGCTCTCGGGTTCGCCGGAGCCCAGTTCTTCGTCAAATAAAATCCTTTATTTGACGGAGCAGGGCGGAGGAATATATTTTTTTTACAAAAACAATATAAAAATTACAAAAAAATACTTCTATAGTATAAAGTTTAAACAGTAATATTAAAATATATATATATATAATTAGAATATATATATATATAATTACAAAATTATATAATTAAAACAGTATTATTAATATTAAAATCAATTAATTTAAAACATAAATATTAATGTTTCTGATCCGTGCTTGTGCTTGAAAGAAATTGATTTGGGTAATCGCCCAATCACACCCTTCGGTAGGGAGGGTATACATTTATTACAAAAAAATAATTTAAGAAATTATATAATAATTTTTTTAAAATAACAAATATATACAAAACGCCACCGCAGTTTTGCCAAATGGTTTTCTGTTTTGAACAACTCTTCAAACACAGACAATCCAAACAGATCTTTGTTTCCAAAAATCAGTTTTCAAAAGCTCTATTTACAAACCTGCATTTACAACATCTCCTTTTACAACCGCAGTCGCTCTACCAAATGATGCCATACTCAAATTACACCATACCAACAACTATCAATGACAAAACCAGCAGGAAGGAAGCTAGATTTGAAGTTCTATGAGCCCTATCAGATCGTGGAGGTCATTGGGGAGACGACTTATCTCCTGGACCTACCCCCAGGATAAAAAATACATCCAGTTTTTCAGGCCTCGCTACTAAAACCTTATGTGGGTGAATCCAAAGCAACAAATAATTCATCTACCATCTCAAAGCCGGAGAAATAATCCACTACATGAATCACTAGCCATCATCGACACACAACGAATCCTCCTACAGGGCAACGAGATACCACAAGCACTCATCCAGTGGAAGGGATTACCTCCAACGGACAACACTCGGGAAGATCTAGTTACCCTCTTAGATTTCTCACACATTCAAGCAGAAACACAAAATTTGATAGAAGACATTAACAGTACTAAGAAAAACCGAAAAACTCAACACTATTTCATCTCAACGCATTGGAGACAAGAAGAAAAGAGGACCATGACAAAAAAAGGAGAGAAGGAAGAAGCACAAAAGGAATCAGAAGGGAACTTACTCTAGCAGCAAGCGATTCGCCTCTAGCCGAAATAAGAATCTCAGCGTTCAAATCTTTGTATACACTCGGTTCCTTTCTCTAAGCCCACCATCATAACTGCTGCCAACAACTTTGTTCCAACTAGGGTCCTCGTTGTGCAAAAGAAGCTCGAAGCTAGGGTTGCAAACACGGCGAAAGGAAGAGATGTAGATAAGCGCTGAGGACAACACTTTTAAAGAGGAGGTCAGATGTAACAACCATCCAACGGTGGATAATTCTCAACTATAACCCAATAGATCAGATCGTCCCACGCATGAACACAGTTCAATACAAGCCAATGGTCCTGATCAATATGTTCATCCAACGACGTTGATCCTCTTTCTTTATTTAAATGCATTGAAATATTGTAATAGTAACATTGGTGATTAATGGTTATAAAATACCCGATTAGTTTGTGATAGAAATTATTGAACATCATGATAATCAATGTTGCAGATGTCGGATGTCGGGGACACGTTGGTTTGGGTTTTCATGTCGATTTTTTATATATCGGGGATATTTCATATATCGGATTTTAATATTTAATTAATTATATATGTAATTAAATGTAATTTTTAATTTTTATACATATCACAGTACTACCTATTCTACAACCTATTGAACTTTTAAATATTAAAATTTATATGTAGCATTTAACATACAACACTTTAAAGATGAAAATTTGCAAAACTAGTGATTTTAAGATTAAATATTCAAAAATCAAATTTCAAACATACCTCATTCTTCATCACCTAAAAACTCATCTATAGTCGGCAGAGTAGATAGAATATGATCTTCATCCGATGAACCCTCTAGATCTCCCTCGTCCACTTCAGATATTTTTCTCTTTCTCCTTCTTTGATAATTAATTGTCACTTCTTTGTTTGTAGCTAATCTTTAAGGTATCCTTTCATCATGATCAATGTCGACTATATTGCCAATTTGCGCCCATGTCAGCCCTTCGCCAGGAGAGACTTCATCATCGTCATCTTCATCTCCTCAGGATCAACATTCACCATCCACTCTTGTACCATTCCAGAATCAACATTCTTAGCTGCCAATGGATCCCGAGATGTCTCTTAATATTTCGACTTTAGCAAAACATTGAACTTTACAAATACTAAATCGTTCAATCTCTTGCTATCAAGTTTATTTCTATTTTTAGAATGTATCTGTAAATTTTTAAAAAAAGTTAAATAATGCATACAATCATATAATAAGCAGTTCCTCTCACAGCCAGAAGATGTAGTCAGACTTAAAATTTTCATGGCCATAGTTTTAAAGTACGACGTATCAGCACCGTTAAGCCTCCACCAATGTACTGTGAAAATTAAAATGACAACACAATGTATTAAACTATTAATTATTCATTTATTATAGATAAATATATCATTATTGTTAATAAATATATATATTAAATGTACCTGGATTTAAGTTGGGATTTTGTAGCTGTCTCTTTGCCATCTCTTTACCAAATAACTCTTGTTGGTATTGGTAAACATCAAGCTCAGCACTGATGTGATCCTTTGTAGAAGGATCTTTCCTATATATCCTTGAGAAACACTCAACAAAACCACTCATAAACCTTCCTTCAGCCTCAATCTCCACTCGATGAGAATAATAAAAATATGAGTTTAAGTAATAACCTGCAAAGTGCATAAGACTGTTCAATCTGCACTCGACAAAAATAATAAAAATTTGGGTTTAAGTAATAACCTGCAAGGTGCAGAGGGCTGCTCATCTTCTTCTCTCATCTGCTATCAATCAACTTCCATATAGGAAGATATTTGTTCTCTTGGTGATCGTGAACTACAACAACCTCTTCCCTAGCTTTTTTGATATCACCATATAACCACCCCATGAATGGTGTATCCCCGTCGACTCTTCTCAAAACTCTCACAAATGGTGTGAATATGCCAACAGTCAGCTCGACATTCGCCCAAAATCTAGCGCTCATCACTATCATTGCAGCCAACCATATGCAAAATAAAATATTAAGAAAATACTATAAAAGGGTAACTTTCAAAACATATATTTTAAATGAAATGAATAAAGAAGCAATAGTTTTACCTGCTTTCTCCCAGCACTACTGACCAACTTTGTTGCAGCTCACTTTGCAGATGTGAATAAACCCCTCAATTGATTCTTCTTCTCTAAGATGCTCTCTAAAGATAGAAATGTTGTAGCGAATCTAGTCACACCTGGTCGAATAAGCTCATGAGAGTCCAAGTCCTTTGTTGACTCTCTAAACATGTCGAGCGAGATGGTGTGATCATAGATGAATATAGAGAGTTGCCGGCCTATGGAGATAACACTGTTTATTGGCTTCAATTTTCCTATATCTTGTAACAGTAGATTAATAGTGTGAGCCGCACAACAAGTCCAAAAAATCGTAGGTCTTTTCAAAGCCATAAGCTTTGCAGCAGCCATATTATTGGACGCGCTATCCGTCACAATCTGCAAGATACTGTGCTCTCCTGGGCTCACAGGGCTATCAATCGCCTCATCCAAGAAGTCAAAGATGAACTTTCCATCGTGTGTGGAGGAGGAGACATTCTTCGAAAGCCAGAATGCCACTCCAGAACTACAATGTATCATGATATTCCTCACGCTCCTACCCTTCCGATCTGTCCACGCATCGGTCATGATAGTGCAACCATTCAATTTGCAGGTCTGCGTGAATATGCCCAACATCTCCTTCGTCCTCTCCACCTCCTCTCGCAAAATTTTCTCTCTCAACTCATAAAATGTTGGGATCTTCATCCCAGGTCCGCATAAACCAATGACATGAGCCATCTGCTGAAAGGATGAATTACATATGACGTTAAACGAGATCCCGTTTTTATATGCCCATCTACCTATGTACACGGCAGCATCATCTCTGGCTTTTTTTTTGTACTTACTCTCTATCGTGCTCTGTTGGGAATTTTTTCCCTTGGTAGACTCGGCAGTTGAATGAATAAATTGGTCCATTGGACCCTTTGAATCGGTGCTCCTAAGTATGCTAGTGTCCTCTTCTTGATCAACATGAACTCCTCCAACAATCACCTCATTCATGATTGCTTGAAACTTAACACTTTTAGCTCTCTTACTCTCTAAATTTGAGTTTAGGGCCGAATCCGCTTTAGCCTTAACGTCGGCGGGAACCTGAGGGCATGGCTTAACATTACCCTTCCACCCAGCCAAGTGATGCTTGAAACGTGTAATTCCGCCTTTCACTGTCTGCTTGCAGTAGTTGCATTTGATTCGGTTTGTGTCGTTTGCAACCAACTTCTCACCAAATGCCCAGAACGGATCTCTACCGGTTTGTACCAGTGATACGAGAACCTCAGTAGAACCAGCAGAAGAAGCCATTCTAATAGGACAAGAAATGAAAATAATATTAGTTAGATGAAATGAAAAAATATTTTACATGACTATATCACGAGAAAATTACTAGTTGAAAAAAATCAACATCATAAAAGCTCCATAACTTCGTTAGATCGTTAGATCTTCAGATATCTTTTATATTATCCATGCAATATTTTATTTATCCAACAAAATTTTGCATTCTCAGTAGTATACTAGTATACAAAGTTATAACTATCATTCAAACTTTCAAAGTATCCAACAAAATGAACAAAACATTCAAGTATCATTCAAATTTTCAAAGTATCTCACATTTTATTTATTAAAAGCCACAAAGCAGCATGACAATTACAAATGTGATTGGATATACATGCATCATTGATTGCAAAATGAAGTTGGATAAATAACTATTAATAGGAGTATTTCAAATCATTTGTTGATTAATAAACATGTCAAATAAAAATAAAGCAGCAACTAATAAGACAAATAAAGCAACAACGCAACCACTATGCTACAACCAGAAAGGCAACCACAAATAAAATAGCGGACCGACATGTCCGACAACATGTCTCTGGTTCTTTCTTTTAGCCCAGAGAGCACCAACGAGCAACAACCCACAAGGCAGCTTGAATGCTTCCAGTAACAACTAGTAAGACAACTAGCACTACAAAAAAAGCAACATGCTACAGCCGACAACAACTAAATGGGTCGGCAACTAACATGCTACAGCCGACAACAACTAAATGGGTCGGCAGCCACCAGTAGCAACCCACAAGGCAGGTAACATGCTACAGCCGACAACTAGCACTATAAAAAATGAAATGCAGAGCGATACAATGAGAGGGGGAGGTAGGGAGAAGAATGAACCAGCCGAGAGAGCACCAGCGAACAGGGAGAGGAAAGGACCAGTGAGCTAGAGAGCACCAGAGAACCAGAGAACCAGAAAACCAGAGAGCACCAGCGAGCAAGGAGAAGAAAGAACTAGAGAGATAAAGTGCCAACAACGTGCGAGAGAGGGAGAACACCAACGAGCTAGAGAGCACCAGATAACTAGAGAACCAGAGAGCACCAACGAGCAGGGAGAAGAAAGAACCAGAGAGAGAGTGCCGACAGCGCGCGAGAGAGGGAGAGCACCAACGAGCTAGAGAGCACCGGAGAACCAGAGAGCACCAACGAGCAGGGAGAAGAAATAACCAAAGAGATAGTGTCGCCGGTGCGTGCGAGAGAGCTAGGGCAGGAGCGACGGGGAGAGCTAGGGCAGAGCGACGGGGAGAGATAGGGCAGCGAGATGAAATGAAATGAGCTCGACCCCGAGCTCATTTTATCCCATTCCCTAATAATAAAATAATTTATTAATAATAAACCTAAACCTAAATAACGCCCGATATGGGCGATATTTGGTTCCGACATGTCGGTTAAAACCGACATGTCAGACCGATATTTTCAAACCGGCACAAATTTTAGTTTTGTGGCGTTTTTGCTCCCAAAACTTTATGTCGACCGACATGTCGGACATGTCGGCCGATATCCACAACACTGATGATAATACTAGTAATTAGCTTTCTTCTACTAGTAATTAGCTTTCTTCTTCTATCTTTCCCATACTCTTCTTTCCCGACATCCAGTCCCCTCATCTTGGCCTAATCCTCTTGATAGAAGTTAGAAGCCGTAGCACCTACTAGTACACCGCACCAAACAAAACCTAGATCTCCCACATCTCTGATCATATTTCCAGTAGTTAAACTAGATGCCCAACATGATAGTCCTTCATACTATATATCATTAGGCACTTAATGTGTAACACCATCAATTTGGTTGACTTATGCATGATCAGACAATTAAAAAAAGGGAAGCAACTATAGAGGATAATCAATCATTGAGGTGAGAATGAACAAAGAAGTCCCAAAGGGAGTTGAAGAAAACCTTCCCATCAATAATTTTTATGATGACTGATTATTTTAATAAAAAGAAATTAGCCTTTATCTATTTAAAATGATCGTCTCATACTTTGTAGCATGGTTGATTTCAATCTAAGAATTACAATATGTCTATTTTGACATGGTCAAAAATCAAAACATTTCTTAAGGTTATTTTTACTTATCAACCATGAAGTGGAAAAGTCTTTCACCCAAGCAACTTTGAAGGAGCGAATTCCTAGGATTATACAACTGATTGTAAAAGGCACACAACTACTTTAGAAAAGTTCTTAGGATTGTAAAAAGCACGCAACTACTTTAGAAAAGTTCTCTAAAATTCTATATTTGTGAAATATGCGTTGAACTTTCTACATGAAAGTATAACTAAAAACTTAAGCCTTGCAAAGTTATTGATGTCCTAAAACATAGCCATTTCTGAGGAGAAAATCAAAATTTATTTGACTCCCTATTTTGTAAGTATTCTTCTCGCATGGAACATGATGAAAATTCAAACTTATAGAGATTTATGACACTGTTATAATTTTGCTTGAATTAGTAAAATCAGTTGGGTTTAGGCAAAAATGCATGGTAAGGTTTACCTACATTTCACCCTTGTGGCGGGACCCTTCCTTGGGCCCTCGCTGCGCGGGGATGCTTTGTGCACCGGACTGCCCCTTTTTCAGTAAAATCAGTTGGGTTCCTGGCCCAACTCTGAAAAGGGCTCTTCAGCCTCATTATAGTTGAACTTTTGATGCATCATGTTATGACTACACCATCAGACCCGCAGGGGATAGCCCATAGGCCACTATACCACATATTCTACTGCTGCATTCCAGGAGGGCGAACAAAGGCCCGAGCCTCGAAGAGCAATGCTCTATTTTTCATTATTGTAATTTTAAATTACATGATATAACCCAAGGGCCCATGGGGACAGTCTAAAACATTTACTGAATGAAATTGAATATGGACTAAAAGGCTATTCAATGTACCTAATGCCCATAATAGATAGTTTTTACATGGAGCTGATTCTAGATTGCTTAGCTTGTAATATTCTGCAGATTGGATTTGATGCTCTTTATTTTGGTAGAATTGATTACCAAGATAGAGAAAAAAGAAAACAATTGAAAAATCTTGAGGTTGTGTGGAGGGGATCAAAGTCACTTGGCTCATCATCAGATGTGAGTGCTATGCTAATTATATGTATTGTCGGTTGCTAGATTATTATTTTTGCATGAGTGAATTTCCTCATTCCACCTCTTATTTGTGTTTTTAAATTTTATTTATAGCATCTCTTTTCCAGGTTTTCACTGGTATATTCCCAAAGAACTATGAACCACCTCCTGGAGGTTTTTATTTTGAGGTTAATGATAAATACCCGGTCATTCAGGTAAGTGTGTTCTTAAGTTTCATTGATTATTTTGAATAGTTACAGACAAGGATAGCTTAGTATGTTTATTGATTGCAGGACGATCCTCTTTTGTTTGATTATAACGTGCATGAGAGGGTTGATGATTTTGTTGCTGCAGCTGTTTCACAGGTTGGAAATTTTTTTATTTTTTAAAACCCTTTGCAGTTCTCTACTTTGCCACTTGGCTTGGTTTATATTATATTGATGAAGTTACTCTCCTCTGGGAACAATTTCTTCTACCGGTAAGATAGGTGTATGAGAGGGAATTTGCCATCTCCTGAATTTATTAGTTAGCTGAATTATTTTTCTTTTGTGTCAATAATAATGTCTTTACTTTATGTTCTTATAAGATATTATCTAATCATCAGGACAAACCTTTTTAATGTCCAGATGGTTAGGGTTATAAGGGTTGTTTCAGTGAAAATAAATAAATAAATATATATATCTAAAATACATACAAAGAAATACTTTTGCAGCCCATGGTGTAACCCCTGAGGCCCTTCAAAAATCATTTTGAGCCTTCCGATCTTGCTGAAATCAAATCTAACCGTCCGATTACCTACGGGGTGTAATGGTGGAGCCTCATGTTAATTTGACTAGAGCTCCTATACCTACAAAGATAGGGTGTCCTAGGCCTATATTTTCAGGTCACAACTGTTTTACAACGTGAAATTATGATTTGCCTCTATCTACATTGAAAATTTAATACTATTTATAATAAAGACAAATTTCTTGCAAAATTGCGCTGCCATGGGATCGAGCTCACAACCAATCATATATTAAATAAAGTCTCAACCACTACATCTGTTGGCAAGTTGTTGTAAACATCTAAATTATTATCTATATGAATGAAACTATACTTTTTATAACAAATATAAGTAAATATATTGTAATTATATTTATATTATGCAAATATAAGTTTATATTAAAAATATATAACTAATATAAGTAAATATAATATAAGCTTGGATGCGGGCGAGCCCGCTGAATGATGTCGTTCGCTGAATGATGTTGTCCGCCGAATGATGCCGCCCATCGAATGTTCGCTGCTGGGGGGGGGGTGTGCCTCGCCGCAGTATCCTAGCAACGACAGTGCCCCGATGCCCCGACACTCTCGCCCAGTTTTGTAGTGCACACGAGGGTTCGCGAGCAGCGGGAGCGCCGTCACGCCTGGGAATTGTCGTTGCCGGGATACTGCAGCGCAAGCCGCCCCTCACCCCGGGCTGTCACTCGTATATATATTACAATTTAATTTTTAAATTTTATATTAAGTTTAATTAAATTTAACACTTGATATAAAATTTAATTAAGTGTAATTAAATTTAAGGATGAAGTTGTTGGGGGTAAGTAGAAAAATTGATTGAATCATAACTCTTAAATTGGTCATATGAAAGGAAACTATTAATGTGATCAGTGTTTACGCGTCACAAGTAGGATTAAGTGAAACTATTAAAGTTCAATTTTGAAAAAACTTAGATTATTTAGTAAGAGAAATTCCACAAAAAGAGAAGATTTTTATAGGGGAGACTTAAATGGACATATATGGAAGAAAAATATAGATTATACAACCGTTCATGAAGGATTTGGATATGTAGAAAGAAATGAAGAAGGTCTTACCATTTTAGACTTTATCGTATCACATAAAAGCTAATTGTGACAAATACGCTTTTCATAAAGAGTGAAGAAAATTTAATTATGTTTAAAATTGAGCCAAATAAGTCACAAATTGATTATTTTATGACTCGTAAAATGAATGAAATGATTTGTAAGGATTGTAAAGTCATACCAGGAGAAAGATTGACAATACAATATAGGTTAGTAGTGTTACACGTATAAATTAAATATAATAAATTTTAGACAAGAAAAAAATTATTGCAAAAAATTTGGTGGTGAAACCTGAAGATGGAAAAACAGGTTGCTTTCGAGACAACAATTATGAAATAATTCGTTGATGACTTTTATGCTGATCCTAGTGTCTCATGAAAAGTTATGTCTGAGTTGAATATACGGGTTAGACGTGGTTTAATTTTCGTTTTATGTTTTCTCATTTAATTGTTCACGTGTTTGCCACGTGTGTTTTGTCCTATAAATATATAAGCTTTGCCCGGTTTTAGGGGATCTCAAATAATTGAATCCTACTTTCCACTTGGTATCTGAACTGAGAAAGTTGATCCCATCATCCGCGTTCGTGATCCCGCCGCTCCACCTGTAACATCCGTAAAATTTTACGCGAAATTTATTTTTATTGTAGGGTCGAGTCGCGACAATTTTTGATCGAGGCAGCGCGTCGAATTTTGTTAGTGTGCAAGGGTTGTGTGAGGAGTGGGTTGCGTATAGCCAAAAATAATAGTTTTGGAGTGCGAATAGCAAGTCCCACCCCCCATGCCTTATGCGGTTATTATCAAACTCCATACCCGACGGTTTTTAAAACCCGCACATTTCCTTCTCATGGAAGAAAACCGCAAGCCCGACTATTTTCCCCTCTCCCGTTTCCGCAGGCGACGGCGTCCGACGTCTCCTTTCCGCCAGGCCGACGACGCATCTGCCGCCCTAGCCGCCGCCCGTTTCATCTCCAGAAGCTCATTCCGGCAACTCCTCCCTCCTCTGAAGGCGCCAGCAAGACTTCCTTTTCCTTCCTTAGCCTTGGAAGTGCCGGGTTTCAACCCTAGCCGGTGGTAGTGGAAACTTTTGGTTTTTGGTGAGTCTATTTGCCCCCTATCTCCATTCCTTTGTGGAAATCCTTCGATTTGGAAGCTAGGTTAAACTAATTTTCTTTTCCTTTGCCCTAATTAGGTCTTGGGGTTCGAGTTTCACCGCGGAATTTGAGTAGGACGCTTTGAGAGCCTAAATCACTCCACAAAAAGGTAATATTTGGGTTTTAGCGCTTGTATTTTGTAACCTTTGTTGTTTTGGAGATTTTCCACCGGAAACCCTTAGAGGAAAATTATGAAATTAGGGCTGTCCTAAATTGCAGGACTTCGGTGGGGTCGGGGCAGCACTTTGAAGGTCCCCAGCAGTAGGATTACCTTCGAAATAGAAGATGTCGCCGCGCCGAGTCTACGAGCGCCGCACCACCACTGTAAGGAAACCTAACTTCTGCTATTTAGACATAATAAAAAGTATATATTTTGTATACACACGAGTAGATTTTTTTCAAGTACCATGACCATGCATAGAAAGGTGTGGTGATAGGAAAACGGTTACGAAAAACGTGTAGGGTGACACGATTTCCCTAAGACCCAAGTAGTCGGATCGTGAACAGAAACGTAGAGTACGAAAGCATTAACCGTGTTCGTAGGTTTGGAATCTGTTCCGAACAAGGGCGTGAATGTCCATTCTAGTAGACCACAAGAAAGTCAAGGGTCGCTTAGTAGTTCCCCAAAAAGATTTCCCATGCAGAGTAGCGTCAGACCAAAAAGGTCAGCCAGCACACAGAGTTCTTTCGTGCTAGGTAGAGGCGCACTACCTTTCTCATAAGGCACATGAAACCTTATGAGTAGTACAGACTTGGGAATTGTCTTCCCTTGAGCTAGCTAGCAGATTCGAGACCGTGTCCGCGTGACACTAGAACAATTGAGTTCGTAAGATGGTCTCGGGTCGTCAGTTTCAGTTGCGCGTTATGAGCTACTCTGCCTAGAGCCTTCCTAGTAGATGAGCAGGTTAGAAGTCATATAGAACTCAAGTATAGACCTGTCGTGAGTTAGTACACTAGTTAGAGAACGTCAGGACTTGGGTTAATTAACGGAAAGTCACGAAGATAGAACTAGTAGTTGTGTTGACCAGGAAGTATATGAAAGCATGCATAACATATAACATAAAATGTTTTTCAGTGCACGAGACTATTTTAAAGGCATGCATGTATACATATGTAAAACTGTTTTAGTGTCACTAAGAGGAGTTATTTTTCCTTACTCTGATCCTTCGTGGACACTTTTTTTCAGGTGACCTAGGTGGGAAATTACGTCTAGGATGAGCGTTATGGTGACGTCAGTTTGTATTATTTATCTTATTCAGTTTACTCTATTTCTGCATGTACTTTTAGATGAGAACATTGTAACAGAGTAATGTTTTATCTAATTTGTATCAGACTATTTATGATTAACCAGATTTACAGTTAATTCAGTTCTATTTCCTGTTTAGTGGCTCTGTGAATCCAGATATCAGGTATGTGGTTACCCTTAGTTTATTTTATTTAAACTTCCGCTGTAAGTCTTAAATTGCTTAGTATAGATTTTATTACCTGCTGTTACTAGTTTTAATACTGTTTCCTAGTTTTCTTTATATCGCTGACCCGGCCGGACGGCTGATTTCTGAAATACTGGGAATGAGTGTTACACTGCCCGCGTTCGTGATCTCGCCGATCGGCCCGCTCTCGCTCCGCCGCTCTCGCTCCGCCGCTCTCGCTCCGCCCGCTCTCGCCCCGCCCGCTCTCGCCCCGCCCGCTCTCGCCCCGCCCGCTGTCGCCCCGCCCCGCTCTCGCCCCGCCCGCTGTCGCCCCGCTGTCGCCCCGCTCTCGCCCCGCTCTCGCCCCGCTCTCGCCCCGCTCTCGCCCCGCTCTCGCCCCGCTCTCGCCCCGCTCTCGCCCCGCTCTCGCCCCGCTCTCGCCCCGCTCTCGCCCCGCTCTCGCCCCGCCTCTCGCCCCGCCTCTCGCCCCGCCTCTCGCCCCGCCTCTCGCCCCGCCTCTCGCCCCGCCTCTCGCCCCGCCTCTCGCCCCGCCTCTCGCCCCGCCTCTCGCCCCGCCTCTCGCCCCGCCTCTCGCCCCGCCTCTCGCCCCGCCTCTCGCCCCGCTCTCGCCCCGCCTCGCCCCGCTCTCGCCCCAGCCCAATTTTTCGCCGCTCTTCTTTTTCGAACGCCTCCCTTCAGCGCCTCTTCTTCTCAGCGACATTCCTCTTCGGCGGTCTTCTCCGCCCGGTTTTTTCGGGTGACCCTCTGTCTCCGACCGTTTTGTCCTTCATGTGGGCTGCCGGAGACATCGTGCTCACATCCTTCGGTGTCCTCTCCGGTGGCTTGATCTAAGGGACACTCGTAGGATGTGGTTCCGTCTGATTTGAGATCTTCGTCTTCTTCAGTCTCTCTTTGATGGGTGATTCCTCCGACATCTCTCGGATCCTCACACCGGTGCCCTTTACGGTTCCTCTGCAGATCCTCCTCAGAGCCATGACCAGTCTGGCTCGTTGAAGATAACTACTATTGCCTTGGATGACACGAATTATCTGGAATGGTCCAGGGAAACACAACATGCTATTCACAGTCACCAGCTATACAAACATATTGATGGTACCACTGTTGAGCCACCACATACTGATCCCTCTTGGAGAAAATGAGTTGCGAAAAATTCATTGGTTGTCTCGTGGTTACTTCACTCGATGTCCCCCCAGGTGTATCGCAGTTATATGCTGTTGGACCCTGCTTATGAAATTTGGAAACGGACCCGTGACACCTACTCTCAGGCAGACAGTTTGACGCAGATTTATGAGCTCATTCGACGTGTTCTGGAGCTGAAGCAGGGTACCATGACCGTTTCTGCCTACTATTCTGAGTTCGAACGTCTGTATCAAGAGTTAGATTACTTCAACACTTTTACTGCTACTTGCATTGTCGATGCACAGACCCTACAGAAGGATGAAGACCGTTTTTGGGTTCATGTCTTCCTTATGGGGCTCAACATAGAGTTTGACGCCATTCGCCTGCATGTCCTCCGCCGTGAGCCTCCCTCTCTTCGGGAGGCCTTCAGTATGCTCCTCAGTGATGAGAATCGTCGTCACTCTCTTGCTTCCTCTACTGATCACTCTGCGCTGGCTTGGATTTCTCGAGGACCTCCTCCTGTATGCCGTCACTGTGGGAAGAAAGGCCATATCAAGGACGTCTGTTTTCGTTTGCATCCTCACCTTGCTCCATCTGGTCGGTGTTCTACTGCTTGTGGGAGAGGTGGGCACCATGGTGGTGGACGCCAGACTGGTGATCACACTCAGTATTTTGCGCACTCAACTAAGGTTCAATAGGACACCTCTGGGGGCTTGTCTACTATGGAGTTAGAGGCTTTTCGCTGTATGTTGCGCTCCCAGACAGACTCTACACCGGCTGGTTCTACTGCTTCATTTGCTACTTCAGGTATCTCCAATGCTCATGTTGTGTCTTCATCCCCTTCCGAGTAGATCATCGACTCGGGTGCGACAGATCACATGACTAGCTCTGCCTCAGGTTTCACCTCCTATACTCCTTTTTCTAGTCGTGATAAAGTCATTGCTGCTAATGGTTCTCTCTTCCATCGCTGGTAAAGGAACCGTTGTCTGTTCTCCCGACCTCTCACTGTCCTCGATTTTGCATGTCCCTTCATTTCCTCGCAATCTTCTCTCCATTAGTCAGTTGACTACCGCTTTAAATTGCTCCGTAACCTTTTTCCCTGATGTTTGTGTGTTTCAGGATCTGGATACGAAGCGAACACTTGGCAGTGGTGGGAACGTTGGTGGGCTGTACTGGCTGAACCAGTCATTATCTTCCAGTGCTCTTTCTTCCACCAGATCTCCGACGTTACACGACATCCGGCACTAGCATCAACGCCTTGGTCACCCTTTTGCTTTATATCTTACTAAACTGTTTCCTGCTTTCAATCGTTTAATTAAGTCGTTTTCTTGTGACAAATGTGAACAATCCAAACATGTTCGTCAGAGTATCAGTCATGTCTTTTCCTAGTTCATGTTCGTTTGATGTTATCCATTCTGATGTTTGGGGTACCTCCCCTGTGTTATCTTTATCTGGCTATAAATGATTTGTTACTTTTATTTATTGTCATTCTCGTACTACTTGACTTTATTTGTTAAAAAATAAATGTGATGTGCTTGCTAGCTTTCAGTCCTTTCATAAAATGGTGGTGCAACAGTTCAACGGCACAATTCGCGTGCTTCGTAGTGATAATGGTGGGGAATATGATGACCGGGGAGCGTTCGGTGCCTATCTTGCCGTACATGACATTATTCATCAAACCACATGTGTTCACACTTCGACTCAAAATGGTGTCGCTGAACGGAAAAATAGGCACTTGCTGGAGGTTGCTCGGTGGTTGCTGCTTGCTATGCACCTTCCCAAGTCCTATTGGGGTGATGTCGTACTCACAGCCACCCACCTTATTAACCGTTTTCCGTCTCGTTCCATTTCCTATGATACGCCCTTCTCCCGTCTAGTCAAGAACCACATTGCCCACCCCTCTCACATCGCCCCCTCGCTTCTTTGGCTCTGTCTGCTTTGTCCATGTTCATACCCTGCATCGTGATAAACTGGATGTGCGCTCTCTCCGATGTGTATTCGTTGGGTACTATCCTACCGCCAAAGGGTATTGGTGTTATCACCCTCCCACTCATCGCAACTACTTTACTGTTGATGTTACTTTTCGTGAGGGGAGTCGTTTTTTGGTCCTCGTCAGGGGGAGACAGGTAGTAACGGGGACGAGACCATCAACTCTCCTCTCCCGATTGTTGTCTCTCCTCATATTCCCCTTACTCATGTTTCGTGTACTGCTCCTGTCCCTTCCACCTCTACTCTTATATTATACACATACTCCCGCAGACCCCGGACTGCTGAGCAAGTACAAACAATGGATGTTTCACTGGTGCCGGTGCCTGTCTCCGATCCAGATTCAGATGATGACCTCCATGTTCCTCTTGCTCGTCTTAAAGGTAAAACGGGTGGCACCAAACACCCTATCACCAACTACATTTGTTATACTCACCTTTCTCAGGCTCACAAAGCTTTTATCTCATCTCTTTCCTCTATTATGATTCCTAAGACCTGACAGGAGGCTGTTCAGATACCTGAATGGAAACAGGCTATGGAAGAGGAAATGTGTGCCTTGGAAAAAAATGGAACATGACGGTTTGCTAGTCTTCCCCCTAGGAAGCAAACGGTTGGGTCACGCTGGATCTTCTTTGTTAAACAGAATCAAGATGGGGTTGTGGAGCGGTACAAAGCTCGCTTGGTCGCGGGTATACCCAGACCCAAGGTATTCACTATCAAGAAACCTTTGCCCCTGTTGCAAAGATGAATTCTATTCAGGTGATTCTCTCTTGTGCTGTTAGTCGTGGATGGAAGCTACAACAACTCGACGTCAAAAATGCGTTCTTGCATGGTGATCTGGAAGAAGAAGTTTACATGTTTATCCCTCCGGGCTTTATCAAAGAAGGGTTCAATGGAAAGGTCTGTCGACTGCAAAAATCCTTATTTGGCTTGAAGCAGTCCCTGAGAGCTTGGTTTGGACGGTTTAACAAGGCCATGCTTCAACTAGGCTATGCTCAAGGACAGGCTGATCATACTCTCTTTAGCAAGAGGAGAGGAGCGCATGTATCAATTCTTATTGTATGCGTGGATGACATAATTATTACAGGTGATGACCTAGAGGAGATCGTTCACTTGAAAGAACAATTGGGTAAAGAATTTGAAGTCAAGGATCTTGGAGAGTTGAAATACTTCTTGGGAATTGAAGTTGTGAGGTCTCGACGAGGGATCTTCATCTCTCAGAGAAAGTATACCATTGAACTTCTGGATGAAACTGGGATGCTAGGGTGTGCACCTGTGTATACTCCAATTGAGGCTAATCACAAGATTGATGCAGATACTAGTGGGGAGAAAGTGGATGCTTCAAGATACCAACGATTGGTTGGGAGGCTCATATATTTATCTCATACTCACCCTGATATTACGTATGTTGTGGGTTTCCTAAGTAGATTCATGCACTCTTCCTCAATTCGCTATCAGCAGACAACATATCAGGTATTGCAATACCTCAAGAAGTCTCCAGGACGTGAGCTTCTGTTCTCTGCAAACCAACCTTTGGAGATTGAAGTGTTTACAGATATCGATTAGGCCGATAGTCAGAATGATAAAAGGTCTACTACCGGGTATTGCTCGTTTGTGGGTGGCAACGGGCAACCTTGTATCGTGGAAGGGCAAGAAGCAGAATGTTGTTGCTCGCTTAAGTGCTGAAACAAAATATAGGGTTATGACGCAAGAAGTTTGTGAGGGATTGTGGTTGAAGACAATTCTCCAAGATATGGGTCTCCAGGCGAGCAAACCAGTTACTGTCTACTGCGACAACAAGGCTGTCATTCGTATTGCACACAATCCGGTATAACATGACAGGACGAAACATGTCGAAGTTGACAGACACTTCATCAAAGACCACCTAGACAAGGGGAATATCTGCACTTTATTTGTGAACTCATATGATCAGCTAGCCGATGTCTTCACTAAAGGGTTAAACAGTGACAACTTCATGAACAATACTAACAAGTTGGGAATGATCAATATATATTCCCAACTTGAGGGGGGAGAGTTGAATATACGCGTTAGACGCGGTTTAATTTTCATTTTATGTTTTCTCATTTAATTGTTCACGTGATATGTCACGTGTGTTTCAGCCTATAGATATGTAAGCTTTGTCCGGTTTTAGGGCATCCTGAATAATTGAATCCTCCTTTCCACTGTCTTCACATTTAAGGACAACTGGAAAGAACACACTTGGAGCATCAAAAGGTTGTGCGCCCCCAAATAAAAAATCTTGGTGGTGGAAAGAGGAAGTGCAAGATAAAGTGAGGGCAAAAAGGATCAACTATAAATCACTCTACGCTTGTAGAAATGATGAAAACTTAGGTATAAAGTCGCCCAAAAAAGCTAAACATGGAGTAAGTAAAATAAGAAATCAAGCGTATAAAGAATTTTATAAGCGACTAGATACCAAAGATGAAGAGCTTGACATATATAAAATTGCTTGAGATAGAGAAAGGAAGACAAGAGATTTAAGCCAAGTAAAATGAATAAGGGATGAAACAGATACAGTTTTAATGGATGATGTGCATATTAAAGAATGATGAAAAAGATACTTTTATCAACTCTATAATGAAACAAAAACATTGAATTGGACTTAAAAATTTAAGTAAATCGGAGAAGTATAAGAACATAATATTTTATCGTAAAATTCAGTTATCAGAGGTAAATAATGCTCTAAAGAAGATGAAAAATGGAAAGGCGGTTGGGCCAGACGATATACCTATCGAAGCATGAAATGTCTAGGGAATGAAAGAATTTTGTGACTTACATGTTTTTTCAATAAGATACTGAAGTCAAATAGCATGTCAGACCAATGAAGAGAGTATCTTGGTATATTTGTATAAAAAAAGGAGATATACAAAATTGTGTTAATTACAGAGGAATTAAATTGATGAGTCATACCATGAAATTATGAGAATGAGTAATAGAAAGAAGAATAAGACGGGAGATTAACATCTCGGAGAATCAATTTGGATTCATGTCAGGGCTGTCGACCATGAAAGCTATACATCTCTCGAGGAGAGTCATTGACAACTACCAAAAAAGAAAACAAAATTTGTATATGCTGTTTATCGACCTTGAGAAGGCTTATGATAGAGTTCCAAGAGAGATCTTATGGCGAGTCTTAGAAAAGAAAGGTGTAAATGTATCATACATTGACGTAATCAAAGATATGTATACAAATTCAGTGACAAGGGTGAGGGCATCTGGAGGATTAACACAGGAATTCCTTATCAATGTTGACTTATACCAAGGTTCAGGTTTAAGTCCTTATCTCTTTACCCTTGTCTTAGATAAGCTCACCGGACATATCCAAAAAGCAATACCTTGGTGTTTATTATTTGCGGATGATATCGTTTTGATTGATGAGACGCGCGAGGGTGTAATCGCAAAACGTTAATCTTGGCGAGACACTTTAGAAAAGAAGGGTTTTAAGTTGAGCAGGGCAAAAACAGTATATAGAGCTTAAATTTAGCAATGTAAGAAGGACGGTTGACTTCGTTATTAAGTTGGGTGATCAAGATATTTCCCGTAGTGAATGTTTTAAATATCTTGGATCGATAGTTCAAAAAGACGGAGGTATTGATAAAGATGTGACACATAGAATCCAAGCAGGTTGGTTGAAGTGGAGAGGCGTGTGTAACATCCGTTATCTAACACAATATTTATTTTTAATTGTAGGGTCGAATCGCGATGGATTTTGATCGAGACAGCGCGTCGTCGAGATACGATGTCAGTATGATTATAAATCACGTTCGTTAATTAGTAACTTATATCAGTCGTAAAGACTGTGACGTATTTTATTTTGAGTTGCGAAGCGTAGCACATTTTGGGGTGCCAATTGCAAGGCTAATTTTTTATTTCTTTCCTCTAGCGGTTATTGATCAAGCCGTAATATGCCGATAGGTTAAAACCGCATGCCCAAAAGTTTTTAATCCCGTAAGTTTCAATTTCACCGGAGAAAAATCACAACCGTCTTCTCCATGCCTTCCGTTTTCCCGCAAGAGGCGAATAGCCGGCTCCCGCTGCCCTACCGCCGCCCGTGCTCCCTCCTTTCCTCATCGTAAGCTCTTCCTCCTTCCACTACGGGCGCCGGTGAGTGCTCTCCTTCCTTCCTTGGCCGTGGAAGAACCGGTTTCAACCCTAACCGGTGGAATCAAGAGTGCCGAAGTTCGTTTTGGTTCCGGTGAGTTTTGTTTCTCTCTAGTCTTCTTTCTTTATGGAAATCCTTCTATTGGAAGTCAACCCTAACATTTTTCGCATTTTTCCTCTTACCCTAGTTAGAGTTTGGAGTTCTAAATCCACCGTTAGTCTGGTGTCCAATTAAGGGCGTGAACGTCCCTTCTAGCCGACCACAAGAAAATCAAGGGTCACTCAGTAGTATCCCAAAAGAGATGTCCTAAGCAGAGTAACGTCATACCAAAAAGGTCAGTAATCACACATAAGTTTTCTCGTGCTAGGTAGATGCGCACTACCTTTCTCATAAGGCATATGGTACCCTATGAGCAGTAGAGTCTTGAGAGTTGACTCCCCTTTGAGACAGTTAGTAGGTTCGAGACCGTGTCCGCGCGACACTAGAACAATTTAGTTCGTAAGATGGTCTCGGGTCGTCAGTTTTCAGATGCGCGTTAGGAGCTACTCTGCCTATATCCCTTCAAGTAGAAGTGCAGGATAGAAGCCACCTAGAACTCAAGCATAGACCTGACGTGAGACAGCACACTAGATAATGAACGTCGGGGCTTAGATAAATGTAATGAAAGTTCATGAACGTAGAACGAGTAGGTCTGTTGACCAGGAAGCATTGTAAACGCATGCATACCATATAACATAAAGGTTTTAAGAACAAAACTATTTTTCAAAGAGCATACATTCATCATTTAAGAAAAAGTTTTTAGTGTCACTAGGAAGAGTTATTTTTCCTTACTCTGACCCCTCGTAGGCAATGTTTTTTACAGGTGACCCAGGTGGGAAACTACGCCTAGGATGAGCGTTCTTGCGGTGTCAGTTTGTAGTGTTTTCCCTTTTCAGTTCTCTTTTTTCAGTATACACCTGTAACTTTGAATATTGTATTTGGTTAATGTTTAAGATGTCATATATCAGACTTGTTATGCTACTTCAGGTTTACAGTACTTTTATCTTAAATCATGTTTAGTGCCACTGTGAATCCAGTTTTCAGGTATGTGGTTACCCTTATTTTACTTTCTTAGCTTCCGTTGTAAGTTTTAAATTCTTAGTAGTTGCTTGTTTTTACCTGCTGTATACTAATTTTGATACTATTTCCTAGTTCTCTTTATATCGCTGACCCGGCCGAATGACTGATTATTGTAAAACTGGAAAGGGGTGTTACAAATTGGTATCAGAGGGAGGTTTAAGATCCCTGGACCCAAGAAAGATTCACAGAGCCATAGGAATGTGTAAGAGTAAACTCTTGTTAGCAGAGTATTTAAGTTGCGTTTAATCCCTAGTTTTCGCAAGAGTACGAAATAAATTACTAAGCCAGATTTCTCAGATGCATGATAAATAATCATATTTTTTTATGTTCTATCAGACACCACGAGTCAGTGAACCGGGTGAATCTTCACGTCAGGACCTTGTTCTTAACGCGGCCATGGGCGATGCTGATGTGCCATGGGTGCCATCAGTTCCAGCAGCTCCAGAGGCCACTGACATAACGTCCCAGATTGCCAAGGCGGTCACTGTAGCCGTGATGGAGTTTCAGAGAGGATTGGCTGCAGGGTTTCCAGCTCCACTGCAAGTACCAGCCCCTGCACCAGCTCCTGCACCAACACCCGTGGAGATGACCCTGGAGCGCTATTTGAGGAATTTTAGAGAGCTTCAACCCTCAAACTACAGTGGGGATGAGACCCCGATTGACACTGACGATTGGATAGCAAACACCAGAGACCTGTTGAACGTAATGGAGTGCCCAGAGAACAAGAAGGTTCCTCTGACAGTTTTCCTCCTCCGAGGTGAGGCAAAGGTCTGGTGGGACAAGTACCGGACAAATGATCCTGCAGGTAAATTGTTATGAAAATTTCCTTTATTTTAAGAAGTAATACGTTCATTTTAAAAAGTATGACCATGCTTTTGGCCAGGTCGTACGTCGGACATGTTTACGTGGGACGAGTTTTCAAGAGCCCTTGCAAATTGGTTCGTGCCTCCTTCTGCACGACGAAGTCTCCAGGAGAAATATCTTAGGCATTTCCAGGGGGACAAGACAGTTACTGAGTACGAGCGAGAGCTTACCCATCTGGCTCAATATGCGGGCGTGATGCAGGGAGATCAGGCTGAGAAGTGCAGCCGCTTTGTGGATGGTGTGCGTGACTCGTTGAGGCAGCCGTTGATGACCATGGTCAACGCCGACTACAGGAGCTTAGTGGATACGGCTCGCAGGCTGGAGGCTGATCAGCAGAAGGTTCATAAGCGTAGTAGTTTCCGTACGAAGCGGTCTCAGGATTCGCCTCAGCCGCAACAGAGCAGGAATGACCGAGGGAAGAACTGGAACAAGAAGCAGAAGCCTGATGCTACGAAGAGTGGTCAGTCTGGAGACAGGAGCAAGGACTACCCCCCTTGCCCCAAGTGTCAGCATCGCCATATAAGAGAGTGTTTGGCCAGCGCAGGCGTGTGTTACAAGTGCCGACAACCTGGACACATAGGTCGCTACTGTAACCTAGTTGTATTCATTACATTTATGTAATTACTGTAGATGACAAATGTAATTTGTTCCTGCAGTCGAAGTTTGAGGTTGGTGGCTCAAGCAGAGTAGACAAGGGCAAAGCGTTGATGATCACTGATGGGAGACCACAACAAGGTCGAGATTTAGTGCATCCCAGAGGGTATGAGCTTGGTCAGCAGGAGGCAAAGGATCAGGAGGATGTAGTGACTGGTAAATGTTTAATTTACTTAACAAGTTTATTTAATCCTCCGTAGTTACACTCTCTTCATCTTTTGTAAATCATTCATATATGCATCCTTATGATTCGTAATTTACCCTCCAAGATTCTATTTGATATGGGCGCCTAACACTCGTTCATCGCGGAATCTCTAGTGCGTAAGCTGAATTTAGAAGTCTTTCCAGAGACAGTACCGCTGGAAGTCATGATGTCAAATAGATCCTTTATGCAGACCAGAGATAAGTGCAGGATACCAGTGCAGTTTGGTGATACCGAGATTATCGTGGAAGTTTTGCAGCTACCTATTGCAGGATTCGATTTGATCTTTGGAATGAACTGGCTTTCGGCAGTCAACGCCAGGATTGATTGTAGGGCGAAGCAGATACAGTTTGAGGGCCCCAACCAGACTGCGTTTTCTTTTCAGGGCTTGAAGGGAGTAGTGAAGATGATCATCTCCGCAGTCCAAGCCAGAAGGTGCATCAGTAAGGGTTGTGAAACCTTCGTAGTACTGATGAACGCGGAGGCTAAGACTGACTTGTCAGAGGTACCAGTGGTGCAGGAATTCCCCGATGTTTTCCCGGAAGAGCTCCCTGGTGCCCCTCCAGATAGAGAGATTGAGTTCCCGATAGACTTGCAGCCTGGGGCTACACCGGTAGCCAAATCCCCCTCCCGGATGGCTCCAAGGGAACTAACAGAGTTGAAGAGCCAGTTGCAGGAGTTGCTTGACTTGGGCTTTATACGCCCCAGTACTTCACCTTGGAGTGCTCCAGTACTATTTGTGAAGAAAAAGGATGGTAGTCTGAGACTGTGCATAAACTACCGTGAATTAAACAAACTGACAGTAAAGAATAAATATCCAATTCCCAGGATTGATGATTTGTTCGACCAGTTGGTGGGATCGTGCACCTTCTCCAAGTTAGATTTGAGGTTGGGCTACCATCTGTTAAAAATTCGGGACGTGGATATACAGAAGACGGCCTTCAGCACCAGGTATGGACACTTCGAGTTCGTGGTCATGCCGTTTGGGTTGACCAATGCTCCTTCAGTATTTATGGACCTGATGAACAAGGTATTTTGGGAGTACTTAGACCGTTTCATTATCGTTTTTATAGATGATATCTTAGTGTTCTCAAAGAGTACAGAAGACCATGCCGTCCACCTCAGGATTGTTTTGAGCACCCTCAGGAAGAACCAGCTGTATGCCAAGTTCTCAAAATGTGAGTTCTGGCTTTCAGAGATTGCATTCTTAGGTCACGTCATCTGTCTCAGAGGTTAGTGTTGACCCGAAGAAGATAGAGGCCATTAAGAATTGGCCAAGGCCGACGACAGTCTCAGAGGTTCGCAGCTTTTTGGGTCTAGCTTGTTACTACAGGAGATTCATCAAAGATTTCTCAAAGATAGTCTTACCACTGACTTCCCTCACCAGGAAGGGTAAGGGCTTGGTTTGGACAGTTGAGTGCGAGTTGACTTTTGAGGACTTGAAGGACAGGTTGATGACCGCACCGATCTTGAGTTTACCTTCAGGGCCTGACGGGTTTCAGATTTATAGCGATGCGTCAGGTTAGGGTTTTGGCTGTGTTCTCATGCAGCATGGAAAGGTCGTAGCCTATGCCTCGAGACAGTTAAAGGTGCATGAGAGGAACTATCCCGTGCATGACTTGGAGCTTGCTTCAGTCATACGCTCTGAAGATATGAAGACACTATCTCTACGGAGTGCGTTGCGAGATCTTCACTGATCATAAGAGCCTCAAGTATATATTTGATCAGCGAGAGCTCAATTTGAGGCAGCGCAGATGGTTAGAGTTTCTATCGGACTACGACGTAGACATTCAGTATCATCCAGGAAAGACGAACGTGGTAGCCGACACCCTTAGCCGGAGAGGTTCGTGTTCTTCCCTTCTCACTCAGCAGAAGGAGTTGGTGCGGGAACTGGAGAGACTGGACATCATCGTTGTGCCACATTGTAGTTTTGGTTCTGCAAGGTTGAGTTGGATGGAGATTACATGCGACATTAAAGATAAAATCAGGACAGCTCTACCTTTGGATCCAAAGATGACAGAGATTTGGATCTCAATACAGACGGGTCAGAAGGAAAGATTCACTATTCAGGACGATTTACTATTGCATGATGAGGGTATGTATCCCCGATGTAAGTCACCTTCGCGAAGACATTCTATTTGAGGCACACAATTCCAGATATTCTATACATCCGGGTAGCACGAAGATGTATGCAGATCTTAAAAAGGTAGTCTGGTGGTCAGACTTGAAAAGTGATGTTGTTGATTATGTAGGGAAGTGCAAGACTTGCATGCTAGTTAAGGCCGAGTGTCAAAGGCCTGGAGGCAAGTTGCAGCCACTTCCCATTCCCGAGTGGACTTTTGAGGATATATCCATGGACTTCATCCATGGTCTTCCAAGATCGCAGAGTGGGAATGATTCCTTATGGGTTATAATGGATCAGCTCTCTAAGGTCACCCACTTCATTCCTCTTAGGAAGACGGATCAAGGTCCGAAACTGGCATAGTTATACATGGACGAGATTGCTCGACTTTACTGTATTCCCAAGACTATTGTTTCAGACTGAGATGACAAGTTTACCTTCAGTGAGTGGAGATACGTTCAGGAGCGGTTGGGCACCAAGTTACATTTCAGCACCGCTTTTCATCTCCAGACAGATGGACAGACTGAACGCACAAATAGGACTTTGAAAGATTTGCTACGGATGTGCATACTGAACTTTGAAGGGAAGTGAGAGAAATATGTCACCCTTGTCGAGTTCTCCTACAATAACAGTTTTCAGACGAGTATTGAGATGACACCGTTCGAGGCCCTTTATGGTAGACGTTGTTGGACACCGTTGTGTTGGGCTGAAAGCGAAGAAAGATCTACCATCAGGGAATCATGGATTGATAAGACCACTGATAGGATCAAGCTCATTCAAGAGCGTATGAAGACATCTCAGGATCGCCATGCCAAGTATCATGATCAGAAGCACAGGTCAGTAGAGTTCAGTGTTGGAGACTAGGTTTATCTGAAGGTCAGACCAGTCAGAGGAGTCTCTAGAATAAAGCGAATGAAGATACTGAGCCCCGGATTCGTTGGTCCTTTTGAGGTACTAGAAAGAATTGGTGAGATTGCATATAGGTTGGCCTTACCTGAGAAAATGAGTGGTGTACATGATGTATTCCACGTCTCCTATCTGAGGAGAGCAGTCAGAGATTCCAGTCAGATCATCAGTACCGAGGAAGCATCAATCGCGATAGATTTTAGTATTGAGGTTAGACCAGTCAGAATCGTGGATTCAACGATACAGAAGCTCAGGAATAGAGAGATTCGCATGGTCAAAGTCCTTTGGATGAACTGTGGTCGTCCAGAGTATACTTGGGAGCGAGAGGATGAGCTTAAGAGCAATGCAGACTATCTTTTCTCTTTGATTCAGGTATGGTTACAATTTTCGAGGACGAAAATTTTTATTAGGAGGGGAGATTTGTAACATCCGTTATCTGGCGCAGTATTTATTTTCAATTGTAGGATCGAGTCGCGACGGATTTTGATCGAGACAGCGCGTCGTCGAGGTACGATGTCAGTATGATTATAAATCACGTTCGTTAATTAGTAACTTATATCAGTCGTAAAGACGTGTGACGCATTTTATTTTGAGTTGCGAAGCGTAACATATTTTGGGGTGCCAATAACAAGGCTCATTTTTTATTTCTTTCCTCTAGCGGTTATTGATCAAGCCGCAATATGCCGATAGGTTAAAACCGCATGCCCGAAAGTTTTTAATCCCACAAGTTTCAATTTAACGGGAGAAAAACCGTAACCGTCTTCTTCGTGCCTTCCGTTTTCCCGCAAGCGGCGAATAGCCGGCTCCCGCTGCCCTACTGCCGCCTGTGCTCCCTCCTTTCCTCATCGTAAGCTCTTCCTCCTTCCACTACGGGCGCCGGTGAGTGCTCTCCTTCCTTCCTTGGCCGTGGAAGAACCGGTTTCAACCCTAACCGGTGGAATCAAGAGTGCCGAAGTTTGTTTTGGTTCCGGTGAGTTTTGTTTCTCTCTAGTCTTCCTTCTTCATTGAAATCCTTCTATTGGAAGTCAATCCTAACGTTTTTCGCATTTTTCCTCTTGCCCTAGTTAGAGTTTGGAGTTCTAAATCCACCGCTAGTCTGGTGTTGGGCGCGTTGCGAGCCCTAGACGCTCTCACATAGAGGTAATACATCTATTTTGGTCATTTTGTGTTCACCATATCCAAAATTATTTGAGATTTCCTTACCGAAAACCCTAAGGGGAAGAATGTGTATTTTAGGTGTTGCTTGGATTTCAGATTTCTGGTGGCCTCGAGGCAAGGCTTCGGAAGTCCGCAGTAGTCAGATTTCCTTCGGAAGAGAAAATATCGCCACGCCGAGTGTACGAGCGCCATACCACCACTGTAAGGAAGTCTAATTCCTGTTAGTTAGACATATCAAATAATTACTTTATGCACGCATGTGTAGGTTTCGTACAAGCATCATAACCATGTATAGAAAGGTGTGGCAGTAGGAAAACGGTCGCGGAATTAGTGTAGGATGACACCCCTTTTCCAAGACCCGAATAGTCAGAGCATGTGTATTAACGCTAGGTACGAAATCTTTACACGTATACGTAAGTTTGGAATTTATCCAATTAAGGGCGTGAACATCCCTTCTAGCCGACCACAAGAAAATCAAGGGTCGCTCAGTAGTACCTCAAAAGAGATGTCGTAAGCAGAGTAGCGTCAGACCAAAAAGGTCAATAAGCACACATAAGTTTTCTCGTGCTAGGTAGAAGCGCACTACCTTTCTCATAAGACATATGGTACCCTATGAGCAGTAGAGTCTTGCGAGTTGACTCCCCTTTGAGACAGTTAGTAGGTTCGAGACCGTGTCCGCGCGACACTAGAACAATTGAGTTCGTAAGATGGTCTCGGGTCGTCAGTTTTCAGATGCGCATTAGGAGCTACTCTGTCTATATCCCTTCAAGTAGAAGTGCAGGATAGAAGGCACTTAGAACTCAAGCATAGACCTGACGTGAGACAGCACACTAGATAGTGAACGTCGGGGCTTGGGTAAATGTAATGAAAGTTCATGAACATAGAACGAGTAGGTCTGTTGACCAGGAAGCATTGTAAACACATGCATACCATTTAGCATAAAGGTTTTAAGAACAAAATTATTTTTCAAAGAGCATACATTCATCATTTAAGAAAATTTTTTTAGTGTCACTAGGAAGAGTTATTTTTCCTTACTCTGACCCCTCGTGAGCAATGCTTTTTACAGGTGACCCATGTAGGAAACTACGCCTAGGATGAGCGTTCTTGTGGTGTCAGTTTGTAGTGTTTTCCCTTTTCAGTTCTCTTTTTTTTTTCAGTATACACCTGTAACTTTGGATATTATATTTGTTTAATGTTTAAGATATCATATATCAGACTTGTTATGCTACTTCAGGTTTACAGTACTTTCATCTTAAATCATGTTTAGTGGCTCTGTGAATCCAGTTTTCAGGTATGTGATTATCCTTAGTTTCCGTTGTAAGTTTTAAATTCTTAGTAGTTGCTTGTTTTTACCTGCTGTATACTAGTTTTGATACTGTTTCCTAGTTCTCTTTATATCGTTGATCCGGCCGGATGACTGATTATTGTAAAACTGGGAAGGGGTGTTACAGCGTGTCAGGGATCTTGTATGATCGTAAAGTACCAATAAAACTTAAGGGCAAGTTCTACCGTACTGCGATTAGACCAGCGATGCTCTATGGTTCTGAGTGTTGGGCAGTGAATTGCGTACACGAGCAAAAAATGGGAGTTGCAGAGATGAAAATGCTTAGGTGGATGTATGGACACACGAGACTGGATAGAATTAGGAATGAATGTATCCAGGATAAGACATGAGTAGCACCAATTGCAGAGAAGATGCACGAAGTTCGACTAAGATGGTTTGGACACGTGCAAAGGAGACCATTAGAGGCACCTGTTAGGCGTTGTGAAAGTTTAGTCACTAGGCATGTTAAACGAGGGAGGGGTAGACCAATAAAGACTTGAAATGAAACTATAGGGAAAGACATGATGTACTTAGGCATTAGTGAGATTATGACACAAGATAGGGCATAATGGTGACAAAAGATCCATATAGCCGACCCCACTGTAGTGGGATAAAGGCTTGAGTGTTGTTGTTTATTGTAATTAAATTTAAATTTATATGATTTTATTTTAAGCTTAACCTACATTACTTTCACTGTATAGATATAATATCAGGTTTTAATTAAAATTTCAGTAATTTGTTACCTAATACATAATATTTATAATGAATATACATTATAACTAATATTAGTTTTTATTTAATACAATATCTGCTTCAATTAGAAATTTAAAAACAAAAAATAAAATAAAATTGCAGGTCTCAGGTCTCCAACCCAAAACCTCAACAATATAAACCTAAACTCCAACCAACCGACCATAGCGCTATTTGAACCATTTAATGATCTTCTATTGTATTAATAATCATATTAGGTTCTCCCTGCCTAAGTCATTATAGTCCCACATTGTGAATGTGTTATAGCATTCCAACGTTTATGTGCTTTTGCTCCTCCAATGGATCGTTGATCTGGCCGTTGTGCTGAATTACTATCTTCTTTTGCGCTCGGGTTCGCTCAATATTTTGGGCAGCTGATTGCGGGCCCTTCGGGTAGTTTTTGGCATTGCATCATGCTGGTCCAGGCCATCCCGGCCAGTCATAAATTTTTTTTTTGCACTAGATAAGAGCAAAATCATAATTTCACCATGGCAGGAGTATTTTCGGAATTTTGAAAGCCTGAGCAACGGACAAACATTTGGCACTGTAGATCTCGGGAATTCCTTTATTAATAGTATATATATAGACACATTAATATGCTATTTGCTTTTGTTAAGACGGGAATTCATTAAATTGATAAAAGGTGTGCCATTCCTCTCTATATAATAAAGGAGTGTATACAACAATACTAACACTGCCCCTCAAGTTGAGCATGCTATACAATTCATACCCAACTTGCTAATTAAGCTACAAAAACTACATTCACTTAAGCCTTTGGTAAGAATGTCGACGACAAGTTGTCCTTTTGTTGGAACGAACTCAGACACTGTAATGGATCGAACCACCACAAATTGCTTCTTGCTTGTCATGTAACAAAGTTTTCCCCAACAAATGAGCAGTACTCTGATATAGATCGTCTATCATCTACTGATCCAGCACAGTCAAAATCAATATAGACCTCAATCTTCAGCTTGTCATTATGAGTGAATAAGATATCTTTTCTTGACGACATCTTGAGATAGTGCATGATTTTATATACAACATCCAAGTGTTTAGTTCTCATCTCTTGATGAGTACATATATTGACTGACCACTTCCATGACATATGCCACATCTGGACGAGTATGGGATAGATAGATCAATCGTCTAGCCAGCTACATCTTTTATAAGCTCCCCATCATCTATTCCAAGCCTATATTTGGCTTCAATCGGCATAATGGCAGGTTTGCACCCACTCATGCCTGACTGTTCTAATAGATCTAGTGCATACTTTCTTCACGAAATAAATATGCCATGTCCTGATCATGCAACCTTAATGCCCCAAGAAATGTTTTAGTTTTTTTTGGATCTTTTACCTCAAACTCCTTTGATAGCTTCCTTTGAGGATAGTAATCTCTTAAGTATCATCCTCAGTTATCACAATATCATCCACATATACGATAAGAGTTGTCAACTTTCCCTTCCTTTGTCTGGTAAATAGAGTATGATGGACATTACGCTGAGTATACCCAAAAGTGATCATCACCTTGTGGAGTCTACCAAACCATGCTCTTGGGGATTATTTCAATCCAAATGGACCTTGTTTAGTTTGCATACTTTTCCTTCAGAACCACGGTATAGACATATAAACATTCTCTTCCAGTTCACCATGGAGGAACTCATTTTGTACATCCAACTTTTGGAGGTTCCATCCTTTACATTCAACACATAATAACAAAACCTGTACTGAGTTCATCTTTGCCACAAGGACAAATATCTCTTGATAATCAATCTCATGAACTTGGGTATATCCTTTCACCACCAAACACACTTTATAGTGTTCCACTATCTTTTCAACATTATGTTTAACTGTTGCACCCCACCAATTTTTCCCCTTTGGAAGATCCACTAGTTCCCATGTACTGGTTTTTTCCAAAGCCTGGATTTCCTCTATCTTAACATTCTTTCACGTTGTATGTTGGAGTACGTCATGCCACGTAGTAGGATCCACAATAGAGGATAAAGAGGAAATAAATGTTTGATGTGATGGGATTAAAGAGGCATAAGAAACATATTTAGACAATTGGTGTTTGGTATTCTTACCTTTACATATGTCGATAGGTAACTTCGCAAGAGCTGAAGATGATGTCGTGATTGGTTCTGGTATGGGAGGATGGGAGTCGAGTCTTTGCGTTTCCTAGTGTAAACCTTCAAAGGATTTGTCTCGATGGAGGAGGTATAGTCTCCCTCTGGCTAGTAATATTGTGTCATAACATGAGATACTGTGGAGGGATCGACAATGGGAGAGTAGGACTCATTTCCAATGTAGGTGAAGACTCCCCTGAAGAGAGGTCTCATAGCTAGATAATTGACAGTGTGAGACCCATAATAGAGTATGAATAGGATTTGGGATGTTGGAGCTTCCGTGAGTGGAAAAATGGCCAAGGAGATCAAAGGAAATCAAAGGTGTTGTGGATGGAGCTAGGGACTATGGGGTCAAGTTGTAAGGAATCGAGAGGAAAGATGAGGGCTCAGTAGATTTTAGAGAAGTCCGGCAGAGCTAGTGCATGGGGTCTCAAGATGTATGTGGTGATGTAGTTAGAAATCAGGTTCGGTGTCGGGGCTGAAGGAAGAGCTGGTGGTGGTGTGCCATCGGCAGAAAATGGTACAGTCACACCAATTTGATACAAATATGAATTGAAAATTGCATTAGAATCGAAAAGCGGGATCCAAATTCACGAGGCAAGCTCGCGCGTGTGTTCATGTGGGCTGGTTCCTCTAAGTACTCATCTCTAAGAGATATACAAAAGACTCCAAGCATCCCCCATAACTCACTTAAGCCTTCCTTATAGAGGGGCACTCTTAATAAGACAAGAGAAGCCAAAACACAGAAAGATAAAATATTGATACAATATTAATAATAAAATAAAAACTTCGGATGGATGATTGAATCTTCGTCATGAGGAGGTCTGAGAGCGTGTATACATTTCTTTTGTCTGAGGGAAACATATACTTGCAAATGTTGTATCAATAGCCAATGAGGCAATGATCCGAATCTCTATTGCTTGTTGTTTGGAATCTTAATCCTAAATTTACAACCATTTTTTTTTTTCCGAAAGAATCTGTTTTTCTTCTCCGTCACCTTTACCTATTGAGATTGCGTAAAATCAATCATTTTTTGAATTCAAATTGTAATATTAATCTTCCCTTCTTTGTTTTTCAGGCAAACATTAGCAGAGCAAACCATATCATGTTCACCATGGGAACTGATTTTAAGTATCAATATGCTAATTCATGGTTCAAAGAGATGGACAAGTTTATTCATTATGTTAATCAGGTAACTCTTTGTTTCGCAAGATTCTATGGGAAATATGCTTTACCTCTTTTATTAATAGACACGTGGAAAATAACAATTACATTTATTATATTTTGAAATGGTCTTTCCTTATTCAGTTATTAAGCTGACATGGCTTGCATTTTCTAGCTACAGTATAAGTATTAAACAACCTCATTTCAGTTGAGGTGCCATCATCCCTGGACCTCACAGTGCCATAGCATCATGCACTGATACAGTGTTTAGGTATACTGGATTCATTGTTGTAGGCTCACTCCAAAAAAATTACCTGCTTGTTATTTGTTTCTTGTTTATTCTTTTTGGTAAAAATTGGATTATTTCATTTTGGTTCTATAAAAGTTTGTTGTTTCCCTTATCATGCAACACGTCCATTTCTATACAAACATTAGAAATGGTAAGGGCAATAAGGAATGACAATAAATTAAACAAGCACAACTGTTAGCATTCATGGATGGAAGAGGATTTGACAGATTTGTAAAGTCGAACAGTTGGGAAAATACTAATAATAATGACAATGATGATGCGGTGTTATGGGATATGGAGATGGAATTAAGATGAAGAAAAATAGGGATGATGGAACTGACAGTCTGTAAAAAGAAGACCCAATACATCTTAAATTTTGACCAACAACAACAACAACACTCAAGCCTTTATCCCACTATAGTGGGGTCGGCTATATGGATCCTTTGTCGCCATTGTGCCCTATCTTTTGTCATAATCTCACTAATGCCTAAGTACATCATGTCTTTCCTTACAGTTTCATTCCAAGTCTTTATTGTCTACCCCTCCCTCGTTTAACATGCCTAGTGACTAGACTCTCACAACGTCTAACAGGTCCCTCTAATGGTCTCCTTTGTACATGTCCAAACCATCTTAGACGAGCTTCTCGCATCATAAAGACTGATCCCAAAAGGTGAAGATGAATTTTGACATGTAAAATATGCATGTTGGAATGAGGTCATTGTAGATAAACCTCAAACTTGCAGAAAGTTGATCATAAAGACTGAAATAAGTGTAAGATGGCGGGGTATGTATGTATGCCTACACATTTTCACATTAGAAAATGTGAACAATAATTTTGAACCTGTAACATCATTGAAGACATTTACTTTCTTCTTCACCTTTAGATTAAATAAAATGCCACTATTTTATAATCATTAATTTCATTTATTGCTACGAGTGACATGCACGAGGCTTTGCACCTATACAAGACGACATTTGTCGTGGGCGGCGGTCGTGGGCGGCGACGTTGGTCGTGGGCGGCGGCGTTGGTCGTGGGCGGCGACGTTGGTTGTGGTAATGCCTAACTGGTAGGAAGTTAATGTTTCCATGAGTCCTTGCATTCGTCGGGCTTCTTTCTTCAAGCATTTGTTGCATTGCGTCTGTAACATCCGTAAAATTTGGCGCAAAAATTTATTTTAATTGTAGGATCAAGTCGCGACGGATTTTGATCGAGGCAGCGCGTCGTCGAGGTACGATATCAATATGATTAAAAGAATAGCAGTCGTAAAGACGTGTGGCACATTCTATTTTAAATTTGCGAAGCATAGCACATTTTGGGGTGCCAATAGCAATTATCACCCTTTAGTATTTTCCCAGCGGTTATTAAAAACCGCACCATGCCGAGAAGTTAAAGCCGCTAGCCCCGTAAAAATCAAATCCCGTAACCTTTCCTCTCAGGAGAAAAGCCGCAGTTTTCCGATAGTCGGCAGTTCCGTCTCCCGCAAGCATCACTCGGCCCGCCTCCCGCTGCCTTTCCGCCGCTTGTTCCCCCTCCGAATCTCAGAGCCGGCCCTTCCTTCTTCCTCTACGGGCGCCGGTGAGTGCTCCCCTAACTTCCTTTGCCGTGGGAGAACCGGTTTCAACCCTAACCGGTGGAAATCAAGGTTTCAAGGGCAACGTTGGTTCCGATGAGTTTAGTTCCTCTCTAGCTTTCCTTCTTCGAGGAAATCCTTCTAGTATAAGTTGATCCTAACGTTTTTCGCACTTCCCTCTTACCTTAATTAGGGATTGGAGTTCTAGATCCACCGCGAATCTGGTGTTGGGCGCGTTGTGAGCCATAATCGCCCTCAAGTAGAGGTACTATACTATGTTTTGGTCCTTCATTTGCTTATCTTAGCCGTTTGTGAGATTTTTTCCATCGAAAACCCTTAAGGGAAAAAATATGTAACTTAGGGTTCTCTTGGATTGCAGATTGTTGGTGGCTTCGGGGCAAGGTCTTAGAAGTCCGCAGTAGTTAGATTTCCTTCGGAAAAGCAAATGTCGCCGCGCCGAGTGTACGAGCGCCGCACCACCACTGTAAGGAAGTCTAATTCCTGTTAGTTAGACATATCAAGTAATTACTTTATGCACGCATGTGTAGGTTTCGTACAAGCATCATAACCATGTATAGAAAGGTGTGGCGGTAGGAAAACGGTCGCGGAATTAGTGTAGGATGACACCCCTTTTCCAAGACTCGAATAGTCAGATCATGTGTATTAACGCTAGGTACGAAACTTTTACACATGTACGTAAGTTTGGAATTTGTCCAATTAAGGGCGTGAACGTCCCTTCTTGCCGGCCACAAGAAAATCAAGGGTCGCTCAGTACTACCCCAAAAGAGATGTCCTAAGCAGAGTAGCGTCAGACCAAAAAGGTCAGTAAGCACACATAAGTTTTCTTGTGCTAGGTAGAGGCGCACTGCCTTTCTCATAAGACATATGATACCCTATGAGCAGTAGAGTCTTGAGAGTTGACTCCCCTTTGAGACAGTTAGTAGGTTCAAGACCGTGTCTGCACGACACTAAAACAATTGAGTTCGTAAGATGGTCTCGGGTCGTCAGTTTTCAGATGCGCGTTAGGAGCTACTATGCCTATATCCCTTCAAGTAGAAGTGCAGGATAGAAGGCACCTAGAACTCAAGCATAGACCTGACGTGAGACATCGCACTAGATAGTGAACGCCGGAGCTTGGGTAAATGTAATGAAAATTCATGAACGTAGAACGAGTAGGTCTGTTGACCAGGAAGCATTGTAAACGCATGCATACCATCTAGCATAAAGATTTTAAGAACAAAACTATTTTCCAAAGAGCATACATTCATCATTTAAGGAAAAGTTTTTAGTGTCACTAGGAGGAGTTATTTTTCCTTACTCTGACCCCTCGTGGGCAATGTTTTTACAGGTGACCCAGGTGAGAAACTACGTCTAGGATGAACGTCCTTGCGGTGTCAGTTTGTAGTTATTTTCGTTTTCTTCCATTTCAGTATACACCTGTAACCTTGGATATTGTATTTGGTTAATGTTTGAAATATCATGTATCAGATTTGTTATGTTACTTCAGGTTTACAGTACTTACATCTTAATTCATGTTTAGTGGCTCTGTGAATCCAACTTAAAAAGGTATGTGGTTACCCTTAGTTACTTTCATAGCTTCCGTTGTAAGTTTAAGTTTTCATTATAATTTTTTTATACCTGTTATGTACTAGTTTTAATAGTTTCCTAGTTTTCTTTATATTGTTGACCCGGCCGGATGACTGATTTTTGAAATACTGGGAAGGGGTGTTACAACGTCGGTCTTGAATTGATGCATATATTTGTGGCCTTCCTCTTGGGCGATATGTTGTAGGTGTCAAGACGGTGGCTTTTGTTTCTGGGCGTCCATCTTCGACCATGGTAGGACGGTCATGTTAGGGTGCGGCTTGGAGATGACGAAGCTTGCCGCTTCTTTACCTGCGTGTAGTTGGGCCCTCATTGACATCTTTAATTGGTAGACATGATAGTGGAAGTTAAAATACTAAAATGAAAAGACAAACACTTGTTTGCTTTCGAAATGGCAGCATTAGATATTGTCAAAGAAAATATATAAAGGCCCAAATTAAGGTTCAAATCTAGTCCCTCTTGTAATCTTATTTAGTCTCACATTTTAGGATTGAAAATCCTCTCCTCTTTCTCTTCCTATATATGTGTACATGTACAAGTATTCTTGTACATGATAATAGGGAATTTAATAAAATTATTTTTATTTTCTCTCTCATTTGTGAGTTTCTACATGGTGTCATAACTTTGCTTTGGGACCTGCTCTGACCTGTCCAGCTCCCTTTTTTATCTGGATTTGGACGGTTAGGTTTTTTCTAACCACACTCCTCCCTGTTGTTTTTCTCCTGGCCTCTCTGGCTTCCTTCGAGCCCCACCCCTCCTTTTATACTATTACTCTGGGGCCCACTGGTCTCCTGATCCTACGATCCCGGTCGCCAGAACTCCTGACCTTGACGTTGCTCATCCCAATGTCTCCTTGACCGTTGCTCCTCCTTCACCTTGCCGCATCTACCCGCTGCTCCCTTGCCGCACATTACTTCTGCTACAGATCTTAGCCGCCGCTAGCCGCAGTCCCTTGTTACTGCTTCATTGAAGCAACCGCCGTTTCCTTGCCATAGCTAACCGCCGCAGCCCCTTGCCGTCAATCCTTGCCGCAGTTTAAGTCGCTGCTTACCAATCCTTGTCGCCGCTCACTGCAAACTCCTTGCATCTGCTTCTCTGACTCTCCTAGCCACGACCTTTAGTCGACTCTTGCGGCAACACCCGGTCTAGGTAGAGATTTTTTGTTGTTCTCTGCTGGTCATGCTCCTGATTGTCGTTTGTCGCTGCTTGCCGCCTGCTGCTTGCCTAGCTGCAACTCTAGTCGCAACTTGCTTCTTCTACCCGCAGAAGCTGCTCACCTTGCCGCAAAGGCCTTCTTCCACTCGCAACTTCCCTTGCCGCTGCTACTGCTCCATGGATTCGACAATTGCTTCCTTTCTTCCTGCCCGTGTTGTTGCTCCTCTTCCTGAAATTCGTGATGAGCTTCAGATCACCACCTTCTCGCTCAGTGGGAAGTAGAACTTTGTTGAGTGGGTGGACTCCGTTCGCCATATTCTGCAGGCCAAAGGCCTTCGTTATCATCTGACAAGGGTCACTCCTAAACCCAGCGAGGAGTGGATCCGTGATGACGGCCGTCTCCAATCATGGATCCTCAATTCTATGGGCACCGAGCCATATCAGATGGCCATGTATCATGAGACGGCTAAAGCTATGTGGGAGGAACTTCACTCGCTCTATTCTTGCAAGGACAGCCTCCAACACCTGTTCGACATCATCACCGATCTTCAAACTGTTGACCCTGGAACAACATGTGACTTAACCTCTTTTGTTGCAAGGGCCAAGACTCTTGTTTAGGCATGAATACAACATTAGCCTCCCACGACAGATCTTGTTGCGCATCGAGTACAAAAAGTGACAGGCGGGATTGCTATGATGATGGCCCGTGTCCCACCCATCTTCATAGTGTTCATACTCAAATTCTCTCTTCATCTACAACTCCCTCTCTATTGGATGTTTGCTCTATGCTCTCGAAGGTTACTCCGCCACCTGATGTTCCTGGGAATCTATCTCCGGCTCTCCTCCAACAGTCTTTCACAGCTCCTTCGGCTCGTGGAGGTTGCACCACTTCTCGGGGATGGCGACATACTGGAAGACCCCATCTTAAATGTTCTCATTGCGGCCAGGATGGTCACATTGAGGCCACCTGCTATCGCAAGCATGATCTGCCTCCACATCTCACTGTTTCCATTGCTGTCGATCCTCACTCTACCTGTAACCACATCGATGCTTTGCGCACCCAGCTCCAACATCTCCAAGGGGTTATCAGTTGCTTATCTGGATTTGTTGCATCAATCTCTAATGAAGGTATATCCTGTCTCTCCCATAACTCCCACTAGATTGTGGACTCGGGTGCCACACACCATATTACTCCGCAGAAACTTCCTCAGTACTTGCAATCTGCATATCCCAAGTTCATCATCGTGACCAATGGTGACGCCACCCCGGTTTCTGGCGCTGTTAATCTGTCTCTCACTCCAACCCTCTCTTTATCCTCGGTCATTCATGTTTCAGGATCACCTTTTAACCAGTTTTCTGCTAGTCGTCTTACTCGGGAACTTGATTGCTGTGTAACCTTCTCACCTTCCTCCTTTGTTATGCATGATCGACAAACACAAAATATCATTGGTAATGGGTGGCTGTCTAATGAGCTCTATATCTTGGATATTCCGCCTACTGTTCTCTCCACGGTCACTTCTGTTGATTGACATCGACGTCTTGGGCATGCACCCCTCCAAATTCTCAAGAAAGCTCTTCCTGATATCTCCTTTCATGAGTTTACTTGTGAATCATGTATCTTTGACAAACAACATCGTGCGTCTTTTATCCCTAATTGTACTCAGAGTACTGCTCCTTTTTCTTTAGTGCATTATGATATTTAGGGACCATATAAAACTCCTAGTGTTTATGGTTATCGTTACTTTATTATATTTATTGACCTGGTTGTATTTACTTCGCGATCGTGCTGAAATCACCTCGACCTTTCGTGTCTTTATTACTGAGACTTGTACTCAGTTTTCCACTATGTTAAAAGTTCTTCGCACAAATAATGCGCGTGAATATACAAGCCGTATTTTTCCAAATCTGCGCACTGAGTTTGAGATCATTCATCAAACTTTATGTGCTTATACTCCCCAACAAAATCATGTGTCCGAGCGGAAAATCGTCACCTTGACATTGCCCGCTCACTCATATTTCAAATGCAGGTACCCACACTATATTGGAACTTCGCGGATCTACTACCTGTGATCTCATAAATCGCATGCGCTCCTTCATTCTCAACTTTGTGACTCCGTTTAGTCTTCCTTTTCCTTCAAAGCCATCTTTTTTCCATCACGTCCCGTGTTTTTGGATGTACTTGTTAGTCCATACTCTTGGTCCGTCCACTGACAAGTTTGCTCCTCGAGCCACCAAATTTATGTTCGTTGGATGCTCCCGCACTCAGAAAGGATATGTGCGTTACTCTCCCAATGATTGCAAAATGATTGTTTTGGCAGATATAACCTTTCTTGAGGACCAACCATTTCACTCCTCTCCTCCAACTCCTCTTATACCTCCCCTTCTACCTCGTCCTACCTTCCCTGTTACGTCCCACCTTCCATCACTTCTTCCAACACCAACACAAGTGCACCCCAAACCACCTCTTTGCGTGTACACTCGTCGTCCTCCCAAATCTGATGCTCTGCAACAGTGACTCTCTACCAGTGATATCTCGCGGTCTGCCGATCCGACATCGACCTCTACAGCTCATCCCTTGGCGAATTATGTATCCATACATCTCCTCTCCCCATCTCTTCTCAGATTCACGCTATCTTTATTCTTCATTTTTGCACCTAACTCTTTACATGAGGCTCTCCAACATCCAGGGTTGCATGCGGCCATGGATGAGGAAATGACTGCCCTTTGGGCCAACCAAACTTGGGATCTTGTCCCTCTTCCTCCAAGACAGACTTGTGTGAGATGTTAGTGGGTCTTTGCAATCAAACATGTTTCAGACAGGACAGTTGAATGCTTAAAGGCTCAGCTTGTGGCTCGAGGGTTTACTCAGCAACAAGACCTCGACTATGACGAAGCTTTCTCACCAGTCGTCAAGTTAAATATTGTTCGGGTCCTGATCTTCTTTGTCGTTCATCGACAGTGGCCCTTACATCAGTTGGATATCAAAAATGCATTTCTCAATGATGACCTTCTTGAAATTATTTACATGCACCAACCTCCCGAGTTTGATACCACAGGGGAGTCTCGTGTTTGTCACCTCAAAAAATCTATTTATGGTCTCAAACAGACTCCTCGAGCATGGTTTGACAAGTTTAGTAAGGTTTTCCGTGAAGTTGGATTCACTCGAAGCTCAACTGACTTCTCTTTCTTTACTCGTCATCAACAAACCAGCACGGTAATTCTCTTAGTTTACGTTGATGATATTCTGATTACTGGTGATGACTCCACATGGATACAACTGATTAAACAACACTTAAACTTAGTTTTTCAAATTAAAGATCTGGGAAATCTTCGGTAATTCCTTGGACTTGAGGTAGCGAGATGACCTGATGGTCTTGTCCCATATCAATGGAAGTACTATCTTTTCCTTCTTCAGGATGCTGGCTATTCGGGATGCAAGCCTACTGACACTCCTATGAATGCCAACCACATGCTTTGTGCTCGTAACTCTGACTCCGTTCTACTACTCCTGAATCCTGAGTATTATCGACGTCTTGTAGGAAAGCTGATATATCTTACTGTTACAAGACCTGATATCTCGTTTGCTGTTGAAGTTGTCAGTCGATTTATGCATGCTCCACAAACCTCTCTATCCCCAGGCTGTCGAGCGCATCCTTAGATACTTGAAGACTGCTCCTGGACAAGGGCTTTTATACAAACCATCCTCCTCTCTATCTCTGATTGCCTACTTGGATGCTGACTATGCTGGCTTTCTTGATGATTGACGCTCCACAACTAGTTTTTGTACTTTGAAGGAAACCCTATTACCTGGCGTAGCAAGAAGCAATTTGTTGTTGCTCGCTCATCTGCTGAAGCCGAGTATCATGCGATGGTTGATGTTGTGTCTGAGCTCACCTGGCTAGAAAGTCTCCTTGGTGATTTGAGAGTCAAATTTTCCTCATCAGCAACTCTATTTTGTGACAGTCAAGCTGCTATACACATTTCCAAGAATCCCGTGTTCCATGAGTGAACCAACACATTGAAGTTGATTGTCACTTCATTCGGGAGAAGGTTCAATTAAAGAAGTTGGAATTAGAACATGTTTCTGCTACCGGGCAAGTTGCTGACATTCTCACCAAAGCCTTACCACGACCATTGTTTCATCAATTTTTGTCCAAGCTTTGTGCTTACAATTTGTATGCTCCAACTTGCGGGGGAGTGTCAAAGCAAATATATAAAGGCCCAAATTAAGTCCCAAATCTAGGCCCTCTTGTAATCTTATTTAGTCCCACATCTTAGGAATGAGAATCCTTTCCTCTTTCTCTTCCTATATATGTGTACAAATACAAGTATTCTTGTACATGACAATAGATAATTTAATAAAATTATTTTTATTTTCACTCTCATTTGTGAGTTTCTAGAGATATATTTGCAAATGACCATGTGTTTTGATATTCTTATATTTATCTTTTTGTTATTTACTTGTCAACCTTCCTTAAGCTTTTCATTGTTTTGAGTGAAGTAAACCTTTTAATCATGTATAATTGGGAAGTGTTCTAAGCCAAAAAAAAAAGTAAACAATAGCTTAATTTCAACCAACCTGATCATTCCAGATTCCAGAAATTCTAACATCAAAGTACAAAGCCTAATCCAAATCCAAGATCGTGAATACCTGAAATCTTGCGGTAAATAGGCATTTCACCCGAGAACCCTAGTGTGGGAGAGCAAGAGAATCTCGATCGGCAGGTGATCTTAGCCGCAAGTGCAGCAATCTCATCGGCAAACACCTTCCCGTCGTCGGCGACTAAAACCGAAGCCGGACTCTTTTCCTTTAACTGAGGTTGATCGGAGATCTACTCTTCTCTTCCGATCAAGCCCTCCTTCCGTCTGTAGCTCCTCGACGACCCCCTTCCTCCACCGAAACACTTTTCTTTATCATCCTCTGCTTCACAATATTTCACAAAACCCACGGCATAAACCCCTCTCCCACTCCAGTTAATCCTTGCCAATCCTCCTTGCTATCCTTGGCCGGATGACCCTTTGCTAGTGGTTTAGGCTTATGACATGTTTTCATCAGGTTATAATCTTATATATCTAATGTTAGTATAATTATTTATATGGGTCCAAGTTGGTTAATATAATCTTATATATTTATATACCTTATCTAATATGATATTGGCGGGCTTCGCCCGCACATGCAATCGGGTTGCGCCCGCATGCCCCTTGCATGTCATTTGGCATAGGGGCGTAGGACCGTGCCGTCATGATAGAAATTCAACATAGGGCAAACCCCGTGTGTTGTTAGTGAAACAAAAAGCTCAAATCAGAAAAAGATAAATTAAACTTCAATAAATTTAAAGGACTTAAATTTTGTTGATATACTGCTTCTTCTCTTAATTTGAAAGTAATTACCTTGTTGTGTTAGTACTATAATGTAATTGAGCAACCATCATTATAAAGAAACAACAGTTAAATAGGAAAGAAAAATGAACGATGAAGGTGATTTTTCTTTGGGAGAGTAGGCAAACTGGAAATACACAGGACCGCAATGTCATTATTTTTATTATGATCAGAAAACTAACCCTGGCTCTTGAATTCAAATGTTATAGTCCTGTATATAAATCAATCAGATTTTCCACACCTCAAATTTTAGAACAGTTTCCAAGACTATCAGCTGAACAAAACAAAAATCCATTCTTATGGATTAAGAAATCCTAACAATCTGATAAATAACTCTGAAGTTATAAACATTTTATAGAAGACTGGTTCAATAAATATAAACAATGAATAATGAAAAGCAAGCAGATAAATCAATAGAATTTGTTAGAAAAGCCCAATTAAGAGTACATGTTTTCTCTCTTTTCTCTCTCCATGTATTAGTCCCACATCTTGTATTTAGGATTTCTCTTCTCATTCTTCTCCTATATAAGTGTATTCATACTTGTAACTATTCATTCAAGAAGTATATACAAGCTTTGAGGCCTTTCTTTACATGGTATCAGAGGCCAACCGGTCTCCTCCTTTGGTATCCGGCCTACCCGGTTTCTTCTCCTAACCGCAACCGGTCTCTTCTCCTAACCGGCTGTCCGCGCGGTCTTTCCTTCTCGCGGACTCCTGCGGCTTGTTTTTTTCTATCCGCTCCCCCCTCTCTCTGTTTCTTTCGTGGCCTCCACCTCCTCCCCCCTCTCCTCCTTTGTTTATATACTCCTCTCTCACGTGGGTCCACCTTTTCTCTCCCCTTCTCTTCCCGCGCGGACTTTTTCTATCCACTGCGGCCTCTCCCTGCTTCTGATCGCTGATCGTGGTGACTTGCCTCTCCTGCTCACCGCGCGGTCTCTCTATCAGCCGCGGTCTCTCCCTGCTCGCTGATTGCTACTCACAGCGACCTGCCTCTCCTGCTCGCCACGCGGTCTCTCTCTCTCTCCGCTGCGGCTTCTCCCTGCTCGCTGCCCGCAGCGACCTGCCCTGCTCGCCGCGCGTCCTCCTTCTATTCGCTGCGATCTTCCCTGCTCGCTGATCGCGGCTCGCAGCAACTTGCCTCTTCTGCTCGCAGCGACCTGCTTCTCGCTTACCGTTGCGGCCTCGCCTATCCGCTGCTGTCCTTCCTACTCGCTACTCGCCTGCGGCCTGTCTTGTTGCTTGCGATCTCCCTCCGCTAGTCGCTCTTTTTTTTGGTCGCGATCTCCTGGTCGCTGGCGTGTCCGCCGAGACCGTGCGACTACCTTTTTTCTTTCCCCCGGCCTTTCTCTGCTACCCGCGCGACAATCCTCTTCTAACCGCCCAGCCTCTTCTGCTGGCCGCGCATGGCGTCTGATACTTTTGCTGCTACTTCTGCTCCGCCAGCCCGCGTGGCTTCCTCGGCTTCCGAACTTCGTGATGAATTACGGATTACGACTATCTCCCTCACTGGAAAAAGGAACTTTGTTGAATGGGTTCACTCGGTTCGCCGTGTTCTGCAGACGAAGGGTCTTCTTCACCACTTGACCCGGGCCCCTCCGACCGCTCCCTCCGATGACTGGCTTCGCGACGATGGTCGCGTCCAGTCCTGGCTTCTCAACTCTATGGATCCCGAACCCTACAGGATGGCTATGTATCATGATACGACTAAGTCCATGTGGGAGGAGCTTCACGCCTTTTACTCTGGTCATGACAGCCTACAACATCTGTATGATATCATTTCCGATCTTCAGAATCTTACCCCGGGTGCTCCTGGTGATATGCTCTCCTTCGTTGCTAAAGCCAAGAGTTTGGCAGAGGCTTGGATTCAACATCAGCCTCCTACTGCCGATCTCACCACTCAACACAACCAGAAAGAAGCTCTCGCCATCGCCATGATGATGTCCCGAGTTCCTCCCCACCTGCATAGTATTCGGGCTCAGATTCTATCCTCCGCCACAACTCCTTCACTGTCTGATGTATGCTCCATGATGCTCAAAGTCACGTCTCCCTCTGAGGCTCATGATTTTTCCCCAGCTCTTCTTCAGCAGCCTCTCCTTCTGAACCCTCCTACTCGTGGATCTTCCACTCGGGGGGGCCGGCCACCGTCTCGGGAATGAGGACGTGGTGATCGTTCTTCTATGAAATGCACTTACTGTGGCCGCGATAATCATCTCGAAGCTACTTGTTACCGCAAGCACGACCTGCCTCCTCACCTTACTGTTACTAGCTCTGCTGCTCCTACTCCCACTGGGCCTTCTGCCCCCGATCTGGCTTCCACTACCCGCCAAGATATTTATGAGCTTCGCACCCAACTCCAACAACTTCAAGGTACCCTCAGCCGCTCCTCTGGCTCCGTCGCGTCCTTTTCTGCGGAAGGTATAACCTGTGTCTCTCATAGTCCTTGCTGGATCGTTGATTCCGGGTCCACTCACCATATTACCTCCCAGAAGCCCACCAAGTACCATCGGATGCCTCATCCCCTTTGCATCACTGTGGCCAACGGTGATACCCTTCCTGTCTCTGGCACCGCTGCTCTTCAGCTTACTCCGACTCTCTCTTTCCTCTGTTCTTCATGTTCCGGGATCCCATTTCAATTTACTTTATGTTAGTCGTCTCACCCACGACCTTGATTGTTGCATAACTTTTTCACCTTTCTCTTTTCTTATGCAAGATCGTCGCACCCGGAGTACCATTGGTAAGGGGCAGCTGTTGAACGAGCTTTATATCTTGGAAATCCCACTACTACTCTATCTGCTATCTCCACGGTTGATTGGCATCGCCGCCTTGGGCATGCCCCCCTATCGATTCTCAAGCGGGCTCTTCCTGATGTACCTCTGCAGGAGTTCTCTTGTGAATCTTGTATCTACGACAAACAACATCGCTCTTCCTTTCCCCCTGCTTGTACCAGGAGTAGTACTCCTCTCTCTTTAGTACACTCTGATGTATGGGGTCCTTATAGTGTCCCCAGTATTTTTGGTTATCGTTATTTTGTCACGTTTATTGATGACTACTCGCGTACTACATGACTTTATTTACTACATGATCGTACTGAACTTACTTCTGTGTTTCGTGCTTTTTTGACTGAGATGCATACGCAATTCGCCACCCCCCTCCAAGTCATCCACACCGATAATGCTCGCGAATATACCGGGCGTGCCTTCTCTACTCTTTGCACCGAGTTCGGTATCATCCATCAAACTTCATGTGCCTATACCCCTCAGCAAAACGGGGTCGCCGAACGAAAAAATCGCCATCTTCTTGATGTTGCCCGCTCCCTTATGTTCCAAATGCAGGTTCCGGTCGAATATTGGAATTTTGCCGTCTCCACAGTCTGTCATCTTATTAACCGCCTCCCCTCATCTGTGCTAAATTTTGCCTCACCGCTCCAAATTCTCTATCCCTCCACCAACCCCACCTCTCTCACACCACGGGTCTTCGGGTGTGTGTGCTATGTCCACCATCTTGGCCCTCCTTCCGACAAGCTAGCTCCTCGGGCTGCCAAGTATATGTTTGTTGGCTACTCCCGGACTCAAAAGGGCTATGTCTGTTACTCTCCTTCTGATGGTCGGCTAGTTGTTTCTGCAGACGTCACCTTCTGCGAACACCAGCCCTTCCACGTACCTTGCCCCACCTCGTCTTCTGCTCCACCTCTTCCCCGGCCTGCCGTACCAGTCACGTCGTCGTCTCTACCCTCTTCTTCCTCCTCTCAACCTGCTCTTCCTCGGGTTCCTCCACCACTTATCCGGGTCTACTCTCGACGTCCATCCAAGGATACTCCCGTGAACCAGCTCCCCGCTACCAGCGATACCTCGGCTACGACAGATCCGGCTCCCGTCTCTACAGCTCATCTCTTGGCCAACTACGCCTCTCTCCATCGACTGACACCACCTCTCTACGCCTTTGCCACCTCTCTTTCCTCTATTTCTATTCCTAACTCTGTGCAGGAAGCGCTTACACATCCAGGGTGGCGGGCAGCCATGAAAGATGAAATGCGGGCTCTTTGGGCTAACCAGACCTGGGATCTGGTCCCTCTTCCTACTGGTCATACCTCTGTGAGCTGCAAATGAGTCTTTGTTGTAAAGCATGCGGCAGATGGCACTGTTGTCCGTCTGAAGGCACGCCTCGTGGCCCGGGGCTTTACTCAGCAACATGACCTTGATTATGAGGAAACTTTCTCTCCAGTGGCCAAATTGAACACGGTTCGCGTTCTTCTTTCCTTGGCAGTTCATCGTCACTGGCCGCTTTATCAGTTGGATATTAAGAATGTCTTCCTCAACGGCGATCTGCAGGAGACAGTTTATATGCAGCAACCTCCCGGGTTTGAGACCACGGGGGAGTCTTTGGTATGTCACCTTCGGAAATCCATTTATGGTCTCAAGCAGTCACCGCGTGCGTGGTTTGAAAAATTCAGTAAGGTGGTCTGTGCTAGTGGCTTCACTCGGAGCTCGGCTGATTTTTCTCTCTTCACCCGCCACCGGTCAACCGGGACTGTGATTCTTCTGGTCTACGTTGACGATATCCTGATTACTGGCAACGACACGGCAGGAATACAACAGATCAAGGAACAGTTAAATTCCGCCTTTCAGACCAAAGATCTGGGCAACCTTCGGTACCTTCTTGGGCTCGAGGTCGTACGACGCTCTGATGGTCTTGTGTTATCTCAAAGGAAGTACTGTATGGACCTCCTTCATGATGCAGGTTATTCTGGGTGCAAACCTGCGGAGACTCCTATGGATCCAATCACAAGCTCTCGGACCATAGTTCTGACTCTGACAAGCTGCTTACAAATCCGGAATATTACAGACGCTTGGTTGGGAAGCTGATCTACCTTACGGTAACTCGACCAGACATCTCGTTTTTGTGAGTCGGTTCATGCACGCTCCCCGGACATCTCATCTTCAAGCGGTCGAGCGCATCCTTCGGTATCTCAAGATCGCCCCCGGACAAGGACTTGTGTATAAGCCATCCACATCTCTATCACTCGCCGCTTACTCTGACGCTGAATACGCAGGATCTATCGATGATAGGCGCTCCACTACGGGGTTCTGCACTTACTTTGGTGGTCATCTCATAACATGGCGTAGCAAGAAACAATCCGTGGTTGCTCGCTCTTCTGCTGAAGCCGAGTACCGAGCTATGGCTGCGGTTGCTTCCGAGCTAACCTGGCTTGAGAGCCTTCTGGGAGACTTGGGTGCTCGTCTCTCATCACCGGCTACCTTATTTTGTGACAGTCAGACAACAATACATATTGCCAAAATCCGGTGTTTCACGAACGCACAAAGCATATCGAAGTTGATTGTCACTTTATCTGAGAAAATGTACAGTCAAAGAAGATAGATTTGGAGCATGTTCTTGCTAAAGACCAAGTTGCGGATATCCTGACAAAAGCTCTCTCCAGGCCTCTATACTATCAGTTTTTATCCAAGCTTGGTGCCTACGACTTGTACGCTCCAGCTTGCGGGGGAGTGTTAGAAAAGCCCAATTAAGGGCCCATGTTTTCTTTCTTTTCTCTCTCCATGTATTAGTCCCACATCTTGTATTTAGGATTTCTCTTCTCATTCTTCTCCTATATAAGTGTATTCATACTTGTAACTATTCATTCAAGAAGTATATACAAGCTTTGAGGCCTTTCTTTAGAGACTTGAATTTTCTGTCTCACTGTCTTCTTGTACCATTCATGGGTGAGGAAGATGAAGAATCAATGGAGAATGAGGAGAACATAGACAAACCAGGAGGTGATGGGCATACCAAAGCACGTTGAAACCAACTAAGTAGTGGAAGAGTGGGGGAAATGCATTCCAAACATATCCCCTTTTGCAGTGCAGCATGCCTGAAATCAACCTGCACAGCCACAAAAGTACTCAAGCGATGTCAAAAACCCTTGGTTGAATGAGTAAAAAGAAGAATGAGCAATTAACCAAGCACCTTTTCTTGAACTGGAGGAAGGGCGTCACAACCACCATTCAATCCTGTAGGTGTCGAATCGACGACATGATTCTAGTATGATACAGAGCACTCGGCGCCTCACCCTCAACCGACATCTCGCTGGAGACCCCTACTTCGATGGTGAAGGCATCACTTGAAGATAAAAAACCCTAGGTCGCGAAAGTAGCAAGCATCTGGTGTTTGAAGTCAACGGTGGTAAGAGGAGTCGAGCAGAGTTGTCATAAAGAGGCATGGAGTTGAGGAAGACATGGGAGTTGAAGAAAAACCTAATCACAAGCTGAAAAGACGTAGAAGTAGAAACCAAAATAGGTGGAAGAGAAACTTACATTGAGTCACCGACTCACCGGAGATCTCGGAGGCAGCGGTTCCTTGTAGCGTCAAGATGAGCTGTCGAGAAGGAGCGGCTAGTGAAGTCATGGAAGCCGCAAAGAGCATTTGAGAAGATCCATTGTGGAAAACCTAATCGCGAGAATGGGATGTCAGTTTTTTGACAGGAATATAGTGTTTTGATAGGATTTCGGGGGCTTGATGGACGGTTGCGATTTATTTGATGTCTCACATGGCTTGCCAAAAACCTTAAATTGATATTTATTTTTAATATAATATAGATTATTATTTGACGCAGGGCGAATGTAGTGACTGAGTGTGCCTTAAGGGGGCTCTAATGAATTAGTGTTTGTTAGTGTTGTAGGAATTTAGAATGATGCGATGCACAAGATAATATCCAACGAATAGTTTATAATAGATACTGAAATTTATAAATGTTTCCACAATCATTCACAATCAAGATTAGAATGCTAGATAAACTAGCAATTTAAGGTAGAATTAAGGGTAGGAGTGCTTCAGCTAATCGACTAGATCCCACAAGTAGAACAATTCATCGGCAATTGTGTGCGAAATAATATCCACAATCATGTGTTTTCATCAAATAAACAACAAGCACTGATATTAACTTCAAAATATCAAGTTACACAAGTATTAGTAGTCCGGGTAGGTACTTTGTTACTAATTCTGGGTTTGGACAGCTGTAGGAGGATGGGGTGGTTGGTTGGATATCTTATCAGAGCTATGGAAGTCTCAGTATTGGAGAAGAGGATGAATTCTTGGGAGGAGATTTTAGGTTTCTTGGCAGTGTTGGGAGGATTGTTTTAGGAGCTATGGTGGGAAGCGGCAGTGAGAGGTGGGCTGTAGCGTCACTGGAATTAAATTCCATAACCTGAATTTTTTTTCCTACAGGTTCCAGCTTAAAACAGCCGCCAGAAAGCGGCTAGTTGAGTAACTGCTAGGGAATGTGATTTCAGTGGTTTGAGATGGTGTTGGACGGTACTGGAAACCAATGGTAACTGCCTTGGATTGGCTGTTCCTGTAGGAATGAGTCGGTTATTGGAAATTGAAGGTAGTTAAGGGGCTATTTATGTGTGGTTTCTAGTGGGGGAGAGGTAGTTATTTGGTTGTTGTATGGATTTGGGGTTGGGGAAAGAGCTTGTTCAGTAGGAAATAGGGAAAACAGTGGTTACAAACAGCTTTTGGCTGGTTATTGAGTGGAGGTATAGTTATGGTACTTTGTTACTGATTCTGGGTTTGGATAGCAATCTGTAGGAGGATGGGGCGGCTGGTTGGATATCTTGTCAGTGCTATGGAAATCTCAGCAATGGGGTAAGAGGGATGAATGCTTGGTAGGAGGTTTTCAGGTTGCTTGGCAATGTTGGGAGGGAGGTTTTAGGAGCTTTGGTTGGAAGCTGCAGGGAGAGGTGGGCTGTAGCGTTAGTGTAATTAAATTGCAGAACCTGGAAATGTTTTCCTTCAGGTTCCAGCCTACAACAGTCGCTAGAAATCAAGTGGATGGTTGCTATCTGAAGTTCTGGGAGGGATACTGTGCTACCGTTGTTTAGAATAATGGGAAAGTTGAGTAATTGCCAGGGAATGTGGTTCGAGTGGTTGAAGATGGTGTTGGACGGTACTGGAAATCAATGATAACTGCCTTTGATTGGTTGTTCCTATAGGAATGAGTTGGTTATTGGAGATTGAAGGTAGTTAAGGTGGTAGTTATGTGAGGTTACTAGTGGGGGAGAGGTAGTTATTTGGTTGTTTTATGGATTTGGGGTTGGGGAAAGAGGTTGTTCAGTAGGAAACAGGGGAAACAGTGGTTACAGATAGCTTTTGGGTGGTTAATGGATGGTTATTGAGTGGCGGTGTAGTTACAATGAGTGGAGTGGTTAGAAAAAGTAGTTACCTTGTCTTCGACACCAAGGGTCCATGAAATCTGCACCTTGGGTAGAATGTGAGTTCCCGGAAATTTTCTCTAAAGTCTACAATGCCTGAAGACCAACTCCTAGACCCCTATTTATTGACTTAAAACTCACTACTGATGGCCTAGATCGTCTGTGACTTAAAGCCCCTAATTTTACATACATAAAATAATAAAATACAAAAATATGTTGTCGTGACTGTGAAAGGTACTACCAACTGAGAGCATCTATCTAACAATACTATCTTTTCCCTTGCGTATGTATACTGTTGTCCAGGCTTTAGTAAATATCAACACGCCCTCGATCTGTGATCCTCATCAACCCCCCCCCCCCCCCCCCCACCCACCCACACACACACACACACACACACTCCCACTTGAGAGCATTCATCTCCGTTGAATTAGTAAGCTAGGTTAGCTCCTTTGACACAATCCATGTTTCGTCGATGTAACATCTAAAATTTTAATACCTGTATAATTTTAAAATTTCAGGGTCAGATCAGAATTTAATACCGATGTCGCAGTCATAAATCAAGGCAGTCATATGTTATAACTTTAGGGTGGTTATTTGATTGATAAAATAAATTATAAGCTTTAAATTTGCTTAATTTAGTAGTCCACGGGTGTGTTCAATCAATAACATAATTGTAATTAAGGGGGAAGGGAGAAATTTTATCTCCACTTAAGGAAAGGTGCCGGTTCATGTGTTTTAGGTCGTAACCGATAAATAGCTTTCACATGCCCTTACCTTTTCCCCTCTTAGTCGAGCATACGACAGAAGTGAAACCCCAGCTTCCCTTCCTTCCTCGCAGACGTCACCAATCGACGAGATCTCTCTCGTTCTACAATCGACGAGGCCGCCCTTCAACAATAATAGACCCGTCGAGCCCTTCTCCCTATAGATTGTCGCTGAAATTGCTTTTCCCTCAACCCTAGAAGGCGGGTGCAATGCCGAACCGCACGCTCGATGATCGGAAAGGAGGTTCGTCGACTTCTTCGATTCTTGGCGTTACCTCCCTTCGATTCCGACATGCACTCGATCTCCTCTTTCCTGCCATGTCCTAGCCTCCTAGGTGAATTCTCAGTTTCTGTTCCTCTTCTAGAGCCGATGTGATAGTTTTACTTTCAAGACAACCTAAACACCTAGAGGGGGGGGGGGGGTGAATAGGTTCTAATTTCTTGTTTATAAATCTAGGCAGAATTCACTTGCAGATTAAATTATCTAGCACAGCATTCACAGACAACTAAGCATCACAGATTGCACAATGTTTTATAGTGGTTCCCCAAGATCTGGGTACATCCACTTTCCCCCTTCACCTATCTAGCAATATGCTAGATTCGGCCAAACTTCCACTATTCTCAGATTCTCAGATCCTACAGCTCAGAACCAGGATAGGTTCCTACAACTCAGGCTCAACAACCCTACCTCAGCCTTGCCTCAAGGCCTACCACTCAGAGAATAACCTTCTCCTACACTCAGGCAAATAGCCCTACCACTCAGAGATCACCTCTCCTACACTCAGCCTTTATAACACAGGCTTACAACTCAGATCTGTGTAAACAGATCCTACAGAAATTTAGAAAAGATATTTTGATGTCTTGCCTTTGTTGAGAGAGAAGAGGACAAGACACTTCTTGATCAGCTGATGAAATCAACTGAATCTGAGCTTTCTTCAAAGCTTCTTGAATCTGAACTTAGCTGAGTTGATTTCCAAACAGCTTCTTGAGAAACCTCTGATGGCTTCCTTCTTCTTCTTCAAGATGACTGGATCTCCCTCTATCCAACACCTTTACTGATACTTCAGACTTCTTCTTCTTAGATTTTCTGATGAAGATCTTCTATAAAGCTTAGCACTTTCTTGAATTGAAACTTCAATAGGATCGTAATCCTTTTGTTTCTTCTTCTTAGATCTTCTTCAGTTATTTTTCTTAGCTTAGCTCCTCTTTAATTCCTTCTGAATGTGTCTATTTATAGACTTTCTTCATGGTAACCGGCTGATCCGGTTTCTAACTGATTTCTGACAGGTCTGACAGCTTCAGTTAAATGGTGGCAACCCACAGCTGTCAAGTCTTCAAACAGTTCTTGTACCTTAGCCTTGGACAGCAAAATGTCGAGACAGTCAGTTAGAAAGTGTCGAGACCAATCTGTCTATCTGTGTTGACACAAGTGACTTTGGTGTCGACACAGTCTTTGATGATATCGACTAAGTTGCCTTTAAGTCGACACAGCTTCTTCAGAAAATAACTTGGTCTAGACTCTGCAGTGTGTCGACACAAGTCCTGTGTGTCGACACAGTTGTTGTAGATTCAGAACTTAGTATGTGTCGACTCAGCCTTCTGGTGTCGACACAACAATCTTCAATTCTGCCAAAATGTGTCGACTCAGTCTTCTGGTGTCGACACAAGCATAGTCGACTTCTGCCAATATGTGTCGACTCAGTCTTCTGGTGTCGACACATCCACCCAGTGTCGACACAGTTGTGGTCGACTATCTTCTTCAGTGAGTCGACTATCTTTCTCTGGTCGACTATCTTTCACCAGTCGACTAACTTTCTTTGGTCGACTATCTTTCACGGTGTCGACTAACTTTCTCTGGTCGACTATCTTTCACGGTGTCGACTAACTTTCTCTGGTCGACTATCTTTCACGGTGTCGACTAACTTTCTCTGGTCGACTATCTTTCACGGTGTCGACACTGCTTCCCAGTGTTGAGGTCGACGATTTTCTTTATGTGTCGACACTGCTTCCCAGTGTCGACATAAATGTGGTCGACTATCTTTCTCTGTGTCAACACTGATATTCTGAAGTGTCGACACAAATATTCTGAAGTGTCGACACAATTTCTTCAGGTGTCGACATGTGGACTTGGAATATTTTTCTGCATTATTTAATACTTCTTCACCTGCACATGTCAACTCAAAACAACATCAAATACACCTTGATGTATATCATTGAGTTAAGTTGGGCTTCTTCAAATCAGGTACACATTTTCCAATGTACCCAACACGATGAAATCTCCTCCTCTAATTTCAGGCACTGCAGGCCGACGGTTCAGGTATAAGAACCACTGTTTCTCTTGTCACTCCTCTAACAACCTATTTTGGTTATTGCAGCAAGTTCATGACTTCTTCTTTCATCCATGCTCAATTTCTGAATGAAGGATTGATTCCCAGAAAAATCCAACAGCCGACTCCTCGCAGGCTAGATTTGATTTTTTAGGAAGAGGGTGTGTACTTCCTTTAACCCATTCTTCCTTTTATTAGTATTAGATGACGAGTTTTGGTTAACCCTAGGGCAAGGATGTTGTTGGATACCTCAAATTTTAGTGGGTTTTTTCTCTTATAGGTTCAAAGAAAACCCTAGCGGTGGAGAGGAAGACATGAAAGTAAATCAGAGAGGGCTCACTTAGTTTCAGATTCAACATCGTCGTGGGTTAACCGTTTGGTAAGGGTATATGTAAATCCTTTATGAATTTTACTTTATGGTTGTATATTGCCTATTTGAGGCTGTTAGAATTTTAATGTAACCATAGAAGCAGGGAAGAAGTCTCATTGATGGATTCTGATTAATAAGACTGTCGTGTCGCGTTTACAAACTCCGCACCACCATGTAAGAAATTCATTTTCTTTTTGCTAGACGCATCACTTATTGTAAATTTATTTATTTGTCGTGCCAAAACACATGTGATATTGCAGTGCTCGTAGTCTTTTAATTCATGATAACAAACCGTTGATTTAATACAGAACCCATATGAAATTTAATCAATAATGGTATATGAATTCGTATTAAAGGTTAATTAAGTTAACTAAATTCGACATACAAATCAGTGCACGACAATATCCACAGACAAATAATTTATTACAGAATATACGAGAAATCAAATCATCAGTAGTACATGAATTCATACTCAGATAAACAATTTGTTGTAGAACGCTCGTGAAATCAAATCAGCAGTATTACATGAAAACATATTCAAACAAATAATAGTTATGAGAACACATGTAAAATCAGACCATCAGTAACACATGAATTCATAGGCCGACAAATAATTTATTACATCACTCACGAAAAATTAAATCATCTGTAGCACATGTATTCATATTTAGAAAAATAAGTTATTGCAAAACATACATGAAATTGTATCATCGGTACATACTAAATGTCAATTAAATTAGTATATTTCGGCATACAGATCAACACAAGAATAACATCATATTGCACGTACAAACCGGCTAAAGTTCTTATATGTAATTAGACTAAAACCAAAAGGTTAAGATATGTAATAAGCCTTAGACTAGTGGCCTTAATTGGACGACACAATGTAATGATTGTACCAACCACTAGATGATTTGTTCAAAAAAGGGGGGCATGAGAGGTATTTTTCATCATGATTGATGGAGGCAGACTCCCGCGACCAGCTCGCTATGAGGATTCATAACAATTTTGCAGTAATTAGTGGTCAATGGAGGCTCTTGCAAGTATGATTTTTGGGCATTAATTGGGAAAACATAATGAAGCAACAAATTTTGGGGCCTAGGGGAATTGAGAATAAATGATTAGTGGTCAATGGAGGCTCTTGCAAGTATGATTTTTGGGCATTAATTGGGAAAACATAATGAAGCAACAAATTTTGGGGCCTAGGGGAATTGAGAATAAATGATTTGAGTTATGAATGTAAACTAGATAGGCTCGACGGGCATTGCAGTTGGGGTTCCTTGGATGTTGGTCGACGAAAAAATTATAGGATGATGGATTGAGGTGAGCACAGAAGATTAAATGTGACAAAATCCCTGAGGCCTAGAGATCGCAGATTCCATGATTGAGAGACTATAGAAGGAGTGAAGGTCGACGAATGGTAGGTTGTTGTGCTGGTTCGGGGAGTTGGTGTCATTGACAGGAGTGGTGATCTTGGAAGGGTAGGATGGACAATTAGTATTGGGAGGTAGGGTTAGGTTAGACTGGTTGTGGTCCTCCGAGTCATGGGTGTCTGGGAAGGACCTGTGGGGGCGTCGATCACGAGGAAGGAGGTTGGGATCATGAGCAGTTGTCAAACATGCACAGTTTATGTTGAGACAGCTTTGGAATAGGGGTGAAGGCAATTGGTTGGCAACAGTTGCTTAGCGTGGAGTTGGGGAAGTTGGCAGGGGGAGTGGTTACTGGTTAGAGCCAATGATGAATATTGCTAGCCATTGCGAGCATGTCGGCTATGGAAGCAGCGATTTGATCAAAACTGGCGTTCATGGAGGCCACTTCTTTGTCCATCTCGATGAGTGGAGTGTGCATGCTAGAAGGAGGAGCACGCTGGCGGTTTCTTAAATGGATATAGGTGTGCAACTTCTCATCCAATGGAGGGGACTACCTGCAAAAGGAGCAACTTGGAACACTACTTAAATGGGTATGATTGTATTCAAAGGTATTTAAAAAAAATGATCTTGGGAATAAAAGTCACAAGCATACCTAACTCCAAAAAGAGGTATTCCCCTCTATTTTATGGTTCCTTCTGCTCACATTACTCCTAATCTCTCTTCTTCTCTCTTGTTATGTTCTATCCGGTCCTTTGCCTTACCATAAACATTCTTATATTGTGTGCTTTCTGTGTAGGCCTGACACAACTTACTGGAATATTGACCTACCATGTTAGATAGCTCTGATGTATCACTGGATAAGTGGTTAAAATATTATTCATTTGCACTCAAATACACCAATGATAAGTTAAATATTGTATTTATTTATGTGTCCCGTGTACCTATATATGCCCGGTTTCCGGGCCAACCCTAATTTCTACGATCAAATCATCCTATTCTACTTGGTATCAGAGGGAACGAGAGAAAGCCGCGCCGACATCGTTCTTCCTCGCTTCGCAGCGCGCGTCGCTCCGCCTCCGCCTCCGCCTCCGCAGCGCGCGTCGCATCCTGCGCGCGTCCGCCTCCGCAGCGCAGCGTCGCTGCCAGCGCCTCCGCCTCCGCAGCGCCGCAGCCAGCGCGCGTCGCCTCCGCTCCCGCGGTCCGCCAGCGCAGCCGCTCCGCCCCCCCCAGCTCTCATCTCCGCTACCCTCAGCCTTCTGGCGTAAAAACCGGCTGGGGGTGGTGTTTTTTCTCTCATGGGGGATCCCGGGGGCGCCTCTCTTCCATCCTCGGGTGTGTTCCTCGGCTTTCAGATCTAGCCCACACTCGTAGGATGTCCTTCTCCTTTATTTGAGCTCCTTGTCCTCTACTATGGACGATCTTTCCTCTGCGTCTCATTCCGGTGCTCTTCCCGGTTCCACGGCCCTCCAATTCGATACTTTGCACAGTCCCTCGGGTGATCCTCCTCGGAGTCATGGCCAGTCTTTGAAGATTACTACTGTTGCCTTGGATGGCACAAATTACCTGGAATGGTCTCGGGCGGCTCAACATGCGATCCGCAGCCACCAGTTATATGACCTTATTGATGGTACTCTCGTTGAGCCATCTCGTACCGATCCCTCTTGGCGTAAATGGGATGCGGACAATTCGTTGGTCGTCTCGTGGCTTCTTCATTCCATGTCTCCTCAGGTGTACCGGAGTTATATGTTGTTGGACTCCGCTTACGACATTTGGACGCGAGCCCGTGATACTTACTCCCAGGCAGGCAGTTCGATGCAGATATATGAGCTCACTCGCCGTGTTCTGGAACTGCGACAAGGAACTCAGCCCGTTGCTTCCTACTATTCTGAGTTTGAGCGCCTTTATCAGGAGTTGGACTTCTTCAGCACCTTTACTGCAGCTTGTACACCTGATGCTGTGGCTCTTCAGAAGGATAAAGACCGGTTCCGTATTCATGTCTTTCTTATGGGCCTTAACATGGAGTTTGATGCTGTTCGCCTACATGTTCTCCATCGTGAGCCTCTTCCCTCCCTTCGGGAGGCCTTCAGCATGCTCCTCAGTGATGAGAACCGTCGCCGCAGTCTCAGCCCTTCGACTGACCACTCTGCGCTCGCTGGTTTCTCCCGCCGTCCCCCTCCTGTTTGCAGTCACTGTGGGAAAACGGGCCATATCAAAGATTCCTGCTTTCGCCTGCATCTGCACCTTGCACCTACTGGTCGGGGTTCTGGTACTCGTGGTAGAGGTGGCTATCGTGGCGGTAGCCGATCTTCTGGTGATCGTACTTGCTTGGCTCCTGAGCATCTGGAGGCAGCCTACCCATCTTTTCTTTTCTTCTAAACTGTACAATGGCCTCTTGCCTGGCTTCATACTTCTGCCATTCCATCTCATTGTACCACTTGCCTCTTTCCTGCACTTGGTCTTTGACAGCCTTCCATGCAGTGAGTATTATATTTCTGGAAGTAGGACTCCACTGCTCAAAGTCTGGCTTAAGTTCAGCCTGCTCTCTAAACCTTTTCTTAGATAGAAGAGCATCTTGCTGGTCTTTCAAAGTAGCCTCAGGCTTATCAACCTTCCCAATAACAATATTAGTAACCTCCTTTGGAGGACTATACATCCCTTGAACCTGCTGATCAATCATATCATAATCTGGAGGGGGGTAAATGACTTGGGCAACCTCAGGTTGATTGCCTTCAAGTAGACTTGTTTGTATTCCTGACTCAGCCACCATAGCATCATCACACAATGGGGGATATCCCAATGTGGCTCGAATACTATTGGTCACCCATTTGGTGTGCTCTGAGCCTGCATGAACTAGCATCCTCTCCCCCTTTATGGCTTCTCTAGAAACATGAGCTCTGAGATCTTCCTTTTGAAATCTGATTTGGCCATCCAGATAATTCACACCCTCTTTAAAAAATGGTTTTAACTTTTGAAGCTTGTCAGATATTTCTTTTTGAGAGGAAGTTATAGCAGTTTTAACAGCATCAATAGCAGCTTGAAAGTTCTTATCAAATTCTTCCATTTCTTTTGCTCTAGCTGCAGACAGGCCTGGAACAATCTTTTTCAATTCCTCTATGATCTCATGATGAGATTCAGTTAAATTATCATTCATTCTTAACTGATTTTCCAAGACATAGCTTTGCTTTAAAGCAATATCATCTACCTTAGGGATGATAGTCTGCTGTTGTTTTGCCAAATACACCACAGCATTACCTCTCTTATGGAAGCAATCTGTCATCTCCTTTTTATGCATATTGACCTCAAATCTAATAGATTTTATATCTTGAGCTAAGTCAAACTGCAGGGACTTGTTGTTCTCATCAACATATTTTTCAATGGCCACCCTGTGTTCATCCAATTTCACTTGTAAATCTAGCAAGAACTTGTTATAATCAAAGTCAGAAGGAGTGTGATGTGATGTAGACTGTAGAGCCTGCTTATAGCTCTTGCTCCTTCTCTGGAAGACCATAAGTTTTCTCCTTTTAGCCACTCTGGCTTCTTCAGTCTCTGAATCAGAAGTACTATCAATTTGAACTCTTTCTTTGGGAGGAGGAGAAACAGCTGCTTCAGTGTCATGTTGTACAGTCTCAACATGCACTGGCTCCCCCTCAATTTCTTGCTCCACTTCCAGACTATCAGTAATTATTTCATCATTAGGAAATAACTCCTCCAGAGTATATTCCTTCTGGGCTTGATCATTTGCAGTATTCAAATTTGGAGATTGATCAATTTGAGTATCTTCTTGCACTTGCTCCCCCTGGACCTGTGCAGCAATAGAAATATTAGAAATCTCTTTTGTAGGAAAATACACCAGCTCCCCCTGCACCTGTACCTGGTCATGAGTAGATACAGTTTGTGTAGGTGAATAAACTTGCTGAGCTGGTATACTTACTTCTTCTTCTTGAACTGCAGGTATTGTGGCATCCTGAACTTGTGTAGATGCATGCTGATCTTCAACCTCTAGTCTTACTTGCTCTTCTTGTGGATGCCCAGTACTGGTAGCATGACCTGGGGATTTCTCAGGTGAATCCTGCCTTTCCACTTCAGGCATCTCTTTGGTCAGCACCCTATCCCATCTGGAAAATAATCTCATGTTCATCCTTCTCATGTGATTAATTTTAGTTCCAGGTTGTTGTTGCATAACCTCAGGAATCTCCTTACTTAGGTATATACTCATTATCCTTGCCAGATTTGGCTTCTTGATTCCTTCCTTAATCTTCTCAAACATTACAGATGACCAATCCGTAGGAATTGTAAAAACAATCCTGGTCATTAGGCTGAACATATAGGCAGAAATCCTATCATGTCCACCTGGCTTGCACAGAATAACTTTTCCAACTACTTCTGACAGAAACTTGCCTTGTTGATTCATTCCTTTCCGATTGAACGCAGCTCCAATTTTCATGGTGGATTCCAATCCACACCATTGAAGAGCCTCCCTAGATTTAGAAGCAGGGACATCCTCTTCATTCTCAATTGTAGGTAATTGCAGAATTGTTCTTATCTTTCTTGGTGTAATCTCCACAGGTGACCCATGAACTGTGGATTTTATCTGTTGACTTTCAGAGTTTACAGATGCAGAGGTAAAGAACTCATGCACCTCCTTCTTCCATATCTTTGATGGTTCGGAGACCAGAAATTCTAAACCTGAGTCGGAGAGGAGAGAGATAACCCCAAGAACATCTGGAGGGGCAGCTGCAAAGGCCTGGCGCACCAACTCATATCCTTCATTCACATTGTCTTCAATCTTCGGCGCCATTGATCAGTCGAGAAAGCTTGAAAGATGAGAGAAAGAGAGAGAGAGGGAGAATGTCGACACAGGGTTTCGAAAACCTTGTAAGCGTATCGACAGAATGAGTTTTTGACCTATTTATACCTTATGTTTAAAGAAGATCAAAAGTCGCCAAAAACAGACTATAAGTGTCGACACAGATGGATTGTGTCGACACAAGCTTCTATTGTCTCGACTACAAGTTCGTCTACTATGTGTCGACACCAATTTGCGGTTATGTCGACACCAGAGATATATAGTAGAACATCAGAAATTCTGTGTCGACTCTTAGTATAAGTGTCGACGCAAAATCTGTAAGTGTCGACACCACTATCCTGGTGAAGTCGACACTACATTCCTGGATAAGTCGACAATAAGATTCTTAAGTGTCGACACATATTTTCTGTGTCGACACAATATTTCTGACTTGTCGACATTACTACCCTGAGTCGACACATTATTACTGAATGTGTCGACACCATCTTACTTAGCCAATTTCTGTTTGTTCATCACAACTTATAAGTACAACAAAGTACTTTATACTACTTCAATGTGTCTTAAAATCACTTGAATGTCTTGTTACCACTTCAACTTTATTGTTGATGATTTTGTGATTACACTAATCAATGGTTAACATACCTAATTCAATTTTGAATTTATTGAATTTTGTCTCATCTAGGGGCTTAGTAAACACATCTGCTATTTGATAATCTGTTTTCACAAATTCCAATGAGATGTCTTCTTTTTCTACATGTTCTCTAAGAAAATGGTATTTTATTTCTATATGCTTAGTTCTACTATGAGAAACAAGATTATTAGCAATAGAAATTGCACTCTTAGAATCACACAAAAGAGGTGTTCTACTTACTTGAATACCATAATCCTTTAGCTGATGCTGCATCCATAATAGCTGTGCACAGCAGCTTCCAGCAGCAATATACTCAGACTCAGCTGTGGAAATTGCCACACTAGTCTGCTTCTTACTACTCCATGATATTAGTCTTCCTCCCAGGAATTGACAAGTACCTGTAGTACTCTTCCTATCCTCTCTACATCCTGCAAAATCTGCATCTGAATAGCCTGTTAGTTGAAAATCTCTATTCCTAGGGTACCAAAGACCTAGATTAGGTGTGCCCTTAAGATATCTCAGAATCCTTTTAACTGCAGTATAATGAGATTCTTTAGGGCAGGCTTGGTACCTAGCACAGACACATGTAGCATACATAATATCTGGTCTACTAGCAGTGAGATTTAGTAGTGAGCCAACTATCCCTCTATACAAAGTCTCATCAACAGGTTTACCTGCATCATCTTTGCATATAGGCATACTTGTTCCCATAGGAGTTCTCATGGTGGAGGATGACTCCATACCATATTTCTTAATCAATTCTTTGGTGAACTTAGACTGTGATATGGACAAGCCATCATCAGTCTGTCTTACTTGGAGTCCCAAGAAGAATTTCAGTTCCCCCATACTGCTCATCTCAAATTTTCCTTGCTTAAGTTTGGCAAATTTTTTACAAAGGTTGTTTTCAGTAGATCCAAAGATTATGTCATCAACATAGATCTGTACTAAGATGATCTTGCCTTTGGATTCCCTAAGGAATAGAGTTTTGTCAATTTTTCCTCTTGAGAATTTATTCTCAATAAGGAAAGTAGACAGGGTTTCATACCAAGCCCTTGGGGCTTGCTTTAACCCATACAGAGCTTTCCTAAGCTTATAAACAAAATCAGGTTTAAGAGGATCTACAAAACCTGATGGCTGCTCTACATATACTTCTTCTTTAAGATCACCATTCAGAAATGCTGACTTCACATCCATCTGGTATACTTTGAAGTCTTGATAGGCTGCATAGGTAAGGAATATTCTGATTGCCTCCAGCCTTGCTACTGGAGCAAAGGTTTGATCAAAGTCAATCCCTTCTTCCTGCCTGTATCCTTTTGCAACCAATCTTGCTTTATTCTTTACTATTATTCCACTTTCATCTAGCTTGTTCCTATAGATCCATTTTGTGCCAATTATGTTGTGGCCTCTTGGTTTAGGAACAAGCTCCCAGACATTGCACCTTCTGAATTGATTCAGCTCCTCTTGCATAGCATCAATCAAGTGCTGGTCTTGGATAACTTCTTCAAACTTCTTAGGCTCCATTTGTGACAGGAAACTTGAATGTAGAACTGTGTTTTGATTTCTGCTTCTAGTTTGCACCCCTTATCTTGGATCACCTATTATCTGATCAGCTGGATGATCTCTTAAATGTCTTGTAGCTGGAGGAAGATTTCCTTCTGGTTGAACATTTCCAGCTCCTTCATTTAACTGATTCTCTTGATTTTCATCAGCTTCTATAGTGTCTTGTTCTCCCCCTGGACTGAAGCCTTTATTTTCCAATGCCCCATCTTCCTTTGATACTTCAGTAATGGAAAGCTTGTCCATACTTTTGCTTATACCTGTTGAGTCATTTGATCTACAAGACAACTCACAGTTGATTAATCTTGTTTCATCAAACACAACATGCACAGATTCTTCAACAACTTGAGTAGTCAAGTTGAAGACTCTATAGGACTTACTATTTGTGCTGTACCCTACAAATATCTCATCCTGGGATTTGGCAGCAAACTTAGTCAAATATGACTTGCCATTGTTAAGTATATAACACTTGCAACCAAAGATCCTAAAGTAAGATAGATTTGGTTTTCTGCCTTTCACAATCTCATAGAGAGTCATTTTGTGGCTTTTGGTGATAGTAGCCCTATTGATTACATGACAAGCAGTGTTAACTGCCTCAGCCCAAAAATATTCTGGGAGAGAGGTGTCACTCAATAGAGTTCTACCAGCTTCAATTAATGTTCTATTCTTTCTTTCAGCAATTCCATTTTGCTGAGGTGTTCTAGGTGAGGAGAACTCTTGGAAAATCTCAAAGTCTTTACACAAGTTTGTTATGCTTTCAGATTGAAACTCAGTACCATGGTCACTTCTGATTTTGACCACTGTACTATTCAGTTCATTCTGAATTTGCTTTACAAAATTAAGTAATACACTTGGGGTTTCAGATTTTTGTCTCAAAAAGAACACCCATGTAAATCTAGAATAGTCATCTACAACCACAAAAGTGTAGACCTTCCTACCTAGACTATGAACTGGCATAGGACCAAAAAGATTCATATGTAAGAGGTATAAGCACCTCACTGAATCCTTGTTTTCAAGGCTTTGAAAGGAGGATTTTGTCTGCTTGCCCATTTGACAAGCTGAGCATATCCCTTCCTTTATACACTTAATTTGAGGTCCATTCCTCACTAACTCTTTGCTAAAGAGTTGACCAATTGTCTTGTAGTTTAGATGAGCCAATCTCTTGTGCCACTTAACACAATGAGAAGCATTGTCATCAGCTACAAGACAGATGGGAGATGTCTTATTCTCACATTCAAAATTAAGACAATATACATTTCTCTTCCTATACCCAGTCAATATGATCTTTTGATCACTTGACCTCTTGATATGACATCCATCTTTAACAAATGAAATGTCATATCCTAAATCACTTAGCTGGCTTATGCTTATTAGATTATGTTTCAAACCTTTTACATAAGCCACTTGAGTGATAGTAATTAGGTTAGAAGAAATGTTACCAAACCCTTTGATGACTCCTTTTTCAGATCCACCAAAGATCACTTTAGGTCCATCTTTGACAGATGAATACTCCTTCAGCAGCCCCTTTGTTCCAGTCATGTGCCTGGAACAACCACTATCCAAGTACCATATAGGGGCATGGTAACTTGGATTCACCTGCAACACAGAATTACTTACCCTTAGAACCCAAATAAGTCTTGGGTCCTTGGTTCAGGTTAGCATTAATAAAGCTACCATAACCTCTTCTAACAGGTAGACTTTTGTTCTTTATAACACTTGTGTTATACCAGCAGTCTAGTGCAAAATGGTCTCTCTTGCCACAGCAGCAACATTCAAACTTATTGTATCTAGATCTAGATACATCCTTGTCAGAAGAATTTCTGTTCATTGCTGGTGCTGCAGCAACTTCACCTACTGATTTCTTAAAACCATTGGGTTTATGACCATAGGTAGGCCTGCTTGCATTTACACCCTTGTTCTTCAGAACATTAGTCTTAATATAACCTTGAATATCTTCATGATCATATTTGTTAGAAGACACTTTCACCTTACTAAACTTTATGGGGACTGAAAGATTTAGTGGCTGAACAGGAGCTTTGCCTTTCCTCTTGAATCTGCCAGCCCTGGAGTTACCTTTAAATCCTAATCCAGCCTTACCCTTTTGAGTGACAAATTCATCTATCAAGGGTAAGACAGATTTTGGCTTAGAGTAACTAGCCACTAAATCCCTTTCAATTCTAAGTCTGGCCTCCAGACTCTTCACTTGATCATTAGTATAATTAATTGTGCCCATCTGAATAATAGTTATATTCTTCAGCTTGACAATTTCATTTAATTTTTGATCAATAACTTTCTCTAACTCAGTTGTAGCAACCCTTAGTTCAGCAATTTCCTGAGCCTGAGATTTAACCAGGTTCTTGCTTTTCTTAAGGGCCTGCAACAAATCCCCATACTTGTCTATCAATTGATAGACATCTCCTTCAGATTCAGATGCATCTACATCACTTGATGCAGATGTAGCTGATTCTTCACTTGTACAACAAATAGATGTAATAGAGGGACATTGTACCTTATTATGACCAGACTGATTCTGGCATATGTCCTCTTCTGATCCTGCCATCAGCCCCATACACTGATGATCCTTTTGTTCATTGATGGAGTCTAGCAACTGCAGAAACTCTTCTTCTTCAAATGCAGCATATAGTCCAATATATGCTTCAGCTTCAGATTCTGACTCTGAAGTTGACTGGTCTGTTAGACTCTTATCTTTCTTTGCAACAAAGGATTTCTCCTTCTTGCCTTTCTGATAAGTCTTCTTTTTGTCTGAAGATTCCTTTCTCTTATCAGGACAGTCAGCCACTACATGTCCAGGCCTATTGCAACAATAGCAGACAATCTTTGAAGTAGTGGCTTTGCTGGGCTTTGATCTGCTCTTCTCTTTCCTTGATGACCTTTTCTTCTGATAATAGTCATCATCTTGCTATGATGTGGAAGACCTAGACTTCCATTGCTTCTTTTTCAAGAATCTCTGGAATTGCCTTGTGAATGCAGCAAAGTCTGCATCTGAATCACAGCTTTCTGAACCCTTATCTGAATTTTCAGAACTATCTTCTGCAACTTCCTTAGGAGGAGATGGGGATTTCCTCCTATTCTTTCTGGTGGCTTCTGCATTGAATGCCACAGTCTTTTCTCTATGCTCTCCTCTTGAATTCTTTTCCTCCTCCTTCCTCACCATAAGTTGCATTTCATATGATAGCAACTTTCCAAACAAGGTGGGAGGAGATATCTCTGCCAATTTAGCCACTTCTCTTATGGCACAGATTTTTGTGTCCCAATCCTTTGTTAAGGATCTCAAGAATTTGTCATTCAGTTCATAAGTACTGAAGACTCTTCCATAGGACATAAGCTCATTCACAATTCTATAGAATTTCTTGTAGCACTCAGTTATGCTATCAGATTTTCCTTGTCTAAAACTTTCATACTCCTGATTGAGCATAGATTTCCTGTCCTGCCTTACTTCTTCAGATCCCTCCATGTAGACAATCAATGTGTCCCACATCTCTTTGGAGGTCTTGCAGTGAATCAGATTCTGAAATGTTGAATCATCTATGGCACTAACAATAATGTTCTGAGCTCTTTTATCCATGGTTGCCAAGATGATTTCATCCTTGGTCATTTCTGAATAACTCTTTGGAGTTTGGATATTTGCATCAAGAACTGATACCTTCATTGGAATGAAGGGGCCTTCCTGTACTGTGATGTAAATCCTTGGGTCAGATGCCTCCATGAACAGTCTGACTCTTTCTTTCCAAATTCCAAAAATTTCTTTCTTGCATATGGGTAATTTCATAGACCCTAGCTCCTTATGATTCTCACCAGAACCCATCTTTTTGAATCTTGATTCTGCCTATCAGATCTACCTCAGACTGTTAAATCCTTTTTGAGGAACCTCCCTCTGATACCACTTGATAGTTTTACTTTCAAGATAACCTAAACACCTAGAGGGGGGGGTGAATAGGTTCTAATTTCTTGTTTATAAATCTAGGCAGAATTCACTTGCAGATTAAATTATCTAGCACAACATTCACAGACAACTAAGCATCACAGATTGCACAATGTTTTATAGTGGTTCCCCAAGATCTGGGTACATCCACTTTCCCCCTTCACCTATCTAGCAATATGCTAGATTCGGCCAAACTTCCACTATTCTCAGATCCTCAGATCCTACAGCTCAGAACCAGGATAGGTTCCTACAACTCAGGCTCAACAGCCCTACCTCAGCCTTGCCTCAAGGCCTACCACTCAGAGAATAACCTTCTCCTACACTCAGGCAAATAGCCCTATCACTCAGAGATCACCTCTCCTACACTCAGCCTTTATAACACAGGCTTACAACTCAGATCTGTGTAAACAGATCCTACAGAAATTTAGAAAAGATATTTTGATGTCTTGCCTTTGTTGAGAGAGAAGATGACAAGACACTTCTTGATCAGCTGATGAAATCAACTGAATCTGAGCTTTCTTCAAAGCTTCTTGAATCTGAACTTAGCTGAGTTGGTTTCCAAACAGCTTCTTGAGAAACCTCTGATGGCTTCCTTCTTCTTCTTCAAGATGACTGGATCTCCCTCTATCCAACACCTTTACTGATACTTCAGACTTCTTCTTCTTAGATTTTCTGATGAAGATCTTCTATAAAGCTTAGCATTTTCTTGAATTGAAACTTCAATAGGATCGTAATCCTTTTGTTTCTTCTTCTTAGATCTTCTTCAGTTATTTTTCTTAGCTTAGCTCCTCTTTAATTCCTTCTGAATGTGTCTATTTATAGACTTTCTTCATGGTAACCGGCTGATCCGGTTTCTAACTGATTTCTGACAGGTCTGACAGCTTCAGTTAAATGGTGGCAACCCACAGCTGTCAAGTCTTCAAACAGTTCTTGTACCTTAGCCTTGGACAGCAAAATGTCGAGACAGTCAGTTAGAAAGTGTCGAGACCAATCTGTCTATCTGTGTTGACACAAGTGACTTTGGTGTCGACACAGTCTTTGATGATATCGACTAAGTTGCCTTTAAGTCGACACAGCTTCTTCAGAAAATAACTTGGTCTAGACTCTGCAGTGTGTCGACACAAGTCCTGTGTGTCGACACAGTTGTTGTAGATTCAGAACTTAGTATGTGTCGACTCAGCCTTCTGGTGTCGACACAACAATCTTCAATTCTGCCAAAATGTGTCGACTCAGTCTTCTGGTGTCGACACAAGCATAGTCGACTTCTGCCAATATGTGTCGACTCAGTCTTCTGGTGTCGACACATCCACCCAGTGTCGACACAGTTGTGGTCGACTATCTTCTTCAGTGAGTCGACTATCTTTCTCTGGTCGACTATCTTTCACCAGTCGACTAACTTTCTTTGGTCGACTATCTTTCACGGTGTCGACTAACTTTCTCTGGTCGACTATCTTTCACGGTGTCGACTAACTTTCTCTGGTCGACTATCTTTCACGGTGTCGACTAACTTTCTCTGGTCGACTATCTTTCACGGTGTCGACACTGCTTCCCAGTGTTGAGGTCGACGATTTTCTTTATGTGTCGACACTGCTTCCCAGTGTCGACATAAATGTGGTCGACTATCTTTCTCTGTGTCAACACTGATATTCTGAAGTGTCGACACAAATATTCTGAAGTGTCGACACAATTTCTTCAGGTGTCGACATGTGGACTTGGAATATTTTTCTGCATTATTTAATACTTCTTCACCTGCACATGTCAACTCAAAACAACATCAAATACACCTTGATGTATATCATTGAGTTAAGTTGGGCTTCTTCAAATCAGGTACACATTTTCCAATGTACCCAACACGATGAAATCTCCTCCTCTAATTTCAGGCACTGCAGGCCGACGGTTCAGGTATAAGAACCACTGTTTCTCTTGTCACTCCTCTAACAACCTATTTTGGTTATTGCAGCAAGTTCATGACTTCTTCTTTCATCCATGCTCAATTTCTGAATGAAGGATTGATTCCCAGAAAAATCCAACAGCCGACTCCTCGCAGGCTAGATTTGATTTTTTAGGAAGAGGGTGTGTACTTCCTTTAACCCATTCTTCCTTTTATTAGTATTAGATGACGAGTTTTGGTTAACCCTAGGGCAAGGATGTTGTTGGATACCTCAAATTTTAGTGGGTTTTTTCTCTTATAGGTTCAAAGAAAACCCTAGCGGTGGAGAGGAAGACATGAAAGTAAATCAGAGAGGGCTCACTTAGTTTCAGATTCAACATCGTCGTGGGTTAACCGTTTGGTAAGGGTATATGTAAATCCTTTATGAATTTTACTTTATGGTTGTATATTGCCTATTTGAGGCTGTTAGAATTTTAATGTAACCATAGAAGCATGGAAGAAGTCTCATGGATGGATTCTGATAAATAAGACTGTCGTGTCGCGTTTACAAACTCCGCACCACCATGTAAGAAATTCATTTTCTTTTTGCTAGACGCATCACTTATTGTAAATTTATTTATTTGTCGTGCCAAAACACATGTGATATTGCAGTGCTCGTAGTCTTTTAATTCATGATAACAAACCGTTGATTTAATACAGAACCCATATGAAATTTAATCAATAATGGTATATGAATTCGTATTAAAGGTTAATTAAGTTAACTAAATTCGACATACAAATCAGTGCACGACAATATCCACAGACAAATAATTTATTACAGAATATACGAGAAATCAAATCATCAGTAGTACATGAATTCATACTCAGATAAACAATTTGTTGTAGAACGCTCGTGAAATCAAATCAGCAGTATTACATGAAAACATATTCAAACAAATAATAGTTATGAGAACACATGTAAAATCAGACCATCAGTAACACATGAATTCATAGGCCGACAAATAATTTATTACATCACTCACGAAAAATTAAATCATCTGTAGCACATGTATTCATATTTAGAAAAATAAGTTATTGCAAAACATACATGAAATTGTATCATCGGTACATACTAAATGTCAATTAAATTAGTATATTTCGGCATACAGATCAACACAAGAATAACATCATATTGCACGTACAAACCGGCTAAAGTTCTTATATGTAATTAGACTAAAACTAAAAGGTTAAGATATGTAATAAGCCTTAGACTAGTGGCCTTAATTGGACGACACAATGTAATGATTGTACCAACCACTAGATGATTTGTTCAAAAAAGGGGGGCATGAGAGGTATTTTTCATCATGATTGATGGAGGCAGACTCCCGCGACCAGCTCGCTATGAGGATTCATAACAATTTTGCAGTAATTAGTGGTCAATGGAGGCTCTTGCAAGTATGATTTTTGGGCATTAATTGGGAAAACATAATGAAGCAACAAATTTTGGGGCCTAGGGGAATTGAGAATAAATGATTTGAGTTATGAATGTAAACTAGATAGGCTCGACGGGCATTGCAGTTGGGGTTCCTTGGATGTTGGTCGACGAAAAAATTATAGGATGATGGATTGAGGTGAGCACAGAAGATTAAATGTGACAAAATCCCTGAGGCCTAGAGATCGCAGATTCCATGATTGGGAGACTATAGAAGGAGTGAAGGTCGACGAATGGTAGGTTGTTGTGCTGGTTCGGGGAGTTGGTGTCATTGACAGGAGTGGTGATCTTGGAAGGGTAGGATGGACAATTAGTATTGGGAGGTAGGGTTAGGTTAGACTGGTTGTGGTCCTCCGAGTCATGGGTGTCTGGGAAGGACCTGTGGGGGCGTCGATCACGAGGAAGGAGGTTGGGATCATGAGCAGTTGTCAAACATGCACAGTTTATGTTGAGACAGCTTTGGAATAGGGGTGAAGGCAATTGGTTGGCAACAGTTGCTTAGCGTGGAGTTGGGGAAGTTGGCAGGGGGAGTGGTTACTGGTTAGAGCCAATGATGAATATTGCTAGCCATTGCGAGCATGTCGGCTATGGAAGCAGCGATTTGATCAAAACTGGCGTTCATGGAGGCCACTTCTTTGTCCATCTCGATGAGTGGAGTGTGCATGCTAGAAGGAGGAGCACGCTGGCGGTTTCTTAAATGGATATAGGTGTGCAACTTCTCATCCAATGGAGGGGACTACCTGCAAAAGGAGCAACTTGGAACACTACTTAAATGGGTATGATTGTATTCAAAGGTATTTAAAAAAAATGATCTTGGGAATAAAAGTCACAAGCATACCTAACTCCAAAAAGAGGTATTCCCCTCTATTTTATGGTTCCTTCTGCTCACATTACTCCTAATCTCTCTTCTTCTCTCTTGTTATGTTCTATCCGGTCCTTTGCCTTACCATAAACATTCTTATATTGTGTGCTTTCTGTGTAGGCCTGACACAACTTACTGGAATATTGACCTACCATGTTAGATAGCTCTGATGTATCACTGGATAAGTGGTTAAAATATTATTCATTTGCACTCAAATACACCAATGATAAGTTAAATATTGTATTTATTTATGTGTCCCGTGTACCTATATATGCCCGGTTTCCGGGCCAACCCTAATTTCTACGATCAAATCATCCTATTCTACTTGGTATCAGAGGGAACGAGAGAAAGCCGCGCCGACATCGTTCTTCCTCGCTTCGCAGCGCGCGTCGCTCCGCCTCCGCCTCCGCCTCCGCCTCCGCAGCGCGCGTCGCATCCTGCGCGCGTCCGCCTCCGCAGCGCAGCGTCGCTGCCAGCGCCTCCGCCTCCGCAGCGCCGCAGCCAGCGCGCGTCGCCTCCGCTCCCGCGGTCCGCCAGCGCAGCCGCTCCGCCCCCCAGCTCTCATCTCCGCTACCCTCAGCCTTCTGGCGTAAAAACCGGCTGGGGGTGGTGTTTTGTCTCTCATGGGGGATCCCGGGGGCGCCTCTCTTCCATCCTCGGGTGTGTTCCTCGGCTTTCAGATCTAGCCCACACTCGTAGGATGTCCTTCTCCTTTATTTGAGCTCCTTGTCCTCTACTATGGACGATCTTTCCTCTGCGTCTCATTCCGGTGCTCTTCCCGGTTCCACGGCCCTCCAATTCGATACTTTGCACAGTCCCTCGGGTGATCCTCCTCGGAGTCATGGCCAGTCTTTGAAGATTACTACTGTTGCCTTGGATGACACAAATTACCTGGAATGGTCTCGGGCGGCTCAACATGCGATCCGCAGCCACCAGTTATATGGCCTTATTGATGGTACTCTCGTTGAGCCATCTCGTACCGATCCCTCTTGGCGTAAATGGGATGCGGACAATTCGTTGGTCGTCTCGTGGCTTCTTCATTCCATGTCTCCTCAGGTGTACCAGAGTTATATGTTGTTGGACTCCGCTTACGACATTTGGACGCGAGCCCGTGATACTTACTCCCAGGCAGGCAGTTCGATGCAGATATATGAGCTCACTCGCCGTGTTCTGGAACTGCGACAAGGAACTCAGCCCGTTGCTTCCTACTATTCTGAGTTTGAGCGCCTTTATCAGGAGTTGGACTTCTTCAGCACCTTTACTGCAGCTTGTACACCTGATGCTGTGGCTCTTCAGAAGGATAAAGACCGGTTCCGTGTTCATGTCTTTCTTATGGGCCTTAACATGGAGTTTGATGCTGTTCGCCTACATGTTCTCCATCGTGAGCCTCTTCCCTCCCTTCGGGAGGCCTTCAGCATGCTCCTCAGTGATGAGAACCGTCGCCGCAGTCTCAGCCCTTCGACTGACCACTCTGCGCTCGCTGGTTTCTCCCGCCGTCCCCCTCCTGTTTGCAGTCACTGTGGGAAAACGGGCCATATCAAAGATTCCTGCTTTCGCCTGCATCCGCACCTTGCACCTACTGGTCGGGGTTCTGGTACTCGTGGTAGAGGTGGCTATCGTGGCGGTGGCCGATCTTCTGGTGATCGTCCTCAGTCTTCTGCTCACTCTACTGAGGTTCTGGGGGACACCACTGGTGGTTTGTCTGTTGCCGAGCTAGAGGCCTTCCGACACATGTTGCGCTCCCGCACTGACTCTGCTCCTGCTTCCTCTCACGCTGCTGTTGCCACTTCAGGCCTGTCTACTGCTCATGCCGTGTCTTCCACACCTTCCGAGTGGATTATCGACTCAGGTGCGACCGACCACATGACTGGCTCTGCCTCAGGTTTTACCTCCTACTCTCCTCTTTCTGGTCGTGATAAGGTTATTGCTGCAAATGGCTCTCTCTCTGCCATTGCTAGTAAAGGGACGGTTCCGTGTTCCCCTGACTTATCACTTTCCTCTGTTTTGCATGTCCCTTCTTTTCCTAGAAATTTACTCTCTATTAGTCACTTGACAACCTCTTTACACTGTTCTGTGACATTCTTTCCTGATGTTTGTGTTTTTCAGGATCTGGCTACGAAGCGGACACTTGGCAGTGGTAGGAATGTCAGCGGCCTGTATTTGCTGAACCAGTCTTCTCCCAGTGCCCTATCCTCCACCAGATCTCCGACGCTTGATGATCTTCGACGATGGCATCAGCGCCTTGGCCACCCGTCTCCTTTATATCTTACTAAATTGTTTCCTGTTTTTCATCAGTTATTTCAGTCTTTTTCATGTGATGCGTGTGAACAATCTAAACATGTTCGTCGTCGTTCTACTCATTTATCTGTTCCTAGTCTGTATCCATTTGATGTTATTCACTCTGATGTTTGGGGCCCATCCCGTGTTCTCTCTTTATCCGGCTATAAATGGTTTGTAACGTTTATTGATTGCTACTCCCGTACTACCTGGCTTTATATGCTTAACAAGAAAAGTGACGTCCTTTCTTGCTTCCTAAAATTTCATAAAATGGTGATTCAACAATTCGGTGGGAAAATACGCGTGTTACGGAGTGATAATGGTGGAGAATACGATGATCGCGGTGTCTTTGGGGCCTATCTTGCGGACCATGGCATCATCCACCAAACTACATGTGTCCACACCTCTACTCAAAATGGGGTGGCCGAACGGAAAAATAGGCAGTTACTGGAGGTGGCTCGGTGTTTACTTCTTTCTATGCACCTTCCTAAATCCTACTGGGGGGATGCAGTTCTTACTGCCGCGCACCTCATTAACCGTCTTCCGTCTCGCGCTCTCTCCTTCGATACGCCCATCTCTTGTCTCGAAAAAAAAACATATTGTCCATACATCTCACCTTCCTCCTCGTATCTTTGGCTCCTTGTGCTTTGTTCATGTCCATAGCCCGCATCGTGACAAACTTGATGCGCGGTCTATTCGGTGTGTTTTTGTGGGTTATTCCTCTACCACCAAAGGGTATCGATGTTATCACCCTCCAACACGTCGGTACTATTGTACTGTTGATGTCACCTTTCGTGAGGGGGAGTCGTACTTTGACTCTCGCCAGGGGGAGATGACTAGCATTGATGCCGAGCTGATCGACTCCCCGCTTCCTATTGTTGCTTATCCTACCATTCCTTCTGCTCTTATTCCTTCACCTGCTCCTATTCCTTCTCCTGCTCCCGTTCCTCTCACCTCCGCTCCTCCGATTCTACACACATACTCCCGTCGTCCTACCACCGTTGGGCAAGTACAAGCTGTCGATGCTCTACCAGTACCGGTGACTGTTTCTGACCCAGATTCTGAGGATGAACTCCATATTCCTCTTGCCCGTCTTATTGGTAAGAAAGGTAGTACTAAACATCCCATTGCCAACTACATTCATTATGATCACCTTTCTAAGGCACATCAAGCCTTTATTTCTTCACTTTCATCTATTGTTATCCCTAAGACATGGCAGGAGGCTGATCAGATACCTGAATGGAAAACGGCAATGGAAGAGGAACTACGTGCCTTGGACAAGAATAAAACATGGAGGCTGGTGAGCCTTCCTCCAGGGAAGCGGACGGTCGGATCCCGTTGGGTCTTCACAGTTAAACAAAATCAAGATGGTGTAGTGGAGCGGTACAAAGCTCGTTTGGTGGCACAGGGATATACCCAGGCTCAGGGTATTGACTACCAGGAGACTTTTGCTCCTGTTGCAAAAATGAACTCTATCCGCGTGCTTTTCTCTATTGCCGCAAGACGAGGATGGGAACTACTTCAGCTTGATATCAAGAATGCCTTTCTGAATGGTGATTTGGAGGAGGAGGTATACATGGATATTCCACCGGGCTCTGTTATCAAAGGGTCCAAGGGAAAGGTGTGTCGTGTTCTAAAATCCCTATACGGCTTGAAGTAGTCTCCGAGAGCTTGGTTTGGTCGTTTCTACAAGTTCATGCTTCAACTTGGATACACCCAAAGTCATGCTGACCACACTCTCTTTACTAAGAGAAAGGGTGACCAGGTTTCTATTCTCATTGTTTATGTGGACGACATCATCATTACTGGGGACTACTCGGAGGAGATTATTCACTTGAAGGAGCAACTGAGTAAAGAGTTTGAAGTTAAAGACCTAGGAAAGCTGAAATATTTCTTGTGAATTGAAGTGGCGAGGTCTCAACAAGGGATTTTCATCTCCCAAAGAAAATATACTTTGGATCTTCTTGAAGAGACTGGGATGCTTGGGTGTGCTCCCGTGGACACACCTATTGAGGCTAATCACAAAATCGATGCAGATACTAGTGGAGAAAAGGTGGATGCCTTAAAATACCAACGTCTGGTTGGACGTCTCATATACTTATCTCATACTCGCCCTGACATTACTTATGTTGTGGGAGTCCTAAGTAGGTATATGCACTCCCCTTCTGTTCGTCATCAGCAGGCGGTCTTTAGAGTGCTCCGGTATCTCAAAAAGGCACCAGGTCGTGGGATCCTTTTCAAGAATGGCAAATCTTTAGAAGTTGAAGTGTTCACTGATGCGGATTGGGCTGGTAGCCTAGACGATAGAAAATCTACCACAGGGTACTGCACCTTTGTGGGAGGCAACCTCGTCTCGTGGAGGAGCAAGAAACAGAATGTGGTGGCTCGATCAAGTGCAGAGGCTGAGTATAGGGCAATGACACAAGGTGTTTGTGAAGGGTTGTGGTTGAGGACCCTCCTTCTGGATATTGGCCTTCAGCCGAACAATCCTATTATGATCTATTGTGACAACAAAGCGGCCATCAGTATTGCGCACAATCCAGTGCAACATGATAGAACCAAACATGTGGAGGTTGACAGACATTTCATCAAGGATCACCTTAACAAAGGGAACATTTGCACCCCTTTTGTGAACTCATTTGATCAACTTGCGGATGTCTTCACCAAGGGTTTATGCAGCGACACCTTCAATGACAACATAAACAAGTTGGGAATGATCAATATATATTCCCATCTTGAGGGGGAGAGTTAAATATTGTATTTATTTATGTGTCCCGTGTACCTATATATGCCCGGTTTCCGGGCCAACCCTAATTTCTACGATCAAATCATCCTATTCTACTTGATAATCATAAACCTATAATGTTCTATGTTTGATAATACTGAATACCAGTGTTTCTAAGGATGGAGGCCAGTTTCAGGGAGGATGTGAAATTCTATGAGGTATATATATGGAAGTTCTTGAATGACTTATATTGCATCAATACCTCAAAGTTTGATATTTTGAAAGGGACATGGCTTTGTCACAGTAGTTTTAAAGCTTTTCATGTTCTTCACATGCATCTGATTAAATTATTTGGGTGCATGCCAAAAAGATTTGAATGGAATTGTCTTGGCCATGTAATGAAGTTCATCTTCAAAATTTCCTTTACATAGGTCTAATTGTGATATCAATGTAAGGGCAGTATGCAAGTAAAGGTCGTGTGATACATGGGCTGCAAGGATGCTACAGTCCTTTGAACAAGGATTAATCTAAAATAAAGAGCAATATTTCATTTTATTGTATAAGTTTTCTTATGTTTTTCACACAAAAATTAAATAAATATACCATGTTCTCATATTACCTTAAGCCAAATTAAGTGCTTGAGTTCTTGTGTTTTATTATTTGCTTGAGCAAATTTTATCATCTCGATTACTCTTTTTCACTTGTTTCAGGATGGCCGAATCAATGCCTTGTACTCAACGCCCTCTGTGTACACTGATGCTAAGCATGCAGCAAATGAAATTTGGGCTCTGAAGAAGGATGATTTTTTCCCGTAAATTAGATTCATTGGCTTGTGGAATTTTTTGCAGATCAAATGTTTATTATAATTAATAACAAGGGATACTTTATACTCTTCAGATATGCAGATGGGCCAAATGGGTATTGGACAGGATATTTCTCCAGTAGACCTGCTATCAAACGGTATGTCAGAATGATGAGTGGCTACAATCTGGTAATGCTTCTGAGCTCTTTAACATTTCAGTTTTTTGATGAACTGTGAAACTGTTATGCTTCAAAATGGTCTGGTGCTTAATCAGGCAGCAAAGCAACTGGAATTTCTGAAAGGAAGGAACAGTTCAGGGTTCACTACTGACAGTCTGGCTGATGCTTTAGCAATTGCTCAACATCATGATGCAGTTAGTGGAACTGAACAACAGCATGTGGCAAATGATTATGCTAAACGACTGTTTCTAGGCTATTCAGAGGTGGCGAGTACAGTTCAAGCAATGCCACTTTTATCTTGGTTTTACTAGTTGTTACTCCAATATTTCACAAATGATTTTTCATGTTTTCCATGCAGGCTGAGAAGTTAGTTGGTCTGTCACTTGGCTGCTTGACAGAGTCTTCATTAAACTCAGATTGTCATAGCCCCAAAACAAAGTTTGAACAGGTAAGAGAAATTGAAGTTAGCGTAGCATGTTCAGTAGCATTATTATTGGCTCCTTGCTTCGGAACTGTAATTGAAAATTCAAGTGTTTCTTTGATTGGAAGTGGGTAAACTGTTCCTCTTTTTTGGAACTAAACGCCGTAGAGGAGAAGTGAGTTTCTTTTGGAACTAAATTTTATTGAGGAGAGAAGTGAGTTTCAAAACATAGAAGTAACCTTCATTGCGTTACAACAACACTTAAGCCTTTATCCCACTATAGTGGGGTCGGCTACCTTCATTACGTTGTTGTATGAAAATAATAATAAAAAAACATATTCAACTGAAGGATAAGGATTTAGAATGCTACTTTTATTTCATAGCAATAATGCTATAAGAATAGTAGTAATAGTAATAATAGTAATATAAAATTAATGAGATGATTGGTAAATAGGAATTCACTTCTAAACACAAACTTACAATAAGTTTGTTTGAAGTGAGTTCATGCAAAAGTGACCCATTTCAATAAATGTGACTTCGGTAACTCAACTCCAAGCACTTTCAAACAATTCTGTCAAAATAATTTGGGCATAATGTTTCTAATTTTATAGGATGATTATCACTTACTTCCACTGAGGTTTAGCCAACTAATAATTTTTCCCTCGGAGGTCTAAAAACATATCAAGCACCTCCCTTATTTAGTACTTTCATCCAAGTTGCATTAATTTTAATAGATAAGACCTTTTTCCCTTTGAGTAATGTAATAAAATGGATTTTGATATTTGACAAATAAAATCACATAAAAACTCTGACACCTATGTTCCATTTTGAACACGTTTCATGTTGACTTTATATATCATAAATAACATCCCTTGTTTGTATTTTAAGTTTTTATGCGATATCTGATAAAAAGTGAAATATCCATTCATCATACTCCCAAAGGCAAAAAGTATTTTAATTATATATTAATAAAATGTGGATGAAAAAGATGTCCTTTAAGAGTTATTTGATATTTCATAAACTCGAGGTTACTATATAATAGTTGATAAGAAAATCTTCATTTCTAAATCATTTGTTTCAAAGAATTTTTATATTTGGTTTGCAAGTTGAATAAATCTATACAAGCCCTGATGTTTAGGTAATTGGTGCAAGATTAGTGCCGCAGGACCCTCCCATGTGATCATATATGAATTCGACGATTTGTAACTTGCAATGATAATTTGTTTTATAAATCAAAATTGGAAGATATGTCACAACAGTTATAACTTATAAATATGGAAACACGTGAAGTTTGTATAGATGCAAGATAGCTCGAATAATCAAGTACATGAAAATTTTCAATGCCTCAAAATTTGAAAACAATGATTACATACCAATATCCTTTGAGTAGGAAATTCACGAACAATTCTGCATAAAATCAATGGCAATCAACTTGAAAACTTACAAAACTAGGTAGTAGAGGGTTTAGAGAGGTCTTCCGAGGTGGGGAGGGGGGGGGGAGTAGAAGCGTTGAAACTCGGATTCCCGGCGAGGTTTTTGGATTGCTGACAGCATGCCACAAAGCTATTTCTGGATTTTTGGGGTTGTTGGGGGTTGCCGGTTTCTTGGAGGACACAAGGGGAGTGCTGAGCAGTGGATGACAGCAAGGAGGAGTGGGAAATTTGAGGGGCAGACCGACAGTTCGGAGTTCCAGCAACGGTGGCAGGGAGATGAGGCAGAACTGGATCTGAACTGCACTTCTTGGCTGAGATTGGGAGGGGCTGTGTTACAGTTGCAGCTCCCAGAATCGGGCTGGGTCTCAGGCAGGTTGGTTCCTTCTGGGACATTCCCACAACTCCCTCTCACAATTTCCAGCCTGGGTACCGTAATAGGGCCGTGACCCATACACCCCAACCCGTCACCGCGGCCAGTATAACCCCGGTAGGTTGTTGAGACCAGGGATCGAAGTCCCGACCTCCTTGATAGGGAGTCTTAAACATGACTCCCGTCGCTAACTGATACGTGTCATGTTTAAGACTCCTTATCAAGGAGGTCGGGGGTTCGATCCCTGGCATCAACAACCTACCAGGGTTATACTGTCCGCGGTGACGGGTTGGGGTGTATAGGCCGCGACCCTGTTACAGGACCCAGGCTGGGAATTGTGGGAGGGAGTTGTGGGAATGGCCCAGGAGGAACCAGGCTGCCTGGGGCCCATCCCGGTTCTAAGAGCTACGACCGTAACAGGCTGGGTGTGGAAGATGTGGCCAGCAATGGAGGCTGCTGAATGGGGGAAAGTAGGATCAGTTGGGGGTTTTATTTTGAGGTTCCATGTGAGGAATGGGGAGGGGATAGAGGGAGGGCCAGCTGGAATGTGGGAATTAAGTTTTGGAGAGTGGGGAGTTTGAGTGGCTGGGAGTGAATTTAGGCGGGGTGGGTGTTGGCCTACTGAATGAGGGGGAGGTGGGGTTCGGTTGGGGGAGGGAATAATGGCTCCACGTGAAGAATATTAGGGCTAGGGGGGAGTTTGACTGTTATGTGGAGTGGTATGAGTAGTGGAAAAATTTTATGGAGTAGTAGGAGAAATGGGTGGCTTAAATTTAGGAAGTGGTTCCTTTAATTTAGAAGGTGGAGGATAGTGGGGTAGTGGTGGGAGTTATGGGTGGTGGTAGTGGCGGTGGCTGCCAGCTGGGTGGAGGATGGTGGTGTCCGGAGGTGGCCGTCTGTGGTGGTGTTCGCTAGAGATATTTTCCAACTATCGTCAGAAAATTCAAAATGATGGAAAATGAAAGGGAAAGTGGTGGTGGATCACCGGAGGTGGCCGGAGACGTTTTCTTGTGATCTCCGAAGATGAAAATGATGGAATTAGGGGCTGTATGTTTTGGGATTTGGGAATGGGGAGGGAGGGGAATGGTGGTCGTCCAAGGATTGTGAGGAGGAAGGGGGTAGCCCACTGCTCTTGGTGGAGGGATAGGGGAATGGTGGGTGGTGGTGGTCGGCCAAGTGATGGAGGAGGGGGACTGTTTTGGTCGGCCAAAGGGAAAGGGGGGAGGCAATCCTAGGCCTTAGCGACGTATTACGTAGTGCTTCAGAAGACTGCCGGAAATTCATATATGATTCACCCAATGGGGGGGAGGAGAAACATACATAAAGAAGTAAACCCACAGATGCATCTCTTCGTCGTTGTGAGCCTTGATTTTCTTTTGATGCTCGTTTTTTAGCTTTTTAGCCTTAGCGACATATTGAGCTTTCTCCTGAAATTTGTTGATCCGTAAATATTTAAGTGCCTCGATCAAAATAAGTACAAAATCAAGTTGGGAGATGCGGACTGAAAATCATGTATAGATTGAGATGATGTTTTCCATTTATCGCCTCCATCTTTTCTTACCGATTCCAAGTTTGTTAATAACAAAAAGGTTTGCTTATAGTCATTTGCAAAAGGGTGGTCTGCTAATAACCAAAAGTAATTTGTTTATAACAACTCTCTTCTTTTACATTCATTAAATATTTATTTCTAATCTTAATTCATAAGTTGTATTTAGGTTTTTGCTCCCTTCTGAATTCATTCATTTCTTTCTTAATACTCCGGTCACATATAGTTGAGATATTTCAATCGGGTATCTAGAATATATTTCGTAGAGTCATCGGTAGCATTAAAAGGAATTTATTTCTCATTAGAGTAAATCATAATTCCGGAGCATAATAAACACCAAAATGCATATTCATTTCATAAGTGAGATTCATTTAAATATTGCAAGCATTAACACATGTAATAATATGCGTCTTACAAGAAAACAAACATAGATAAGAAAACAAGCATAGATTAAAGAAATAAAGAATTCATCAAAGCTTTCCACTTACCTTTATACTTACTGTCGAGAGCGAGAGCGAGAGCGAGAGGAGAGTGCACCTTAGGGTTCACCGCCTTGGGCTCGATGCATTCGGGCAACACCCCCCTTTAAGCCGATTAGCCACTCTCTTGGATACAGTCACCACCCGGTGAGGTGATGTTAGCTTGCATTTTAACACCCCCCTCAGGCTAACACCATAAGCATCCAGCATCCCGAGCCTGAGAGAGTATGAATGAAGAGATTTACCAGACATAGTTTTGGTGAGTATGTCAGCAAGTTGATCTTCAAATGACACAAATACCATAATAATAGTCTGATCCTAAATTTTGTCTTGCACGAAGTGGCAATCGATTTCAATGTGTTTTGTCCTCATGAAAGACATGATTGTTGGCGATATGAATCGCAGCTTGATTATCATAGTGAAGGTGCATAGTCTCAAGAACAGGGAAGCCCATTTCTCTCAAGATAGATTTAACCCAGATGAGTTCACATGTAGCAATGTCACGATACTCTGCTTCAGTGGAGGAACGAGCAACCACATTTTGTTTCTTGCTTCTCCAAGAAATAAGGTTGTCACCGACAAAGATAAAATATCCACTCGTAGATCTTCTGTCCAGGGAAGAACTCGTCCAATCAGCATCACAATACCCATGGACCTTAAGGTGGCCATGATCTTGATATATAATGCCTTTTTCGGGGTCCTTTTTTAAATATTTGAGAATCCGAAGGACAATTTGATAGTGGCGAACTTTAGGACTGTGCATGAATTCACTAACTAAGACAACATCAAAGGAGATATCAGGTCTGATAATTGTCAGATAAATCAACTTTCCCACAATACGTTGAAATTCTAACTTTCTCTCAACATCTGGAGAAGTCTCCTTGTGAATGACATAATTAAGGTCCACAGGTTTGACTCCCAAATCCAACGTCACTGAGAAAGTCTAAGACGTATTTGCGCTGAGAGATCATAATCTTCCTGACAAATTGAGTGATCTCAATTTCGAGGAAGTATCGGAGAAGACCCAAATCCTTGATTTCAAAGACAGAAGTTAATTCCCCTTTACCAGAGTAATGTGGTGATCATCAGTTCCGGTAATAATGATATCATCCACATAGACTATGAGTATAGTGGTACATTCCTCATTTCTATAGACAAAGACTAAGTGATCAGAGGTACGCCGAGTGAAGTTTAAATCCAAGAGTTTGTCACTTAGCTTGGCAAACCAGGCACGAGGTGACTGTTTGAGATCATACAAGACTTTCTTAAGGCGACACCTATGGCCTTTAGGAACATCCATGCCAGGAGGAGTCATATAGATTTTTTCCTCCAATTCACCGTGGAGGAAGACATTTTTTACATCAAGCTGGTGCAAAGTCCAAGACTTATGAGCCGCAATCGACAACAAGATTCTAACTGAGTTCAGTTTAGCAACATGAACAAATGTCTCTTGGAAGTCAACTCCATCAACTTAAGTGAAGCCTTTAACAACCAATTTCGTTTTATATCTATCAAGAGTTCCATCTTGAAGAAATTTAGTAGTATATATCTATTTGCATCCAACTGAGTGACGCTCATGTGAGATAGGGAAAGTTTTCCAAGTATTTTGATTTTGGAGGGCATCCATCTCCTCCTCCATAGCCTTCATCCAGTGAGAATTTAAGCTAGCTTCTGAAAAACTGTTAGGAATAGAAATAGAGAAAACAAATGCAAGATAAGCTTTCAAAGAGTGAGAGAAAGAGTGATACCCAACATACTTATCAATAATATATCTAGTACGACCATTATGAATTTGAAGTGCATATGTGGTCTCCCGAGCGGTGCTGGTGCTTGGATCTGGCGAAGTGGTGGTGGATGGTGGAGCATGAGTGTGACATTCTTGTCCAATATTTCGGTTTTGCCTTTTCTGGTAGACTTGAAGATCCTTCCTTATTCTGTACACATGAAGGTCATTGGTGGGAGCTTCCTTTCTAATAGGAGAATATCCACACTGCCTGTAGCATGGATCTGACGGAGTGGTGGTGGATGGTGGAGCATGAGTGTGACATTCTTGTCCAATATTTCTGTTTTGCCTTCTTTGGTAGACTTGAAGATCCTTCCTCATTCTGTACACACGAAGGTCATTGGTGGGAGCTTCCTTTCTAACAAGAATATCCACATTGCCCGGAGCAAGCACAACAACCAACACAGGTAGGGGTGACATCGTGTCACTCTCATCTTTGCTCTTCTCCTGAAATGTAATAGTTTTGCTCTCATCGGAGCAATGGGGAGTGTGTTCAAAAAAGATAACATCTTTTGATATAAACCTTCTCCAGAGAGCAGAAGAATAACACTTATACCCCTTTTGGTCGACAACATATCCCACAAAGAAACATTTTATCGCTTGGGGGCCTAATTTATCCTTATGAGCCCCCCATAATATGAACAAAAGCAACACATCTAAATATCTTAGGAAGAAGATTGAATAGAGACATATTTGGGCAAAGAAGATTTTAGGATACTTTCCCTCCAAAGTACCAGTGGCCATCCGATTAATTAGATAGACCGGTGTGAGGACGCCTTCATCATATAGTTCCTTAGGGATGTGCATCTCTTGCAACATGCAACGAGTAGTCTCCATGATATGAAGATTCTTCCTTTCGGCTACCCCATTCTGCTGAGGAGTCCCCGGAGGGAAAATAATGACATGGTCTTCCAAGAACCTCTAAAGATCACTACAGGTATATAAGTATATTCACCTCCATTATCACTCCTAAGAATTTTAATTTTAGCTTCAAACTGAGGCTGCACATGATGATAAAATAACTGAATTATTTCTGAAATTTCATTTTTTTCCTTTTCATAAGGTACACCCAAGTAAAGCATGAATGATCTTCAATAAAAGAAACAAAATATTGAAATTCATTCACGGAGCCAATAGGAGATGTCCAGACATCAAAATATATCAAATCAAAACATTTCACACTATGACTCCAACTAGGAGCATAATTGGTGTTACAGAGCTTAGCAAATTCACAAGACTGGCAATCAAAACATTATGAAAATGCAGAAAGATAGTTTTTAAGGTCTTCAAACTAGCATACTCAAATCTCTTATGCCACAACATCAACTGATCAGGATTAGTAGACTTCTGTATACCAAGAGCTTGACCGTTGTCCATGACATACACAACACCTGATTCATGTCCACCACTAATCGTCTTCCCACTCACCAGATCCTGGAAAACATAATGAGAAGAGAAAAAAGTGATATAACAGTTAAGCTGTTTAGTTAAACTGCTCACAGATAACAGATTTGTCGGGAATGAGGGTACAATAACCACATATTTGAGAAAAACAGAGGGAGAAAGATGAATAACCCCTTTACCAATCTCAGAAGCCGAGGATCCATCAGTGAGTTTCACACTACCAGATGCAGGAGAAATAAAAGAAACCCCCACAGAAGACCCGGTCATATGGTCGGATGCTCCCGAGTCAATGATCCAAGAAGATGGGGGTCCTTTAGAGGACACAGAAGTAGTGTGAACATTAGCAATTGTACCTGCCAAGTCACCAACAAAAGGTCATCCAGCAGCGTTGGCTTTCAGGGCTTTGAGTTCTCTAGTCAAACTCTCGTTTTCCGCCAGAAGATACCCTGTATCCTCTAAATTATCATACATAACTCTTTGGGATCTCACATATTTCTCATCAGAACCACGAATCCAACCTGAAGGAACCAAATGAGGATGAAGATCTCAACAATTTTCTTTCCCATGTCCTTTCTTCCCACAGTGAGGACACTTCATTTTACTCTTATCTTTTTGTCTCATATTTCTTGAATGTCACTTCTTCTGCTCAACAACAAGGGCAGATTTCTCATTATCAATATGAACATTTGAATGAAGGGAGTTTATACGGCTTGCCTCCCCTCGAATATAGTGTCACTGTCTCCAAATCAAACACAAAATCTCTTCCCAACATCTGAACTCTCTGAAATTCAAATTTAGGAGAAGACCATAAAGCATTTCAAACACCATCTGTTGCATAAGTTCTATCTTGTAGTCTTCTATAGTCTGGTTAACAGAATATTGATCAATTTCTGCCCACTTATGAACCAGTTTGCCATAATATTCCTCGAAATCACTCATCCCTGTCATGTGGATCTGCTCAGTCTGGAGTTTATATATTCTAGCCAAGTTTTTCTTTTTTGAATAATTTCGTTCGATTAACTCCCACATTTCTTTTGCAGTTTGACAGAATAGAAAGTGACTTGCAATCTTGAGTTCCATAGAATTGACAAGCCAATTGATCACAGTAAGATTCTCACCTTCCCATTCCTCATATAGAGGATCAGTCTTGCTTGGGGCCAGCTTGGATCCGGTGATAAACCCAAGTCTTCGACGACTCCCAATGAAAATCCACATAGACTGAGCTCATAGGAGATAGTTTCTCCCATTGAGCTTGATGTGAGTAACACCTTGATTGAAGTCCATGTTAGAACTTCCGCCACTATAGTGTTTAGGTTGATCGACGACCACTTTAGAGGCATTTACACTTTTCAATTTGTCCTCCATAAGAGCACACACTTTGATTTGTAGGAAGGACTCCCTTCAGGAAGAACAACCCACAAGCAGGATGCGACACAGACAGGGCAGGCCTCACAACAGAACTGCAGGAGGCAGCACCAAGAAGACAAGGATCACAACAGGAACAAGCAGAAGGCAGGAGCAGTGTTCGACGATCGAAGTCGGACAAAGGTCGGGACGAACGAAACCAAGCCGGACGAAGACGATCGAACCCGGACGAGATCGGGATGAAGGCGATCGACGATCAAGGCCGGACGAAGAAGATCGTAGCCGGACGAGATCGGGGCGAATAAGATCGACGATCCCAAGCCGAGCCTTCAGGTCGACCATGACGGGGGATCCACCTCCTTTGATACCATGTCGAGAGAGAGAGAGCGAGAGGAGAGAGAGCGAGAGCGAGAGGAGAGCGCACCTTAGGGTTCACCGCCTTGGGCCCGATGCATTCGGGCAACACCCCTTTAAGCCGATTAGCCATTCTCTTGGATACAGTCACCACCTGATGAGGTTATGTTAGCTTGCATTTTAACACTTGTTAGGGTCAATGTCTCTTCCTTTCGTTGATGCCATCTTAAATGCTAATTATTTCACCGTGACTTTCATTTAATTGGGGACGGGACCTTTGAAATACATGGATTTCACTTTTAATTTCATTTTATTAACACGAGTTGAAATCTAGGGAAGGGGGTTTCATTAAGAACACTAGGAGGATACTTGACAGCTTTTGTTATGGACCATCAGGGCTAGGGAGCACCTATAATGAGTTTAAACTTAAATTTAATTTAAAATTAGCTACTCATAAGATGTAAATAACACTACCCTCCTTCAGATTTCCCCGAAAACAGTCTTCTCAAACTATAAATACAACACGATAAGTCAGACCTTAGCTAGTTCATTTGCTCTTTTTCGTTGCTCTTCTTTGGTCATCTTTGCTTTCTTAGGTGTATTTAGGGAATTGTGTGGTTCCTAAAAAATGTAAAAACTACAGGGTTAGTCATAAATAATACGATTAAGTGAATACTCTTACCTCTTCAACTACTATACATGCAAACAAGGAATGTGAGTAACAATATGATTAATCATTTTACAATGCAGTAAAAGAAAAAGGAAATGCAATAATAAATAAGATTCTAAGTTCTTAGAATTTTTTTGTTATTTTGTTCTTAGGGTTCTTCAGGTTCTTTCTTCTAAGAGTTCAATTATGCACTTTTACCGTTTGTTCTTTTGTTTGACTTATCCAATTTCATTCATTCTAATTTTCTTTTACCTTCTATCTTTGGAGTCAGTGTATCATATAAATCATTCTCATCTTTCTTTAATTTCATTTATTCTATAATTGTTAATGGTATCTGTCGATTCATCTTATTCTTGGGACCACCCCTTCTGGGGTATCTCAATTTCCTATGTCTACCCAGGACGATCTTCATGCACAATAGGCCTTCTAGTCCCCTGGTTAGAACATAGACTTTCACTTTAGGACAATCTTCACATGCTGTAGGCATCTTGCCCCCATAGATTGGAAGATTCTTCTTTCGTAGGCAATTCACATCCCCCTATGGGGGTTAACCTTTAACACTTCCTATGAATTGATGCATTCTATGTATTCTTATTCGTCTTATATCTTTCTTTTCATTTTGTTTTACATTTCCTATTATATAGGTGATTATAAATTCTTTATTCTTTTTGTATAATCTTTCTAGTTTTTTTGTGTAATTTCTAGTATCAGAAAATAATTAACATTTTCTGAATTTCCCCTCAGAATTTACTATCACTTTCTTTTAATATACCATGTTTAACTTCCTGGTGATTTTTCTTTTGTCAGTGATTTCAATATTTTGACTTCTTTAAATGAAAAAGCGCATTCAATAAAATATGCTCAATGTGAAAATACTAAGCCGGTGAATGCTGAAACTATTTCAAAATCTATGCATAATTAAAAAGATAAAAACTCACTATCACCATCCATTTTCCTCTATCTTTCTCAGGCTCATCACTGCGCCTGAGATGCCATCCTTTGTAGTATCTGCGCCTGAAAATCGTGAGACGCCATCCTCTATAGTATCTGTAGTTTTGGCTTTTTTTTAATGTGTTTCGTCTCTTAAATAATATGATGAAATGTTTAAAAAATAAATTTTGACACTCATTTCATTTTCTCGTCATCAAGGATTTGTTAATTATTTTAATTTTATTTTAAATTATGTTAAATTTGGGTGACAATTTGAGTCGTTACTGTTAGAAGTGTTAGAAGAAGTCATGTAATTAGACTCATTACTTTGACCCATGTTGTGGCCCAGTTTGTTCTCGTAGATTAATCCCACATCTTAGATTGAGATTCCTCTTCTTTCTCTTCCTATATATATATGTATTCATTCAAGTTGTAAAGGATAATTTTTGCTTTAATAAAATTTCCACAGATTTCTACATGGTATCAGAGAAGGAAAAGTCCTTCCTGCGGTTTGATTTTCTTTGACCGCCTTCCTGCCCTCTCTCTTCCCGCAAAGGCTACGGTCTCCCTTTTTCTCTACCCGCCTACCTTCCTTTCTTCCGTGGATCCACCCCTCCCCTTCCCTTCTCCAGTTTTTATAAGCCTTTCTGTGGGTTCCATAGCTTATTATGTTCTCCTGTTCGCAGCGGGTTGTTTGCCCTATTCGCTTAGCTTGCCAATTCGCAACGGCTTCTGTTTTGTTCGTAGTTTGCTCTGTTCCCGCGAACTTGTGTGGTCGACTTGTCTGCTCGCCCGAACGGCCTATTCACAGCTTCCTCTTTTCTCCGTTGTTTGCTTGTTCGCGTTCCACCGCACCTTGCTCTATGGATTACTCTCTATCTTCCTAGCCGCTCGTGTCTTCTTGTGGTCGTTGCTTTCTTTATTCGTTTGGTCACAGCCTGCAACCCTCCTCTTAGACCGCTTCCTTATTCCTCTGTCCGCGGTTGCTAGTCGTCTGCACGCAGCCAACAACCCTCCTCTCAGACAGCTTCCTTTATTCGTCTGCCCGTGGTCGCTACCCCTAGCAGTTGGACACCGGTTCCTCAGATCGCGGTTTTATTGTCTGCCCGCGATTGGTTGTCTTAGCCGCTGTACGCCGACTCCTCTCAGACCGCTCTTTTTATTCGTCTGCCCGCGACCTTCCTCTTAGGCCGCCTCTACTCGTGCTTGCTGGAAATTGCTGTCCGCTGATTTGTCGCTGCTGTTTTTTAAACCGCAGCTCCTGTTTCCAGGCGGCCTAGAGTTCTTTGCTTGCCTCCTATCCTCTTCATGGAATCGACGGCTGCCTCCTCTCTTCCAGCTCGTCTTGTTGCTCCCATTCCTGAACTTCGTGATGAACTCCAGATTACCACCATCTCTCTCAGCGGGAAGCAAAAATTTATGGAATTGGTGCACTCTGTTTGCCGTGTTTTGCAGACGAAAGGACTTCTTTATCATCTGACACGTGCTACTCCTACGACACCCACTGTTGAGTGGCTCCGTGATGACGGTCGTGTCCAATCCTGGCTTCTCAACTCAATGGACACTGAGACTTACAAGATGACCATGTATCATGAAACGACCAAGGCAATGTGGGAAGAGCTCCATTCCCTCTATACTGGCCAGGTCAGTCTTCAGCACCTATTCGACATAATTACCGATCTTCAATCACTTGACCCCGGGGCCACTGGTGACTTGACTTCCTTTGTTGCTCGGGCTAAAAATTTTGTTGAGACATGGATACAACATCAGCCTCCCACCACGGATTTGGCTGCGCAACGGGCGCACAAAGATGCAGTTGGGATTGTCATGATGATGACCCGTATTCCACCCCATCGTCATAGTGTCCGAGCTCAGATTTTGTCTTCCGCCTTTACTCTGTCCCTATCAGACATTTGCTCGATGCTCCTGAAGGTTACTCCTCCCCCGGATGCTCCCACCAATCTAACTTCGGCTCTCCTCCAGCAGCCCGTATCTACTCTTGCTCTTTCTGCTTGTGGTCCACCGGCTCGTGGAGGTCGCAATTCTCGGGGATGGGGTCGTGGTGTCCGTACCCTCTTTAAATATTCTCACTACGGCCGAGACGGTCACCTTGAGGCTACCTGCTATCGCAAGCGTGGTCTGCCTCCTCATCTTACTGCTTTTATTACTACAGCTTCTCCCTCTGCCACCAATGATGACATCGCTGCTCTGTGTGCTCAACTCCAACAATTACAAGGGGTTGTTAGTTGCTCCTCTGGATTCGCGACGTCGATCTCCAGGTATATCTTGCCTCTCACAAAGCTCTCACTGGATTGTGGATTCGGGTGCCATGCATCACATCTTTTCGCAGAAACCACCTCAATACTTGGACTCTTCTTATCCCAAGTTCATCACAGTGGCCAATGGTGACACCACCCCGATTTCTGGCACTGCTCATATGCCTTTTACTCCAGCCTTCTCGTTATCCTTGGTTCTTCATGTTCCGGGATTTTCCTTTAACCTACTCTCCGTTAGCCATCTTACTCAGGACTTTGATTGTTGTGTAACTTTCTCACGCTCCTCTTTTGTTATGCAGGATCGACATACGCAGAATATACTTGGTAGAGGGCGGCTGTCCTACAAGTTGTATCTTCTGGAACTTCCACCTACTGCTCTCTTCACTGTCTCTTCTGTTGATTGACATCGTCGTCTTGGGCACACTTCTCTCCAGATTCTCTAGAAAACTCTTCTAGATGTTTATCTTCATGAGTTTACTTGTTAATCTTGTATCTTTGGCAAATAACATTGTGTGTCTTTTACTTCTCCCCATACTCGGAGCGATGCTCCTCTTTCCTTAGTTCATTCTGATATTTGGGGACCATATAAGATACCTAGTGTTTTTGGTTATCGTTATTTTGTCACATTTATTGATGATTACTTGTGCGTTACTTGATTATAATTACTTTGTGATCGTGCCGAACTCCCATCTATCTTCCGTGCATTTCTTGTGGAGACTCGCACTCAATTTTATGCTTGCTTAAAAGTTCTTCGTACCGATAATGCGCTTGAGTATACTAGCCGTACCTTCTCTAATCTGTGCACAGAATTTGATATTATTCATCAGATTCTGTGTGTCTATACTCAACAAAACGGCGTGGCCGAGCAGAAAAATCGTCATCTTCTCGATGTTGCCAGATCTCTAATATTTCAAATGCAGGTTCCACCACTATACTGTAACTTTATTGTTTCTACTGTCTGTCATCTTATCAATCGCATGCTCTCGTCCATCCTCAACTTTGTGGCCTCATTCACTCTACTTTTTCCTTCAAAGGATCCGTTCTCTCTCACGCCTCGCATTTTTGGATGTACATGTTATGTCCATAACCTTGGCCCACCCACTGACAAATTTGCTCCACGTGCTACAAAATTTATGTTTGTTGGATACTCTCGCACCCAAAAGGGGTATGTCTGATATTCTCCTACCGACGGTAAAATGGTCGTTTCGGCTGATGTCACTTTCGTGAAGACCAATTGTTTCACTCCATCCCTACAGATCCTCTTCTTCCTCCTCTATCTCGGCCCACGGTTCCAGTCACGTCTCCACTTCCACCTCTCCTTCCCACACCTACTTCCACGCCAGTCCAATCCAAACCATCTCTCATTCGTGTATACACTCGTCGCCCTCCTAAATCTGATTCCCTACTGCAGCTTTCCTCAACCGGTGTGATCTCGCGGCCTGTTGATCCGACATCAACCTCTACGTCTCATCCCTTGGCAAATTACGTCTCCTTACATCGCCTCTCCCCACCTCTTCTTAAATTTGCGCTTTCTCTCCTCTCCATTTTTATACCTAACTCTTTACAGGAGGTTCTCCAACATCCGAGGTGGCATGCAGTCATGGAGGAGGAAATGACTGCTATTTGGGTCAATCAGACTTGGGATCTTGTACCTCTCCCTCCTGGGCAAAGATGTGTTGGTTGTTAGTGGGTCTTTGCAATCAAAATGTTGCGTACGGGACAGTTGAACGTCTAAAAGCTCGGCTTCTGGCCCGGGGGTTCACTCAACAACAAGGACTGGATTGTGATGAAACTTTCTCCCCAGTTGCCAAGTTAAACTCTGTTCGAGTTCTGATCTCCTTAGCCGTTCATCGTCATTGGCCCCTACATCAGCTGAATATCAAAAAAGTTTTTCTGAATGACAACCTTCTTGAGGCTGTTTACATGCATCAACTGCCCGGGTTTGAAAACACAGAGGAGTTTCGTGTATGTCTGCTCAGGAAATCTATCTATAGTCTCAAACAATCTCCTCGGGCTTGGTTTGAAAAATTTAGTAAGGTCGTTCGTGAGGTTGGCTTCAAGAGAAGCTCGACGGATATCTCCCTTTTCACTCGTCATCAGTCAATCGGGACTGTCATTCTCCTGGTCTGTGATGATATTTTGATTACTGGTGATGACTCTAAAGTGATACAACAAATTAAGCAACACTTAAACTCTGTTTTTCAAACTAAAGATCTGAGAAATCTTCGACATTTCCTTGGACTTGAGGTAGCAATGCGACCTGATGTCCTTGTCATATCACAACGAAAGTATTGTCTTGACCTTCTTCAAGATGCTGGCCTCTCAGGGTGCAAACTTGTGAAAACCCCGATGGATGTCAACCACAAGTTGTGTGCTCATGAATTTGACTCCGATTCACTGCTTCCGAATCCTGAGTACTATCGACGTCTTGTAGGAAAACTGATATATCTAACAGTTACGAGACCTAATATCTCATTCGTTGTTAGAGCGGTCAGTCATTTTATGCATGCTCCACAGATCTCTCATCTCCAGGCAGTCGAACGCATCCTCAGGTATTTGAAGATTGCTTCTGAACAAGAACTCGTGTATAAGTCATCCTCCTCTCTATCTCTTATTGCGTATTTTGATGCTGACTATGCGGGCTCTCCAGATGATCGAAGCTCCGCTACTAGTTTTTGTACCTATTTTGGAGGAAATCTCATCACTTGGCATAGCAATAAGCAATCTATTGTTGCTCGCTCTTCTGCTGAAGCTGAGTATCATGTAATGACGGTTGTTGTGTCAGAACTTACTTTGCTTGAGAATCTTCTTGGTGATTTGGGAGTTAAACTATTCTCACCAGCAACTCTTTTCTGTGACAGTCAGGTTGTCATACATATTGCCAAGAATCCAGTGTTCCATGAGCGATCAAAACACATTGAAGTTGACTGTCACTTCGTTCGGGAGAAGGTTCAATTGAAGAAATTAGAATTGAAGCATGTTCCTTCTTCTGGGCAAGTTGCTGACATACTTACCAAGGTATTACCACGACCATTATATCATCAATTTTTATTCAAGCTTGGTGCCTACGACTTGTATGCTCCAGCTTGCGGGGGAGTGTTCGAAGTGTTAGAAGAAGTCATGTAATTAGGCTCATTACTTTGACCCATGTTGTGGCCCAGTTTGTTCTCTTAGATTATTCTCACATCTTAGATAGGGATTTCTCTCCTCTCTCTCTTCCTATATATATGTATTCACTCAAGTTGTAAAGGATAATTTTTGCTTTAATAAAATTTCCGCAGATTTCTACAGTTACAAATTCTTGTCCTCTTATAAGAATTTTCATCCTTGAAAATCTTACACTGTTTCAATCCTAGAATGACTTGCTAATTTACTCGTGTATAAACTCTGTTCGATGCTTCGAGACATTGTTTATATATTAAAATAAGTATTTTTGATATATTTTTTGTATTCACCAGCTTAGTATTTTTTACACCGAGCCTATTCTATTGAATGTGCATTTTCATTTAAAGAAGTCAAAATATTGAAATCACTGACACAAGAAAAATCGTCAGGAAGCTAAACATAGAATAACTAAAGAAAGAGATTAAAATTTTGAGGGGGAATTCAAAAACATATTAATTACTTTTCCGATACTAGAAATTACACAAAAAGTCTAGAAAGATTATGTAAAAAGAACAAAGAATATATAATCATCTGTATGATATAAAATGTAAAAGAAAAAAAAAACTATAAGACGAATAAGATTACATAGAATGCATCGATGCATAGGAAGTGTTAATGAGGGTTAACCCACGTAGGGGAATGTGAATTGCCTACAAAAGAAGAACCTTCATGTACAAGCCGTATTCGTCGAGGGTGGGCCCCTCTAGAGCCAGATCAGCAGAAGTCAAAGTCAGCAAGTCAAGACAGAGGTCAGAGCCAACGCGCAGGGCCGCAGAAGACCTGGGCGAGTATGGCGAGCTCCCCTCGCATACTCGCTAGGTAGGCGACTAGGCCAGCTGCTCTCCCGACTGGACGAGCTCCTCCAGAGAAGTCGCCGGGGGGTGGGCTATAAATAAGACCCGCCCCTCCCCTTGGATTTGCCTATAAATAGGACTCCAGGGGTACGAGGAAGAAGACTTTTGCATCTCTCCGAGATCTCAAACTCTTTTCTTGGACGTAAGCTGAGTCTTTGGATTCCTTTTTCAGAGAGACTTATTTGCGAGCTTGCGACTATCCTCCTTACTCATCGCGACTTAGTTACCAGCTTGTATTCCTCGTACCCTGCTCGGTCATTTTTGGTTGCGGAGGGGTTGCTTCTTCTAAACTTCCGGGTACGTGGTGGGACCTTCCTACCGCAGCGCCCGGGGTCCTGTTTGTTGTTCGACTATTTCCTTTTTCTAGCCCTTTAGCCGTCTAGCCCGACCGTTGAGCCGGTAACCTTAGGCTGCCTTGATCCGAATTTTGGAGTAGGAATTTTCCCGGCTTCAACACTTACAGTCTATTTGGACCAGAATGCCTATTGTGTGTGAAGAACGTCCTAGAGTGGAAGTCTATTTCTAATTAGGGGGCAGAAAGGCCTATTACATGTGAAGATCATTTTGGGTAGACATAGGAAATTGAGATAATCCCAGAAGGGGTGGTCCCAAGAATAGGATGAATCGACATATACCTTTAATATTTCTTGATTGAATGAAATTAAAGAAAAATGAAGCTAGAATGATACTGACACCAATTTAAAAGAAGAAATTTGTAGAAAGATCTGAACTAATGAAAACATAGAAGACAGACAAAGAATTAAGCAAGAAATGATGTGTGAACCGACTAGTTAACGATGAATTGAAAATGCGCATTAACGATGAATTGAAAATGCGCATTAACGATGAATTGAAAATGAGCATTATAAATTAAGCACGAATTGTTCCTGAAAGTAAAGAAGATCAGAAGATTGAACTAGAATGGATATAAGAATAAATAAAAAGAACTAAAGTTGGTGACTCAAATAAAAGAACTTGAAGAACACTAAGAACAAAATAATATAAAATTATAAGAGTTTAGAATATTATTACATTATACAACTTATTTCCTGTTACCAGAAACTGTTTACATAGTATTGTACCTCCTTTTACTGCACTTTAAGAAAATTATGCATATTGTCACTCACTTTTGTTGTTGGCTTGTACAACTGTTAAAGAAATAAAGTACTCACTGTCATATTATTTAGACAAATGTACTTATATTAAATTGCCTAGGAGTGAAGATCTAAGGAAGAGGAGTTTAAATCTACGATTTGGTGGAGAATCGGGCTTGGAATGGCCAAAATGATGTTTTTCGGCAAAATGGGTGATGTTTCTCGGTTAGGGCTTGAAGACGAAAATGGTGAGGACGACGACACACGACTGTTGGCTTTAAAAAATGCACACGGTCGTGTGCTAATCTGAGTGCACCAATCGAGTGCACACAGTCGTGTGCTAATCTGAGTGCACTTAATACTGAACTATTAGTAACATTAACAGACATGTACAAATTATTTTCAAAATTTTAAGCTATGTAATATTTCACACCCTTATTTTTTCTTCTGATTTGTTCCTTGCAAAGCAGGGGAATATATATATTCTTTCCAATCAGTTAAATAAATTGATGTTTTTTGAATTTCTAGTGTCTGCTCTTGAATATAAGCTACTGTCCTCCCTCCGAAGTAGACTTCTCAAATGGAAAGAACCTGGTAAGCCATTTGTTTCATTTTTTGTATATTTGTATAATTACAATTGTTCAGGTGTTTCTGCTGAGCTATTGAAAAATTATATACTGTAGGTTATTCTTGTGTACAATTCACTTGGTTGGCAAAGGGATGACGTGATTAGAATACCTGTAAGAAACTCTTAGTTCCAAACTTGAATTTTGTTTCCCTCATATATTGGCATGCCTCTTGAGATAAACCACATTTTGACTTCTTTCATTTTCCTTTCCTTTTTTCCTGGAGAATTACTATAAAATTCTCAGTTTTTTCCTCGAGTTGAACTAGAAATTTTAGTAATGTTATTTTAAGGATTGTAGAATAAAACAAAAAATTGAGAGAAATAAAATAAAATTTTATTATAGTTCCAAAAATTGTTTACATACATGAATTTGTACATTAATATAGGAAGAGAAAGAGGGAGAACAATCTCAATCTAAGATGTGGGACTAAAGCATGAGGAAGAAGACCCTAGATGGGTCTTGCTTTGGCTTTTACACATTTTTCTTCCAACACTCCCCCGCAAGCTGGAGCATACAAATCGTAGGCACTCAACTTGGATAAGAACTGATAATATAACACACGTGGTGTAACATCCGTAAATTTTGACGCAAAATATTTATTTAAATTGTAGGGGCGAGTCGCGACCGTTTATTTGAGAGTTGGGAGTGTGCCGATAGCCATGTATTAAGTGGTATTCTAGTGAAATTGGGTTGCCAATAGTAATTTTTCCCCACTCTCCTCTTTGCGGTTATGAAGGAAACCACATCCCGCTAATATTAAAACCCGCACGAAATCCTCTCTCACGGAATAAACCGAGCGCAGCCCGACATTTTCCCCTCTCCCGTTTTCGCGTGTTCCGTCTCCTGTTGACGCCGAGCCCGACGTCTCCCGATCCCGCAGCCGGCGACTTCCGCAAACCCTAACCGGCGGCCGATCCCCCTCCAGAAGCCTTTTCCGACTTCTCCTCCCTCCTCTACAGGCGCCGAGAAGCATTCCTTTTCCTTCCTTGGCCGTGGAAGAGCCGATTCCAACCCTAACCGGAGAAGTGAAATCCGATTCTTGCTTTCGGTAAGTCCGTTTTCTCTTTCTCTCTATTCCTTTGTGGAAATCCTTCGTTTTGGAAACTAAAATAACCTAGGTTTGGATTTATTTGCCCTAATTAGGTTTTGGGGTTCGAGTTTCACCGCGGAATTCGAGTAGGACGCCTTGGGAACCTCAATCGCTCTGCGTAAAGGTAAATTAGTACGTTTAGCTTCTAATTTTTGTAACCCTAGTTGTTTTGGATTTTTTCACCGGAAAACCCTAAAGGGAAAAGATTATGAAGTTAGGGCTGCCCTAAATTGCAGGACCTTGGTGGGGTCGGGGCAGCATTCTGAAGGTCCCCAGTAGTAGGATTTGCCTTCGGAAGAGGAGATGTCGCCGCGCCGAGTCTACGAGCGCCGTAGCACCGCTGTAAGGAAACCTAACTTCTGCTATTTAGACATAGTAAAAAGGTACATATTTTTATACACATAAATAGAATTATTTCAAATACCATGTCCATGCATAGAAAGGTGTGGTGATAGGAAAACGGTTACGAAAAATATGTAGGGTGACACGATTTCCCTAAGACCCAAGTAGTCAGATCATGAACAGTAGCATAGAGTACGCAAGCGTTAACCGTGTTCGTAGGTTTGGAATTTGTTCCGAACAAGGGCGTGAATGTCCCTTCAAGTCGACCACAAGAAAGTCAAGGGTCGCTTAGTATTACACCAGAAAAGATATCCCTTGCAGAGTAGCGTCAGACCAAAAAGGTCAGCCAGCACACAGAGTTTCTTCCGTGCTAGGTAGAGGCGCACTACCTTTCTCATAAGGCACATAGAACCTTATGAGTAGTACAGACTTGAGAAGTGTCTTCCCTTGAGCCAGCTAGTAGATTCGAGACCGTGTCCGCGTGACACTAGAACAATTGGGTTCGTAAGATGGTCTCGGGTCGTCAGTTTCAGTTGCGCGTTAGGAGCTACTCTGCCTAGAGCCTTCCTAGTAGATGAGCAGGTTAGAAGCCACCTAGAACTTAAGTATAGACCTGACATGAGACAGTACGCTAGTTAGTGAACGCCAGGACTTGAGTTAGTAAAATAAAAGTCACGTGCTTAGTACGAATAGATGCTTGACCAGAGAATAGCGCGAAGGCATGCATATCACATAGCATAAAAGTTTTAATGCATAAAATTATTTTTCAAAGGCATACATGCATTCATATGTAAAACTGGGTTTTAGTGTCACTAGGAGGGGTTATTTTTCCTTACTCTGACCCTTCGTGGGCACTGTTTTTCAGGTGACCCAGGTGGGAAACTGCGTCTAGGATGAGCTTTATGGTGGCGTCAGTTTGTATTATTTATCTTATTCAGTTTATTCTGTTTCAGCATGTACCTGTAGATGAGAATATTGTAACAGATTAATGTTTTATCTAATTTGTATCAGACTATTTATGGTTAACCAGATTTTCAGTTAATTCAGTTTTACTTCCTGTTTAGTGGCTCTGTGAATCCAGACATCAGGTATGTGGTTACCTTTAGTTTACTTTTTAAACTTCCGCTGTAAGTCTTAAATTGCTTAGTGTAGATTTTATTACCTGCTGCTACTAGTTTTAATACTGTTTTCTAGTTTTCTTTATATCGCTGACCCGGCCGGACGGCTGATTTCTGAAATACTGGGAAGGGGTGTTACACGTTGGTATCAGAGCCAGGTTTAGGATCCCTGGACCCTAGAAAGAATTCACAGAGCCATAGGAGCGTATAAGAGTAAATTATTGTCAGTAAAGTACTTTAAGTTGCGATTAAGCCTTAGTGTTCGCTAGAGTACAAAATAAGTTGCTAAGCCAGATTTCTTAGATGTTTGATAAATAACCAGATTTCCTTTATTTATTCTATCAGGCACCACGAGTTAGTGAATCAGGTGAATCTTCACGCCAGAACCCGATTCCTAATGCAACCATGGAGACGCTGCCATGCCACAGGTATCGCCAGTTCCAGCAGCTCCAGAGGGCACTGACATAGCGTCTCAGATTGCCAGGGCGGTTACTGTTGCCTTGATGGAGTTTCAGAGAGGACTGGCTGCAGGGTTTCCAGCTCCAGTTCAAGTACCAGTCCCTGCGCCAGCTCCGGCAGCAGCACCTGTGGAGATGACCCTGGAGCGCTATTTGAGAAATTTTAGAGAACTTCAGCCTTCGAACTACAGTGGGGATGAGACCCCGATGGATACAGATGATTGGATAGCTAACACCAGAGACCTGCTGAATGTTTTAGAGTGCCCGGAGAATAAGAAAGTTCCTCTGGCAGCTTTCCTCCTCCGAGGAGAGGCAAAAGTCTGGTGGGACAAATACCGGACAGATGATCCTGCAGGTAAAGTGTTATGATCAATTCCTTCATTTTAGGAAGTAATGTGTTAATTTTAATATGGTATGATCGTATTTTTGTTTGGCCAGACCGTACCCCAGACATGTTCACTTGGGGCGAGTTCTCTAGAGCTCTTGCTAGTTGGTTCGTGCCTCCTTCCGCACGACGAGGTCTCCAGGAGAAGTACCTTAGGCTTTTCCAGGGGGACAGAACAGTTACTGAGTACGAGAGAGAGCTGACTCATCTGGCTAGATATGCGGGCGTGATGCAGGGAGATCAGACTGAGAAGTGCAGTCGTTTCGTGGATGGCTTGCGTGACTCGTTGAGGCAGCCGCTGATGACTATGGTCAACGCTGATTACAGGAGCTTAGTGGATACGGCTCGCAGACTGGAGGCTGACCAGCAGAAAGTTCAGAAGCGAAGTAGTTTCCGTGCGAAGCGATTTCAGGATTCGCATCAGCCGCAGCAGAGCAGAAATGATCAAGGAAAGAACTGGAACAAGAAGCCGAAGCCTGATGCTAAGAAGAATGGTCAATCTGGTGACCGAAGCAAGGACTATCCCACGTGTCCCAAGTGTCAACGACGCCATTCAGGAGAGTGTTTGGCCAGTGCAGGCGTATGTTACAAGTGCCGACAACCTGGACACATAGCTCGCTTCTGTCAGGAAGCTGGGATAAATCAGGTAATCAAGGTCCTTTTATTTTCATTACTTTTATGTAATTACGATAGATTGTTAATGAAATTTATTCCTGCAGTCGAAGTTCGAGGTTGGTGGCTCTAGCAGGGTAGATAAGGGCAAAGCATTGATGATTACTGATGGGAGACCACAGCAGGGTCGAGACTTAGTGCAGCCCAGAGCTTATGGGCTGGGTCAGCAGGAGGCGAAGGATCAGGAGGATGTTGTGACAGGTAAGTGTTGTTTGCTTGCAAGTTGGTTTTAAATCCTCCGTAGTGACACATTAAATTTTTCATCCTTCATAAATCATTCATGAAGGCATCCTTATGATTCGTAGCTTACCCTCTAAGATTCTGTTTGATACGGGTGCCTCGCACTCGTTTATCGCGGAATCTTTAGTGCGTAAGTTGGATTTAGAAGTCTTCCCCGAGTCAGTACCGCTGGAAGTCATGATGCCGAATGGATCCCTTCTGCAGACCAGAGACAAGTGCAGGGTGCCAGTGCAGTTTGGTGACACTGAGATTATCGTGGAAGCTTTGCTGCTACCTATAGCAGGGTTTGACTTGATTTTTGGAATGGACTGGCTTTCAGCAGTCAACGCCAGGATTGACTGTAGGGCGAAGCAGATTCAGTTCGATGGCCCCAACCAGACCTCTTTTTCTTTTCAGGGATTGAAGGGAGTAGTGAAGATGATCATATCTGCAGTCCAAGCGAGAAAGTACATTAGTCAGGGTTGTGAAACCTTCGTAGTACTGATGAGCGCAGAGTCTAAGGCTGATTTGTTAGAGGTACCAGTGGTGCATGAGTTTCCAGATGTTTTCCCGGAAGAGCTCCCTGGTGCCCCTCCAGATAGAGAGATTGAGTTCCCGATAGACTTGCAGCCTGGGGCTACGTCGGTAGCCAAATCTCCCTATCGGATGGCTCCAAGGGAGCTAGCAGAGTTGAAGAGTCAGTTGCAGGAGCTGCTTGATTTGGGTTTTATACGCCCCAGTACTTCGCCTTGGAGTGCTCCAGTGCTTTTTGTGAAGAAGAAAGATGGTAGTCTGAGATTGTGCATAGACTACCGCGAATTGAATAAGCTGACCGTAAAGAACAAGTACCCGATTCCTAGGATTGATGATTTGTTCGACCAGTTGGTGGGAGCGAGCACCTTCTCCAAGTTAGATCTGAGGTCGGGCTATCATCAGCTGAAGATTCGTGACGTGGATATTCTGAAGACTGCTTTCAGTACCAGATATGGACACTTCGAGTTCGTGGTCATGCCGTTCGGGCTGACCAATGCCCCTTCAGTATTTATGGACCTGATGAACAGGGTATTTCGGGAGTATTTGGATCGTTTTGTCATCGTCTTCATAGATGATATCTTAGTGTTCTCTAAGAGTGCAGAAGATCATGCAGCACACCTCAGGATTGTGTTGAGCACACTCAGGAAGAACCGGTTGTTTGCTAAGTTTTCGAAGTGCGAATTTTGGCTTTCAGAGATTGCATTCTTAGGCCATATCATCAGTCAGAAAGGGGTTAGTGTTGATCCAAAGAAGATAGAGGCCATTAAGAGTTGGCCAAGGCCGACGACAGTTTCAGAGTTTCGCAGCTTTTTGGGTCTTGCTGGATACTACAGGAGATTCATCAGGGATTTCTCGAAGATAGCCTTACCACTGACTTCCCTCACTAGGAAGGGAAAGGGGTTGGATTGGACAGTTGAGCGTGAGTTGGCCTTTGAGAACTTGAAGAACAGATTGATGACCGCACCAGTTTTGAGTTTGCCTTCAGGGCCAGACGGATTTCAGATCTATAGTGATGTTTCAGGTCAGGGTTTGGGTTGTGTTCTCATGCAGCATGGAAAGGTCGTAGCCTATGCCTCGAGACAGTTAAAGGTTCATGAGAGGAACTATCCCGTACATGACTTGGAGCTTGCAGCAGTCATTCATGCTCTGAAGATATGGAGACACTACCTCTATGGAGTGCGTTGTGAGATCTTTACTGATCATAAGAGCCTTAAGTATATCTTTGATCAGCGAGAGCTCAATTTGAGGCAGCGCAGATGGTTGGAGTTTCTAGCAGACTACGATGTAGACATTCAGTACCACCCAGGAAAGGCGAACGTGGTAGCTGATGCTCTTAGCAGGAGAGGCTCGTATTTTTATCTTCTCACTCAGCAGGAGGAGTTAGTACGAGAGCTGGAGAGACTGGACATTGTCGTTGTGCCCCGTTGCAGTTTTGGTTCAGCTTGGTTGAGTTGGATGGAGATTTCGTGCGATATTAGAGATAGGATCAGGACAGCTATACCGTTGGATCCAAAGATGGCAGAGATTTGGATCTCAGTGCAGTCAGGTCAGAAAGAGAGGTTCTCTATTCATGATGAGTTATTATTGCATGAGGGCAGAGTGTGCATCCCAGATATTAGTCACCTTCGTGAGGACATTTTGTTCGAGGCACACAATTCCAGATATTCTATACATCCTGGTAGCACGAAGATGTATGCAGATCTTAAGAAGACAGTCTGGTGGCCAGGTTTGAAGAGTGATGTTGCAGATTATGTAGGGAAGTGTGAGACTTGCAAGTTGGTTAAGGCCGAGTGTCAGAGGCCTGGAGGCAAGTTGCAGCCACTTCCCATTCCCGAGTGGACTTTTGAGGATATATCTATGGACTTCATTCATGGTTTGCCGAGATCGCAGAGTGGGAATGATTCCTTATGGGTTATAGTAGATCGACTCTCTAAGGTCGCTCATTTCATTCCTCTTAGGAAGACAGATCAAGGTCCGAAGCTAGCCCAGTTATATTTAGATGAGATAGTTCGACTTCACGGTGTGCCCAAGACTATAGTTTCAGACCGAGATGACAGATTTACCTCCAGGGAGTGGCGATACGTTCAGGAGCGGTTGGGTACCAGGTTACATTTCAGCACCGCATTCCATCCCCAGACAGATGGACAGACTGAGCGCACAAATAGGACTTTGGAGGATCTGCTACGGATGTGCATACTAGATTTTGGAGGAAAGTGGGAGAAGTATGTTACTCTTGTGGAGTTCTCCTACAACAACAGTTTTCAGGCGAGTATTGGGATGGCACCGTTCGAGGCCCTCTATGGTAGACGTTGTCGGACACCGTTATGTTGGGCAGAGAGTGAGGAAAGATCTTCTATCAGAGAGTCATGGATTGATAAGACCACTGACAGGATTAAGCTTATTCAGGAGCGTATGAAGACAGCTCAGGATCGCCAGGCCAAGTATCATGATCAGAAGCACAGGTCAGTAGAGTTCAGTGTTGGAGACTACGTTTATTTAAAGGTCAGACCAGTTAGGGGAGTCTCTAGAATAAAGCGGATGAAGAAGCTGAGTCCCAGATTCGTTGGTCCTTTTGAGGTGCTGGAAAGAGTTGGTGAGGTTGCATATAGGTTGGCCTTACCTGAGGAAATGAGTGGTGTACATGATGTATTCCACGTCTCCTACCTTAGGAGAGCAGTCAGAGATTCCAGTCAGATCATCAGTACCGAAGAAGCACCAATCGAGACAGATCTTAGTATTGGAGTTAGACCAGTCAGGATAGTGGACTCAAGGATTCAGAAGCTCAGAAATAGAGAGATTCGCATGGTCAAAGTCCTTTGGATGAACTGTGGCCGTCCAGAGTATACTTGGGAGCGAGAGGATGAGCTTAAGAGCAATGCAGACTATTCTTTTCTCTTCGATTCAGGTATGATTTCAATTTTCGAGGACAAAAATTTTTGTTAGGAGGGGAGATTTGTAACATCCGTAAATTTTGACGCAAAATATTTATTTAAATTGTAGGGGCGAGTCGCGACCGTTTATTTGAGAGTTAGGAGTGTGCCGATAGCCATGTATTAAGTGGTATTCTAGTGAAATTGGGTTGCCAATAGTAATTTTTCCCCACTCTCCTCTTTGCGGTTATGAAGGAAACCGCATCCCGCTAATATTAAAACCCGCACGAAATCCTCTCTCACGGAATAAACCGAGCGCAGCCCGACATTTTCCCCTCTCCCGTTTTCGCGTGTTCCGTCTCCTGTTGACGCCGAGCCCGACGTCTCCCGATCCCGCAGCCGGCGACTTCCGCAAACCCTAACCGGCGGCCGATCCCTCTCCAGAAGCCTTTTCCGACTTCTCCTCCCTCCTCTACAGGCGCCGGGAAGCATTCCTTTTCCTTCCTTGGCCGTGGAAGAGCCGATTCCAACCCTAACCGGAGAAGTGAAATCCGATTCTTGGTTTCGGTAAGTCCGTTTTCTCTTTCTCTCTATTCCTTTGTGGAAATCCTTCATTTTGGAAACTAAAATAACCTAGGTTTGGATTTATTTGCCCTAATTAGGTTTTGAGGTTCGAGTTTCACCGCGGAATTCGAGTAGGACGCCTTGGGAACCTCAATCGCTCTGCGTAAAGGTAAATTAGTACGTTTAGCTTCTAATTTTTGTAACCCTAGTTGTTTTGGATTTTTTCACCGGAAAACCCTAAAGGGAAAAGATTATGAAGTTAGGGCTGCCCTAAATTGCAGGACCTTGGTGGGGTCGGGGCAACATTCTGAAGGTCCCCAGTAGTAGGATTTGCCTTCGGAAGAGGAGATGTCGCCGCGCCGAGTCTACGAGCGCCGTAGCACCGCTGTAAGGAAACCTAACTTCTGCTATTTAGACATAGTAAAAAGGTACATATTTTTATACACATAAATAGAATTATTTCAAATACCATGTCCATGCATAGAAAGGTGTGGTGATAGGAAAACGGTTACGAAAAATATGTAGGGTGACACGATTTCCCTAAGACCCAAGTAGTCAGATCATGAACAGTAGCATAGAGTACGCAAGCGTTAACCGTGTTCGTAGGTTTGGAATTTGTTCCGAACAAGGGCGTGAATGTCCCTTCAAGTCGACCACAAGAAAGTCAAGGGTCGCTTAGTATTACACCAGAAAAGATATCCCTTGCAGAGTAGCGTCAGACCAAAAAGGTCAGCCAGCACACAGAGTTTCTTCCGTGCTAGGTAGAGGCGCACTACCTTTCTCATAAGGCACATAGAACCTTATGAGTAGTACAGACTTGGGAAGTGTCTTCCCTTGAGCCAGCTAGTAGATTCGAGACCGTGTCCGCGTGACACTAGAACAATTGGGTTCGTAAGATGGTCTCGGGTCGTCAGTTTCAGTTGCGCGTTAGGAGCTACTCTGCCTAGAGCCTTCCTAGTAGATGAGCAGGTTAGAAGCCACCTAGAACTCAAGTATAGACCTGACATGAGACAGTACGCTAGTTAGTGAACGCCAGGACTTGAGTTAGTAAAATAAAAGTCACGTGCTTAGTACGAATAGATGCTTGACCAGAGAATAGCGCGAAGGCATGCATATCACATAGCATAAAAGTTTTAATGCATAAAATTATTTTTCAAAGGCATACATGCATTCATATGTAAAACTGGGTTTTAGTGTCACTAGGAGGGGTTATTTTTCCTTACTCTGACCCTTCGTGGGCACTGTTTTTCAGGTGACCCAGGTGGGAAACTGCGTCTAGGATGAGCTTTATGGTGGCGTCAGTTTGTATTATTTATCTTATTCAGTTTATTCTGTTTCAGCATGTACCTGTAGATGAGAATATTGTAACAGATTAATGTTTTATCTAATTTGTATCAGACTATTTATGGTTAACCAGATTTTCAGTTAATTCAGTTTTACTTCCTGTTTAGTGGCTCTGTGAATCCAGACATCAGGTATGTGGTTACCTTTAGTTTACTTTTTAAACTTCCGCTGTAAGTCTTAAATTGCTTAGTGTAGATTTTATTACCTGCTGCTACTAGTTTTAATACTGTTTTCTAGTTTTCTTTATATCGCTGACCCGGCCGGACGGCTGATTTCTGAAATACTGGGAAGGGGTGTTACACGTGGTAAGGCCTTAGTGAGAATATCAACAACTTGATCAGCAGCCGGAACATGTTTCAATTCTAGCTTCTTCATTTGAATTTTGTCCTGAATGAAGTGACAGTCTACTTCAATGTGTTTTGTCCGCTCATGAAAAACAGGATTCTTAGCAATGTGGATAGCCGCTTAACTGTCGCAAAATAAAGTAGCAGGTGAGGAAAGCTTGACTCCCAAATCATCTAAGAGACTTTCTAACCATGCAAGCTCAAATACTGCAGATGCCATTGAGCAATACCTTTGGCCGAAGAACGAGCAACCACATATTGTTTCTTGCTACACCAGGTAATAAGGTGCCCTTCGAAGTACACAATCCACTTGTGGAACGTCGATCATCTAAGGAGCCAGCATAATCAATATCATAATAAACAATTAACGACATAGTAGAAGAGGAAGAGGGTTTCTATACTAGCCCTTGTCCAGGGACAGACTTCAGATATCTTAGGATGTGCTCGACAACCTGGAGGTGAGACGTCCATGGAGAATGCATGAATCGACTGATAACTCCAACAACAAATGAAATATCTGGTCTTCTAACTGTAAGATAAATCAATTTTCCTACGAGCCGTCGATAATACTCTAGATTTGGAAGAAGTAGGTCAGTGTCAGAGGCATGCATACAGAACTTGTGATTGACATTTATAGGTGTATCAACATGTTTGCATCCAGAATAGCCAGTGTCTATGTTGCACCGACGCGACACTACACGACCTACAACTCGTCAATTCTCAAAAAATATCATATTCCGATACGTTGAGACACATATTAAATAATTATTTTTTATAATTATGAAAATCCTAAAACATTTAAAAAAATAAAAAAATGAATAACTAACAAATATTCAAATAAACAAAGTCATGTTTAAATATTACTCATCAAATATTCAAATACAAAACTTAATAAAAGTTCAAAAAATGATAGAACATTAACACATTACCATTATATATCATCAGTAAAAATAATGGATTCTCAAGCAAATCTTTTCCCCCACTTTCAATATTTCTTTTTCTATATAAAAATATTCACCCCACTAGTAGATCCACCTTCACTACTTGAAATGCTAAAAGGGGGCAAAGACACTTTTTTAGGAGCAAGACTCGTTATTCTAACATTCACCTCTTCTTCTAGTTTTTTCACCTCAAATAAATCACTTCTTGAGACTTTTACACACTTTTCAATTTCTTTTCCATCAATCATTAACAAATGTGCTCTTACTTTTATATATAAACTTATAAAATATTTTTCACAAAACTTCCAAGACAAATTGCCTCCCGTCTCACTATGAGTAACTAGCTTAGCGACGCGCGTGTTCGGATGAGCGGGACGCGTGCCCAATTGAGCGGGACACGTGCCCGATTGAGCGGGACACGTAAGTCCCTCTTGAGCCAGCGTGTCGGACATCCGACACGAGTATTAAAAAGTGTCTGACTGTCAGGGAGTCGAATGAGTGTCGGAGAGTCCGACACCGACACGCTGAGCATTTTGAAGTGTCGGTGCTTCATAGGCCAGCGTCATGTAGAAGATCAAGACAGTACTTTCGTTGAGATGGGACAAGACCATCAAGACGTCTTGCAACCTCTAGGCCAGGAAAGTTTCGAAGATTTCCCAAATCTTTAGTTTGAAAAACTAAATTCAAGTGCTGCTTGATCATTTATATTTCTTTGGAATCATCTCCTGTAATTAGGATATCATCGACATAAACTATGAGAATCACTGTGTTTGTTGTTTGATAACGAGTAAAGAGAGAGAAATCCGCCGAGCTTCGAGTGAATCCAACATCACAAACAACCTTACTGAACTTGTCAAACCATGCTCACGGAGATTGTTTGAGACCATAAATAGATTTGTTGTGATGACAGACAAGTGACTCCCCTGTGGTCTCAAACCCGGGAGGTTGGTGCATGTAGACAGTTTCTTGAAGGTCGTCATTGAGAAAGATATTTTGATATCGAGTTGATGTAATGGCCACTAGCGATGCACAATTAAGGAAATTAGGACACGAACGGTGTTCAATTTTGTAACGAGAGAGGTGTCATCATAATCAAGGCCTTGTTGCTGAGTAAACCTACGAGCCACAAGACGAGCATTGAGACGGTCAACAGTCCCATCTGGAGCATGTTTGATTGCGAAGACTCATTTACATCCAACATAAGTCTGCACCGGAGGAAGAGAGAATAGATCCCAGGTCTGATTAGCCCAGAGGGCAGTCATTTCCTCATCTATGGTCGCACGCCACCCCGGATGTTAGAGAGCCTCCTACACAGAGTTATGTATAGAAATAGAGGATAAAGAAATTGCAAATTTGAGAAGTGTCGGGAAGGGACGATGCAAAGATACATAATTTGTCGGGGGATGATCCGTGGAGATAGGATCCGGATCTTCAGGCCGCCAGTTACCAGAGGTAGAAGGCGACTGTTGAGGGGCGTCGAAACGAGGAGGATGATGAGTGTAGACACGAAGGGGAGGTGGCTTGTTCAGTACAGGAACTAGTGTTTGAAGGAGAGGTGGGAGAGGAGAAGTAATCAGGATGGTAGTACATGATAATAACGGCGGTGGAAGAGTAGAGGATTGAGGCGAGTAAAAAGGTTGATTTTCTAGAAAGATAACATTAGCAGACACAACAACCTTGCGATCAGTGGGAGAGTAGCACACATATCATTTTTAAGTACGAGAGTAACCAACGAACATATATTTGGTAGCCCGAAGAACAAACTTGTTAGTGAAGGACCAAAATTATGGACATAACAAGTACAACTAAATACCCGAGGTGTGATGGAGAAAGGCGGTGTGGAGGGAAAAAGAAGACTAAATGGAGTGACATAGTTGAGATTGGAGGAGGGCAGACGATTAATGAGATAGTATATCGTAGATACTACAAAATGCCAATAGGCCTTGGGAATTTTCATTTCAAACATAAGGGAGCGCACAACATCAAGAAGATGTCTATTTTTGCGCTCAGCCACACCATTCTTTTAGGGGGTATAAGCACAAAAGGTACGATGGATGATCCCAAACTCAATACAGAGATCATCAAACACATGACTAGTGTATTCACGAGCATTGACTATACGAATAGTTTTATTTGTTCGGAAAAATTGAGTACGAGTTTCATTAATAAATGCTCGAAACACACGAGTTAGATCCGTTCGATCACGGAATAAATATAACCACGTCATACAAGAATAATCATCAATAAAGTAATGTAATAACGATAACAAGAAATACTAGCAATTTTATATGTGCTCAAACATCAGAATGTACTAAATCAAAAAGGAGCATCACTCCGAGTACAATGAGGAGGAAATGATGAACAATGTTGTTTGCCAAATATACATAATTCGCAAGTAAAGACAGGAAGAGGTAAATTAGGAAGAGCCTTCTTGAGAATCGGTAGAGGAGCATGCCCAAGACGCCTATGACAATCCACAGAGGTGATCGATGAGGGAATGGTAGGAGAAACGTCCAAAAGGTAGAGCTAGTTGCACAATCATCCTTTACCAATGATATTATGTGTCTATCGATCCTGCACCACAAAAGAAGAAGACGTTAAGGTCACAGAGCAGTCAAGATCTTCAGTAAGACGACTAACTGAAAGAAGATTGAAAGGAGAGCTCGAGACGCGTATGACCGAGCGAAGAGAGATAAAAGGGCTGAGAGGCATATTAGCAGATCTGGAGATAGAAACGGTGTCACCATTGACCACTGTGATAAACTTGGGATGCAAAGATGTCAAGTACTGAGGTGGTTTCTGCAGAGTGATATATGTTGGAGTTGGGGAACACTTCCGGCTCTCTTGTTTCTCACACCGGGTTAGCCCACGTGAGCTTAGAGACGTCGGAGCGTGAGCCTCTCCGATGACTGAAGTACCAGTAAACACGGGGGTCCGGGTGCGGATATCCGGTTTCCGGTTCCGTGGCCTATTTATAGGCGTGTAACCCGATTTTAGGGTTGAGTTTTTCCTGAGCGGTTTCGGCTGAGGAAGTTGCTGGAAGCACCTTTTGGAGATCCGAAGAATGAGGTGTTTTTTCTGGCGGTGGTTCTTCTTCCCGTTTCTTGTCCAAAGAGAGAGGTGCGAGGTAGGATCGGTTTGATCCTTGTAACTTTGTAATCTGTATTTTTTGCTTTGGTGAATACAAGAAGGAAGGGAGAAGGGGAGAGAGGACGTAGCCCAGTTTTGGGTGAACCTCTGTAAATCTTGTTGTGGTGGTTGTTTTTGTTTTGTTTGCTTTTTTTCCATTCGAATCTCTCTTCTCGGCACCCCGTATTTTTTTACATTTGGTATCAGAGCCAGGTTAGGGTTTTTGGCCATGGGTTCTGGAGGAGTGCGGATCGAGATAGAGAAATTTGATGGAAGTCGGTTTGATCTGTGGAAGATGAAGATGGAAGATCTATTTGTTGATCGTGATTTGTGGGGGGCAATAACGGATGAACCTCCATCCGGCAAATCGACTGAAGAGCCGTATTCGGCCTGGACGAAAGCCGATCGGAAAGCCAAGGGTTTGATTCAGTTATTCCTTGCTGATTCCATCTTAACAAATGTAATGGAGGAAATTTCGGCCAAAGGTCTATGGCGGAAGTTGGAGAGCCTCTACCAGAGTAAGTCTCTTGTGAACAAGTTATTACTGCGAAAGAAGTGGTACAATCTGAAGATGCAAGAAGGCGATTCATTCTCAGAACATCTGACAAATTTCAACACTGTTATGGGTCAGTTAATCTCTATTGGTGAGAAAATCTCGGATGAAGATAGGGCTATCACACTACTATGCTCGTTGCCGGATTCTTGGGATAATGTGATTGTTGCCATTGGGGGCAATGGAGAGAAGGCGCTATCCAGCGATTCAGTGCGTGCTACTCTACTATCTGAGGAGACCAGGAGAGGAGGCTCTGAGAAGACTAGCAAGGGTGCATTGAGCGTATCCAGATCGCGCCCTCAACGGAGGGATAACAAACAAGGTTGTTCTCGAGATAAGTCTCGGGGTAGATCCAAGAGCAGGGAAAAGGAGAAGAAGCCTATTCAGTGCTGGAAGTGTAATGAGGTTGGACACGTGAATTCTCAGTGCCCAAACAAGGCCATTCAGAAAAAGGAAGCAGGGTCAACTTCAGGCACAAAGGAGACCGACAGAGGTGACATGTACATCGCTGCTGCGTGTGTTGCTCAGAGAGACACAGATCTGTGGTATGTTGACACGGGAGCCTCATATCACATGACCCATCATAAACACTGGTTCCTTGAGTATGAGAGGTTTGATAGTGGTGACGTCATGTTAGGGGATGATACTGCTGTGCAGATTGTTGGGCGTGGCAAGGTGATGCTGAAGTTGTCAAATGGGATCACAAAGACCCTTCCAAACGTGATGCACATTCCAGGGATGAGCAAAAATTTGGTCTCGGTGGGATCTATGGCGGATGCATGGGTGTCTTTCAGTTGTGACAAGCACTCATGCAAGATGACTAGAGGCACGATGGTGATTGCCAATGGAGTTAGGCATGGAACACTGTATAAGCTACTTGCTGACACAGTGGTTCCAAGCGGGGCACTTATCTCTGAAGGCAAGAAGTATGACCAGTCCAAGCTATGACATCATCGGCTTGGGCATATCAGTGAGAAGGCGATGTCGATCGTGACATCAAGTCAGATGGTGGACGGTGTGCCGATGTGCACCACGAGCTTTGGGTTCTGTGAGCACTGCCTACTTGGCAAGCAGCACCGGGTTAGCTTCTATGGTACAGGCACAAGGGCAACTGGAGTGCTGGATCTGATACATAGCGATGTGTTCGGGCCGACTCAAGCTCCATCTCTCGGCGGCGCTAGGTACTATGTATCTTTCACTGATTATTATTCACGATATTCCTGGGTCTACTTTCTCAGGTCCAAGTCAGAGGTTCTAGACAGGTTCAAGGATTTCAAGAACCTGGTGGAGAACCAGTTGGAGAGGAAAGTGAAAGTCCTTCGTTCTGATAACGGAGGTGAGTACTGTTCTGATGCTTTTGAGCGGTATTGTACTGAGCATGGTATTGCACGGCAGAGAACCACACCCTACACTCCAGAGCAGAATGGAGTGTCAGAGAGGCTGAACAAGACATTGATGACGAAGGCCAGGTGCATGCTCAGTTGGGCTGGTTTTGAGACGGAGTTCTGGGTTGAAGCTGTGGCTACAGCTAATCATCTGAAGAATAGGTCCCCTACCTCTACAGTGGAGGGGTGTACCCCCTTTGAAGCCATTTTCAAGAAGAAGCCAAATCTGGCTTATGCTCGTGTGTTTGGGTGTGATGCGTATGTTCACATCCCAAAGGAAAAGAGGGGAAAGCTTGATATGAAATCTGAAAAGTGCATCTTTGTGGGCTACAAAGAAGGCGTCAAGGGGTACAAGCTTTGGAACCCGGTGACCAGGACTGTGATGTTCAGTAGAGATGTGGTGTTTCATGAAGTCAGTTCACAGGTTAGCACACTAGCGGGGAAGACAAAGGGGTTCAGAGAAGGAGACAGTGGCTAGGAGCATAGAAGTTGACTCTCAAGTTGATGCTCAAGGGACTACTACTGTTGGTGCTGAGTCCGATTTAGAATCAGATGATCTAGAAACGGTGAACATTGATGATGGATCAGAAGATGAAGTTGATGATATTCCACTTCTGAGGCGCTCGGCGAGGGAGAGAAGGGCACCTCTTCGATATTCTCTTAGTGCCATTGGGGCACATTACTTCCTCAATATGCTTGGTGAAGATCCCATTTATGCCAGGGATGCAAGATCAAGGGTTGATTTAAATCAGTGGAAGCTTGCGATGGTGGATGAGATGGATTCTCTGCGGAAGAATCAGACTTGGAGTCTGTGCAAGCTACCAAAGGGGAGGAAGGCCATTGGGTGCAAATAGGTCTTCAAGCAGAAGGTGAAGGCAGATGGCACCGTGGAGAAGTACAAGGCAAGGTTGGTTGCAAAAGGTTTCTCCCAGGTTGAAGGTGTGGATTATGATGAGATTTTCTCGCCGGTAGCAAAGCTGACGTCGATCAGGTTGGTTCTCTCTATTGCGGCAGTGCATGATTAGAGATTGAGCAAATGGATGTGAAGACGGCGTTTCTTCATGGAGATATGAAGGAGGAGATATACATGAGGCAACTAGAGGGGTTCGAGGCTAAGGGCAAAGAAGATTTGATGTGCAGGCTGAAGAAGTCTCTTTATGGACTTAAGCAATCTCCGAGGATGTGGTACCAGAAGTTCGACACCTACATGCTGGAGTTGGGTTTTGAAAGGTCAAATTCGGACCACTGCGTTTATTTCCAGAGGAAGGGTGAGCACTTCACTTTCTTGACACTTTATGTAGATGACATGTTACTGGTAGGCAATAGTGTCAAGATGATCCAACAGGTGAAGAAGTTGCTCTCGGTCAAATTCGAGATGAAGGATTTGGGTCCAGCAAATGTTATCTTGGGAATGCAGATTTCCAGGGACCGGAGCAAGAGGAAGCTTTGGTTGGGGCAGCAGAGGTATGTCGAAGAGGTGTTGAAGAAATTCAACATGGCTGACTGCAAGCCAGTGGGAGCTCCTATGCCAGTAGGGAGCAAGTTGTCTGCAGAGATGTGTCCCAAGACACATGAAGAGATCGAGGACATGACGAACGTTCCATATGCTAATGCAGTGGGGAGCCTTATGTACGCCATGGTATGTACCCGCCCAGACATTGCCCAAGCAGTGGGGGTTTTGAGCCGGTATATGGCTACACCTGGGAAGGAGCACTAGAATGCTGTGAAGCGGGTATTCAGGTATCTCCGAGGCACTTCAAATTTTTCAATTTGTTTTGAAGGTGCTGGTGATGGAGGAGTCCTAGACGTGGTTGGGCACGTGGACTCAGATTGGGGTGGTGATTTGTATAGCAGGAGATCTAGCAGTGGTTATGTGTTCACATTGTTTGGAGGAGCTGTCAGTTGGATGAGTCGGCGGCAATGCGTGGTGGCACTCTCATCGACGGAAGCGGAGTACATGGCTCTTACTCATGCTAGCAAGGAGGCCATATGGCTACGCAGGTTATGCTTGGAGCTTGGTTTTGAGCAGGGCCCGGTGAAGCTATGGTGTGATAGCCAAGGGGCTATACAGTTAGCCAAGAATCCAGCATTCCATGCAAGGACCAAGCACATCGACATCCAATACCATTTCATTCGGAAAAAGGTGGAAAAGGAGGTGGTCCGACTTGAGAAAGTCGACACGGCGGAGAACAGTTCAGATTTTCTCACCAAGGCGGTTCCTGTTGCTATGTTCGAGTGGTGTGCAATAGCCGTGGGGCTAAAGAGGAAGATTGGAGGAGCTGCTCTCACCGTCGAAAGATTTCCACCAAGTGGGAGATTGTTGGAGTTGGGGAACACTTCCGGCTCTCTTGTTTCTCACACCGGGTTAGCCCACGTGAGCTTAGAGACGTCGGAGCGTGACCCTCTCCGATGACTGAAGTACCAGTAAACGCGGGGGTCCGGGTGCGGATATCCGGTTTCCAGTTCCATGGCCTATTTATAGGCGTGTAACCCGATTTTAGGGTTGAGTTTTTCCTGAGCGGTTTCAGCTGAGGAAGTTGCTGGAAGCACCTTTTGGAGATCCGAAGAATGAGGTTTTTTTTCTGGCGGTGGTTCTTCTTCCCGTTTCTTGTCCAAAGAGAGAGGTGCGAGGTAGGATCGGTTTGATCCTTGTAACTTTGTAATCTGTATTTTTTGCTTTGGTGAATACAAGAAGGAAGGGAAGAAAGGGAGAGAGGACGTAGCCCGGTTTTGGGTGAACCTCTGTAAATCTTGTTGTTGTGGTTGTTTGTGTTTTGTGTACTTCTTTTTCCATTCGAATCTCTCCTCTCGGCACCCCGTATTTTTTTACAATATAGTGGGTGGCATCAGAGTCCACAATCCAATGTGGAGTATGGGTGAGACAAACGATACCTTTAATGGAGATAAAGGCAATGGAGCTAGACGGACGATTGAGTAACCCTTAAAGATGTTGGAGTTGGAGGCGTACAACGTCAATATCGACGTGAGTAGCAAAAGTGTTAGCAACAACAGAGATATTAGGCGAAGGAGGCAGGCCATATTTACCATAACAAGTTGCCTCAAGATGTCCATCCCTGCTATGGTGAGTACACTTGAATCTAGTCCGGTTGTTATGACCTCTCCCTCGGTAGGCGGAGCGACCTCCTTGAGTAGATGGAGGGGGGTGAGAGACAGATGAGTGCTGGAGGAGTGCCGGAGAGGGACGTCTGGGAGCATTTGGCGGTGGTATCACCTTCAACAACATTGAGCAAACATTAGAGAGAGGGGGAATAGTGGAGGAGGAGAGTATCTGAGCCCGAACACTGTGGAGATGAGGCGGAACATGAACCATCATCATCGCAATACCAACAACCTCTTTTTGAGCACGATGCACAGCTAGATCAGTAGGAGAAGGTTGATGTTGAATTCATGCCTCAACTAAGGTTTTGGACCGTGCAACAAAGGATGTTAAGTCGCCAACTCCTCCTGAATCGAGTGATTGAAGGTCTGTAATGATGTCAGACAGATGTTGATGGTTGTGCTTGCTGGAATAGAGGGAATGCAGTTCCTCCTACATAGCTTTGGTCGTCTCATTATACACGGCCATACGATATGGTTCACCATCCAGGGAGTTGAGGAGTCATGTCTGAACACGGACATCATTGCAAAACCAGTCATCAGTGGGTGCAGAAGAGGCGTCCTTAGTTAGATGTTGTAAAAGCCCTTTGGTCTGAAGAATACGACGAACAGAGTGCACCCACTCAACAAAATTCTTCTTTCCACTAAGCGAAATAGTGGTGATCTGAAGCTTATCATGAACTTTGGGAGGAGTCGCAACACAAACAGGAAGGGACAGAACATCAGTCGACGCAATGAAGCCTCTTGTTTCAAGCGGCTAAGAGAACAAGAAAAAAAAAACAAGAGCGGTCAAATTGCACTTAGCAGCGGCTAGACACAACAACGAGGCAGGAAGCGGCAACGACTAGGCGAGACAGGAAGCAGCAATGGCTAGACAAAGCAACAATGGCTAGGAATAGGGGCAAGGCAGAGCTAGGTGAGCAGATACAAAGCACTGCAGCAAGAGCTGCGCAAGAGTTGCGAGTAGCGGTGGCAGGAAAGTAACGACAGGAAGCAAGGACTTGAGTCTGCGGCAAGGAGGCAACTACTAGTTGCGACTAAAGTCGACGACAAGGAAATAACGTCTAGCTGCGGCTTGAAATCTTCGGCAAGGAAACACCGGCTTGCTGCAGCAGGAACACTACGACAAGATGTTGCGGCAAGGATTTGCGGCAAGGAGGCAGCGGCTGCAACGACTTGAGGCAAGGAGACATCGACTTGAGGCAAGGAGACATCGACTTGAGGCAAGGATTGTCGGCAGCGGCGAGTGGCGGGTAGAAGAAAGGTGCAGCTGGAAGCAGTAGTCGAGGGAGCGGCGGTTTTGTCCGGCAAGGGTTGGTAGCTTGGCGATCTGGATGGGAGAAGTTGGAGTCCAGTGGGCCCTAGAGAAATTGTATAAAAGGAGAGGGAAGGGGGGGGCGAAGGGGGCCAGAGAAGCCAGAGAAAAAGGAATAAAGCTTCCGGTTAGATGAAATCTAACCGCCCAGGGCATGAAGCTGGACATGCCAAAGTAAACGTGTGGTTAGAGGAACCTAACCGCTCAAAGAAGGGAGCAGGACAGGACAACGTACAGTTAGGACCGATTGTTTGGCTCTGATACCATGTAGAATAAAACAAAAAATTGAGAGAAATAAAATATAATTTTTTTATATCTCCAAATTTTTTTTACATACATGAATTTGTACGCTAATATAGGAAGAGAAAGAAGGAGAACAATCCCAATCTAAGATGAGAGACTAAAGCTTAAGGAGGAAGATAACCCTAGATGGGCCTTGCTTTGAGCCTTTACACATTTTTCTTCTAACAAGAATAAATTGCATTTATGAGCCTATTCTTTAGAACTATGTTTACTTTAGTCCAATGGTTTTCTAAAATGTCAATTAGAGTCAATTTTTTTTGTTGCAGAGGATATTTCAAGCACAAAGGAGAACATAAATTTTATGTGGTTCAATCTCCAAACATACCACGTTCATGATAAAAGAGAGGATTTTGTTCACTAATACACAAGTACAATGATGTACAACAATGAGCACTCACTGTACATTCCTTAATTAATAGGTTCTGTAAAATAACCGAAGAGGAGGAGAGTCGCGTACCTCTCAATTCCACGTAACCCTGATCATAGACGCCGCTTGAATATATATATGCAGGAGCCGAACCAGATGAAAGAGCTGAACCAGGTGAATGAGTTGAACCAGAATAATTTCATAATCTAACATTCCCCTCAAGCTGGATCATAGATGTTAATCATGTCAAGCTTGTTACAAATGAACTCCAATCTTTTCCCAGTGACATATTTTATAAGTATGTCTATCAATTGATCACTTGAGCAAATGTATCTAAATTCAATAACCTTCTGAGATTTGCATTTCTGATCAAATGACAATCCACTTCAATGTGTTTAGTTCTCTCATTGAAAACAAGATTATCCTGGATGTGTAGCGCAGATTGATTATCATACCACAACTTGGAGGGGTTCTCAGCATGATAATTAATTTCTCTTAAAAATTGATGAAGCCACATAATTTCAGCACTAGTGTTCTGCATAGAGCGGTACTCGGCTTCATAACTTGACCTGGCTACCACATCTTTTTTCTTACTCCTCCAAGAAATTAGATTACCTCTCATAAGTATAGCATAACCAAAAGTAGACCTTCTATCAAAAGGAGAACTAACCTAATCAGCATCACAAAAGGCTTCTACACGTGATTGTCCATGACTCTAGTACAAACGCCCTTTCTTAGATCCTTCTTCATATTTAACAATTCTTAATGCAGCTTCCCAATGAGGGATCCTGAGATCTATCATAAACTGACTAACCACACTAATAAAGAAAGCAACATCAGGACAAGTCATGGTTAAGTAATTCAATTTTCTAACAAGTCTCTGATACTTCTCAGGTTCAGGAATAAGAGTACCTTCTTGTGTCATAAGCTCCTCACCATGGAGCATTGGGGATTCACAACTGTTTGCCTTTGACATCCTAGTATCCTGCAATAAATCGAGAGTACATTTTCTTTGCGACAAAAAATGTCATTCTCATGCTTAGAAACTTCAATGCCATAGAAGTACTCCAGTGGTCCAAGATCTTTGGTTTGAAACTGATTGTGGAGGAACACTTTCAACTTAGAAATGCCAACCGTATTATTTCCAGTAATCATGATATCATCAACATAAACAACCATATATATGCAGCCATCAGCAGTGGTCTGGTAAAAGGCGGAATTATCCTTGATGCTCTGCTTCATGCCAAAACCTTGAACGACAGCCGCAGTAAGTTTGCCAAACCAAACACGTGGTGATTGTTTAAGACCATATAAAGAGCGATGTAATCTGCAAACCTTATGAGTCTCCCCGTGAGCAATAAACCCCGGTGGTTGCTCCATATAGACCTTCTCATTTAAATGCCCAGTTAGAAAAACATTTTTTACGTCAAGTTGATGTAACTTCCATTTGTTCGAAGCAGCTAGAGATATAAATAAACGAACGGAAGTCATTTTAGCTATTGGGGAGAACATCTCAAAATAATCAATCCCATATTGTTGGGCATATCCCTTAACAACAAGGCGTGCCTTTAAGCCAGTAAGAGACCCATCCGGGTTGATCTTGGGTGTGAATATCCACTTACACCCAATAGTTTGCTTATTCTTGGGCAAGGGAACCAGCTCCCAAATACCATTTTGAACAAGAGCTTGCATCTTTTCAATCATAACAACACACCAACCAGATGAACCAAGGCATCCGTGATGAACTTGGGAACTTGCGTGGTATTCAAAGTGGTCATTAAAGGTGTAGTTTGAACAGATAAATCTGATAAGCCTTTATATGAGTCGGTATAAATCGGCCTATTTCGACAATTCAGAACACCTTTTCGAAGGGCAATGAGTTCATCATTAACCAAACAGTCAATATCATGTGATTCCCCAATCATCCTCATGTGATGAAGAATCCAACGGGGTACCCACTTGAGGATCCAATGAATCATTGGAAGATGTATTGGTAGAATGTGATTGAGTGAGAGGAGTCGCATCTTGAGGAGCTGCATTAGGGGGATAAGTAGGAGGCCACATTTATGGTACATGAGTTTCAATCGTATGTTGCGAAGTAACATCATTAAAGACATAAGGTGTCGATTCTTGAAAGGTGACGTCAGCAGTCACAACATAGCAATCGAGATAGCAAAAAAGTAATGATACCCCTTCTGATGTCATGCATAGCCGACAAAGATACACCGAAGAGATCAAAGATCAAGTTTAGACACATTAGGTCATGTGTTGCAAACAAAACAAACTCCCAAATTTTTTGGGTTTCATAGGAAATAGAAATGGGTGGGCAACAATTCATGAAAGGGAGTTCTTTCATTAAGAATTGTAGATGGTAGACGATTGATAAGATAACAAGCAGTTAAAACCGCATCTGCCCAAAAAATCCTAGGAACATGATGTCAAAATAAAAAAAACACGAGCAACCTCAAGAAGATGCTTATTTTTACGCTCAGCCACCCCGTTTTGTTGGGGTGTGTCAGGACATGAGCTCTAATGAACAATTCCTTTACGGGAAAGGAAATTTCTAAATTGACCAAATAGATATTCACGACCATTATTATTACGTAAGCACTTAATGTTAAAAGAAAGTTGATTTTGAATTTCAACATAAAATTCACAAAATATTTGAAAAATATCAGAGCGATTTTTCATAAGATACACCTATGTCATACGAGAATAGTCATAAACGAAAGTAACATAATATCGAAAACTCAGTTTTGATACAATATGGGAAGGACGCCAAACATCAGAATGAACTAACTCAAATAGAGAAGACGTCCATTTATTGACACTAGGAGCATAAGAGACACGATGGTGCTTAGCATACTGACATGACTCGCACTCAAAAGAAATGCCTTTACACTTACGAAATAATAGGAGGTGCGGCTTCAATCACATAAACTCCTCCTTCAACCTTCCCTTTAGCAATAGCCTTCCTTGTCAAAAGATCCTGAAAAATACTACCATCAGGAAAAAATGAGACCGAACATTTTAATTGTTTTGTAATTTGACATACATATATCAAATTGAAAGGTGAATCTGGAACATAAAGAATAGATGATAATTTTAAGTCTGTAGAAAGGTTTGAGGTCCCACTTCCCTTCACACTTATTGAGGATCCATCAGTCACAGTGATAACACTGACAGGAGATGATGACAAAAAGATTTTAAGATTACTTGTCGACCCAATAAGCTGATCTGAAGCCTCAAAATCAACAATCCACTTCCCTTGGGACATAGAGATGCAAGCAGTGTGGTTACCTGTCTGAGCATATGTAGCCATAGAGTTTTGACCTTCAACTTGAAATTGAGTATATCTCTGAAATTCCTCTCACTTATCTCAATCACCCTTTTCTCAGGGATATGAAAGAGATCTGTATTCTCTGGAGAAGACAAAGATGTTTTAGCCACTTTGTTGCTATTGGGATACTCATATAGCTTGTAACAATTATGCATTAAATGCCCAATGATCCCACAGTGATGACACACACGCTGATCTCTAATATCCCGAGCTCCTTTCCCACTACGAGGAGCACAACCACAACGATTACCACGTCCACTATTCCTAGATGAGGTGAATAAAGCAGAATTATCATTAGCATCTTGTTGACTTGTTGAGTGAGATCCAATAGTGACACTGCTTAAACAATTGTACACTTCTGGAATGAATGTAGACATTTTCTCAGATAAGATTTGATTCTTGATAGATTCCATGCTAGGATGAAGGCCAGATAAGAAGCACATAACACCAAATTGTTCTCTTTGAGCCATCATTTCAAGAGGAGAAACGGGAATCGACCACAAGACATCAAGTTCATCAAATAAGGATTGGAACTCAGTATAAAATTCCTAGATAGATTGCTCCTCCTGATTTAATTGGAACATCTTCAACAGGTCGCATATTCGAGATTTGTTATTGGTATTTGAATACATAAGAGTTAATCGGTCACACACATCCTTGAGTGTAGACCAATTAGCAATTATGACTTTGACTTTCCGATCCATGGAATTAAGAAGAAGATCAAAGATAAGATTCTCTTCAATTTCCCAGATGGGGTACCCTGAATCACCTGGCCGAGGAGGAAGATCGGTAAGGTGTTTAGCTTTTCCCATTCCTGTCAAGCATACAAGAATAGTTTTCTTCCAAATTTGGAAGTCTTGGGGACCTTCTAGTTTCTCATCCGTGAGTCTACTAGGAAAATGCATAGAACTATGCATAGAGTGCTCTATGATTGCTCTAGACCGATCACCAATCTTAGCTTGTTTCAAAGAATCTTCTTTCGACATCACCCACGACACTGATGCGAACCCAGAAGGATAAACTTGCAATGCAGAAATTGTAGAAATCAACGAAGACAGCTAAAACTGAATCCGGAAGAGAAGACACAGTCGGGAACCGAGTAAGACAGCCGGATCTGAAGGGCGGTTGATGCAGGATTCACCGACAGGAGACACAGTCGAGAGCGGCTGGGCTAGATTGGGTTGTTGTAATTCACCAGTGGAAGGCGACGCAAGATTCACCTGTAAACGGACGCAGCGGCAGGCGACACGGGATTCACCGCTGGACAGACGCAGCGGAAGGCGACATAGTGGCAAAAGACGCACGCGGCTGGAGGGAAGACGTCATAGACGCACGCGACTGGAGCCTGGCAGAAGACGACGACGAAAGACCTCTATGTCGCAGACGCGCGCGACGGAGCCGATGAAGGCAACGACAAAAGATCTCAACCGGCGGGCTCTGATACCATGTAAAATAACCGAGGAGAAGGAGAACCGCATACCTCTCAATTAGACGCCGCTTGAATATATATATGCAGGATCCAAACCGGATGAAAGAGCTGAACCAGTTGTATGAGCTGAACTGGAATAATTTCATAATTTAATAGGTTCCTAATTAAGGGTCTATTCGAGAGGTCGGTGGCCTTCCGGTGCGATTCCAACCAATGCAACGCCGGCGCTCCACGACATTTGTTTTTCCTCCTTCAGGCAGCGTTTGCGCCCAATTCTCTGAGCAAAACGGAGAAAGGCTCTGTCTGTGAACCCCAGCTTCCGCCTTCCAGCTCTGATCCTCGGTGGCGTTCGCTCCCTCACCGGAATGCTGCTGCCCTCCCAAACGAACCCTAAGATAACAAACCTTCCAAACTATCCTCCAAACGAATTACAATATATTCATATATTTAAACTTTAATTGTTGTGTTCGCACAACGAAAATCATCCTTGAGATTGATGAACTTTAGAGAGTAAACTTTCTTGAGATTGCTGCATTTTTTATCATATTTACCTTGACCATTGGATCAAGAATTATTTAGATCTAAGGTTGGAACTTCATATGGGCGCAAGGCCTCCTAATTAATTTACCTTGACTCTATTAAGGACGTTGTTAAGCTCATGTTTTATTAGTTGGGGTATGATTGGATTAATGGAGGTACATCTTATCAAATCTTCATTGTTTTGTCCTCCTGGGTATACTAACTGTTCTAGTCTACCAGCTTTAGATGGTGTAATGCCATAATTCTTAGGGAGTCTAAGGCTCTGTTTGGGACAGCTCTGGCGGATTAAAAAGCTGCTGTCCGGATAGAGCTGTTTTGAAAGAGCTCTCTGGGGAGCAGTTTTGAAAAGCTGCAGAGTGTTTTGGTGTTCTGTGCAGAAGTGCGTTTTGAAGAGCAATTTTCTAATTTAGCTGTTTGGAGAAACAACTTTTGGAAGCTGTTTTTTTAACTTTAAAATACATAAATATTTTAACGCAGAGAATAATTAAAAACAACCGATAACAAGAGTATTTCACATCATTCTTAAAAACAGGTCTAAATAACACAAAATAACTGATAAATGTAAAATGACTTTCAACGTCCGTTGACTGCTCTCTCCAATCCTTTCCGATCATCTGTTTGAAGAAAATTTATACGCATCAATTGGTATGATTATTTAAATACTGTAAAGTATTTAACCAGATAAGGATCGAATTTTTACCAACGCGCCCTGTATATTTCTTCGGCAATGTTATCTCGTACCGTAGACATATATTCAGCTCCAGCAGCATCACCCACATCGCTTTCAATGCCATCCTCTGCCACAGGGTTTTCATCCTCTAAGGGAACGTAAGAAGACTCATCCGCATCACAAGCATTAAACTCAGGGTCCCTGCGAGAAGGATGTCTACGAATGAAGTTATGCAAGGCCATTGTGGCTAGCGCTATAGACCGCTGTTTCTTGAAGGTATATTGTGACATTTTGCTCAGAATGCGCCACTTCTTCTTCCACACTCCAAACGTACGCTTGATAACACTGCGAAGAGATGAATGCGCCTTATTGAAATGTTCTTGCCTTCCATGAACAGGCCGACTACCACGGGCATAGTCTGCCAAGTGATATCGTGTATCTGGATACATCTTGAAATAACTCATCTTCAACGGGTATCCAACATCCATCAAGTAAAATTTACCTGCATCTATTATATCCCAATGCGCGTGCGAAGATGCGGCTATCATGAGCAGTGCCCTCCCATCCAGCCAATGCAAATGTAAAGCACATATTAAAATCACAGACTGCCATTACATTTTGCTTCGTCGTGCCGTGACGGCCTATGTACCTGACTTGATCTTTTACGGGTATCCTCGCATCTACATGTGTCCCGTCGATTGCACCAACGCAATCCTTGAAGAATGGCATGTAACGAGCATCACTTCTAATCTCGGCCGGAATCTCTCTGAATTGAGGGTCCGTAGGCTTTATAACCTCAGCAGAGAGTAACAAAAGGGATGTAAGGCCTTTCGAAAAATATCTACTAATGGTCTCGGTCGAGTGTTGGAATCGCTCTTTCGCCAATCTAATGGAACCTCCTTGTGCTAAGATGTACAATGTAATCCCTAGAACTTCTCTTGCCTTCGTTCGTTGTGACCCTTGATGTTCATGATCCACCTCTAGTTTATGAAGTAAATCAATGTAAATGCGTTTTGACATCCTAAATGCATCGTGAATCCTATCTGGATGTCCTTCTAGTAATTTCTTAATCCATTTCGCACATGTTTGGGTAGATGTCATGCATGTGTCACGAACATAATAATCCAGTCTCTCGATCGATGACATAACTGCACGACAGTACTGTATATATTGTGTTCGCTCCGGTGAAAGACTTGTTGAATCCCCAGAATCCTCTGGGGAGGAGTCATGCCCTTCCATTAAAATACCTGCAATTATAGTATCATAGAAGTCGCATTCAATATACACACACATACACACACTCATTCAACACGACATACAACACAACACACATTCAACACATGCAACACAACACAAATTAAACACTCACAAACACATTCCTAAATCAGTAAAAAAAACAGAGAGCAGACACGTGATTCACTTAAGAAATATCCGAATTCATGAAAACCTTTGAGGATCGTTACCAACAGATGAAGAAGACGGCCGGATCTGGGAATGACGGCGCTGGAAAAATTGTAAGCAGGGACGATGGGGAAGAGCGCCGGCGTCGTCGTTTGGATCCGGGAGCTCGGCCGACGCGGGATCGGGAAGACGGGCGCGGCCGGCGTGTCGCCGTTCTGGTTTGTTGCGGGATCGGGGGGAAGGCAGCGGGATCGGGGAGAACAGCGGCCGCGGGATCGGGAAGAAGGAAGCGGGCCAAGCGTGATTTTAACAGCGCCAGACGCGAATGAGAAGGAGCGCCCTAAAAGTGTCCTAAACCGTGTTTTTTGCAAAAGTGATTTTTGATCCGCTGTATATTCAAACACTTGAAAATAACGGTTGCGGATCAGAAAGCAGCTTTCTGATCCGCAGCCGCTGCCCCAAACAGAGTCTAATTAATAGATGGGGTTTCCTCATTTTAGATATTTCAAGTAAACTAGGGTGAATGTGTGCATTGAAGGCGTTCTCTTCGAGAATGACATCAACTTATTTCACTGGTGAGGGCTTATTATACCAAGCATATGGAAAGGCCCGGATGCATGTAGTCTGGCCACATACAAATTACAATTCATAGATACTATGCCTTTTTGGAAATGTCTCGGAGGCATGATATAACCATCAGTTTTTTCATGAGTTTAAACTTGTCTCAAAGTAATCTTTTTGGTGGATTTGGTGAGTTTTGGATGAGCAGGTCTAGGCCAGCTCATGGTTTTGATGATATGGAGCCTTGACTGTACATGTCGGTTGAGGAAAGGCGTGTTGTGATAGATAGTGTGGATGGGAGTCATCAGTTGTATCGAAGGAGAAAGTTGTCTGGCAATAAAAAATTTGTCTTCAGTTGTTGATGATTTATACATTGGGCCTGGGATGGAAGAGGTTTCACAGTAGATTGCTAATTCAGCCTGTTGCTGGCAGGTGATGGAATGGGTTGGGAGTGATTGGGGAATAAGGAGGGTGTGGACGGAGGGGGCCATGAACAGAGTTGGGTGCAGTGGTTGACTACGCTATGAAAGGCGCGCCTGAGGCATCGGGCGCACTAGGCGCACCGGGCCTCGCCTCTGCAAGGCAGAGGCGGGCGAGGTGCCCCAGGCGCCCCTCGGTGTGCGCCCTACTTGCGCCCCAAGTGCGCCTCGATGCACCTTGAGCCTTTAATAACTTAGGTGGTCAATGATGGTGTTGGTACGACAACGCTGGCACTGTGGTGGGGACACATTTATGACACGTTGGTGAGGACAACGGTTGACGAGTGCTGCTGATGATTGGATGTAGGGTCACATGGGTTGTAGGTGTCTCTGGGTTCAGAGTTTAAGCCAGACTTCAATGGTGGGGTATTCAGGGAGGATGGGGACAAAGCCAGACTTCAATGGTGGGGGATTTGGGGAGGATGGGGGCAAGAGGCGGAGAAACGTCTTAAAGTAGTGGATGTAATTGGAGCTTGTGTTGAATTCGACTGGTCGAAACCATCTGCGTAATAGGCTTGCAGATTGAGGATTGCAATGACCTTGACCTTTGGCATGTCCCGTGCAGATATCCAAAGTGTCCATTTTGTGGCCCACAAATATAGGTAGAATTTGTCCATTATCTGACAATTTGTTGTGGGAAAGTGGGTTGCGAAGGCGGAATCCTGACAGTTAATGGAGATGGCATGTGGTTAGGTACGGTCTAACTAACTGCTTTGTAGAGAGGATAAGGGAGGAATACACAAGATACTTTCCGAAGAAGCGTCAACACTCGAGCGTGGGGATTGACAATCACAGTGCCCAGTCTCCTTGAGGATACGATATGCCCAAACCAATAGGTAAGCTTCTACTTATATAGAAGGTGCAAGTGCTCGTATTTGTATTTATCATCTTGTACACACCTAAATTCTCCTAGTCTCATTTTAGCAAATCTGAAATTCCCATGGTCCGATATTCTATAATAACTCCAACCATGAAAAACCAATCAAGGAAGCGTTTGGGTTATTCCTTACTTTAAGATGCCCTTAACAACAAATTTTTTTGGTGACCTCATTATCATCACAAAAATCTGTCATGATTCTCACAAGGCGGAGTCCTCTCTTTAAGATCATAACTGAGTAGTTGAATTTTATTGAAGCTTCTTATCATAAATACCATTATTTTATTTTCATTAACTAGATTTTAATTTGTTATACTCTCCAAGGCAATGGAAACTTTGACCGGTTTCAAGTGGGGTGATGTTCTTTTATGAGAGATAGGTTGTTACAGTGTTTGATATTGGAAAGTGTAGAAGCATTGAGTAAACCTTGTATATATTTCTTGAATTGTAAAATACAAGTTTGAGTACAAATATATAGGGAGAAGAGAGAGAGAGATCTCGTTTTCATGATGTGGGACTAATACAAGTGGAAGAATAAAGCCTATAATGAGCCACTAAATGGGCTTTTACAAGTTGTTTTCTAACACTCCCCCGCAAGCTGCAACGTACAACTCGTAGGCACCCAGGTTGGATAAGAACTGGTAGTATAACAACCGAGAGAGAGCTTTTGTCAGGATGTCAACAACTTGTCTTATAGCGGGAACATGTTCCAATTCTATCTTCTTTGATTGAACTTTTTCTCGAATGAAGTGACAGTCAACTTCAATATGCTTTGTTCGTTCATGGAAGACTGGATTCTTGGCAATGTGTATCGTTGTTTGGCTGTCACAAAATAGGGTCGCCGAAAATGAGAGTTTAAGTTCCAAATCATTCAGAAGACTTTCAAGCCATGTTAGCTCAGAAACAACAGCAACCATAGTCTGGTACTCGACCTCAGCAGAGGAGCGAGCCACAACGGTCTGCTTCTTGCTACACCAGGTAATGAGGTGTCCACCGAAGTATGTACAAAAACCAGTTGTAGAACGCCTATCATCAAGAAATCCTGCGTAGTCAGCGTCAGAGTACGCAATAAGAGATAAAGAGGTAGATGGTTTGTATACAAGTCCTTGTCCCGGAGCAGTTTTTAGATATCTGAGAATGCGCTCAACAGCTTGGAGATGAGATGTCTGAGGAGCGTGCATGAAACGACTCACAACCCCTACAACAAATGAGATGTCAGGTCGTGTAACCGTCAGATAAATCAGCTTCCCCACCAAGCATCGATAGTATTCTTGATTTGTAAGCAGTTTGTCAAAATCAGAACCATGTGCAGAGAGCTTGTGATTTACGTCTATAGGGGTGTCCGCAGGTTTGCACCCATAGTAGGCAGCATCTTGAAGTAGTTCAATATAGTACTTTCGTTGGGATAAAACGAGACCTTCAGGTCATCTTGCGACCTCAAGCCCAAGAAAGTATCGAAGATTTCTCAGGTCTTTCGTCTGAAATGCCGAGTTCAAATGTTGTTTGATTTGTTGTATCCCTGTGAAGTCGTCACCAGTAATTAGGATATCATCAACATACACAAGGAGAATCACAGTGCCTGTTGGCTGATGACGGGTGAAGAGGGAGAAGTCGACCGAGCTCCGTGTAAAACCAACTTCGCCAACAACCTTGCTGAATTTTTTAAACCAAGCACGTGAGGACTGTTTGAGACCATATATAGACTTTCGGAGATGACATACATGAGACTCCCCCATGGTCTCAAACCCGGGAGATTAGTGCATATAAACTGTCTCCTGGAGATCGCCATTGAGAAATGCATTTTTAATATCCAATTGATGGAGGGGCCACTGATGGTGGACGGCCAAGTAGATCAGGACCCGAACAGTATTCAACTTGGTAAACGGGGAGAATGTTTCATCGTAATCAAGGCCTTGCTGCTGAGTGAAACCTCGGGCCACGAGACGAGCTATTAGGCAATCAACAGTTCCATCCGCAACATGTTTGATAACAAATACCTACTTGCAGCTGACACAAGACTGGTCTGTGAGAAGAGGAACCAGATCCCAGGTCTGGTTAGCCCAGAGGGCAGTCATTTCCTCATCCATGGCCACCCATCACCCCGTGTGCTGAAGCGCTTCCTGCACAGAATTAGGGATAGAAATGGAAGAAAGAGAATTGGCAAATTGGTGGAGTGGCGAAGAGAGGCGATGTAGTGATATATAATTCGCCAAATGATAAGCCATAAAGGTTGAAGCTGGATCAGCAGGCCACGAAGTGTCATCGGTAGAAGGGAGTTGTTGTCGAGAAGTATTCTTGGACTTACGGCGAGTATAGACACGGAGAGATGGAGGAGGTAGAGAGATGACCGAGAGTGATGAGGTAATAGGTGGGAGAGACAGAGTTTTGACTGGGACTACAGGACGAGCTGCCGTTGACGGTGGGGACGGGGTGCAAGGAGATGAGTGGAATGATTGATCTTCAGAGAAGGTTACATCAGCCGAAACAAAGAGTTTTCCATCGGGAGGAGAGTAACAAACATAACTTTTCTGAGTGAGAGAGTAGCCAATGAACATACACTTAGTGACACGAGCAACGAACTTGTCAGTAGGTGGACCAAGAAGATGAACATAACACACACCCCCGAAGGCACATGGTGTGAGAGAGAAAGGAGATGTGGAAGGAAAGAGGAGACTAAAAGGAGAGGCAAAGTTGAGCACTGATGAAGGCATGCGGTTGATAAGATAACAGGCAGTAAAGACCGCAAAGTTCCATTATTAAACGGGCACCTGCATTTGAAACATGAGGGATCAGGCGACATCGAAGAGGTGGCGATTTTTCCGCTCAGCGACACCGTTTTGCTGAGGTGTATAAGCACACGAGGTTTGATGTATGATGCCGAACTCGGTGCAGATATTTTAGAAGGTGTGACCGGTATATTCGCGAGCATTGTCAGTGCGAATGATTTTTAACATAGTGGAGAACTGCGTGCGCGTATCAGTAAGAAAAGTACGAAAAATAGATGTCAGTTCAGTACAATCATGGAGAAGATATAACCAAATGAGACGCAAGTAATCATCAATAAAGGTTACAAAATAGCGATAGCCAAAAACACTAGAGACTTTATAGGGTCTCCAGATATCAGAATGAACTAAAGAGAACGGAGTATTACTCCGGTACATGTAGGAGGAAAAGAAGTACGATGATGTTTGCCATAGATACTGATTCACAAGTAAACTCTCGTAATGAAACATCTAGAAGAGACTTCTTAAGAATCGGGAGGGGAGCATGCCCAAGGAGGCTATGTCAATCATTAGTGGAGACAGTAGAGAGGATGGTGGGTGGATCGTTCAAGAGATATAACCCATTTGACAGCCGCTCTTTACCAAAGATACTCCGCGTGCGGCGATCCTGCACAACAAAGAAGGTGAAAATATTATACAATAGTCAAGTTCCTGAGTAAGGCGACTAATTGATTGAAGATTGAAGGGGGATTCTGGCACATGAAGAACCGAGGATAAAGGGAGAGTGGGGGTGAGCCGAAGATCAGCCGCGCCAGAGACCGGAGTGGTGTCATTGACGACAGTAATGAACTTGGGATAAGCAGACTGTATATACTGTGGCGGTTTTCGGGATGTAATGTGGTGAGTAGCACCCGAGTCCACGATCCAGTAGGGGATATGGAGACAGGATATACCTTCAGTGAAGAAAGACGCAATCGAGCCAGATGAGCGGCTGATAACGCCTTGGAGCTGTTGAAGCTGGGTGCGAAGAGCAGTGATATCCTGTCGGGTAGAAGAACCAGAATCCTTTTGAGGAGCAGTTGTGGGTGTAGAACCAGCTGTAGCAGAGGCAGCAAGATGTGGAGACAGACCATGCTTGCGGT